>OX638382.1:1200000-1800000 GCA_951813785.1 Criorhina ranunculi | reverse complement strand
TAACTAAAGAGAGTAATAAGGACTGAAAACTTTGACTAGATAAGTATAACGAGAGATGCACAGGACTGGATCAAGAATGTTAAGATGAGTAACTTATCTTAAAACAGCTTTATGGTGAAGCACGCAGATGGCATTGGCGCTGTGATTACAGTAAGAAACACCGAAGATTCACAGAGAAGGTTAAACCAAGTTATGAGACGCTCTGTTAGCAGAGAAGGCAGAGATAGTCCTCCTGACTAGGAAATAGATTCCGGTGGCTATGAAGTATGAAATAGGCTCGGAGATAATAACCAGATGAAATGCTGTAGAGTATCAGCGAATACTCCTGACTTCAAACTCACTTTTTGGCAACAGTTGAAGTCCTTATCGAGCTGAAAAGGTCACTACATTACTCAGCAGGGGAGGACTTCTTATGTCGATCATGCATGTCATGCACCTGTATGACTGTGAAATCAAGTTCAATGCACTCAAGCAAGAGAAATACAGGGAATAGATGACAGTAGTACAGAGACGTTGAGCCCTTACCGTACGAACTCGTAACCGGCCATCCTCGTATTTACAGGAGTGACTCCCACCGATCTTCCAGCGGCTGAGAGGATATTTGTCTAGGAACATAAAGCTGAAATAGGAATGGAAACGGCGACTGCAGAGACGAAGGAACTTACGAAGCAATAGTGGCAAGGGCTTGGAGTTCTGAAACCAGAGGAAAGTGGACAGCGAGACTAATTAGGGACGTTACTGAATTTACGGAAAGGAAACATGGAGAAGTGAAGAAGCACACAGCGGTTCCAGGGGGGTTGCCAAAGATACCAAAGGTAGAGTTGGAGTTTAGTCAGTAGAAGTCTGACACAGCAGGAGAGCGTAACGACCGCCTGCCGGTGCATGATGCATTCTCCGCCTTACATCACATGCCAAGAGACTGTTCTCTATGAATTCATGAAGGGACTCGAAGAAGACCGAGGACCAGACCGTGCTATGTTTAAATTGAATTCAATTTACTAACCTAATTGAGCTGTCAAAATGAAGAAATGATCAAGAACTGTCAAATCAAATGAGATGAACGTAATGTAAACACTTCCAACCGATTGGTCCATTGTAAGGCAGCACTTACTCAATTCGAGATCCTTTGGATGTTCTAAGGCAAGGACGTTCTCTTTCAATTCTTAAAAAAAACTTAACAAACATTCAGAAGACAACTTTTCCGTAGACAGGCGCCGTCAAATGTCAACTTCAGTTCGTCTTGTGTTAACCGTAAAACTTTTCTTCTACCGTAAAATTCAATCTTTTTTTTTTTAAATTCATTTACAGAATTATTCCGGCAGTAAGCCTCATCCTGCCAAATGAGATAAGATATGAAATTCAATAAAATTATTTCCCTAAACGGAAAAATTAATTTCCTCCACCAGAAATAGTGTATTCATTAATCAACGGATGATGATAATGAAAAATGTTCGCCCGAAAACAAAGAAACAACCACAGGATCTTATACTATGTTCCTTCTTTTGTGTCAACTGATTTCATAAGAAAAGTGAAATGCCGCCCGCCCGCCCCTTGTCACTGTACCTATAGAGTGGAAAAAAAAAACACCACAAACACTTATTTCGTTTCCATGTTGATTTAGTGGTTTTGATAATTATGAAAGAGCCCTCGCCGAGGACACCCACGATAGAAGGTTAAACCACAATTCATTATATAGAAATGGGGGCACACAGACCCCATGAAAGTGCTGGCCAAGGAAATATGAGATATTTTTACTAGAAATCCGTAGAAAAGACAATAGCGGCATGGTGATGGTGATGGTGACGGTGGTAGTGGTAGTCGCGGTGGTGGTTTATGATGCTGGTTGGAGAACAACCCTGAATCTTTTTGACTTGCGGTGGATTTAATTAATTGTTAGACATTTGTGAGGTTTAGAGTTTCCGCTTTTTCTATTTTAGTAAAATTGTGAGATTGAGGACATTATAGAGGTTGGCATTAGCGTTTTGTGTTCTAAAGACTTTTGTAATGAAAGTCATTATTTTTGTAGAAAATGCGAGGATTTAGTTTATGTGGCGCGTATTTATGACTGCCATTGTGGTGGCATACTAACGAGAAAATTTGAAATTCAATTTAAAATAAAAGATCCTTGTCGCTTTTCTTCCTGTTAAGACAAAGTCAACGAACGATTAGAGATTTGTGGGTAATTACATTCGAAATGCTTTTTGTTAGACCATTTTGTTACAGCGACAGGTGACCTTGTATTAGAAAGTTTTTAGCCCGGAAGTCACTTCAATTAAATATCTTAATTTGGATGACGAGTTTGGCGGGGGGATAGAAGAGACGAGGGGTTCGTAGATTGCGAGGGTTAGTGTTGAGGAAAATAGAGTTGTGAAGGGAATCGCTTTCAACGTGACCTGAGAACAGTCGATGAATAAAGAGAATGTCGGTTGCATCTCTGCGCTCCTCAATGATATTTAAGTTAATGGGGCTGAGACGGTTTTGGTAGGGAGGCAAGATAAGAGAATCGTTTCAGGGCAGACCTCGAAGAGCGAATCGAAGAAAACGGCGCTGAATAATCTCGATTCTCAAAACATGAACACGATGATGTGGGGACCATACTTGACTGGCGTACTCTAGGAGGGGGCGGACGAATGTAATGTCTTTGGACCACCGTTTTACAAAACCAAGTAAAGAGTTGGCTTTAAGGATTATCTCATCCGTGTGTGACCGGAAATTGAGTTCCCTGTCACACAAAATGCCTAGGTCGCGAAGAACGCATACACATCAGCCTGTCGACTCTTTGAAGTCACCCCAGAGGGACAACATGGCAGAGAAAAATCCTTTCTTCGGTGACGCCAAGAGTAACATCAACCAAATCGATGTGCGAAATTGAAGACAGCAAACTTGGGACCGAGTTGGCCGGAATGCCATATTGGTTAAGGCCATGGTTCACCCCGTACTGTAAACGTCATTTAAAGTAAAGTGACCTAGAATTTCGATTAGCCCACTGACAACTGACAAAGTTTTGACGAGTCTTTCACTCAAAATCTTTTCTGTATGAGGTTTTGCATTTCGATAGCCAAAGACTTATGTTTGTTGTCAATCCAAGAACACTCCCTCAACCACTAGTCAAAGTCACAAATTAAATAAAACAATCAACACTGAGGTACTCTGGCTGAGCAATGAAATTCGAAGACAAACAGTTCTCACCCAGGAGAATGTGCAGATAAAAATGAATATTTGAGACCGAGAAAAAAAAACCCACCCCCCGTTCTGGAAATAAAACACGAAGAAAACCCACTCTAATACAAGAACAAATTGGATTTTGATTTGTTTACTGTTAAGGACTCCCTTCAGGTAGAGCACTTATTTGATTTCCTTCACCGCCCTGCAAACGACATTCCACATTCACCATATACGAGTACTCGCTCGTATGTACAATACGTTCCAGACTCATATCCTGGATACAGGTCCGCTATTTGACATTCAACCAATAGACACAGCGATAATACAATATTTGATTTCCTTTGGCTTCCATTGCTCGCAAAGAGAGCGGGTTACTGCTAGAGCTGCCTCCGGAATCATAAAGTATTCTACTGCCAACGTAGCAGATACGTGACGTATTTTCCGGTTTTATATTGAGTCTTTCCTTTGGTCTTCGCCTTTCCTGATTTTGGGTGAAAATTCGATTTAATTTGTGTACACTTTGGATATTAAATTGATTTCCATGGTCGGGGGCGATGGTCCAAGAAGCCTATTACAGATAAAGGTCAGAGCGGGTGGGCATGTCTTGTAAAGTGTTTACAAAGATTATCTTTTATAATTTCAGCTTTTTACGTATTGACTTAGGCTTCGTTCACAATGTTGTCCTTCTATTGCAGTGAGTTTGTCGATGATGTCAAAGGCAAATATTCCTAAATACTTATTGCTTCATTGGAGCGTTACTAGGGGCTTTTGTTTGTTTTTCCAAGGGTAATTGCGTAGGCTGTAGAGCCTATGATATGCTTTTTGGTTGCCCATTCCTTACAATTTTAATGTCTATTTCTTGGATCATCTGTGGCATAAGATGAAAGGAAGTTGACTTTTTATGTTTTCCCTTTTGCTGCTGCTCTCGCTCTCGCTAAAGTGCGGCAGGGATGGATGCCAACAAAATTCGTACACCCTATTGCTTTGTTCACATTTTATTATGTACTTGTGCAAAAGAGCTGGTAGATTACCTGTGCTTTTGTCGAATAACTTTGCCTGTGATCTAATGGAGAGTGGTACATAAAACTGAATAGGATAACGACATAGAAAATGAAAAAATGTTTATAGGTAATCTTCTTTAATTTTAACTTTTAGAAATAGATGGGTGTGCACGACTTTAGAAAGGATGCGTAAGTAAGGAGTATTAAACTTGAAATTCATTTCTATGGAGTCAGTTGTCAACCTCAACGTCTGTCGTAAAAGTTGGTGTTATGACAACTTTTGATTACGAAGCGATTATCTTGGTTTAAAGCAATTGCCTTTGAGAAAGGCATTAAAGGTTTCCATAAGCTTTAAGTTAATGAGAGATTAGACTAGCAATAAGACCACAATCCTCAAGGAACTTGCCAAGATTTAACGACTAGCATGTATAGAATGCGTTAAAGTACAGATGATTTTGCAGTGGCTGTGGCGAAACAGAAGTAGAAAAGAGAGAAACCCCAGCCAACGCAGAACGAGAAAGACAACCTGGGCGATCGGTCTAAGAAGCCGCCAAAAACTATTCTAAAATTCATGACGAATTCGGGATAGTTTAGGGAGGCGAAACGAATAACACCAAACTAATAAAGCCCCTTCTTCTGTGTCTTCTCTTGCAGGCTGGACACATCACGCTAGGGTAACACAAAGGATCCTTGGAGATCCGAGTGAATGCTGCATCATATGTGATGCAGTCAACATATCTGAATTCAAAAGTTGTTGGCTTAAGAAGCCGACTTATAGAACCCGACTCTCCGTCACGTTGAAGTTGACGTATATGGTGGAGAGAGATTGAATGAATACGTTGTGGTGACACAGAAAATTTAATCAAATGAATTATTTCTTAAGGTGGCGCTATAGTCCGGGGTGGACCTGGGCCTCAACCAACAAGCGTCTCCAGCCAACTCGATCTTTAGCTAGCTGCCTCCAGTTTCGCACGCTAAGTTGGTTGAGGTCCCCTTCAACTTGCGTGCGCCACCTGAGTCGCGGTCTTCTTCTACTGCGCTGTCCCTCGGGGGCGGATTCGAAGATTTTTCGGACCGGAGCATTGGTGTCTATCCGCTCTACATGATCCAGCCACCTCAGTCGTTGGACCTTCACCCTTCTGGCTAAGTCGATGTCGCTGTACAGCTCTTACAGTTCGTCGATGTATCTCCTCCTCCACTCACCGTCTATGCAGACGGGACCGAATTGATACTTCAATATTGAGAGTGCTGTCAACAGACCCGACAGAGATAAAACTTAAGAGTTGGGCCACTTCTTTCGTTGTGGACGTGCCGTACGTTACCTATAAGCCATTTCTCATAAGCAGTCGTGTATTCTATGGATCGGCCTCCCTACACGATGACTTTTCTGCAAATTAATTATCAAATCATCAGTGATGCCAATCTGAGTAAATTTCAATTTTCATTTACCATCTTTGATTACTCCCAACGAATTAATATCTCATTATTGCCCTCAAAAATGCCTTACATATCATTAATTTTAACCCTTAATTGATTACCCAATTAATTGTTATTTCTCAATAACAATAATTTATTCCATAAAAGGCATATTCGTAAAAAAAAAAACATTGCACATCATTATAGGACGTTATCGTTGCTGTACTTTCACACTCATTGCGTTTTACCACCATCGAGGATTGAGGAGTTGCTGACACAAGCAAAATGTTAAAAAAAAAGTATCCCATACCCACCACAACGCTGAAGTTGTACAGTCAGTTTTATGACAGGTAATGACTGAAATGTTGAAGTGTGTTGCATATGCGAAGAACTTGAATGCATTTTGCTGTACATTTTAAGTGAAATGTCAAAGTGCCTTTGAATTGAATGTTTTTTTTTTGCAATTCGCATATAAAAACAAGAAAACCTTAATAGAAATTCAAATAAAGGCAGATTCTACAATTTCGTTCATTGACAGATGGAAAACATGGTGAAACTTCTGACAATAGTCGTCGAAAATTAATAAAAGCCAAAAGGGAGTGTTCAAAGATACGCACGAATGATTTGACATTAATGTGATTGCGTGTTATCAGTGCAAATGTCTTGGATGTGATGGCAAGCAATATTGTTGGTTGTGGCGTTACGCTTGTCACGTATTCTATACCCGTTTCCTTTCCGTCGGATTGTGACATTCGCATGCAAATTCAGAAGGTCTTCTTGATATAAAATAGAAATAGAATTTTCGTTGTATTATAGTTTTGCACTGTTCTATGTTTCTTATGAAGCACTTATTTTGCCCCCGCAACGTTGTGTTCAATTGCTGTGTGATGTCTTCTATAAGTCAGGTGTGTGGCAGCAAATGATTGGGTTCAACGAATTCTGATTCGTTGCAAATTGCATAACAATTCAGTACAACAGAAAGTGTTGGCCGTGTGAGGGTTCTCTTTCTTTTATGAATCTAGTCATCTATGATTGGCACAGTTCTATTAAATCTGAGAGGTATACATCCAGTGTACAGTATGAATGAATAAGGCTGTTTTGCACCACACTCATCGGCACCTATCAATTGACGATAGACCAAATCTTCGAACTGCGGCAAATCCTGGAAAAGACCACCGAGTTCCAAGTCGATACTCACTATCTCTTTATCGACTTCAAAGCCGCATACGACAGCATTCGATGGCTGAATTCAAGATCGCAAGAAATCTGATCCGGCATTGTTGCGCCACGCTAGAGAACTCGCAACGCACAGAAACAGAATTGCTGAACCAGATTTCATGTCGTTGTGGGATTTCATCAATCTTTTGCTGGAGCAGATAGTGCGAAAGATAGATAATGATATATTTAACAACTTTATTAAGCTGCTCGGGTACTTAGGCGATATCGAAATCATCGCCCGTTCCCAGCGTGCTATTAAGGCGATTAAAGAACAAGCTAAACTAGTTGGTCTTATGATGAATGAGGAACCGATCCATTGAAACCCGGCTAGAACGAAACTTGGCAATCTAAAGCTATAATTTCGAGATGGTGAAGGAGTCCATCATCTCGGGGCAAATATTTACTCCTTAAATGACACCCTGGTGGTGATTCGACAAAAAATTACCTTAGGCAACTGTTGCTACTTCGGTTTGTCCAAAGAGCTAGCATTTGGAAGTGGCATTTGCTGTTAGACATGTGCTGCGACTTCCTAAGTGTCAAATTATCTTCAACAATACGCTCGAATTCATACAGCAAATATCAAAAATACACCCGACGTCAATTCTACTTCTACTTCTAACTCTAAGTGTAGACATTTCAAATGTCATTTCCTTGGAAATTTACCACTCTATTATAAAAATGTATAGCTATGGAGTCCTTTAATTTAATAAAAATACAATCACCTAACATAAGCATGCACCATCGTCCGAATCATCCATCATTTCCTCTATCTCGCCCCCGAAACACTATCCGATGTCACACATTCGCTTTCCAGAACAGCCCCTTGGAACAACTTAAGCAGCAAACTTTCACGGTCCAAATTCTCGAGTCTACAGCCAAAAGCGGAAATGAGAAAATCTGGTCGACATTGTACCGGAATTTCCTATTACGAAATGCACTCTCTAACTTTCTCGCATCGTCCCACCTGGCAAATGGCCAAATTTCAAATTCTTCAACTTGTTATTCTTCCCCCCCCCCCTCAGCTCGTGAATGTGTGTTGAATTGGAACTGTGCCCCAAAACCGGAACACACTATGTCATATATGTTTGTTTGTACTTATGTTAGTCAATTAAAATCTCATTTCGTTCAAAAATTCAAAGCAATTTGCAACAATTATATCGAGGAACATGTACATACCTAACTCTGGAACTTCCTAACAGCTCTCAGCATTCTACATTCTTCCGATAGCACATTACCATTAAACTGAAAATGAAAATGAAAATGAAAACGAAAATGAAAATCTTTATTCTAAAAACAGAGAAAGAATACGCAAAAGAAGGAAAAAAAAAATCATCTGGAAACTTTCTCCACCAATCGATTATACGTATACAATAAATAAACTTCGTAAAAACCAATCTGTCGGAAACGGCCCCATTATCGAGAAAGTTTTTTTTTTTGTATTTTTTTCTTCCCTCCAGCAGTGCTGGCAACAAAAAATAAAATAAAAGTAAAACCAAATACGTCAGACGAGGACGGGCGAGCACAAGGGCTATTTGCAAAACAATAAATTCATATTTCAATTTAAATTTTTGTGAAAAATTTTTATTTATCATTGGAAATGGGAACTTGCCTGATGCAGGCAAGCATTGTTCCACGTCTTCTCTGCATGTATAGTTGGTCCGAAACTATTTGCACTGAGCCAGAGAAGTTTTTAATATGTTTTACGCAACCCGAAAAAGTTTGTTTTTCCTTCCACTTTTTGGTTGAGGCAAATTCCTTTGGATGAGAAGACACGGCGAAAACCAATTATCTTTAGTCGATCACCTTTTGCACACCTATATATCTTGTGGAGAAGAGACAGCAGGTAAAGGATAAGTCACAAACTTTATCTTATACATCATCCAAGGAAGATATTTAAAGAAGTAAAATGAAACCAAAGTCATCTCTGAAAAGTTTACTCTACTTGCACAGAGTTTCGTAAATGTAGGACGAGCAGGATGTCCGTAATTTAAAAACTTATTTCAGGTAGTGTGTCGAAAAAGTTACTCCAGACTGCTGGTGCTGGAGGGTTTCGCGAGCCTCATGTTTCATTCTAATCCGCTTTGTGAGTTTAATCCTTTGAAGCTGAAATTAGCTTTAGATTTTGGATCCAGATCTATGCATGGTAGCTAATGATTTGGAGAGATTAGGTTAAAGATCATATGAGCTAACTAGAGGGAATCATTTATTTGGTATAGGACTTTGGGTGGTGGTTTAAGAGATCCCTTATGATCAGTGGCATTCTGTCAATGTCGATGGGACACTGGTTCGAGCAAAACAACCAAAAGTTGCACCACCTCTTAGCAGGCAGTGACAAACCTCCAAGAGTATAATTTGTATTGAAAGAGCTTATCAATCCGCCATTCGAAGTCGGCAATAAAACTAGAGGTCCCTTCCATTCGTAACAAGAATGGTTGCGAGAAGCTGGGCCATGGCTGTCTGGGAATCGACCTGTATTCAAGATTCATCAAAAGTGCTTAAGGTACGTCAGTGTCCTCCCGACTTACTCACTTCAATCCATGCGATTTCCATTTGCAAATGAAAAAAAAAAAAAAAACTCATTGAACCCTCTGGCGATCCTCCATTACTCCATAATGATGATGCGTTTTTTTGTTTTTTGAGCACACTGTGCACTCCAACATCCTCCAGCTACTACTTTATATCCTTGCACCGGTTACAATGCATTCTTTTATGTGGAGAACTTTTAATCTGTTTTACGGTTCTTCAGTATAAATTTTCGTGTCCATATGTAAGCATATACCGATGGCACAGATGAGCAAACTTTACCGAGAACCAACAAAGGACGCTAGAGATTGAGTACCCCAGAGCCAAGCAAAAACGAGACACACAGTTCGATACGGATTATTGGCACAAGCCCCTCGCATGATGCACCATCTCCATTCTGCCAGCACACAAAATTATAATCAACTATAGCTGCAGGGTGGCCTGAAGTCGACAAAGTTGTAGAAATGGGAGTGCTAAAGCGCAATGAGAAATGTAATGAGTATGTGGAGAGGAATATTGTCGGCACCACCCTCACAGAAAACAAAAAAAAGGAGTCGAAAATCCTTCCGCTGAGTTATTATTATGCTGGCGTTTATGGTATTCAACGAGCAAAAGAAAAAAAAAAACAAACAACGAGGGTTTTATAGGCGCCGCACAAATTGGCGTTACTACTAAAGAGTACACAATCATTGTACGTTGTTTCACGAAAAACAAGAACGCGCTTCGCCAACTAAACAAAAAGCCCTTGCCAGTCTACACGAAACAAGCTGGAGAAACAATAACAAATCTCAATTCAGAAATTGGCGTAGTTTGCTGTCAAAATCCGCATTGTACATATTTTACCATTAACTATGGTACAGGCAATTGCACGCCGGAGAATGTGATGCCCATAGCATTAAGCTATTCAGCGCCTCGTTTACCGAGACTGTGTGTGTGTGTGTACTGGTACTCTGTTACGATAATTAAGGACACCACAACACAAACTAGCCGTAGTACAAAACCCTCTTCGAAAGCGATGTGAAATAAATATAAATTGGTTTTTGTTTTGAGTGGAGGAGGGGTGCCAAAAACTTGTGAGTGCTATGCTATCAATGCTAGAAATGGTAATTTATAGTGTTGCAGGTCCATGGGTCCAATGCAATTGATGCAATAATGCAACCGATGTTGCAAAAAACAAACTTTGCGTTGATTAAAAAAAAAGCCCCGATAGCAGCAGGTGCTACCAAAAACAAAACAAAAAACTTTTTTTTTTGCATCAGTGTGCAGGTTTTTTTTTTTTTGTTCATATAATACGAACTTTTCGTTCAAAGGACAAAAGAATATGTATGCGTTATACAATTGCGTTGAATACGGATTTATGCTACAATAAATTGCACCTGCAATTTACCCAGGATATGTACAAAAGTAATTGGCAATTTGTCAGGATAATTAATTAAAGCAATTCAATGTTTCTGTCGCCACAGAATGGGGAGTAGGAAAAAGTATTGCGTATACGCCCGAGTGAGTGTACACAGTTCTATAAAGTGAAGAGTTTTTTAGGGCTTGATAGACCTTTTCATTAAATGAAGTCAAGATGTAATTGAAATGTCAAAATGGCAGACATGGAGAAGGGAATTGTTTGAATTGAAAGGATTTTCTTAAAGGGGAATGGTTTCATAAACGTTTTGTTAAAGTCATTTGTAGTACTTTTAAGTGGAAGGAGATTCAGTTAGACATGGATTTGGGGTATTCACTGCCACATGTTACCAGATATTTTCAGACAGAAATGCTCCAACTGTGATGTTGAAATGCGACACAACAACGAGGATAGGGGCGCTCGGAGTTAATTCTATCCCCCAACGTCTTGAGTGGTCTAAATACCACTTAGGTTCCATTTGCCTAGGGATGTATGTGCATAACTTCTTTCTTTGTGAGCTCATGAGAGACCCCAGTGGGTGGAACTGTCAAACAAAAGTAAAAGATAAATTGGTTATTATTCCCAATGCCTAGATCGCGGTAGCATGGAAGGATCTCTGTCCATAAGCGTAGAACTTGGCCTGCGCATCAGCCGAGCATAATCACTGGGTATCGTCACCTGGGATGTGTTATCTCTGGTACGTGTGGACCCGTGCTGAGATAGAGAAACTCGGATAAAAAAAAAAAAAAGTGAGCATGAGCATCCTTTAACAAATTAAACTGCCATTGCATTACAAGCGGGAAGCGGTTCGAGTCTCCCTCAGTTAATATTTCCACCGTCCCAGTAATCGTTCCACCAAGAACTTTCCGGACAGCTTCCTCTGCGCTGGAGTCTACCGAGTTTCATTTTTTGAATAACATATAGGTTAATGTAGCGTTTCCGGAATTGTCCTTTGCTAAGCAAGCAATTCTCGAATCCATCGCTACATTGGTCATAGTAAATGTGTCCGTTTGTTTGGGATGTTTTTCTCTCATGGGCTTTGTATAGTTCTTTTCTGACTATGCTATCGTGGGCGCCTTTAAAGCCTATAAATGGATGGTAAAAGAGAATAATAAATTCAAAACATTTTTCCATCGCCTGCCGGAGGGTAAACATCTGATCTGTTGTTGATTTGCCTAAGATGAAGCCACATGGCCGATGATAGCTGTAGCGTATGTGTAAATCGACAATGTTGTACCCACATGTTGTGATAACTCCCTTCTTCTTTATAGAGCATGTGATGCCAGGCTTCTAGTACATATGTCTTGCTCTTCCCGAATCCTGAATTGCTTGGTGTAAAACTGCACACAATCACGATTGCTTAAAGCGATTAAGTAACACCATCATTTGATTTATAATTTCGTTAAACGTATGCACTCTCCCTGGAAAGACAAGTTAATCCTATGAACATATACAAAGAAGGTTCGAGGTAATTCTCCCCTCCCAGTGGAATTCAATTTTCTGCTCATTAAATTAATTTAATGAAAGAAAAATTGCGCAATATCTTCAAAGAATCAAGTCAAGTAGCAAAATGTAATCATGTGTAAGCAATACAATTAGATATTGAGTTATAAACCAAAATTGAATATTCAATGGAAATAAAATTTAATTATAGCACAAGATGCAGGAGAATTTTTCTTTGAAGAAAAACAAATCATATATTCCACAAGCTGACATCAATATCTCTCATTCGATCGAAATAAGGACAGTTTTTTCTACATGTCCTACTTATCTTAGCTTACCTCATCAATGTTCGTGACCTTGTTATACATTTTACCCCATAACAGTAAGAACGTTTCTTTCAAAACAATCAAACCCATTTGCATTCGCTTAAAATCGAACAAACTACCCCATCAATTTAAAGGCACAAAAAACAACCTAGGTAATAATATCAGTCATTCCCTGCTTAAACAACATTCGAAAAACTTATCCGACATTGAATAATATAATCCACTGAACTGAACATTTTATTGACCACAAATCACTCTGCCTAAGGATGAAGGGAGAAAAAGAAGAAACCCCCTTATTCACCCCGATGATTATAATTTATTTGGCACCCTCGTACAAATTCCCCAAAGCACAGACCGACAAAAATGTTTCTCAAAATTTAGATCAGAACACATTGATCCCAAGGCGGTGATTAGGAGGTTCACAAACCCATTCCTACGCCCACACCTCATTCATCGCAACAGCCATTTGTATCACATTTTGTGAACATAAACAAACTATATACCAACACCCAACAAAAAGAGAAAAAAAAAAGGGTTAATGGATTAAACGCATCATAAATTTCCTTGAAATTCAAAGTATCTGACAATTAATGGTTCGCCCACACAAAGAATCCAACTTGCCATCCTCCACTCTGCCAGCCACTGGCCATTACATTTTGATTTTGATTATAATAAACACGTCCCGTCGGAATGGACCACTGAAATTCCATCCCATAGATAGAAAATTTTTCCCATTCATCATGCTCCAGATAACATTTCGCATTGATAAAAATTAATCGTTCATCTTCCTGAGCACACACGCAATCGTTTATACTTGGAACAGTATGACAGGCCCGATACCCAAAATCGTAATGGAGGGTGAATCAGTGAATGGCTTCGACATGAGATCCTTCTGTCTTTCTGAATACACACACTCTTTCAGGATGCAATCAAAAATCAGTTTAAATAAGGAACACATTTGGGTTGTTTGTTCCTGCTCGTGATTGTTTTTCTTTTTTTTTTTTTGACACCTGAAAACTGAAAATCGTGACTTTAACAAACTTGTGTTTAGTTTCGGACAATCTTGTCATAATCAACAAGAAACTATTCAATCGTTCAATCACAAGAAACTACCCCTGTAGCTCTGACAATATTTTACAAAAACCAATATCTACCCCTTGCAGACGGCATATAACAAAACGAATTCGGTCGAAGTTTTCATTCATCCATTCAAAAAGCAATCTTCCGCTCAATCAAGCCCTTCCAGTTAATAAATATGAATCCCATACCGAAACCGACCGCCCCATAGTGTCCTGGATTCCGATTACATTCCAAAGACCATGAAAAATATTTTTGCCCTCGTGTTTCGAAACGAAAAACGAAAAATGAAAAAAATATCTTTCCGAGTTTTGATTCCGGTTTCCCATTCCCAATTCCCACATCGCCCCATAAAATTCCATAGAGAGGACCATGGATTCCTCATTGCGTGAATCGTATACATTCATTCAACCCTTCCCTTCCACTCCTCCAAACTCTACCACCACAAGAAGAATAGTAAAATGATAGTACAATATTAATAATTTTATAAACGCAACTGCAAGGTTACTGATATTCGGAGATGAAGACCTCTTCATCCAACTTCAGGGTAGTTCGTTAACAAAACTTTTAAGGCTGAGGTCACATACCTACATAACCCAGATGTTTATCTCTCTTGGTTGCCCCAAATATATGAATACCCCACTATACCATACGAACGTATCCTAAGGAGGGTGCTAAAGTGGAAAATTTGAATTAATAATCGTTACGGCTTTAACTGTTGTATGTGGATGTAATAAAGTTCACCTTTTTAGGATGGTTGTAGGTACTCAGCGCATTGGGTTATGTAGGCGAGAGTACTTAACAACACTTGAAGGAGTATTTTCTTCATAAGCAAAGTGTTCTCTCCTTATTCTTGTAAGTCTACTTTTTTTTTTTCTCTCTCTCTGACATCATCATTTTCATTTTCATTTTCATTTTCATCACCATCAGCAGCGCTATAGCCATCATTTGCTGTCACCGCTGTTATTTTTGTTGTTGCCGTCAACACCTTAAGCTTAAAGTCTGGGGTAGGAATGTATGTCCTGTCGCATCTTACAAAGATGTGGGTTAGAACATTAGAACCGTTCTAAATATGAATATAAATGCAGAACTATAGGAGAAGCTATTTGTAGAGTTCCCAGGTTCATAAGAAAATTCATAAATTTTAATGAACAATGCTACTGTGCTGTTTTACAAAAAAACAAAAAATTATTTAAAAAACCATAACCTGCGACTCATGTGCGTGTTATATTTCTCGCACGAACGAAAGGGATCTACAGTTCTATAACCGTCTCCGAACTGCGGTATGAGAAGCTTTTTCATGGCAAATCATACTCTTGGAGGTTTTCTGAAGTCCGAATCTGAATCTTCCTTAGCATGAACAAATGTCGAGTTTCTTAAATAACAATAAACTTTTAAGTGTTCATCAGCCCGGATTTAGGAGAAATCATAGTTGCGTTTCGGCAATTCTCAAGGTAACAGATGATATTAGGCAATCCATGGATCAAGACTTAGTGTCGTTTCTCGGGCTTCTTGATTTTTCTAAAGCATTCGATACGGTCAATCACCAAATACTTTTATCTTAAATGAAAAATCGTTTCCGATTTTCAAAGTCAGCTGTCGATTTGATGCTTTCTTACCTTACTGGAAGAAGTCAAGCCGTAGTAGTAGGAAAAAACTCATCTCGTTTCCTAGAGTTATTATCCGGAGTACCACAGGGATCAATGCTCGGCCCTTTGCTGTTTAGCATGTTCATCGATGATCTCGCGCTTGTAGTCCATAACGCGTCGATACATATAGATGCTGATGATGCCCAGATTCACCTTAGTTGCAAGCTGGGAATGATTGAAGATGGAGCCGACAAATTAAATAGTGATCTCTGCAGTATCATGCAGTGGTCTGAACAAAATAACTTTCATTTAAACCCAACCAAATCGAAGTGCTTGGTTATTTATAAAAGTAAACTTGACCTGAGATATTTTCTAAGTCTATACCTAGGGAACACGACAATAGAGTGTCGAAAAAGCTAAAAAATTAGGTATCTGGTTTACTTCAATGCTCAGCTGGGACTACCACCTTCAATTAGTAATTGGGAAAATATATGGCTGCCTTCAAAACTTATCATTTTCAAAGGCTTTTACACCTCAACCTATCAGGATGAGACTAGCGAAAACGCTAATTATTCCGATCATTACCTATGGGTGTCAAATTTTCTGCAGTCACAGCTCAGAAACCAGAAGAAACCTCGCAGTTCATTTATACTTATTCAACCAAGGTTCACGTGCTTAAGCAGCGAACGTCAATTTTTTGTTTATGCTGTCCGTCACTGGAATTCCTTACCCTTAGACATTAGAAAACTATGTGGCACCAAACATTTTGAGAGGGTCCTATTCGCGTATTTGGCTAATGGTTAAAAATTATTAATCTTGAATTTCTCATATTTTTGAATTAGAATTAAAATTAAACTATTTGCTCTGAACTAGGAAAGCTTTCCTTCCATTAATCTTTATAAAATTTTCAAATTGTTTAACTTTTGTAAATAAACCAAACTTTTGCGATTAAAGGCTGTAAGTCTATGTAAAAAAGATAAATAAATACAAAATACAGTCCAAAGCAGTATCCACTAAACCACATGCCACCACACTTTGCTACTTTAAAAACTAGTAATTCTCAGAAAGCTTCAATATTCGAGAATATTCACACTTTAAGACTTATAAATTAAACACGAAGCCTTCTCTGGAATGTCAAGATAATTTCGATTTGACTTAAGTGTCTGACAGGAGGTTGCCCAATACCCCACTAGCACCAACTTTAAAGTTCTCCCAACAAACAAACAAATCTCCATTGTCAAATTTTCTTTTTTTTATACTTTTTATAGACAACTCTAAAAAGTTAATCTTTCAGGATGTACGCAATCTAATTTATTTCCATTTAGAGTATATGTACAAGTTCATAAACAAAATGGCATCCCATTTGATTTAGACAATTCCAACGGTAATAACCACTCTGTTTCATTTTGCATGAGAGTAAGTAAAGTACACATATGATGCACATTTCTATACACATTTGGTCTTTCGAGTTTCGAGCTGGAGGATTCTCATTTATTGATCAATCAAATTTATTTGCCTGAACCAGTATACCATATCTTTTCCGAACAATAAACTCAGAAATGACGAGATGGTAAAAACAACTGAAGGAAATGTCCCAATTCAGTTGGCAACTCTATTTGCGGGCGCATTTTTATGCGCTTTAGCTCTGAACGACCCTTGTGAGTGTTCCAATGTTCACTCATCATCATCCTGCTCATTCTACATTCCGCCCAACCGAGCAACATTTCTCGTTTCCGCTCCCTTTCCGTCCGTTCTAACTCTATCATAAATTGGAGCGTTGCTCTTTTTTATGTCACGACTACAACGATAACTACGACAACGACAACGACGATGACGACAACGTTGTTGGTACAAGCAGGCTAAAGAAATTTAATGTTGATGCTTGTTAATATTCCTTTTAGATGGATGGATGCTTGAGGAAACAAAAAAAAAATATCCTTCCTATGAATGGGAGCGCATAGCACACACACACACGTACGACCTGCAGAAGGGAGAAAAAATAGAGTAGAACTAAGGCAAACTTGGTGTATCTTTTCATTTCTTTTGGTCGTCCTTTTAGTGACTGTAATGCTGGATCTAATTAAAACACGTACTTGTACAAAGCTAACACGGCCAGACCACCATGCCGCACGCAATAATGAACACAGAGAAGATAGTTGTCATTAATAAAAAGTAAACCTTGAAGGATGCTCGCTATTTTGATTCAAAGAATTCAAAACCAGATGTTTTTTCCCTCCTTCTAATAAACTTTCTGGCACCCGTCAGTGCATCCATTGTTTTGGTGTATGGAACTGTGCCATGTTGTCATCTGTTATTTAATTTAAACACATAATTAGGTAAGAAATAGACACTCGAACCAGAGGGTGAAATTTTCACCCTTTACATCACTTTTCCACAAATGAATTCTTTCTCTACCTTGCTCCTTTACATTTTGTCTTTTTCTCTAGAAGACTCTGCAAGTTATTCATTATTTATGTATAGGAAAAAGTCAACCATAGATGGCGCAATATTTTATGCTGACAGTTGACAGGAGCGTTTGACTTTTCTACCTTTTGCTATTGTTTGTTTCATTTGTAATTCCTCATGCGAATCGCATGCTTTAGAAGGGAAAGGGTTTTGTTGTTGCTGAAACTCTATAGGGGTTCAGCTTTTGACAATATGAAACAGAGTGGTGAAGGGTTGTTCTTGATACATTTTACGAATTCAATGACAGTATTTCTAATTTATGTATGTGATCACATGTGGTATTGGTTTCAAAATGAAGTCCATCTGGTTGGGAATATAAATTTAAGGATATGAATATTTTAATTTCCTTATGCTAATGAAAGAAGTAAATATTTTATAATAAATGGCAAACATTCACAAATGAAAAAGGAAACTTTTGCATTTTGACATATAAACGGGTTACCATCTCAGATGGCAAATAACTTTTGTATTCAGTTCAACAATACTCTGGGTGCAGAGGATACAGAGTTGTTATTCTTGTCTTCACATGTCATATGAACTGTTCAAGCTGTTATTAAAGGAAACTGAATTGGAGACCAAACATCTTGGAGTGAGTAAAGAAAGTCACTATAGTTCTGCACTGCTACTGCAAAAAAAAACAAAAAAAGAATAAGGAGCAAGTAGGGCATGCAACCACAAATAATCCACTGGCTCTAGGTATCGTCCAGTGGAACGCTTTGGAAAAATCCATCCATCGAAGCTATCTCGGTCAAGTACAGAGATCGGTATCAGGTGGAGCCCTCAGAAACACCACAACTGCGGTTCTGGACATACAGTTCCATTTGGTACCTTCTGACATTTACAGCAAACAGCTCTTCCTGTCTAACTAGACAGTACCTATTAGTTGGGGTTGTTTTTCTGAAAGAAATTACAGACACATGTGGTATTACAAAGGACTTTCCCTTGTTTAAGTGGCAAAACTGTTACGTTCCATCTATAACAAATTCTAAAGAAAACCATAATTTCCTATATGTTATGGACTTTCATCATCTCTTTCCAACATCTCTCGTAAAAAGTCCTATTAACAAACATTCGTTATCCAAATGATAATAACGATAAACTTTGCTTGGGAAAAAATACTTACAAACTCCCATTCGTATAAACAATAAATCCATAAGAACAACAAATCGTCTTAGTTTTGTAAAACCCTTCTTATTTAACTGAAAACATTCGAAAAATCCATCAGCTTACGCTGATTCGTTTACATGACTACAAGAGCAAATTCCTTTTGGATAAATTGATGTGAATTCCATAGTCAAACAAAATATTTCTATTTATCAACCCTTGACGTTAATCCCCTTCTGTTGCGAAAAAAATAAACCACATCTCCTTGCGGGTTAAAAGGATTCAAAAAGTTCCAAATCCATATATCATCCCTTTCTTCCTTTTTTTTTCCTGTTAGCAGTCCTTGAAATATTTTCATTCTCCACCATCATCAACTCAATTAAGCCTTTTCTGCGGTCGCTTTGTTATGCAAAACCCATTCCTTGTACCATATACACATACGGATACATTCCCACACAGATACTAGATTACAACACTTGTTCAAATCACATTTCAATATGTTACAATGGAATGCCATCCTTTATTCAAATTTTATACGATTGTACTGTTGGTACTTTGAAATGAAATAGGCCTCCTGGAGTAGGAATAACATTTGACAAACATCTGGCATCTCGAAGTATCATCATAAAAGCACTTCATAGTCATTTTTGTGAAACACAAAATGATTTTGTGTCAGCATTGACCCGGAGGGAGCTAGTGAAAAACTTTTTCTGACTCTTCAGAATTTCTGTATCCAAAAAAAAAAGTTGATCATGTCTCTATTCATTGCGCAGTTGGACCATGAATCCTTAAATTCACTATTGAATTGAATTTTCGGGTTTTCGAGGATTCCCAATTTTTTTTTTTTTTTTGGGGGGGAGATGAGGCTGTAATTGGTAATCAGAAATTCCATTTACTTGCTGATTGATTTATTTTAAGCTGTTTATCTGCTGACGTCGTCGTCGTCGGATCGGAATGACAATGTGAATTGAATTTGGAATCGTGGTGAATGGTATTACCTGAGGGCGTTTTCGACAAAAACAAATATGTACGCGTGTAATTAGGAGTGACAGATACAAAATAACCGCTGCAGGACTAGTGTTGTAGCAAAAGAGAGAGACATTGTACTCGTATCTAGTTGGTTATGTAACATTTCCGTTGGATTTCGCATGTACGAATCTGTGTCCTTTATTTGAGAGCGATGTATTTTTGGTTTACGACATTTTTATTTTATTTTTATTTTAAGGACTCTTGTCATTCTATTTGAGGGGCGTCACAAGATTTAAAGTGACATGGAAGGTAGCGAGGTATTTGACGAGAGTTTTGACTGAATTTCCACATCTGTTGACATTCCAGTTTTTATTGAGTCATTGTCGACAGGAAACGTATGGTCCCTTGGAATGCTGATTTGGAAATGTAAATAATGTTTTGGTACATTTGTCGTAAGGAAAATGCTAAGGAAGGTTGGGTATATTGCAACAATTTTAAGGACTCAACTTGTGTATAGAAATTTTCAAAGGCGTCGTACGGTAGTAAAACTTCAAAAATTTCGGGTTCATTTTGACTTTGAGTGGACTTACGCTCCATCAAGAGTTTTTGATCCGTCCGTGTAGAAGTGGATCGATTTATCTTCCAGAATTACATCATCTTCCCAGAATGACCTGGAGAGAATGGTTGCGAGGAAGTTTTTATTGAACTTTACATTGGGTGTGGTGTTGTCTGTATTTTTTAGGATCGCGGCGTGGTCAAAATCTTGTGAAATTTATGGCGATTGACTGAACTAGCTGTCAGAGATGTCGAAGAATATCAGATGGAACAGAAAGTCCAGTGCTACAGAGGGTGTTTATGCACAAACAACCAGACAACCACCCTGTACATGAATATCGATCTTATGACCGACATGTAGAGCCAATTATTCGAGGTTATAAAGCCTATTTACATCCGGATGGCTTTTTTCCAAGAGAAAAATGCTACTGTGGCTTTCCTAACCAAATATTTTGTTTTGCTTCGATGGAGAAAGTTAAGCTTACACCATTAAGGAAGGGAGGGTCAATGACCAGAATTTTATACATATTTCCTGGAAGAAAATACCTGTTCAGTTTTGTGGGGGTCTACTCCCAAAGCTTATTCAGAGCTCTTTGCAGGAGTTCCCTTAACCAAAACAACAATAAAAAAAAAAACAAATCAAAACTAAGTAAATGCCAGTCAAACGTACATAAACCCCCTACGTCATCCATCTTGTTAAATCACACAAAATGCATGAAAGTAAATCGATTCCCATTACAATTGATTGTCTGTCTTCTTTGTGTCCACACAATACACTAATCCCCGAGAATTCAAGTCCCTCGGTTTCATTAGGCCACATTAAACACACTTAGCACCTCTGTTCCAACGAAACACGTCGTTATACTTGTACATGAATTACATTTGCCGAGAAAAGACTCTGCTACATTGACACTGACAGCCCTATTGACAGGACTTATTTTTTTCTTTTTTTTCCATGTCGCCATATTCTTTTCGGATATTTACATCCTCGTTCCATTGATATCTACCACCTACCAGAAAGGCGGCGGCGTGATAACTTTTTTCCTATTCCTTTTCTTTCTCTTTCGATGTTTTTTGTGTTGTTGTTGTTGTCTGTTGTCTGTTTGTCTTTATTCCCGACGAATGTGACATTACGAGGACTGAGGGAGGTTTTTAAAGTGGGAAAAGATTTGCTTGGTTTTCCCTCCTCCAAAGGTGGTGGTGACGTTGTAGTGTTGTGAAGGAAACTCTATACGCGACGCGTCGATAAACAAACCCACAGGATATTTCACTGAAAGTATTATACATACATATATCTATGTGTACATAGACCACTGAAAGAATATATATGAGTATGTATACGTCGTACTTTGTCTGACTGAAGTGCTCAAGTCAATTTCGTAAATTGAAGGCTTTGTGCAACGCTAGCGTTGACAACCACCAACAACACTAAGACGATGCTGGTGTTGAGATATAAATTTTATCTTTTAGCTTGGTTTTTGGAATTCCTTTTAATGTACCGGTACGGAGGATTGAATTTAAACGCTTTTTTGAAAGATTTCACGGAAATTGATTTTTTATGTGGCGAAGAAAAGGAGCAATTTTTTCACGAGGTGAATATTTGATAATGTTTAGTTGGAGTGTCATGTTGACATTAGCGTAAGCTTTGTAGAACATTTGCCTATTGGGTTGATAGTTCAAGTAATGCCGCAAGCGGTAATAGTCTTTGAGAGTATTATCACTACCTAATAACATTTGCTATAGAATTGATGTCAAAAGAAAAACAAATATGTATTCGGCACGACAGTTCATAGAGTGCCAGGGCCTACCTACTCCCAAGCATTCGTTTCGTACGAATGGGAGGGACCTAAAGTTTTCATTAGCCACTCTGAGAAGTTTTTTCATGGCAGATTATACCATAAGAAGTTCGTCATTACCTGCCAAGTGGTTGTGCCGCGAAACACTTCTGAATGTGGCTGAGGCTCGAACCTGTGTCAACTCGATTAACAGTCCAATGCACTAACCACTAAGCCATGATGTTAACTAGGTTAGAGGTGGCTGCACCTTATAAGAAACAGTGTCCCTCGGATCTGAAAGGATTCATTGTGTTCCCCTTTGTGAGATACCTGAACAAGGATTATTGTTGTTGTTTGGCCTACCTGAACCGATTCGAGTTCCGAAGGAATTTTAGGATGGTTTTCGGTGGTTTGTTTGACAATTCGCCCAGATCATTGATGAAGTGCTCTCCGAGGGCTGTCTTTCTTTTTCTGCTAAAGCTTGGGCATTCACATTGAAGGTGGAATGTGTTCTCCTCGACGTCTACATCGTCACAAATTGAAAGCAAACAAAATACCCCTAGAGCGTTTTTGGGATGCGGCCCTCCGTGACCGCCCTCCATCTTATCAAAACGGTGCACCCACGCTAATTAAGTTTTTGTAGATCCACCGCTCTCCATATCAATCGCTCATTCGCGAGTTTTTTGGAATTTCGCGGTGACGCAGAACTTTTGAAGAGTCATCGGCCATTATCAGATCCATCTCAGAACCCATTCTAGCAAGTTCATCCTCCTTCTCACAGTCACATCGCATGATGGCAATGTTTTTGTAGACTCTAAAGATTTCAGTGATGTGAACGGATGAGATTTAACATAATTTTTTAACGCATTTCAGTAATACTAACGACTAGTCAATCAGCGCTCATAGCGCTAAGTTCCCATTACTGTAACTCAAAGGCCGTTCTAAGCTGCATCAATATTCTCCAGGACCTCTCGAAGCGAAATAAAGTCAAGCTCTGGTGGGTACCAACTACCAAGACACAGAGGAATTGAAGGCAATGAAATTGCAGATCAACTTGCCTCAAAGGCTCTTCAGAAAGGTACATACTCAGGGGATCAGACAGGCTAAAAGGGCCATCCGACCCCTGAACAAATCTACAAAAAATATTCTCAATCATAAAAGGACGATATCAGAAGACTTGCCGACTTCCTCACCGGTCACTGCAGCTTCAGATGTCACTTACATAAACTTAATATAGTTCAGGAATCTTAATGCCGCCTTTGCTAAGAAAAAGACGAATTAGCGTACTATGTGAGTGCGTGGCCGGCGTCTGCAGAATCAGGAAACGATTTCTCCACAAATTCCTAACACCGCAGGGCATTCTTAATGCCTCGATTAGGGATATCCTCAACTTCATTAGGAAGATAGAGGACCTCCTTGTCTAACTGGCTCTAGGGACAATAGATCTTTCAGATCGCAGTGCCATATGCGTTATGTCGCAGAGCCTAACCAGTTATAATAATAAATAATAACACTAACGACTCCGAATGGTGGAAGATTTAACCTCCATAAAAGCATTTCTAGCCATAAAATACTTGTTTTCTTAGCATATTTCCTCTTTTCCTTCACTTTTTTTGGAGTTTCCACCCAAAACCAACGAATAAAATCACAAAAACTGATATTTTCCATTCACGACACAAAATTCGCCAAAAAGTGCAGTCAGTTCACATATGAGTTCACTGCATTTTTTGGCTGTTCTTTGGACACATTTTGTAAATTTCTCAAATCGCGTTATTTGAAGGAAATATTGCTTTAAACTGATTAAATCAACTGCGCTGATGAGTATTATTGATGATTAGATCGAATTTGATTGACATTTCCGCTTAAAATTGAAGAAAACTAGTAAAATAGTGCAAAGATTACTAGTGACGTCATAGGAGAATAGGAAAATAAACATGTTGTGGGTGAAACAGTTGGACTCGAGTGTACTTTCAATGGCGGCCATAACTTGTTTTTCATTGCGCATGACCAAGTTCTCCTTACCAACTATTTGCACATGATCTCTCTCACATCCAACAGTAGGTGTGAAATGTTCCCATTCAGTTAGCAAATTTATATACAAAATTGTATTTATTCGAAAGTTTTAATTTCTAATTTTGTAAGAACAAGGAATTGAGATTATTTTTGGAGTTAGGAGTTTAATGTAACGTTATGGTAATCACTAAGGGAGTTGAGCTCATCGTTGCAGCGTTTCACAATTCTTGATGTGATTGCGGTGGATGTGATGACTTTGATGTCAATGTATCTTCTTGAGAGCGTTCTTGATTGCAAGAACTTCCGCCTGGAACACGATGTTGAAATCTGGAAATTTTGGTGACCGTGCGATGCCTGGTTCTTAATTAAAGGCATCATAGCGAGTAGTAGTAAACTTCCATTAGGACAAGAGTTCTCGAACTCACAATGCAAACCACTTTAAAGTTTGCCGAATCGAAATACATATGCTTTCAAATTCTCTGATTGATTCGGCATTTCCAAGTAACAACGATCACGAATCGATTTTTATTTTTCTTCTTCTCAAGGACATCGCTTTTGATTTAAAGTAAACTTTTCGTCAGAAACTTCCACACACGACTCCATACTTTTTTAATTTGTTTGTGAACATCTTTTAAGGGCACGCCTTGAGTTTCCTCTTAACAACACATAATAATGTCTTCATTACAATAAGATAGTGTATACTTATAAGCAATGTAACCTCCATTGTAATGTTTACATAAATGGAACAGCTCCTGTTGGGCACCATGTGCTACCTAATTTATGTTAATCCTTCAATTGCGATTCGGGCAATCTGTCTGACAATGTAAACCATTTCAACAAGTTCGACGTGCTGCCGAAGGCCATTTACCCAAAGTCATGGAAGAATACAAATTAACGTACCAGTATCCCCCTAAAAATGCCCTTCTCGCCTTTCAGTATTTTTTTTCGTTTTTTTCACAGGATGTAGCTCATTTACATTGTTATCCTTTTCTTCAAGTTTACCAATCTACCTTCGCACAATGGAATAATAATTTTTCTTTTTTTTCCTCCACAAATAGGACCCCAAACCGTACAATAATTAAGCAATGACCGCCTTTATGTATCCTTTTAATTATTTGGACACTTCTACGTGCCGTTTGCTTGTGGGGGCCATTTAATGGGATTAATTTGAGTTCGCCTTCAGGAATAATAATAACAATAATAAAAATAATCTCGCTAGGATCTCTATGTAATTGCTAGGGGAACAACAGCCTCGGGTTGGATCGTATTTTGTTTTTTTTTGTGCCGCCTGGGAACCTTTGTGACCACGTAGCATCTTAAATTTCACTTTTACTTTAATTGATGACAGAGTTGGGAACACACAACTCGCACTAAGCAATGGTTGCGTTGTCCTTGTCTTTGTCTTTGTTTTTGTCTTTGTCTTTGTCACATTGCGGAATGCAAAAGGATTAAAATTAATAAACCCAAAAGAAAAAAAAAAACCCATTTTATCCTCTTCACAATCATTATCTATCATTAGTCTAAAGGACTCTCCAAAGACACAAGGTGTGTCCCACAGGAAGATCCACTAAATCCACAGAACCTTAATCCTCAAAAGAAAATCTTTTAAACTTAAAGCATTTTACGCTTACCTACACCCGTGTGCGCTCCAAAGGCATAAATTTAAGATTGTCCTTTAATTTTAAAGGGGAAATCCTGTTTACGTTGAGTTCTCGCTCTGTATACTACTGTCAGCACTGTCAGCCCACTTTTGGGGATACACACCGCAATGGACCAACCGTACCACAACAAAAAAAAAGGAAAAAAACATAACACAGGATAAACAACAAATGGGCGAGAAGTGTTCACGAGTATGAGCCGGGGACCAGCAGAGAAAACCAAAAGCTAAGCACACCAGCAGGGAAGCGAACAAAAAATAATAAAAATTGCAAAAGGATTTCAAGGGCTTTCAGAATTTCTCCACGTTTCCTTATGCTGCTGCTCTTGCTTTTCCACACAACCAACTTATGTGAGGACTTGGTGAAATGTTTTTATAGTTCGGACAGAAGGTAGATAGAAAGGCAAATTAGGAAACCCGATCGCTACGAAAGGGATTCAAAAGTCGATTAAAAGCAAAAGCACAGGATTACTCGATACCGCCCTTTCTAAGTGTAATTTAATAAGAAACCCCAAAAAGTGGTGGCAGACGGGAAGTCAGTAAAAATGGGTGCCAGTTTGAATTACCTAACTCTGACCTCGAATGGGCTGAGCGAGCGAATGCAGGGGGTTCATTATTTGTAACTTTTAGCCAAACGAAATGAATTCTGTAATGTACGAGTACTTGGCACGCAACAGTACCTAGCAACCAAAAATTGGCTTCCTTTGATATTAAAAAAAAAAAAGGAATCACCCTCCATAATATGATTCTTTATAGCATTTCCTTCCTTCCTTTCTTCTTTGTTGGTGACTGTGTTCTACGCGAATCTTTTGGCCAATTTAACAAAATACACACCACATAAAACACACTTTGTTATTCCACCACACGATTCACAACCAGTGACCCTAATAAACTCAGAACGTACACAGAAGAACATACGTATACTCCGTGTACTCCCACCACCAACTCTGCTCCTGGGAAGGCGCTTAGGAAAATCAAAAGGCAAAAGATGTTACTCGAGGGTTTAAGTCAGCCTATTCCAGGAATCTGTGTATACCTCTGCGGTGCATAATTTGTGTTAGTAGAAAGAAAAAACCAAGTCCTTCATTCATTTGAATGAATTTTCTCTTTGGGTTTATTCAATTGATGAATTTTTAATTAAAACACGTAAATTCAATTTTTCCAATTATCAAAAATCCTCCAGGGCCCCCAGGAGCGACGGTGAAGTTGTTCTGCGGTGAGGCTTGGGTATCAGTGTTCCCATATCAATTATGTGTGTGGAGAGTTATGATTAAATTTGTAATGAGGACAGTTTAAGGTGTGTCAGCTGGGTACCGACACTGAGCAAGTGATGAAAGGCTGCATAGTATAGACTCACTGTAGGGTGGAATGTTTAATCCCTTTCTTTGCAGATAGCCATCTCTTGTGAAACCACTCTTTGACGACCTAAACGAGACCTTGGAGAAAAGAATCACAGATGAGATTTGATTAAGGTCGCCGCAGATTAGTGTTTAGTGCGTTGGACTTCTAAGCGTGAGGACACAGGTTCCACCCTCAACAACATCCAAAGGTTTTTGCGCACCGCCTCTTTGCAGGCATGACAAACTTGCAACCAACCTACTACTACCTAGGTTAGATTAGGGAGTTAGTCAGCGTACACCAGTGACGCAGTTAGACCAGTAATAGGTCCACTGTGATACCTCAGGATCTAGGATGAACTCCTCTATTGTTGAACCAATGAAAGCTTTTTTATAAAGCGAACTAAGTTTTAGGCATCTTGTTGTGATAGGTCACCAAGATTGTCAAAAAAGAAGGCACCGAGATGGTTTCGTCTTTTAAGAGGCCATAAATAGGGAATATGGAGGATTGTTTTTTCCTCTTCTTCATCCCTGCAGCTTCTGTAGAAATCATTTGCTGGTAGACCCTGTCGAGTGGTATGTCTGCCTACAGGACAGTCTCCGATGATTACACTTATAGTGGTTCTAAGAAGTCTTCTATTATCTTACTTACAACTAGACGTATTTGGAAATGGAAAAATAAGAAAAATAACTTTTAATGATCGCCAACCTGCTATCCTTAACCCTCTTACTCGCCTATACACTTAGTATGGTAACCGAAAACAAATATCCTTAACCTAACCAATGAAAATAATTTATAACAATCTTTAAGCTGCCAACATTGCTTCCGTAGAGCCAAAAGGATTTATAAATCTTTCGTTAATTTTACACCCATAATTTTCAATAAAATGTGTCTTACACAAATCCCGTTGAGCTACCCACCTTAATTGAGATACATTTTCCAATGCCCGCCATCGTTCTTGTGTGGGAAAACTGGATTTGAAATTCTACAGAAAAAAATATTTCGCATATTGCCCACACAGAACCAATTACGTTTTCTTTTCAATGTGCCGCTACGTATATCCATCGGATATTTGTAAACTTTATCCAATAGGGTGATGTAGTTTGGAACATTCATAGAAAAGTAATAAAAAAAAATTGATCAATGTGGAAACTGTGTGTATCTAAACGGGAGTTATTCCTTAACTGTGGGAAGAAGGTCGTGTTAGCATGGCTTAGACTGTTCCTCATGTCAGCTTTTGACAAAAATTCGGACAGTCAAGCAGCAATCAAGTCCCTGGAATTATTTTTCTCTAAATTCAACAGTAGCTTATTGCCTATCGTCTCTGATAGAAATGGTGAAGCAGTTCAATATTCGCCTATGTTGGGTTCCGGGGCATAGAGATATTCCAGGGAACTGTAAGGCTGATGAACTCGCCAAATATGGAACAACCGTACCCGTGCTTACAGAAAGGGACGCTCTGGTTATATCCATCGCTACATGTAAACTTAAACTCAAGCTGGATGCTATCGAGAAAACTAATTCTATGTGGACAAATGGTATAACATGTCTAGCGACAAAGCGGATTTGGCCACAGCTGGATCTGCAACGCTCTAAGAATTTAATTTCTCTCAACAGATCGCATATCAGATGCGTAAAAGGTGTCATCACGGGACACATTTTAATAGGCAAGCATGCAACAAGGATAAGCGTACATTTGAACGATTTTTGTAGAAGCTGTTGGGACCAAGAGGAAGAAGAAACTAGTTCCCACCTTCTTTGTAGCTGCCCAGCTCTCTTTCGCTAAAGACAACTTCACTCGAGAAAGTTCCTCTGTAACGACCTTAGGGATCTGATAAACACAGATGTCAGAAACCTCCTATACTTCATCAGCAACTTTTATTGGTTTAACAAGTAGGCAAGGAGAGTCTCTACAAGATCCATGTAGCATCACAATGGACTAATCATTGATTTAAGAGTGCTGGCAGCCACTTCAGGGTAGAGTGAATAAAGTCAGTTGTAATATTGTATCCAAAGCCCAATATCTGAGGCATCCAACTATCCCCTTCGTTGAGAATTAATACTTCATCGTGCCGTAGAGTATTCTATGTTCCTTTCCAGACAAATTGCATCCTTTCTGTATGTTTTATAGTTTCTCTTCTTTTTTTTTATCTGCTTCCTGTTTGAATTATATTCTAACAAATTTGCACCTTACCGCAACCATTTAAACAGACCCCACAACTGAGTATCTATACAAAAAAAGAAAACTTTTGAAAAACAGGGTCGATTTCGCACACGCCCATGGAATTACCATCGACAGGATTCTCCAATATTCAAGCTAACAAACATGGACAGCTAACAAGAAAGAGAGCGAAAAAAAATACCGACAGAGACCGACAAACAATTTTATCCAAATGAAAAGCCAACCAAATGAAATAAAAATTTATTAGAATTCCCCCGACCAACCCAATACAACAGAAATCCAGCGGGGGATGATATGGTGCTAAGGTGGAAGCATTAGCTGTGGTTGGATACCAATGGGTGGTGAAATGCAAAAGCACATTGGCGCAGCCAGAGTAGTATGTTCGTTGGTGGTTTTTTGAAACTCTCATAGTTCCTTTGGTCAACCATAAACTATGGACATTGTCGAGAGCCCAGAGAGAGATTTTCGCCTGCTTTACATAAGTTCTAACACCAACAACAAAAGCGTTGGTCCTTTTTTTTATGACTTTCGAACATTAACCGCGACTAAGTCGGAAGGTTGTCCATATCCCTCGAGATAAACGAAGAAGAGTGGAAAAAACAAATTCAAATTCCTAAAAGTTTTAAAATCTCCCTCCCCCCCGAACTAAGAGAGAAAGAAACAGAGAGGTATGAACAAATGTTCACATGTATCGCCTGCGACAAGGATCTTGATGGGGCTTAGTAAGTTTTTTTTTTTTTTTTGTTCGATGTGGTTTGAGTTAACTTGTAGCTGAAGTCAATTGAAAGAAAAGAGCAAGGGTACCACAGCACGTTTGGGGTATTCTCCCTAGGGGGGTTGACATTTAAAATTGATGAATGAATTTTGAAAAGGATTGTATTCCATTTTGTTTTCAGTTTCTTTTTTTATTGAGACACAGTGCCTTTTTATAGACATCCAAAGAGGTCAATTTTAATCACCTGATGCACGAGAGGGATGTCAGGGATGTTAGGAACAACAGGAAGCAGCGGTCGAGCACGCAAAGTCCATCAAAAATGCAACAAGGCATAACACATTATGTGTCTCGGTGTGTAGTTAATGGGTAATTGATTGTTCCGCAAAATGGATTCGATATGGATACTTTGGAGACAAATGACAATGGTGACGCCGAGGGTTAATGTACTGAGATTTCTCTCATGTTTTCTTTTTCTGTTGTTTTTTTTTGTGCTTTTGTTGCTAAAGTAGCCGATGGGTTTTATGTTTATAGCTGAATAGAACTGTCGTTAAGGGGGGATCATACACGTCATTAAATATTAACGATTCGAGCAGGTCTGAAGGGGATCATATTTTACAGCAGTAAATTTCTCAAAATTGATGTTGGCAAATAGAAAGGAGGAAATATCGTCTGACAAAAGCGTTACACTTTGTAATTCTGGAAAGGTTTTTAAACACATCATTTTAAGGATTGAATCGGCTTTCCAACGTTTCAAGGGGATGGTCCTTATTATGATTACACATAAAATTGATGTTTCCTATGGTACAAGGTCCTGAGGGTTTGTAAGAGCATAACGCAAAATATAGGTTCCTAGATTCAGGATATTTGGTGATGGAATGTTTTAATACTAGCATTTTTTTCTCTAACAAAACCAAGGGGCCCGACCCATAGATTTTGTTCTCTTCCGTCACGTTGAAGTGGGTTGATATGGACGTACACTTCGAAGAGAGTTGACCCAGTAAATATATCGCAGCCGCACAGCAAATTGAAAAAATGAATTTACACTTCAAATTCCTTTTAAGAGAATGCTGTCAACGGACCCGATGGAGAGAAGTGTTTATAAAATGTGTGCGGCAAATAAGTTGGGCCACTTCTTATAAGCAAACATGTATTCATTCGAGCTGTCAGTTATGTACGACAGAGAGAACGGATTTTATAGGTCCTGCATCTTAAATCTTTGCCAAACTTTCACGCTTACAGAATGCTCATTATGCTAAACCTATAAAAAAAAAGAAAATGTATAATTCAAAGCAGTTACAGACATTAATAAGAATTCCAGCGTTAAGGGTGCTTTAAGGACATAATACCATCTATTATTCAATTAGAAGAAACTTCCCAAATTCAACTTCTAATCCTGTTACAACTCGTTGTTCCATTTGAGTATACGTTACAGCTCCCGATTACCAACTATATACATATCGTAGAGAAGAATAATAATGACCGGATAAATGATGCAGAATCTGTAATGGAGGTCACTGCCCCCCTTTACCTTACGAACAGCCTAAAGGCTGCCCAAGAGAGCAACGATTATCACTGGCATATACATGCATACATACATATGTTAATACTCACCACACATTGCCGTGTATCCCTTTGAGAGGAATTTTTTTTTTCCTATTCATCCTTGACGTGCACAATATGAATTTAATCAATTCTGTGGCTGACGAGGCATCATTCTTTTGCCGAATTTTTATCACATACTACGTGTTTGGATGTCGAAACTGGACTGGTGTAGTGTGTTAAATGTTTACTCCTTTTTGGAGGTACGATATACTGACATTTCCTTTTAAATTACTTATTCACTTTGCTTTAAATGATGCACGAGAAGACTAATTGAAAATCGAAAACAAGGAGTTTTCTTCTCGTTAAGACAGTACATTTAACATTTCAAGGACATGATTGACAGATAACAGCTTGACACATAAAGATTGTAAGAAATCATCAATTTAAAAGGAAAAAATATCTGTCAATTAGAGTCGCGTTGTAATTTTAATAAGTGTGTCAGGCAGGAACTGTCAAATTAAATGCAAAAACGTCATGCTTATTGCATCACCGAAGTATTAAATCCAACAGCCATTTATCTAATTGATTCACCTTTCAAATGTCACTTCCCCTTAATTCCTTCTGACCATAGTTCGAATGGAATGACAAAACCACTTTCAACTTTCAACTTGCTGAAACTTCCGTCTGTCGTTTATGTATGACAGTTGACAGCTTATCCCTAAAATTTAGAATCAATTATAAGTTCGACTGTCATTTACAGACAATAAAGTGTCACTCATGGTTGAACAATACTACTAATACTGTCTGTCTGTTTGTCTGCCTGTCAACTGTATAAAACTAACCAAAATTCAATTTAAAACAAAACCATCAATAGATTAGTAAATCAGTAAACTTTCTCCTTTTTTCTATTCTCATGTCATGCATCACTGCGGCACATACATATATGATAACATATCAGAGTGTTCTCTAGGGACAACTTCTAATGTCAAAAGCAACACCCTGCCATAACTGTCATGAAAAGTTTACAAGGTTCCCTAGTTTAATCCCACACAACATTTCGAAATCCTCTTCCACGAATTAAGAGATAACAACGCTAGACAAGTAAATAAAACTATAACATAAAATTAATCCCAATTCATTAAACTTTTACACCCAACACATTGGGAATTTGTCGCGTTCCCTTTTACAAAGTGTGGATCTAAGCACACCCAACTAATCCAATCGTAAAAATTCCGTTAAAAAAAAAAATCACAAAAAATTAGGGTTCGCTTTTATCGAAAATCATTGGGATCCGTAATGGGGGGTCGTCTTTGCGATAACGACACGACATGAAAGCATGCAGTCAGTTGACGAGGAGCTGCAACAAGCATTGTCTCTCAGTTACAATCCACAATTTATGATCCACAGGAGATTAGGGCGCAGGACTCCAGTGATTTCATTTCGAAGTGAAAGCTTTCGAATTGTATGAAAATCCTTGTTCCAATGGATAAAACAATTCAGTCTCCGTTTCGTTTTTAACTCGATAACAGCGATGCCTTCATAAGCACTGTCTACCGGTTCGTTGTTTTCAGCTTCTGTGCAAATTTTCAAAACACTGTCTAGGAGCATAGGAAAAAAAAATAAATTGGGCGTGTGGGTGTAAAAAGGACGAATAAAATTAGAAATTAAAGAAATTTTCGATTGTTTTGTGCTCTGAGTGGGTGTCCTTTGTTTGTTTTTTTTCTTCCATTTTTTTCTTGAAAATGGATCTAAGACCATTAAATTACGATGAACTGTGTCAGTTGGAAATGTTGCGGTTACCAAACGCGACAATGGTACCAGTGATGGTCATTCCGGCGTCAGCCATAACAACCATCGACAACCCATCGGCAAGTGGCAGCCACCGTGTAATCGGGACTTTAATTAACGATGCTAATCAACATCAGCAATTGGAACCGCCCTCATATCAGTTACACCGTCATCCGTCTTCGTCCACCGCCTCCGTGAGTGTCAGCCCTCTTGTCGCGTATCAGCAACCCTATTATGTACAGTCTCAGTCCGGCGGTGGTGGCATGAATAGTGGTTGTAGTGGTGGTAGTGTAATCCTCCCAGCACTGATTACAGAGCAAACTCCATCAATGTCTCCGATTATTAGCAGCGTCGGCAGCACTGGCGGTGGGGGGGTTATGTATCCGAGCGCCGCTGTTGCTGCCATGGAATCCACTGGATGCCCAAGACATCGTCGCCTATCAACCACAGGCTCCTACACTACGCTCAATCGAAAAGCTCTAGAGAGCGAAGAGAGCCACCAATTGAAACGACGTGCTGGCAGCGGCGCCACCGACAAACGATCCACAGAGAGTTGTGGCATAGGAACTGATGGAAACGAAACAGTTGCAACCACATGCATTCCGGGTTTTAGTTTCGGTGGCTGTAGTACAATTGATAAAAATGAGTATGAACTACGAGCGACAGGAGATGGGAGCTTGGGCGCTTCCACCTCAAACAATGAGGATTACCCTGTTGTTGGCTGCAATGCGTTGGCTATGATGAGCATTGCCGGTGATATGGTAACCAGTGGCGCGTTAGTGGGGACTTTACGACGTGCTGGTGATTGCGTTAACAACAGCAGTGCCAGTACACCAAAAAGGGTTTCATTTAAGCGGGAACCAGGCGATGACGGAATGGAGACCATACAAGAGGTCAGAAAGCAGTCTCGTGCAGGAACATCAGCAGATATGTACAATTCATACATGAGTTTCGATGACAACTTCATTGACTACCAAGTAAATTCATATTTTTCTAATTAGAAGACTTTCATTTTTATTTTTATTCGATGCTTGGACTAGCAACTAAAACAGTTTCTCCCCTTTTAGCGTACTTAACCCAGTTCTCATTTTAATACTGCCTTATGCCACTTCGTGGAAGGGGGTGCAAAAAAAAAAAGGGTGCACGATTATTAATTCACTAGTGAAGGCGAAAGTTCAAAAAAAAAAAACAACATAACCTCCCTGGTATATACTGTTCTAGGCTAGATCCTTGAATAAATTCTCTTTGTTGTTTGCATTTGCTTGAAATTCCTTGAAGTAAAATATAATTGCTTTGAGCGATAACATGGAGCGGTTGGTCCCACCACTTTGCAAAAACGATTTGATTCGGTTTTGAAATGACGACATTTAATTTTATTTATTATTCAAGTGGAGCTGTAATGCTGTAATTTATGGTAAGAATATTCACCAGCTAAGTGCTTGTACCACAGCCAATGATAGACGATTCTTGGCGGTTGGAAGAGCTATCTCATTAACCAGCGATAAATAATGTTTCTCTACCGAAGGCTCTTCGTTCAGTCCCATTTAGATTTAATGGTCAGTTTTGTTACGATCTACGTTTATTTGCGTAAATTATTGTACAGACTTTTAGAGGATTGTGCGGAAATGACAGGGCATAGTTAGGGCCAACACCTTTTGTCAAGTTTTTGATTCCTAACGACATCGATGGACCTGCATCAATCTATACTAGACAGAGCACCTTCTATTCTTATCTGTTAATTGTTGTTTTTAGAAACGTCCATAGTTGCGTTTGACACAGTTGGCTCGTAATAGGCGCATGAGAAGTGAATCTCTTTCTAACTTCTCATTTCGGTCTTATTACGTTACCCCCAACGCAATTCAAGACGAGAGGGTGCAATTATAGAGTTGGCATGTGATTGAGAGAGCCTTTCTGTTTCCTGTAAGTAAAGAGTTTCAGGTTAAAAATGCTAATAGACCGTCGTATTCTCCCTAAGACTGGGCAGTGTTCTTTTTTTCCTCGCAGTTCTCACAAATTGCTACATAAGCTCCAGTATATGCTTCCTGTTTTTATTCCCACTATCAGTCCTAATTTTTTTGAACTTCAACCCCATCCACTGGTTTCCTCATCCACTTCACAGGCGAAGAAGTTCGCCCAATGGTTTTGAAAATCCCTTTGCATACTCTCGTTGGTTGGTGTTTCAATTTTTGTCAACGTGACTCCCACGGTTCGCCAGTTGCCTCGACGCCTTCTTAGGTTAGGTTAGGTTAGGTAATAGGGTTGACGGGAAAGGAGGTCCTTTCTCCGTCACACTTAGGTCAATGTAGACCCATTGTGGTTTCAGCCCCCCTTACTGGGAACCATTAGCCTATGTTCTGTCAAGCCATTCCGAGGCGCTGATAAATCTGTGTATGTCGACCACAGACTTGTCGGACAGTTCTTCTAGATTCTGGAAAAGGTGCCAAATCTTATTTGTCAGAGTGCTGGACAGAAGCAGAGATAGTGTGGATGTGGAGTGTCCTCATCTACTTCTTCGTCACCGTATCCCCTGCATTGGTCATCCGTGTTCAATCCCAGTCTTCTTCCAGTGATGATACCTATTAGGGAATTCTTTCGGTTCTCTGTTTATTGTAGAATGGCCATAGTTTCCTGGTTATAACACAGGAGCTGAGCGCATTCCTTCTAGATCCTGAAAGGAGTGTCTTGCTAGGGTTTTGAATCTTCTATGGCAGAGCGTCGACTTCGATAACTCGATTGGTCTTTGTGTTCTGGATGTTGGATTTGTGATGGCTTTAAGTACTGCTTGACTGCCTGATTGTGGGGTTTCAAGAGAACTTCGACTTTCCCTAAACTGGCAGACTTTAGATTGGAAAACTGTGACAGACAAAGATTGTTTAAGGTGAATTGCAAGTTCTACCGTTGGGTTCTTGCAGCCTGTGATTTAAGTACCGTCCGTGTATACATGGTTTCTTGTTTCGTTTTTTCGAGTTTAAGCCTCAATGGAGGGAAAACCTGTTTTGAAATTGTTAACAAAGTTAGACATGTGTCCAAAATCATTTTGCTGGTCGATCATTCAATTCGCCCCTTTCACTGCATACTTTTCCTCCTGATTTTTTTCTTTTTCATCGCAACACGGATGCGCCCTTCAACAGCATTGTCGCAAATACCACACATTCAAACGTGTTAACATTGACATTTACCTCTGCATCTTGAATTCTTCCACTGAACTGAAAAATGTTCACCTTACGTGAATTCCTTTCACTCAAATCTAATTTGTGACAAAGAAAAAGTTTCACAAGTTCCGATTTCTTAACAAGTTTCACTTCAAAAAAACAACTTTTACACCTATTTCAAAGATTCTCAATCAAACGCTAACAAGCCCCAGCGGGAAACCTACAAGTTTCCTTCTAAAGTGCTAATGATCCACATGAACAAAAACCCATATGTTATGTTCCTCCAAAACCAAACATTTTCATCAACTGAAAAAGCTCTGCAGAAACCCCTTTTTTGTACAACAAAAAACCGTCAAAGTTTTAATTAATTTTCCAACGAAAACGGATATTCAGGGGAATAAAAAACAAACAAACAAAATTCCTTGATCCTTCGTTGATGACATTCCACCATAGTCGAGTTGCACAACTTTTGTTGTACGTATTCTCTTATACCAGTCACTACCAGCACCTTGCAGCTGGACAGTATTTAGTAACGACAGGTGGTTTCAATGAGTGTTTTTGAAGTTCATAAAATCGAATGAGTTTATTCCATCAAGGAAGACAGTGTGCAGGTCACATCACATACCTCATCCCAGCAGAGCCTTTGTTTTTTTTTATCCAGAACCGCAAAAATTCAAATTGTAAAACTTTGTCCGGACGAGCAGAAATTTTTCACGGCTTTTGTTCACGCGAGTTATCCGCTTGCCACAAAAAAAAAAAAGGTTTCGTTCGAATCGCTTTTGAATTTTTCCATCTTCATTTCCATTTTTCAACTTTTATGGGATAAAATTTGTATTATGGAATCCCATTGAAAACAAATTGAATTTAAATCATTTACTGCAAATATGTGCAAGCACGGATATGGAGGGGGCTGACTGAAAACCATTTAACTTTCTAAGCCCGACGAAGAAGAATGAGCGTGCCTCGCCTATTAAAGTCGTTCCATTTTATGGTTGTGTACAAATAATTTACATTTTAAATGTAAGCGACAGAATCTCCGATGTAATCTAACCCTAAGAGCGAATGGGCTTGGGTACACAGAGCAAATGTTGGTCGACTTCTAAGGCTGTTAACGCTTCTTGGTCTTTACGTAACGTTGGATTTTATTTCTGCATTTCATTCAAAATGATTTTGTACATTTATTTTAATTATGAGTGAGCTGAGCAGTGAAGACCGTTACCACAATCACTTCAGTTTGCCAACTCAATCTAAATATGATTTAGGCTTGATAAAAAAAACAAAAAAACAAAAAAAAAAACAAAAGGAAAAGCACAAACCGTTGCGAAATGAAAACAAATTGAATGAAAGCCATATTTTTTTATTACTGCTTGTCGGGGCTTTTGGAGGTACATTTTAATTAGCATTCGACCTGGACATAATTGCATGCTGTAGGTAGATTATAGTGAGCCTACTTTCATTCTGCTTTTAATTTATGCGAAAATGGTATTAAGGCCACAAGGATGTTTCATTTTAAATCTTCTTTAATTTGTGTGTGGAATTTACGAGAGAATGTTAAAATTAATAAATAAAAAATCTGAGATTTAAAGGTTTGTCATTTAGATTCCCGTGGCCTAATTTATTCTCTGTCTTCATAAGCTGTTCCATCAGTTATTACCAGATTCTTCCACCTCCTAGGGCTTATCTTTTTCAACCTATTCCAACACTTTTCAAGACAACAGATATCATTGATTATAGAGAATAGAGTAGGTTAGACGGGTGGCGGCTTGATGTTTGGAGCCACCTACCTCGGATCTTCATGGATCCATTGTGTTCCCCGTTGTGGGATCCTGTACCTGTGTACCTGTTTGGAAGCAAGGAGTTAGTTTCATCCAATATGCATTTCAGAATGGCCTTTGGTGTCACGGTTGACTGTTGGCACGAGTCGCTAAAGCAGTTAGCGTCTAGGGTTATTTTTCTACTTCCGCTGAGGCTTGGGCAGTCGCAGAGGGAGTGCGCCGTCTCCTCTTTCCCGTCAATGTTACCACAGCCTCTGCAAAGATCACTCGTACTTAATCGCATTCGCTTTAGAAAGACCCCCAGTAGATTTTGGCCTGTGTCTAACCATATGCCTTGTTTTGGAACGATTTAGACCATTGTTTGGTTTAGTTTTAAACCTATTCTGCCTTTTCATTGCTATCGATGCCTCTATGTCCCAGCACCCAACAGAGTGATCGATGTACTATATGCCAATGTTTCTTCTCGAAGATAATCAGTTCTTTTGAAGCCTCCTCCTTGGACAACACTGCCGTGGTTTGGAAGCTTCACAGACCGGGCAATGGCGGATTCTTCTTCGTCGCAGCTTCCTCTTGATGGAAAAAATAGAAAAGAAAGTCGAAGTCAAGCCTATGGCTTTATGTAATCAGGTTTTTTTTTCAAGTTCACCCATCCAGCGATACTAGTTGGCCCTTTTTCCAAACGTTGGATGCTTATAGTTGAGAATACAGTAAAAATGTTAGCCTTCGTTGGGCGCAAAAAAAAACAATTCAAGTTCTCATCCTCATCGGCCTCAAAATAAGCAAGTGGTATAGAATCGCATACAGAAGGTTCCTTAGTAAATTCTTCATTTCTTCCTAAGGGATGATGGTTATAACATATTAACAAACCATTAATATTCCTGGTTTTACTACAAATCATCATCTCACAACAATTGGTGGGTGAGAACAAAGATTCTCCATTTTTCTACCAACGGTCTAACAACTACTTATGTACACAAGTACATATTCAGTAATTATCGTTTAACCAAAATTATCTCCCGCATTAGCTATGTACATACCCCAGTGCTGCGGCTCCTTTCGTATCAATTTACATGATAAAATCATTATGGTTACCCACAAGGTATCCCCATTTCAAAGTCTCGAATCGAATTACACTCTTCTTAACGAAGTACCTAGAGCAACCACAATGTAAATTATTTACACCGCTTAATTCATCATGAGCAGATGATGAATATTTAAGATCGATGAAGTGCTGATTCGCATTGAGGGATGCTTACAGACCTAAGAAAACTAATTACGTTCCCATTTCCATTCACTTTCAGACAACTGGCTTTGGGGGTCTACCCGATGTCACCGAACACTCCAACATTCGTCGTTCGATATCTCGACAGAATTCCATATCCAACAGTGATTCCATTGAAATCTCAAGCATACAGAAATCCAAGGGATTAACCAACAAATCGACAACATCTCGTCAAAGTAAAAATCAAAATGACGACCATCGACGGGCATCGGTGAAGCGAAACTTTTGCATTTACAGTCTATCACTTATGGCGGCAATAGCTCTATCTGTGGTGGCGGCGATGTTGGCCTATCAGCATTTCTTAATGGCTCCCAGCCGCAACTCACATGAACAAAGACTGAGAATAGTGCGGAGAATCCTTCGCGAAGTACCACTGGTCGACGGACACAACGATTTCGCATGGAACGTTCGAAAGTATGCGCACAGCAGTCTCGAGTTAGTTGAACTCAGTCACGATTTGGATCACAAATCGATGTGGAATCGACCGGCATGGTCACAGACGGATATTACGAGATTACGGCAAGGACTTGTGGGAGTTCAAGCATGGTAAGAAAAAAAAAGAGGAAACCTAATTCTAATTTACTTTAACCCCCGATTGATATGTTTATTGACAATTTTGATCACGTTCCAAATTGCAGGTCAGCATATGTTCCGTGTGAGGCTCAAGGGCTGGACGCTGTCCAATTGGCATTGGAGCAAATCGACATCATACATCGACTCACCGACATGTATCCGAAAGATACAGCCTTAGTTACATCGTATCAAGATATACTGGCTGTCCGTCGTAAGGGATTGATGGCCTCAATGATTGGCATCGAGGGTGGGCATGCCATCGGTTCTTCGTTGGGTGTGCTACGTTCGTTTCACTCTTTGGGTGCTCGTTATTTGAGTTTGACACATAAATGCGACATTCCCTGGGCAGGGTCGAGTTCATCTGCGTTCGAGGTGGGACTCTCCGCCTTCGGCAAGGCGGTTGTTAAGGAAATGAACCGTTTAGGCATGATGATTGACCTTTCACATTCATCTGATGCAACAGCACGTGACGTTCTCCAGGTGACTCGAGCGCCAGTGATTTTCTCACACTCTGCCGCACGTCAATTGTGCAACTCTTCACGTAACATACCCGATGACGTATTACGACTGGTGGCCGACAATGGTGGATTGATTATGATAAGTTTTGACTCCGAGTACGTGTCGTGTGGCCGCCCTTCAGGGCTACTCGATGTGGTGGCACACATAAAATACATTCGGTCAATTGCGGGCATTCAGCACATCGGCATCGGAGCTGGTTACGACGGAATCGAACAACCCCCCATGGGACTGGAAAATGTTTCCAAATATCCCGACCTGCTGGCCACCCTTTTGGAGGACTCCAATTGGAGTGAAGAAGACATTGCTATGTTTGCTGGGAAAAACTTCTTGCGAGTGTTGAAATCAGTTGAAAATGTGCGAGACTATTGGAAAAGAGCAGCAATCCCACCGGGTGAGGTCTCCGAACAGCTGCCCAAGTCACACTGCACGTACATGTCGTCGTGACCTAGTGCACAGCCCGTGCAGGAACGACGAAATCAAACACGCCCTAAAAGAAACGAATGGCTGGTGCTGTTTTAGACGGACGCAGGTAGTTAGTTAGTTAGTAACCAACTATGATACCCATGTTTCGGTTCTTTCGGTCGGTACCCCACATTTTGCTGTGGACCGTCATCTTGTGATAAAATGTTTTTAATTTTTTTGTTTATCAAACATTTTTCGAAAATTAAACGAAAGAGAAATAAGTTAACAGTACCTATGTGTTTTTATTTTGTGTTAATTGATGGCTTCTGTTAAATGGAAATGTTAAAAAACCTATTAGAGAACCATTTTAGTCATTTGTTGAGTCTTTAATAAACAAGCTACACCGAGTAAGTGATTAAATAGCGTTTACATCGACTAAAGCTATAATCGCAGCAGGCAATGCAAACAAAAAACAAATATTATATACGGAAACTAAATTTTAATAACGATTTTTAAGCTGTAATAAGCTAAATTATACACCTACTGGAAAATAAGCAAAACTGACTAACATCCCTGTAAAAACAAATAAGAAAACCTACACTAGCAACTAAAATTTTGTTATGTTATTTATTATAAAAGAAAAATTAATATTGTATTTAACGAATAATGGTTAACTAATTTATTTAGAACTTATATATATATTTGGAAAACTGAATAAGAAATTATAATATATTTATTCTGAAAATTTGAATGTAAACATAAAGAAAAGAGAAAAATGGAACAATAAAGAAAAAAAAAATAAACGCGAACGATTCATTTTTAATGTGAGTAAAGAATTCTATTTTGTTGTTTCATTTATGAGTACCTCTTGAGAGAAAGGTTAAGCACTTAGCCTAGAGAATTGGTTGATTTTTTACCAAAAAAAAAAACCGACAGGAGTGAGAACGTAGCTGAGACGGTAGACAGAAGCACGGATGACATCGCGGCAGTGATCTCCACACAAGACATCGAAGATGAGACACATCTAATCCTGGATGAAAGACCATTGACTTGAGGTACAAACGGCGGCTTAACTTAGAGGCAAATGAGACAATTGCCTCAAGACCACGCACCTTTCGTGAATTACAAGGCAACAATCTAGGAATTTAGTTTATGTTCTACTTTTCATGTGGGCAAAGGGCCTGGAGATGATATTTGCCTCAGGGCCTCAACTCAACACTAATAGGTAGGCGAAGAGACAATAACCCTTAAAAACACCCTTTAAGACACAAGGCAGCAGATCAATCCTTCGTCCGAGAGGGCTGTTAAAATCAATACAGCATTGTGCAGACTAATTGAAAACTTAAGAGAGGACCAAGGCAAGTCGGCTAAAGCTTCTTATGACAGTCACGCAACCATCCTTCCGTACCGATGTACACAAGAGAAAAGCAGAGGTTTGAAAAGAAAATTATCAAACAAAATAATCCAATAAAATACATGTAAAATATTTTTAAAAATAAATTCATAAAGAAAAAGACTTACTACTTCCACGGATGGGTCTGGTTTCCTGACCAGGCCATTGCCAAGCAATGGCTCTCAAACATTCACAAGCAAACGCACGCGAACCGAACAAACCCCTAAACATATCTGATATTGTCGAATAAAGCTTTGCAAACATTTTCATTTGCCTTTGATCAACTTTCTAGGATCTAACACTTGTTTTAAAACTTGTACTTACAAAATAACCGATTCGATTTTAAATCCCGCACTTTACTTTCACAAAACTCGACACCACTTACTAGCAGCGACTAATCAGATAACTATCCTTTAAAAACAAATGATTTTCTGATCTTCTTTCTTGTCGCCTTACTGTGGGAGAGTAAAGTTTAAGCTTTAAGCGGCTTGTATAAAGGCTGCACCGCTACGGTGGGAATGTACTCTTGTGTGAGGGAAGTGTTAAATTTTGAGAAATGTTTAGGTTGCAGCTTGAGGTTTGTATTAAGATTGATGCCATCCTGATAAAAATTATATTTCCGTGTCATGTAGATACATCTGTTTGAGGCAGAGATAAGCAAAAGAAGTTTCCGATCCACATTGGTTTCGAATCCTTGTGAATTGTAATGAAGGCTCAAGACCGAAGAAAGCAAAGCATTTCACATTCGTATTGCACGGAATTTCACTTGAGTATTTTATATACTTGCTTCTAGGCTTGTTGGTTGAGGCCCATATTCGACTCGAACGGTAGTGCCACCTAAATAAAGAAAGTTTCTGTACTTTTTTTTTCTAAAAAAGAAAAATCTCGGATAACCTACACCGGACAGCTTTGGTTCTTAAAGCCGATCACCACAAAAGTGCAATGACCTTATCAATTCGACCAGTTTCATTTGTCTTTTCTTAAATTGTTCCTTCTAAGTGGTCCAAGTATACCATATCTACTATAATTTGATCTTAATCCATCTAGTTTCCATCGACCAGGGACTTAAGTATCCCCCGTAGTGTGAAATATGTCGCCTTCTATTTTGCAATCCGTCATGTAAGTCAATACGCCATCTAATGTGGACAAGAAAACTGTAAGTCACGTGCGTTTACACCGCCTTAAACAAAAATATGGGCCAGGTCGCCTAAATGTGTGAACTGGCCTATTCCATATATTCCTATGTTCGATGTATTTACAGCGACGACATTTGTACTATACCAGAGTTTGGTCCTGACCAAACTAAGCGGTTTCGATAGCAAAACATGAGATTTTATCAGAGTTGACATGCTCTACAGATCTTGCTTAGTAAAAATCGTCTGCTCATCTTGCCTTCTTTTGTTCTCTACAGAGGCACATCTTTAATTTTGATGGCATGACACTAAGAAATGAAATCAATTTGTATTTTCTTTTTTCATTTAGTAGAATATTTTCTTTAATACTTAAATATGTACCTTTTTTTTGTTATAAAGCTCTGAGGAATTTCTGGTTTAACAAAATTTAATTAATAATATACGTTCACATTTTGTATTTTAATGTACTTTTTATTAGGTTCTTTTTTTTTTTATTTTCCTTTTCACAAATTCGTTTAACAGCTAATTACTTCCACATTGCTTTATGTAAATTGTTGTAGTATGTTTTAATTCTTTTTGTTTTTCTTGTTTTGTTTCTGCTTTATGTTGTTTAGACACTTATTGGAAAGTTTCACTGGTTTTACATTTTTGTTTTTTTATTTTATCTGAAACAATTTGTCCACAATTAAAAAGATATCTTTTGGTTTAAATATGTACGAATATGTTGTGCATATGTAGATATATCTAAAGTTAATTTTTGTTTTTTTCTTAAATCAGTTTTTTTTTTTCTTTTGTGTATAATGAGATAAGAGTCTCAATATGTTTAATATTAATAATTGAAATATTTGAGTTGAAACGCGTAAATAGGTAGCTTTATCGGTTATTGCTGTTTATAGGTATATTTTTCCTTGCTTTTTTTCCAAATGCAATAACTTATAATTAAAATAGGAGAGGCTATTTGAAACCACGGAATCATATAGGGATTATATGGTAGTTTTTGGGAAGAATTACAATTTTTTTGGTAACGAGAGGCGTACATGCGTAAGTTTAAGTAGGTAGAAGAGTCCAACTTTAAGTAATAAGAGACAAATTTGGAATCGTGGCAATTATGGGGAATGATTGCTCATTGCTCGATTATATTCTTTTAAAAAAAAAAGGAAATTTTCAAATCCTAGAAGCACTTAGACTTGCAAGACTTACATTAACTCACCTGACTACTGCAGGAGCTGCCAGGGTCCCGACTCTGTATTCCGATTCTAAAGTTCGTATCGTTCGAAAGCTTAAATTTTATATGGGTAATTCGAAACGCAATGCATAAAATCCATACAATATGTTCGCCTTCGAACGATCCGAACTTTAGAATCGCAATGAAGAGGATACAAGATGCCCAGGATACGGAAGAAAAAGAAACTATCAAACACTTGCTTTGTGAATGCCCAAAACTCCAGATGCGTTGCCTCCATGAATGAAATAATAAAGATTAAGCCGATTTGTTAATTTTTTTTTGTGGGACTACGTAGTCAGGGACAATTTGTGAGAAAGAATGTGACATTTACTCTCTTTTCAAATTGAAAACTATGATTTTGAATTTTGTGTCATATTTTGTAAGGAAAAACTAATTTTCAGATTTCAAAATTTTGTTATTGAATAAAAATTATTTGACAAAAAAAAAACAACAAAAACTAATTTTATTGAGAGACACGAACTACGTCACCAAAAAATAGAACCTATTCACTCTGCGTAATCTTTAATATTTCATTCATGCGTTGCCTTCCTCATATGGGAAACAAATACTTCGACAACTAGAGGACCTTATGCAAGTTCCATTAATGCACATGATATGTTTCTTTAAGAGTATAGGTTTGTTTGCTAGTAGACCAATCAATGAAAAAATGGGAACACAATGGACCAAACGGCCACTGTTCAAACACTTTTGTGCACTTGCCCCTAACCTAACTCGGAGCAAAGGTGGTGCAATGCGTCAAGGGCTATATATGTATGTACTTCATTTAAATCAAAGAAACATTAATAATTCTCCTATATGACATCCGAGGTTCCTTCTAAAACGATAATAAATTTCGAAAAATTACTTAAAATTATATTTTGTGTCGCACAAATACATAAATTTGTTTTGATTTTAATTTCCAGTAATATGATAAACATTTCTTTTTATTTTTTTATACATTTTTGTTCTTATTTCTTTTCTTTATTTTTTTTTTACAATAAATCACTACTCATTTATATGTGTGTACGTATGTGAATAGAGTTAATTAAAAAAATTTGTTATTTAGATAAATTCTACACAACCAATATATATGTTAGTTCATATATGTTAAATATATTTTTGAAATAATTTTGCTTTGAAGTTTTTTTTTTCTTTTTTTGGTTTTAAATTTTACACACACAATATATTCCATTATACAAAGTAGACATCGATAAAATTCTGATATTGTTCAATATATAGATATTATCTGTGATTTTGTTTTACATTTTCAAATTTAATTTATTCAATACAAATATGTAAGATAGGTTGTTGTTTTTTTCTTCTTTTGTTTAAATTGTTTATTTAATAAATATTTGTTTACTTGTTGAATACAATATTTTAATTAGGGGCCATCATAGTGTTTTGTTTTTGTGTTACTAATCGATTCAATCGAAATATATTGCTCTTAAATATATTTTAGTTTGGTTTATTCATAAGTCAAATTGCGAAATTTCTTTTTAATTGAATTACTTTATTGATGTTTTTATTTAATTTATTTATGTTTTTTGTTAATTGTTTTTGTTTTGTTTTCTTTTTTTTAAAACATTTAATTTAAATATATATATATATTATTTAATATGTAATCATAAGTGTTCATAAGCATACAAAAATATATAATTTAATTTAGTATTGTATTTAAGCACTATAAAAAACAAATTTGTTTGTTTTCTTCTGTGGGATTTTTATTTATTTATTTGTTTTTTCCTTTTTTTAGTTACATAATTTGTTAGTGATGAGTAGTTCTAGTTGTTTGAAGTTTTTTTTTTTTGAAACCTAGAGTCTAAATTTGAGTTATAACAAAAAAAAAAGTAAATCAAACTACATATTTAAAGAGTTTCAAGACAATGAGTCCATATGCTTGGGTGAATCAGAATAAAGTAGAATTGTGTGCTAAATATAGTCAACAGAATGGTTAGGGATGTTCTATTGTATATTAATGTGAACATTTTGCTGCAGAAACTGAGATATCGAGTTCACTGCATAAGAGTTGTGGAAGACACGCTGTCCCCGCAGGAAAAAAAACACCGAAAAGGTGACACGGATAAGGCAATGCAAAATTTTGTTATAATTCACTAACGCACAAGAGGTTATGAATACCCTTATGATGCTAGCGCTAGTGTTGGTGTACTGATTTTGAAACTCCGGTAGTGTCCAGAATACAGTCAGAAGAATCGTTGCTTATAATTCGCAGTATTTCTTTCCAACTTCCTGGTGTCAGTACGATGAACACTTCAAGTCATATGACAACCATACTGCTTAAGCAGTTTTCAGTTTAACCTGGAATCTTCAGCGTTGTTGCTAACCACTACAGCACGGCCACCCGTAAACATTAGAAGCAAAAAAAATGTATTTGCGTTTTGCTCTTGATGACCAAAGAAGAAATTTAGAAAATTATTAAAGCAGCAAGGCTGCTCAACAAATGGACAGAGAGTCCTGGGGCCAAATCGTCTCTTCCGTGATCGTATAGCTCGTCACGTGAAAATGGGCATTATTACTTAGAAACAATCATTCTGTATGCAATAATGCTCGTTTTTACGTGACAAGTTATACGATCACGGAAGAGACGATTTGGCCCCTGAAGTTTCACACGAAAAAAATGCTAGAAGTCTGTCAGCAATTGACAAAAAATGATTCTACATGATAATGAGCCCAATTATTATGTACCTCGAAATTTCTATTTCATAAACACTAGATAAACGAACACGTTGGATTCACTTTAGTAAACATTATGTACCTTCGTGAGAGGCAATACTAGTATATTAGGGAAGAACTGATGAATACACATGTGGATTTTGTAAATTAAACTACATTTCATAAGGAGTAGACTCATATTAAGTAACTAACAATAAAATAAGCTCAACAAAAAAAATAATAGTATAAGTAATGAAGGCAATCTATAGAATATTTTATTAAGATTTAAAAAGAAAAAACTGGGATTGAATTTTAAGAAAACAAAAAATATGTATCAACAACAACACGTTATACCAAAAAGAAATAAATTATAATAACTGAAACCCTGAAATTGTTAAGTTGCCTAAGCGTATAACATGATTATAACCACCGCGGTCTACTGTCATCAATTATATATCTTAAGAAACCCGCTAATAATTGTTAAGATATAAAAAAATATCTATAAGTATTTTTTTTTTTGTTTTTTTTATACAGAGGGCATTGTTTTCTTTTATGTATATATGTATGTATTTATATATAAAATTAAGACACTAATATTTTACTTTTTTTTTTTTGTTTTTGTTTTTCTCTTTCACACACATATGTAAATTTTGTTGATTTTTCTTTTATGCAAATCGAAAAAAATTCTAATACATAACTTACTTTGTTTTATATTTATAATAGTTTTGTTTTTTTAATCACGTTTTTTGTTTTGTTTTTTCAACTTTTTTTTAAGCTTTTTTTGTTTTTTGATTTTACAAATAAATTTGAATATATTTAATAATAATATTTTGACGATCACAATTAATTAGGTTTTCTTTTCTTTTAAACTTTTTGTCTTGCATTTGTTACTTGTTTCCATTTTGTTTATTTTATATTTAATAAAACTTGTCATTTCTACGTACATATGTATGTATATTTATATTTTGTCATTGACAAACAAACAAAAAAATTGAATAGTTATGAACAGGTTGAACAACAAAATCAATTTTTGAAACATTTTAACGGAATAAGATGCGATAAGACAACGCTAACAGAATATTGGTTTGTCCAAAGGGAAATAATACAACTCGAACTCCTCCATCTCAGCCAAGTATTGTGTTGTAATTCGACAGGGAATGTGTAAACTTGAAATAGATGAAAAGATCCTTATCTAAAGGCAAACTTTTTTGTCCAAACGCATTCACCACTTGGGTCACGACGACTAAGGCTAGGCGAGCACTTGCAATTTCAGCCGTAGTCGCAATAAATAGAAGACGCACATGACACTACTCAATCGCACGACTGTTGCAATGCAAAATGGATCATATACACCAGGAAGGCTATATACGCGTACATGCGATTTTTTGATTGTTGCAACAATTCAGTCGCAATAGGAATAGGGTTTGTTACATCTTTCTTGCGACTAAATAGTCGTATGAGTTTAGTGTGTTTCAACTTTTTTCGACGAAATCGCGATGGAAAATCGTAAGTGGAAGTGAATTTAGAAACGAATTACTGATGATTTTAGCGCATCAAATGTGAGAATTTTGTAAAATTTAACGTTTGACGTTGAAAGTGAAGCCAATTTCTGCGTTATAGAACCTTATGCAAACGTGATGCCGCATCAATGCTGCAATGATGTGCTTCTGAATTCATTCTGCCCGCTCTAAGATTTTGTTGCGACTGCGACTTTTCCATTACTGCTGTTGAAAATCATAAGTGCACTCCTACCCCAACTGTTTACAAAACAACGCCGATCTGTATATTGTATTTTTTCCCTATCGAATTTCCACGTCATAAGTTCGACTGTGCCCAACAGGAGGTACAAGATTAATTTTTAAACTTAGGAAAAACATTGGTCTAGGTTTAAGCATTTTCTTTAAAGCTCCTTTAGCCACGTTCTCTGATGATATCATGGGAAACAAAGCATCGTGACCTAGTAAAGCTAGCAAAACAGAAAAAAAAAGAAAACGTACGCTTTCACTATGGACACCATCAACTTTGATTCTTTCGCATCTTTTTCATATTTCTGATTTTATTTTCATTTAGTTTGTAAAGAAAAGAAAGGCAACGGCTTACTATTTATATATATAAACTATTATTTAACTATTTTTTGTAACATTGATGAAATATTAACTAACAGAAACATTATATAATAATAAATTTGGTATAATGAAATACAAATTGTTTTTCTCTTGTTAATTTTTATACTGGATGGTGGTGGTAAAAATCTACAGAGTTAAATATTTTTCTATTTTGTTTTTATTTTTTACATTTATTTAGAGTTATACTATATATATATAGATATTAATTTAAAGAAAAATAATAATGAACTGAACTGTGAGATTTCTAAACTGTGTGTGGGTGTGTTTTTAAACACATTTTTTATTTTCCCAAACCTTAAAAGAAAATTGCGAGTGTGTTGTTTAATCAACTGGCGATTGATTTTTTTTCTTTTCTTTAAATCTAGAAATGTTTCAGATAAATTTTAAGCTAACCAGAAAAAAGAAAACGTAGATGAACTGACTAGAAAGCAGTTAGATTTTATTATTAAACTATTTATAGTGCACACAAGTTTTTGTTTTGTTTCTTTTCTTTTAAAATTTCTGTAAATTTTAAGTGTGAAATTGTTATGTTGTGTGTTTAATTCTTTTTCCAATATGTATATTTGCGTTTCTTTTTTTTTTCTTTTATAATAATAAAATATAACAGACGCTTGAAAGGGTGGGGAGGGCACGCAATACCAGCTTAAGCACTCGCAATTTACCTTAAAGTTTGGTTGGTTTTCAGTTTTCTTGAATTTTCTCAAAACATGAAGAGGAAATAAGAAATTAAGTATTATATGCTAAAGTACTATTCAAAGGGAAAAAAAAATGGTTCTTTTATGTTTCGATTTTCTTTTCTACAATTTCTACAAATTCAGTCTGCCTATAAACTAATTAAAACAAGAAAAAAAAAAACAAATTAAAAGAATGTATAATTGTTAATTTTTGTTCATGATCTCTTTTCTTTTCGTTTTCGATTTTTTTTTTTTGATTTTTTTTTTGTTCTTTTCTTTTGTTTTTCAAGCACAAAAAGCACAAAATTTGTTTAGTTTTTCACTTAATTACATTTAATTTCATAGAATTTAAATAATTTTCTTGTGTTTGGATGTGAATTAACAAATTTTTAAGTTAGAAGCAAAAATTATTATACTATACAACAACACATTTTGTTTTTCATTTTTAAGGGTTTGTTTTAGTTTTTAGGTATTTTTTTTTTTTTCAGTTTGTTTGTTTTACTTGTTTTTATGCTGGATGAAGTTGAGAAACAGTTGAAAATAGATCTTTCACCTGTCTGTGTGTATATGTGTGTATATGTGTTGTGTTGGTTGGATTTGTATTACGTGGGACAGATTAACATTTATACATTGAATCATTCATTTTGGTGAAGAAAATTCGTCTATTCCTCAGACCAGTCAGAGTCATCACTATCAGTTGGATTTGAGAGCATTTCAAGCCAATGATAGTCACGTTGATCAACGAATTCCCATAGATAGATCTAGAAGAAGAGGAAATTCGATGTGAGATCAGGTAGAGTAGTAAGTTGTTAGTGGATTTTTTTTTTTTTTTTGTGGAGACTTGGAAAATTTAAATTTTTCTTCCACATGTGGATACACATTAGAACATCATTGGCTTTTGTCCTTAATGCCATGAAATATGTAAAAATGAATTTTTTTTATGTACATGGAGCTGAATATTAAAATTGTCTAAAGAAATTGTTCTAATTAAATAGCTAGACGATGCACATGACTCTTTTAATTTCATTGGAGAATGAGAAAGAAAATACCACAGAAAAAATGCGTCATCTTTTATGTCTATTGTATACTATCTATGCTTGATTGAGTATAAGCCTCGGGAGTAGTCAAAAATTGTAAGAGATTAGTGGTGACCGGTCTGTTTTTACCAATCAAGCGAAAAAAAAGGGCTTCCCCTCATATATTTGGTCTTTTTTCTGTTTTCTGAAAACTAAATGATAAAAAAAAAATTAAAATTGCAAGTAATGAAACTTAATTACACGAACGTATTGCTTAAACTTAGGACTACTTAAGACTTAACCTTAAGTACTAGATTAGCCTAAGGCTTAGAATTCTAATTATTGGGCTTAAAGGAAATTTTTTTAACTAATCTTATGAGAATCATATTTGTTTTTGTTCCTTCTGTGGTCTACTGAGTATTTTCCATTATTAAAAGTTGGAAAGAATAGAATGTAGAATGTGTAGAGTTTTTTTTTATTATCACATTTAGAGTTTCAATAGCATCAGGTCCGACACAATTAAAGTGTTGGTTCCGACCGATTGGAAGATTGGATATTATTGCAATATCAGCCCTGTTCAAGAGTGAAATCAGTGGAAAATGTGGAAAGGGAATTACTATTACTTTCTTTTATTTAGAATGTGTTCTTCAGATATTTATTTTTTTTTTATAAAAATTATAAACACTTTCAAGGCTGACAATAGAGATAGCCAAGGTATCCGAGAAAGTGTTGAAAAGTTAACAAGTTTACTTACATCGAGTAAATCAATTAGCTCATCAGCGTTTCGATGGATTTTTCTGGCACGTTGTGGACATCCAACATCAACTAAGTCACCATTGGGCAGAGCATGTTTGTAGAAGCACTTATTACCAAAGGGACATTTGCCATCACCCTGAAAAGAAAAGACCAATTCAAGTTAGATTAAAATTAGTCTCTAAGACATAGACAGACAATTCTAACTTAGTATAAGAAAATGATTAACAAACCTTTTTAAAGTACTTGCAGTCTTTCACACCGAGCGCTGTTCTATAATCGACCAAGAGTTTGTCCTTTTCTTCTTTTGTTTCCACCCAAAAGGCACTTGGACAAACGAAATCCGAAGCAACACGGCACTCTGGACAAGCTCTACAAGGAAAAAGACAAATAATTACGCCTCCGAGAACCAAAAATAGTTAAATACGAGTTTTACCTGGTAATTTTATGTTCAAACTGCTTTGCCTGACGCCATTTCCGTATGCATTCCAAACAAAATATATGACTGCAGTTCGGCAGGATACCGAATCTCTTCTCCCTGCCAGACTTTTCCATTATCGTGTCGAAACATATTCCACATGTCTTATCCTTCGAACGGGCAATGGCGAATGACAGCTCCATATCGCGTTCATGCTGCTGCAGGCACTCTTGTATGTGCTTTCGCCGCTGTTGCATGTCCGTCGGATGCAGACAATATGTATCACACATCTCGCACAGCTCAATATGCTGGTAGGTACATTCCATGCCATACGGACAATCATATTCGTATGGACATATGCCACCAGGAGCAATAGGGACGCCCTGTGGAGTAGTTATGTTAACACTGCCACCACCACCAGCAACTTCTGCCCAAGTACGATTGGAACTTTCATTTTGAGCATCTGTCTGCGTGTCCAATGGCACTTGATCACGTCCTCGGCGATATTTTGGAATGAAAACGGGAGCGTTCACCCACGATTTGCTGGTGCTAGGCTTGGCGGGTTCTGAGGTTGGCGCCACTCCAGTCGTCGTTGTTGTTGCTGTTGCATCAGATCCCTCTAGCGACGACATATCGTGGGAGAATCTGCACAAATCACCAAAGCGGCAGGTGCCACGAGCATAGAATCGACATAGCGATGGATTTGCGGTTGTTGTCGCAATCGCGGTTGCACTCATATTGAACTAATTTTTATATATATATTTTTTTTTGTTCTATTATATGGATTATTTTATTTTAATTTTTAAGCAAATTATTAAGTAAAATATCATAGGCTTCTCAGGCACAGGGAACAGGATCTGACTTCTCCACAATTGTAGAAAGTGTAAAAGCCGGTGAAATCGAATCGACGATCCTAGATAGATGTTCTCTGGAAGAAGACAAGAAAAAAATAGTTAATTTAGAATGGTTTTGAGATCATTGTGCGCCAAAGAAAGTATGAAATTGAATGAAAAATCCAACAAGATTGGACCTATCTAATCAGGACGAATAAATATAAATTCAAGCAGTCAAAGTCGAAAGCAAAAAGGAACTTTCATTGCATATGACGCAGAGGTTATTTTGGAATTATTTACGGTTCATGGACGCAAAATGATGTAAGGCAGACCTGTGGCCATTCAAGGCCATTTGGATGGCCAAAACTTAAGGTCAATTAATACCCCAAGGAACGTGGTCTTAGCATGTTAAAGGAACTACTTCCATAGCCTCAAGAATTGCAAATCAAAATTGACCGTATCAAATTAGAAAAAATAAGCAAATGTTAATCACCAGGCGAGAATTTACACCGTATTACGAAATCTGGTGTAAAATGTCAAAGAAAATTTATTTGCATTGCCTCAATATTTGATTTTTTCCCATTTTTTTTTTTTGCTTCGTCTTTTGTAGTCTCGAAGTTGCTTTTTTTTTTTTTCTCGTCTTCCAAATTGAGTGCGAAGTTCGCAATAGCAGTTCGTCTAGCACCACTACCACCACCACCATTTTGCAACACAAACAATTTCTTTGGAAATGCACTTTTTCTTGGACGATTTTTCGATTATCTGCACGTCGAATTATGGATTTTATTGTGTGACACTGTACGCACAATGATTGAAGCAATAAATTTTATATAAATTACCTGATGATTTATAATTTTTGAGACCATAGACGACGATTTTTTTTTTAATGTTCTCATCCACTCACTTCCAGTTCCACCCTTCCAAGTTCACTTCTCTTTTGCTTCTGCTTCTTCTTCTTCTTCTTCTTCTTCATCTGTCTGTTGTTTTCCTCCGCTTTGTGTGCTCTTTCTTATGACCGTTTGAATTCTTATTGGTTTGGATATCAAATATTTGGTCGAAAAAACTGTGAAGTTGGTTGCCATTTATAATAGGGGAAAGTAGAATAAGTAATGCCAAATTCCTCAAAAAAAAAAGAAAAGCAAAAATTTAATAATAAAAAGAGCTGCCATTGGAAGGAGATTACTAATTGGAGTCTCTGCATATATATATAGACTTTCATGAAAAAGCTCCTCAATCTGCCATTCGGGTCGGCAATGAATACTATAAATTCGTGCATATCATAAATGGTTGCAGGAAACACTGTCAGAAATTTGTCTTCACTGGACAATTCTTGTGACGGTAACTGTAACTTCCGGTTGGACAGTATTGTGGACGTGTCAATGTATAGAGCAACTGTAACTTATTGGCAGAAATAAGACAAGGAGAACAGTTTCTTTGCAAATCCGTTTGAACCACAATAGTATTTGTATAAGAACCTAATTCTCTATTAAGGCCTGGGACAAACAAACACGTTTTAAATGACTCTAACCTTACCACTTTTTTCCTTTCAAAATCTCGGCGCTTTAGTACTGGGCAAACCTTTTGGCATCAAGCAACAAACCTCTCCAATTAGCCTGGTCATTAACTTACCGCCTCCAATTACACACTCCAAGTTAGTTGAGGTTCCCTTCTACATCTGCACCCCACCTTAGGTGAGATCTTTCCCTACCACGTTGTTCTTCCGGGTTTGATTCGAAGACTCTCCGGGCAGTGTGTATTCGTTCTACATGTCCTAGCCATCCCAAACGACCAATGTCGCTGTACAGCTCGAATAATTCGTTGTAAAATCTCCTCCTGCAAAGCTCGTCAACAGACAGGCATCCTATAAATGCTGTCATAGGCGGCTTTAAAATCGATAAACAGAAGTTGTATATCGATGTGGACTTTCTGGGTTTTCCCCACGCTCTGTCGAAATGTGAAAATTGGAACAAGGTAAGTTAGCCATCGCGGTCGTTTTTCTTTTATAACTACCCTCAACCCTCGAACTAGAGCACAGGCATTAGAAAAATAAGAGGAAAAACGTAGGAGATACCAATGCAAATTGGTTTTAAATGCTTGCGGGTTGCAATGATGAGGAAACTCAGAGCTATGTACATCCGAGCGTCTTAACTTGCGTACTAAGATTCTGTCTAAAATATGCAGGGCGGTTTTTGCCGGACCAGATCAGATGTGACCATTGTGCTCGAGCTTTGGACGAATGAATGCCTTACGAATTGAAGCCCAATCGGAAGGGATAAATTATTTTTCGCATCGTTTAAGGAAACGTAGACATTTCTCAGCATTTTTGGCGACTTCGAATGTGTGATTTAACACAAATGCCGAGGATTGGAAGTTTTTCGACTTTGACAATGCAGGTGTTGAAGGGTGTTATTGAGAGCGTGATTTTCAGATCCATCTTGTGAAATTTAGAAAATATATAATGTTACGGAATTTAATACCAAAAATCTCTGGTAATTCTTTGAAAAAGGGTTTGCCAAGTGTGCGATGCCGGGCATTCACATAGAAAGTGGATTAAAGTTTCCTTTTCGTCTGTGTTATTGCAATTACGGCAGTGAGGATTAAACGGAATGCTGTGATTCTTGCTGTCTCGGTGCGAGTTGTGTTGATAAATTCCTTCACCCTGTTTTTATTGTAGGCGGGCCATATATGCCTAGATATGGTACAGGTACAGGCAATGCATGAATGATTTGAGGTTTGAGTTTCGCTTAAGTGACAAAGAACAACAATTAGTTTTGAAAGCATTCAATTCTACTCTATTTCTAAAACCCCATTTTATTATGCTGCCGAGGGCGGATTTAAATGCTTTGCCGTTCCTCTTCTACGTCAAAAGAGCAGGTACATGAGTTAGGGAACGAATATGAGAAACTGAGAGTACTGTCGTTCAATTGCTCCCGGTAATATGTCCTTGATGTATATTAAAAAAAAAAAAACAAAATTTGGTTACATACATAAATGGTTTATATAATGACATTCTCGTTTTTATTTTTCGTTAAGATAAAACATTTGCTTTATACAGATTTCATTTTTTTTTTTTATTTATATTTACTGTTTATATTTAAATCATTTTCTCTTCAAAAAAAAAAATTCATATACTTATGTATATTTATATATATGCGTGAAAAATAGTTATTAAATATAAAAACAACATTAAGAAACTAAAAGAAAACTGAAATGTTTCGGAAGAAAACCCTTTTTTTTAAAGGTTTCTTTGAACATTGTCCATGCACCCTTTGAGAAATATATGTTTATATATATTTTTGTTTTGCTTTTATCGAATAAACTAAATTGATTTCTTGTTTTAAATATAACTAGTAGTACATAAAAGTCCATAATTATTAAATATACATACATGTTTTATCTATAATAATATTCATACATTTATTTATATTTCTGAAACATTAAGGTTTGTAATGAATTAGTTTATAATGTGTCTCCTTTTTTTGTTGCTAAATTTGATTTACGTTTGCTTTGCTTAGTATTTCAGTTTTTTTTTTTTCGTATGTTTCATATTATTTTCAGTCTCTCTCACACCCTTATCTAAGTTTTTTTGTTTTTTTTTACATACATATTAAATTGCAATAATATAAAAATATACAGCTACTACATATATTTCAGTAAGGATATATTTGTTTGCATTTTCTTTTTGAAAAAAATAGGAAGAAAGTGTGTGTGTGTGTGTTTGTGTGCATTTTTTGATAAGAAAAGTGAAACAAAAGAAAATGTAGGATATAATTAAATTGCATGATTATCCACTTTTTTGTATTTTATTTTCAATTTTATTCAAAATTTACATTGTGATAGGGGTAACGTTAGTTTTTTTTGTTAAGAGTAACTAAATTATTAGTTATGTATAGTTTATGTCCTTTAGGAATTATGTATTTAAATCAATTTTTACACCTATATTTAAAATTACAAATAAAATTGTAGTGAAATTAACAAGAACTTAACGTACGTGTCGTTTTTTTTTTTTTTTTTTGTTCAAATAAAAACAAACAGAAAATTATTTATAAGTTTCATTAAAATTCTTTTTACACGACTTTTGCTAGGCATTGCTGTCGATGGCGGCTGCTGACGGCCTAACAACACCACTGGCCGTTACGACAGGAAGTTGTTCTTGCTGCTCGCGCATCTGCCGTCGCCGTTTTTTGCTCCAGAGTTCGTGACAGTCTTGCCATGTGGGTAATTCTGGCGTTGCCATTCTGAAAAGATAGCAAGCAATTGAAAGCGTTTCATAGTGAGCAGTTTTTTGTTTTTCACTTACTGCTCGGGAAAGACGTTCTTCAGCCAAGGGGATTTGAGCGCATCTTCAGCGGTAATCCGCTTGTCTGGATCCAACTCGAGCATTTTATCAAGTAAATCTAGCGCAGGCATTGGCATAAATTCGAAATCGTCACGCAATCGTCGACGATGTTGTTTCTTCTGTTTGAGCGTGTGGAAAAGTGGTAATTTGATGACATTTGGCCAAACGGCGGGTACTGGTGAACCACATAGTCGTGATATTGTCTCTAATTGCTGCATTTCTGCACCCGCTTGGAAAAGGGGGCGTTTTAGAAACAGTTCACCCAGAATGCAACCACAACTCCAGACATCTATCGAAGGACCGTAACGCTCTTCGCCGAGCAAAAGCTCTGGCGATCGATACCACAGGGTAATGACTTTATTGGTGTACGGGCGCTCTCGATCTTCGGCGTTATACAGGCGAGCTAAGCCAAAATCCGCCAGTTTTACTTCACCCCTAGAACGGAATTTTTGTTAAGAACAACAAATTCTTTTTAAATGCATTAACTTTGAACTTACTTGTTGTTCATCAAAATATTGGAGCACTTTATGTCGCGATGCAGAAAGTTTCGCTTGTGGCAGTAATTCAAACCATTCAGCAACTGCTTCATAATGCTCGCATTATTTTCCTCATTAAACACCACCATTCCCGATTCCAGTAGCCCCATCAAGTCATGATCCATATACTCAAAGACCAAGTAAAAGGATCCCTTATCCTTGCGAAACTCTAAGGCATCTTGCTTGTCTGTTACAATCTCGTGCAAATTCACAATATTTGGATGATTCAGCTGCCGAAGGATTTTAATTTCACGCACTGCTGTGATGGGGAAACCCTCCTTTTCATGTTCAAGTCGCACCTTCTTAAGCGCAACCAGCTCAGTAGTGTGATTGTCGCGGGCTTTGTACACCTTGAAAATTAATTAAACATTGAAGTCAACTTAAGAAATTGTTAAAACCTTGTCTTACCTGTCCATAAGTGCCCTCACCAATCTGTGCAATCATTTCAAAGACATCCACGCAACGCTCGCCCCAATCGCGAACATTACTTCTGGAGTCCCGCCGATTGAGAATTACAGGACGCTTTCGCTTATTCTTCGTCGCACTGGAACCTGTTGAGTTCTTGCCAACAAAACTTGTGTTCGCACTGTCCTCCGGACTTCCGATAATCTCATCATCTCCACTAAGATCTTCACTACCCGGCACCATCGGAGGCATGGGCAAGTTGAGTAAACTTTTGTTTGCATTCGATGCGGGCGCTTTTGTGGCTTTCTTTTCTGGCGTAGGGGAATTGGGCGAACCTAGTAGATCTTCTTTGCGCGGAGGACTCGGCGTTGGGGCATCTTGCAAATCGGCGACAACCACTCCCGGCGGCATTGGCAATGCGGTAAGGCTTTTCGGTTTACTATTGACTTTGGTTTTGCTGAACAACATATCGTTGCTGCCATGTGAGTAATTTTTGTTGTTGTTGTCGTTACTGATATTCAGGCTGTTGTTGTTATTGATCGGCGCTTCGTCGCCAATACTCGGCTGTTTGAGAAAACCCACAGATGGTGCAGTGCCATCGGTTATATCCTGATTCGCTGTATCACCCGTCGGCATAGGAATGTTAATTATATCTAAGTTATTATTGCCTAATTTAACACCGTTCGCTACATGCTGCGAATCTGTCTTTCTGCGTGGCGTGGAGTCGTTGGAAAGGCTACTCTCATTCAGATTTACAAGAACACCATTACTATTCTCCTCCTGTTTTTCAATGATTTCCTTAAAGAATAAAAGACATATGTAATTGAAAACACTCAACCGTCGATTGCTTCCTTACCTGCAGTGCTTTCTCTCGCTTGTGCTTGTCCTTTACCAATTCGGCAAATAGGCTTGTTTCGCCTATCTTCTTGCTGTAGTCTAGACGCTTCTGTTTGATTTCGTCTAGGGGCGACATGGAAAATGATTTTGAGCGAGAGTATCGCTTGTGCCGTGGAGATGGTGATTCATAGTGGCGAGAGGTGCGCGGCGATTTACTACGTGAGTAACGCTCACGTTTAGAAGATCTTGATCGCACTGGCGATGGACTGGAAACGGCGTACTTATATTTATGAGAACGATTTGACGGCGACCGCCGGTTGTACGAGTGTTGCGGACTACTGGGACTAAAGGGAAGAAAGTAATAATATTTCAATCGTGCTTAGGAAACAGCTATGAGTAAGTCAAACCTTGCAAAACGTTTGTTAAAATATTTGTCCTTGTTATACCTATCATAGTCTCGGATTTCTTTGCGGGAAACATGATGCCTGGAATCGTACGAACGACCGTCATTCCCTTTTCGTCGCTTATGTGGTGGAGTTGCGGGTTGATGGTGGTAACGATCTGTGAATGAGTTTAAGTCAGGGTTAACTGATATGTAAATTAAACTCAATTCGAGAAATGATTAACCTGGTGATGTCACATTCAGTTTCCTTGAATCCATTTGCCCTGCCGACTGCCTATGATGATGATGGTGATGACCGCCTATACTCCCGCTGTTCCTATGATGATGATGATGATGATAATGTTCTGAGCCAGGATCTTTTGGACTTATTGGACAAAACATGCTGGCCTTTGACTTGCTGTTGTGAAGTGGAGGCGTGTGCGGCGATGCCGCATACCGCGTTTTGCACCCCGAAGAGCTGCTTCCACTGGGCAAAGGCCGCATTGGAGGCGTTCGATGCCTTGAGTTTGGTGTCGTACGCCTATGTGATGCAGTCACATGTACACTAGAAGTCGCCGCGCTTAATGAATTAGGTACGACAAGATGAAGGTTACTGAGGTTGCCACTTGCACCTGGCAAATTCGAGGCAGACTCCGAGTAATAACTATTACTGCTGTTTGGACGTAATGGTGGCGTTTCTATGAGTGGACTAACCTCTTTCATCGGCGTGTATGTTGTGGTACTGTTGTGAGTGCCACTGCGTTTCCAACGATCAATTGGCGAGCCAGACTTGGCGGATATTATTTTTTTGCTGATCGGTGGCGGTGTGTAGTTAGGATTTTCCATGATATCGTCGTCATCCAAATCGGACAACGTTTCAATGGAGATTGACTTTTGACGCTTCTTCTTGCGTTTTTTGGATTTCTTTGATTTTTTATGCTTTTTGTCTTTCTTGCTCTTTTTGCGCTTTCGCTTGTGCTCTGCCTCAGAATCAGCATCGTCATCGTCTAGCATAATTGAACCATCCGTCGACAAATACTCATCGATATCGTCTTCTTCTTCGACCGTGATCTCGATCTCTGCCTTACGTTTCTGGTCGCTGCTCATGGCGGACTTTTGCACAGATGACGAATTCGATGAAGAATTTATCGGCGAACCAATAATTATACGTCGCAACTGACTGGGTGACATCTTTGCGACTTTCTCCTCAATCTCTAGACTCACTTTCCGTTTTAGACTATAACCATCATCACTGCTCGCCGAATCAGGGGTCCCCTTGATCTTTGAATCGATTTTATTATTCGATAGCACTTTTTCACTGGATTCTTCGTTTATCTCACCAGCTTCAGGATCGGAGAAGTCCTCAGAACTGACGTCGGAGTATTCTACCACTTGATTCATGCCTCTGGACGATGATTTATCTAGCTTATTTGAGGATATCCTTCGACTGTGGTGTGGCGATGATTCATCTGAGATCGAAAATGATCCGACGGGAGAGGGTTTACGTCTTTTTACTTTTTTTAAAACTTTCTTCGAATGGTTTCTACTACTTAAACTTAAACTCCCGGACTTGTAACGCGACAATTGGCGATCTTTGTCCATTTTCTCTATACGGAGAATAACCGCACCGATTTCCGAATTAACGGTGCACAAATTATAACTTTTTATATCTTTATTTCAACACTGATATTGTTATTGTTGTTGCTATTGAACTTATTTTGTTACTATTCTTAATATTATGATAAAATTCAATATTAATCACTGATCTAACGACATGATGGGTCTTATTAGTTTACATTTTTGCTTTATTTAAAGGCTGGGAGCATTTAGATGAAGATGCTAATCTGAAAAGACAAAAACAAACAAGTGAGCATTAGAAATAATATTTTATGGAATACAGCGGCGATAGAAAAGTAACATGCACTTTAATAAGTGACTTCTACATTCTATTTCATTATATGAGTTTGTGAGTCACATCACCAGCACTAATTGTCTGATAAGCTTCGTTATTCAACAGGTAAACTGTGTATATATTTAGTTTATTAATAGTAGGTACGTCATATCTCTGCTTCTCCGGGAGACCATAAAGTTTATTTACAGAAGTTCATACAGTGCACTGAAATAAAGCTCAAGAATTGATGGAGCTAGAGAATCCCATAGCTACGTTGATAATGGTTTTGATCAAAACTAGTGTAGGAATCTTATGCGATAAGCATATGGCCAGGAAATATTGAGCGTTGGCGCAATGGTGTTAAAACGATCACTACTGCTTCAGAAGCAAAAAAGAGTTGTGAAAAGTTTCCTATTAGTTTTGGGCTGAGCTATAAATTAAAGCTAGAATGTCAACCGGATTTATTCATTAAGAATAATATGTATTATGACAAACCTTTTCGAATGACACAACTTGAATTCGAGTCTCAGCTTGTAGTGATCCACACAATTTTATTGGCAAACACTAGGGCACTTGTCTCGAAATCAATTTTTTATTTTACTCATTGCACTTAGATGAAAAATGAATTCGATCACTTTCTTCAGAAGACTATTTTGGGACATTATCTTCGTGGTCTAGAATCGAATGGAAGAAGAGGAATTATTTGTTACAGAAAAGTTTAATTCTGGTCTTCCAAAAACCTAGTGCATAGTCCAGCAAAAACACTAAAATCTCACCTTTTCACTCAAAAATTCACACTTAACACAGAAAATATTCCAACTATTTTATTTTAAATTAATTTAAGCATGAAACTCTGTAAACATTATACTAATTATCAGAAAAATCCAACAAAAGTTTGTCAGTGCGATTTGTGAAATTTAGAATCAACTTGCTTTAAAACTGTCAATTTCGAGGTTAGGTTGTTTTCGACAGCTGTCAAATAAAATAAAATGACAACTTAAAGGAGCGAGGGAGAAAACACCTTTTTATGTGCTTTTCAGGTTTAACCCAAAAAAAAAATTAAAATTTTTACAAAACTAAATTATTCTTCAACCTAATTTCCATTTGATTCCGTAAGTTCACACAAAAAATTGTCCCCCATTATGCAGTTTAAAATACTCACTTTTTAAAAATTGTTTGCCGAAAATAATGGCAGAAATCGTCAACCTGTCATGGGTGGCTCTGGCTCTGGCTCCGTTGTGTGTCCGTGGCCAAGTCACTTGCGGAATCGTACAAGAAAACAAATTGTCTTTCTCACAAACTTTTATTATCTTGTTCCCAATATACTTTTCGTCACAATTTCACTGGTATTTATATTATTATTATTTCGTTTGAAATTTATATTTTCACAAAATATACACTGCAATATTTTTTATTTTTTATTTTTTTTTATATTCTAATTTTCTTGAACAAATTTTGTAAAATCACTCGCGCTCACAGACACACGTTTTCCGCGAACTATTTTCAGCACTTTTTACCAAAAAAACTATTCAACTAAAATTATTTTTCCATTTGGCAAATTCACTTTTTGTTTATCTAGATCATTTTAATCGAATCCATGGACGTTTTCCGGGGTCAACCCAGGCGAGAAAAATATAAAAATTTTCAATTCATTTTGCGATGGCCATTTTTTTTTATCGTGTGCGAGTAGGATAGTAGTAGGCATTTGCGTGCGAAAAAAAGGACTGAAGAATTGGGAATTGAAATCACCACTGGAAAATTCATTAAAATTGCATTTCCATTTGAGGGGGTTTTTGTGATTTTAAATCACGAAAATTGCATATATTTCATAAGAATTATTATTGGTCTTATGCGTGTATGGGATGGTAAGGAAAATTTATTTCTTTTTGTTCGTCGCTTTAAGCGAAGTCTATATGTGTGATTACGACAGAAAAGATGGAAGTAGAATGTCTGTCTGTGCCTGATTCTAATGTCGTGCGAGTGAGCAAATAAATGTGGGAAAACTGTTGCAAGGTAAATTTGGGTACGTGATTGTAGTAGATTACTTTTGACGGTAACTAGTTGTTTCGAATATTTATCCTTGTGATGCGTTAGTTAGAAGGTGATGTATGAACTACTTATGAAATTGTACCGGGTAAAATGGAGTAGATCTTCATAACTGTCTGTGTTTTTGTTTTTTCAATGGGAAATAAAATAATATGTTTCCAAAATAAATTCACATCTATTTTCACTTCATTTTTCATTTTAGACAACGCAAACAATACGTAGGCGACCAATTATTGTCTTAAAACGAAGAAACTTCTGAAGATAATTGTATGAATAATGAGTGAATTAAACATTATGTTTACTCTACATAGATACTCCATGAATCACTTACTTTTATACCCAACGTTACTCATTTGCAAGGTGGTTTTACATGTTTTCGTTTCTATTTGATGCAGTTTCTAACTTTCTGCATTTACGTTTACCTAACTTACAGTTATTTTTAAATTAAATAATTTTTTAATTTTCTTTATTGAATTTGAAATTTTTACATTTTATAAAAATGTCATTATTTCTGAACATGCCCATTGTTATTTCTTTGGACACACGACATATGCACATCCTTATCGACAAGACGCATTTTGACGGTTTGCATTTGCACATAATTATCCATTTAAAAAATGTTTGTTTTTATTTACGTTTATAGAAAATGTACAAATTTCACTAAATAAATCAGCTTGAGTTAGTATATTTCAGTGCGAAATAATAATGTCAACACATTCCACCAGTTTGGGTGAAAAAATTGAAGTGAGTATGGTATTTTTCTTAAAGAAACAATTGAAAATAAATTTGGCTTTCTCCTTTAGGATTACGAAGTCTTGCATTTGCTGGGAAAAGGAGGCTTTGCCAGCGTTTACAAAGCACGATGTTTAAAAACAAACACGATGGTTGCTATCAAAATGGTATAAATTACAAGCAAAAATGTGTAAATCATTAGTATAATAACATTGAGTACATTTCAGATCGACAAGAAACTGATTCAAGGTGCAGGAATGTCCAATCGGGTTCGCCAAGAGGTTGAAATTCATTCACGGCTAAAGCATCCCTCGATTCTGGAATTGTATACATTCTTTCAAGATCAGAATTATGTTTATCTCGTGCTGGAGCTCGCACATAATGGCGAGCTGCATCGCTATTTAAAGCAAAGTATGCACCCAATGAATGAATCTGAAGCTGCTAATATCATGAGGCAGGTTATATCGGGTTTGTTGTATCTCCATTCGCATCAAATTTTGCATCGGGATATCTCCCTTTCAAATTTACTCCTAACGAAAGATATGCAAGTGAAACTAGCAGATTTTGGCCTTGCGACTCGATTGAAAACTCCGCACGAAAAGCACATGACTATGTGTGGTAATTTGTACAGCAATCCAAAACATTCATAAGCTCATACTATAATTTTATTACCAGGCACACCAAATTACATCTCTCCAGAGGTAGTTTCCAGACTTTCCCATGGTCTGCCAGCTGATGTCTGGGGTCTAGGATGCATGTTCTACACGCTGCTGGTAGGCCGACCGCCTTTTGATACGGACGCTGTGCAATCAACTCTCACAAAAGTTGTAATGTCTGACTTTCATTTGCCTGATCATCTATCGTATGAAGCAAAGGATTTGATTGATAAGTTTCTGAGGAAAAATCCAATCGAACGCATCTCGTTGGAGGATGTTTTGCAGCATCCGTTCATGATGAAGCATTCAGTCGTTGAAGGTAAAACTTACAACAGCACTGTTTCATCTGACAGTGGAATCATCACTTTTGCAAGCAGTAAGTCTATCTTAAGTTCATCCAAAGTTGTTTAATTCACGAGAAAAACTTGCAGGTACCTCTAGCAATTCACGTCAATTTGTCCGCTCCCGATCAGCTGAAAAATTTACATGCAAACCACTTGGGCAAATCCATGAGAATCATGCCTTCACACCCCATGTTGCACAGAATTATTCTTCCTTTCATAATTCATCAGCTCCTCGACAATTCGAAAGCATGGAAATGGATAACAGGTGGCCCCAGGCAGAACCCTCAACATTGCCACAAAATTTCAATGAATTCTCCCACAAACCGGTTGACCCTGGCGGTGGACCTTTCTTTCGCAACGAAAATCATCCTCCCACTTTGCAGTATGATAATTTAGATTGCTTCCCACCGAAATTGGTTTGTTCCCCATCGCCGCCACTACCGCCGATGATTCCAGGAATACCCACTGCCGAGGAAAAAAAGGAGAAGATCAACATTCCTCCCTTAAACACTGAGCGACTCTTGCCCACCAGACATAAAACAAAAAATGCAATTATGAGTATCTTGAGGTCGGGAGAAGTTGTAATTGAGTTTGTGAAGTACAAGAGTCGGGTGCAGGAGGACCGAATAACCGATGTATGCTGGATCTCCAAAGATGGCATGCGAATCGTTGTGTATCAACCAGAATCTGGACGGTAAGTGAATAATTTTCTTTGGATTCCAAGTCTAATTGGTTATTTTAGTGGTTTACCAATTCGAGACGAACCGCCAGAAATGCCAGCAACTGGTGCTGTTGGAATTTTTTGCTATGAAAATCTACCGTCCAAGCACTGGAAGAAGTATACGTATGCCGCCCGTTTTGTAAATCTTGTAAAAGGTAAAACTCCAATCATAACTTACTACAGTGCGCAGGCAAAATGCCAACTAATGGAGAGCATGGTTGACTTTGAAGCTTGCTTTTACAATGGAGCAAAGATAATCAAGTCCGCAGCAAATTTAAAAATCATCGACCAGAATGGTAGGACTCTAACAGAGCCACCTAATATGATGTCATCTGTGATGAAAGGTCTGCATCAACACTTTGAAGAAAGTCTAAAGCACTGTCATTCGATTGCAAATGCCTTGAAGCTGGTCCAGGAAAATGGTGCTTCGTGCTTTCCAGCGATCATTGGCAAGCGACCTACTACTGAGGTGTCAGGCCAAATCTCAACCCTGAGGGATAACTCAAACTTTGCTTATTCCACTCCCAAATCACAGCAGGTAGAAATGATAATTCCGCTCTTATAAAAGTCCTCTCTAATTTGGTTTGTTTGCTTCCAGGGTTCTTTCAATTTCTCCATCAGCACAATTTCATCGGTTCGAGGAGGGAGTTCCAATAGCAGCGCCGCCATACAATCCAATGTTCCTATCAAAAGGGTCAATGTACCAGGCATTGGTATTGCCACTGAGGTATGCATTTTTTCCCAAGCATTCTTCTCCTCAATGTAAAAATGGTTATTTCTCCCCCAGCTATCACATGGAATTGTCCAAATCCAATACCACGACGGATCGCACATCTCAGTGATACCCCAAGAGCAAGGCGGCGGAATAACATTCACGCAATCGGGAGGTACATCCACACATTTCGCCCACCATGACGATCTACCGCACTTGGTCAGAGAGAAACTGGTCGATTTGCCATTGATAACCAAGCACTTGAATGCGTCTTCTCAGACACGTCGCACCCAACGAGACTTTTATCCATCGACACCGCAAACAACAAAATTACCACTATCACAAGCCAGTCATCCAATGAAGTACTTTCGATAAACTACACGATTCCCTTTTTATTTTGTTTTATTTTTATTTTTATTTATATTTTAATATTGCTGATTGTAGTTTATTTTTATAATATTGTAAAAATGTAAACTCTTTTTTTTTTTTCTCATTGGAAAGCGTGGAAAAGTTATAGAGTTCTTGGAACTTTTGAGGCTTATGTATATTTGATTCTTATTTATGACCCTGCAATAAAAGGATGAATGTATATGTATTTGTGTACAAAATATTACAAAGACTTCATATAAATAAAATAAATTAGTTTCATAACATACTTTTCTTTTTGACATCGTGCCGATAGCTTCTTTCTCAGTCAACAACAGCAGTGACGTCTTCTCATAATGCTCCAAGCTTGACCATCAATTGTATCACATCTCTTGCAACGCTACAGATTATGAATTTTTCAAGCCCTAGTCCAACTTACATCAGGAATTCTATTCATTATAAGATATATATATGTTTAAAATAGCGGTCTTATTCTTTCCATAAACTAAATACATCGCCCTAACATTTCACGTTTAGAAATAGAAGTCAAGATTTCGAACTCTAAAAAGTCCACCCCATCTACATTCTGATCATCATTCGATCGGCAAATTTCCAATTTTTTCAAACAAAAATTTGTCTGAAGTACTAGTCGCCCAGAAATTTTAGTAGGTATCCCGACCAGTTTTTTGGTGCCAAATTTGTTTTGTTTTCACTCTAAAAAGAGGAACAGTTGTCAGGGGTGAAAAGATTTTGATGCAGTCTTGTGCTTTGAAGGTTGGTCTTCAAAATGGCGTCCTTCAACATTCAATAACCTGTACCATTATGCGCCGACATGTCGAAACATAAAAAAAAACATTCTATTTCATTTGATTCCTCTCCCTTAGGGGTCAAGGGTTGCGGGAATGGGATAAGTCTGTATGCAGTCCTGTACTCCCAAGGTCACTCTACAAAATGGCGTCCTTCGAAATTTCATAACATGTCCGTTTACGCACAGACATGCCAAAATATGAAAAAAATTCACGGCAAATTGCGGGTTCATGGTGGATTTTCGATTTTTCATACAAAAATTTGTCGAAGTACTAGTCGCCCAGAAATTTTAGTAGGTATCCCGACCAGTTTGTTGGTGACATATTTTTTTGTTTTCTCTTTAAAATGGGTTACAGTTGTAAGGGGTTAAAAGATTTTGATGCAGTTTTGTGCTTTGAAGGTTGGTCTACAAAATGGCGTCCTTCAAAATTCAATAACCTATACCATTATGCGCCGACATGTCAAAACATGAAAAAAATCAATAAAAATGAAGCGCATAGTTTTGCAGTCATAGCTTTTTTTATAGACTCTGCAAAGGCCATAAGAGTTGGCAACCTATAAAAATGTTGAAGCAGTCAAACATAAAAATAATGAAATGACAAGACAAATGATTTCAAATTTGCATGAATATTTTATTTCACTTCACTTGTTTCATGCTTCGGGAACAAGGAGAGATCAGAAGGGTGTTGAAGTTTAAAGTAATTTCACGTCAATAGGTGGGGTGCAGCGTGCAGTTGATTTCAAAGTGAGTGTCTTATTGCAATGTATTGTTTGTGTTTTTTTTTTTTGGTACGATTGAAAGGGATCTATAGTAAGGATTATCGGGACATCTGATCTCATTGTTCTCTGTTAAAATATCTTAATTTAGTATTGGAGTTTTTTTTTAATTTTTCTTATAGAATATGTCTTAAAACATGTATGTATTTTCACTTTGATATGAAGGCTTAAAAATATTTTAATTTATCTAAAAAAAAATCCATTATTACAACCTTGTTTATTGATAATAATTTATTTTTAACCTTAAATTGGATTGTATTACGTATGTATGTGGAAAGTATTTTAATTTATTTTTTTCCTGTAAGTGTATAAAAGATATAAAAAAGGACGTTTTCATTTTTCCAAGTCTTTCTGTTGATAATAAATTTTTTACTTTGTGCCATTGCCAAAGGACAGATTACATAAGTTAGTTATATTTTTTTCATTCTTATAGTATCTATTGAATATTTAGAAAATAAACTTATTTATACATGTAATTTTACTTAATTTAAACATTGCTTATCATTTGATTGCATTTGAAGTTATCATTCAAATATTTTGTTATTTTATTTTAAAATGACAGTTTAATGTAAATATTAAATGTGAATCATTTAAATTGTGTTTGCTTAATAAAACATACATATGTGTATTTAACATTTAAATGGAAATTTTAATTATCTAACTTGTGCTTAATTTAATAAAAAGTGAATAGATATTTACCTAGATTCATAATGTTTAAATTTAATATTGCTTTTAGTAAATATTTTGTAGAAGAGTCAAAGATTTCATCAGGTGGTTGTTTCGTTGAATCGAAGTCAAGTAGCTAAAACGAAAATAAAACTAAAAGGAAAGCAAAAACAAAAATAAATATAAAATGTGAAAGGTTTTGCACTAAGAAAATTAAAAATGGTCTCAAAAAATACTCTTGAGTTTAGCAAGATATAGTACACACGGCACTGAGTAAAAAGAAGATCTAACCGCGAACTCAATGAGCTAAACAGCTAGATCATTTCGGTTACAATGAACGAATGAATGTGCAACGACAAAGACCAAATCTTCGTTAAAAGATCGAAGTAACCGCAGATGCCTGTACTGACAGCAACCCTTTCTTAAAAAACCAAGGAAACTCTGTACAAGACCTTAATCATCCCAGTTTTGCTATATAGTGCTGAAGTATGGTCTTTATCAAAGGCGGATAAAGATACCCTTGATCGCTTCGAGCGAAAAAATCTTTGTAAGACATTCGGTCCTGTTTGCGTTGACGGGCTCTGGAAGAGGAGGTTCAACGACGAATTATACGAACTGAATAGGGACATCGACCTTGTCAAAAAACTACGCATTGGCCGCTTAAGATGACAAGGACATGTAGAGAGCGAATGGACACCAACGCTTTGTCCCGAAGAGTTCTTCGAATCCAACCCGGGGGAAGATCACGTCTAAGGTGGCGCACACAAGTAGAAGGGGACCTCAACCAACTTGGAGTGCATAACTGGAAGCGGTTAACTAAGGACCGGGCTAACTGGAGAAGCTTGTTAGTTGAGGCCCAGGTTCACAACGCCAACTGAGTAAGTGAATACTGACACCAACATTAGAGAATCCATTTCAGGCTGAGACTTCTCATGGGTCATGAGACAACTGAAGTTATCAACCGTGAATCAACGTGATGAACAATGACGTGGTTGGCGAATTTACTTAGGTTCCTTCGTAACCCAAACTTCTTGCACGATGAAACAAATCTCACTATCGTGGTGTGAAGATTACGAAATATTTATAGTTCTGAAAAATAAGATGAAAAAAAAACAATCAACAAAAATATGTTCTTCAAAAGCTAACTTTAATTAAAATAAATTCAAAAAATAATAATAATCATATTTAAATAAACTAAAATGTAATAATAATTCATCTAAAAAATTAGCATAAATGGTGTGTCGACGTATTTCAACTACTACAAGGAATAAAAAAAACAAATTAACAACGAAAATTATAGAATTCATTTAAACTTACTTCACTTTTTATCAATTTTCTACAAACAAAGTTTGTATAGACTGTGATTATTGTATTACAAAAGAAAGTCCTTAAACCTAATTTTTGTTTTTGTTTGATTTTTCATGCATTCATATCAGTACGTTCACACTTGTTATAGTTATTTTAAAAAAATAATAGTTCATTACCTCTAATTCGGAATGGAATTTGAAGACGAATCTCGTTGTTAAATGTTAGGTTATTTAATTTTTATATATATGGAATTTTTAGGGAGAGTCAAGCCCCCCCCCCAACATACATATTTTGTAGTTAATTTAAGTAGCAAATATAACAGAAGAATCATTTTGAGCAAACGCGATTTTTTTTTAAAAGTTCAACAAAGAGAATGAATAAATTTGTTTATAAAAATTGAAAATAATGCAAAACCCAAAAAAATATATATTGGACGGAATGTACGGGTATTGTGCTTTGGAAAAAAGGAATAGCATGACGTGTCTGCACTTACCTAACTTAAAAAAAAAAAAAAAATAAGTAAAACATTATTAAATGAATATTATGAACAACTGCCTAGCACAAACGAAAGTGTAGGTGATTAGCTGCAGTGATGTGTCGATGGTGTGATATTACTTTCTAGTGATATGTATCTCTCTTGGTGGCTTGGCAATAATCCGAATTTAATCAAATTAAAGAGAACTTAACTTAAGCGTGGGAAAAATAACTCATAAAATTATAACTAAAAACTAAATATACAAACAATTGGAGAGTAAAAATGAACGTTGTATTGTGTGGCAGGTTTTAATTTATTTCAGCTCAAAATGAATCTTCTGGAATATGTCCTAGAAACGATCCTTCGATGTTGCGCTATATTCTAGTTCGTTAAGATTTTGAATTTCTTGTAGTTCTTGAAATTTTTCGTGATCTCTTATGTGAGCGTAGTTTGCCGCAAGACACATCATAAAGTGCACCAAACTGAGAATGATCAGTAGGGAGGACAATGTGGCTAAGATGAACAGAACTTCGGCATTCTCAACACCATCCTTGCAGAATGCTTTAAGTCCAAATTTGCCACAAATTTTCATATCTTCAACTTTGACGTAAGGAGGGAATAGGAAATCTGAAAGTAAAGAGGTTAAAGACGTCAAGACGAAAATATGTAAAGGAATCAAGAATCAACATTTTTTTTATATTTATTTTCCCTGTCATCCACTTGCGCCACAGACAATAACTACATACAACATAACCGCACATAAATTTATGCACTAATTCGCTCTTCTTACCGCCTCCGATGGTGGTATCTAACCATCAACACTATAACAATCTTGAACTTTTTTCTATGCATACTTACAGAACTGTGTCAAGTCGATGCAGCCCAACGAAATCTCTACATTCCTGCACAAATACCAGAACATCGTGTAGGTGAATGTTACAACTGTAAGGAAGGAAAAAATCAGCATCCAAACGATATTCAAAACATACGACAGTCCGATAAGCTGGAAGAAAAAATAACTTCATCTTCATCCTCCGCAAAGCAATTTTGCACGCTGTCTTACCACTGCACATGCAATCCGCCCGCCCACTCGAGATCTCCATGCTCGATACGCCTTGCGACGCGTTGCACCAGTAGCCAGAATGCCAACAAAAAGAATCATAATTCCCAGTGCAGCCATCCCAGCAGCAATTATTACGAATATCATCTGTAAACCTTCAATCCTGTAAAAAAAAACATAATTTATCGATTAACAATGGATGGGGGCTTTCGGTAAACAGTTACTTACCATGATAACCGCATGTGAAACACTTCCTCCATCATAATCATCGAGACCGATGCACCGCGATACGAAGTCCCACAGAATAGGCCCACCCCCAGCAAACACATAAGTGTGGCTATCAGAGTGGCATAAGGTACTCGCGCCATACATGATTGACAGTAGTCACCTAGGGATGAGGAGAAGAAGACAAAAAATAAGAAGAATTTAACCCAATGTCAATAGAGATTATCCCTGCGGATGAAGCACCCAATGGGGTGCCAATTAAAACGGAGTGACTTCCACAAATGACAACGATTCTGATGGTGAGATCCTGCTGGTGATGTGCTGAATAGCGTTTTCGTGATTATTTTCTAAGATTTAATGAGCCACCGAGTGGTATTATACTTGTGATGATAATTTTTAATTAAGGTGGCGGTTCCAGTGCTGTTAATTTAAGTGAAATGAGAAACGCATGGTAAGGTGCACACAAAGGAGGTGGGACGACACACTAGACACATACACAGACAAGTGCATTAGAGAAACATTTTATTAGACGACAAAGTTACGATGTTGCTTTTCTGTTGCGTGCGTGTATACAGTTAATGGGTTGATAAATTTAAAGCGAGTGATTGCAATAAGTGATATTTTATTAATTGGTAGAGAGTAATTGGAGCGCAATAAAGAAATACATAAATCTACTGAACGCCTTCTACGTAGAGAAAGTAGGCGTTAACAAAGATAACTACATATTTACTCACTTTTTTTTCTGTTCTGGTGACAACACTGCTACTGCTACTACTCTGGGGTCATTGTGATGCCAACAGAATTCCTTATGGGAGAAAATTCTACCCCTAGAACCATTAAGAGTTGTAAATGAAGGATATGAGTGGGGTTTGACTTAGGTCACTGTTATCATTGAAATGATAGTGACCTAGAAGTCTTCTTCTGCTACGAGAAAGCATTGGACAGTGACAGAGGAGCTAAACTGAAGTTTCCCTTCTTCCTTCATCTCTACAGCTTCTGTAAAACTCATTGAGGAGAGCTCCTAGTTTCCTAGCGCGTTGTCCTATCAGGCAGTGGACTGAAATCACACCAGTGATGGTGCAAATTTGTGTTTTGTCGAATTTGGCAAGTTCGTCGGCTTTCCAGTTACCAAAAATGTCATCACTGTGTTCAGACATCCAACTAAATTTGTTTGGTATGTCATGGAATCTGCATAAAATATGTTAGTGGCCATACGGTAATTGGATTTAAAGTGAAGATGCATTTAAACAGGCGGTTGCATTTGCCACAACTTTGTTTGGTGTGAGTTTTAAGACGCTTCAAGAGCTGGTCTCTATTTCAATCGACTTAATGGTTTCGATCTTATCTTATAGGATCGAGGGCAGGGCTGATTAGCCTGGAATTGTTTCAAAAGTCAAGATGTTACCATCTATGATTTGTTTTCAACAGAGCATCGGTCTAAATCAGGTGTTAAACAAACGACATACATATGTATGTAGGTGTCGTAGATGCACCATTTGTACGTACCTTGGGAACCTTGTTTGGCTAATTCGTCAGCCGCACAGCTTCCCAGACTTTCTCTGCGACATGGTTACCGATCTCATTTAGTAAATTTAGAATTTAATACGTTTTTGAAAGATTTGAATGTTCTTTTTGCACTTGGAAACCATCAGTTGGTGATGGTTACTGCTTAAGTACTTAACACTGCTTTTAAAAATTCCCTAAACAATGTTTTTTTTTGTATTTAAACTCGAAGCAGCTCCGATAACGTTGTTTATTTTTATTCTACACTTGCGTAACACTTTGAATGTCAACATCAGCCACTCTATCAGCGATGAAATCACTTCCTATCGTAACCCGACGCATGCAAGGGAATTACCTGATTTTTTATAAGTACACGCGAATTAAAAATGAGAGAAATAAATAAAATGAAAATTTTAGATTAATTAGCAACATACAAACAAATTTTCAAAGTACAATTACGAAAGCTTGTGATGTGCTCACGCGCGCTTTATAAACAAAAATCATATGAAATTGCAATAACAACACAAGAGAGACGATCATAATAACAAAGTGCATTTGGAAGCGGAAACTACACACATACACATAAAGGTGTGGCTTTCAGTGTTCACCTCTTTGGTTATTCCATCCACGTTCCGAGTACCGATCCAGTGAATGATCCGATCGATACGTTGCACTTCGATGTCTATTCGGTTGATGTTGGTTATATGCACGGGTTAATACCCCATCATCTTCGAAGTTAGTCTCCAATAGAATATCTTCACGAGGATCCCGCACACGATCACGATTGTTCTTTGACGACATTTTTCAAAAAGAACAACTCCTCAACAAAATACTCGTTTTTTTTTTTATGTTTTTGGGATTATGTCTGTCGATCCTTTTTTTTTTTTTTTTGTCGTTCGTTGCCTTATACTATCTTCGCATAGTAGTTCCGTTGTTCTAATAAAAACAAAAAAATTAATAAAAAGAACAAATAACTTCACTTTCTGGTGCAAGAGCACAACTTAAACTGAGCTGAACAAGTGGAGAAAGAGAGACCGCTGTTGAGTTCAGTGCAAACATGATTCATATCCAGCGCAGCGGTAGCGAGGGGTTTGTTCTACGTATACAGTGTGACACATAATTAATGTTAATTTAATCTAATCATTCGCTTGAACTCTTATATTGATACTGATAACCAACACAAGAAAAGCTAGGGGATCCATTACGTAGCAGTTAGTTGGAAGTGAGCAAGCTTGAGCAATGGCAAAGGCGATATCAGCTTTCAGTGTTTATCTGTAAGTAACCTTGAGGGGAAAAATTTAAAACCCAAGAGAAAGTAAAAACTCATTAAGTAAGGATGCACTTAAGGAGGAGAGACATCAGTCTTCTTAACATCGCCATCGCCAACATGAACGCCTGAGGCCAATCGTCAACAAGCTGATTGGTCCACATCAGTGTGGCTTTAGACAAGGAAGTTCACCATCGACAGAACTTGGAAAAAAAACCAAAGACTTCCAAGTCGATATCGACCAAGGCCACGTATGACAGCAAGCAATGTTTAGTTTTGACATCCTTACCAAACTCGCCGGTTGTGCAGGAGAATGCACGCTGCTCCATCAAGGTCGGTAACGACTTCTTTAACATCGTTCTTGAGAGAATAGTGCAGAATTCCAGTATCAACATCGTATACGCCGACGATATTGACATAATGGGAACATCGGGAAGATCGGTTTAACCGTCAATGAGGGCAAGACTAAGTATATCTCGTCAACAAGAAAGAACATCTCGGACAGAAGGTCACCGAAGACAGATATAACTTTGAGGTAGTTAGAGACTTTGTCTACCAAGGCTTCGCTATTAATTCAGACAGCGACACCAGCGCAGGATCAAATGCAGAATAACTCTTGCCAATCGCTGCTTCCATTTGAGCAGTTGAATAGTGACGCCCTCTCTCGACCAACTAAAGTACTCTTGGCTGTTTTACGAGGAAAACTCTTCGGGTGATTTTTGTTCTCTTCTGCATAGACGGTGAGTGGAGGAGGAGATACAAGGACGGGCTTGTACAGCGACATCGACTTAGAAGAGTGAACGTCCAACGCCTGAGGGGACTGGGTCATGTAGAGTGGATGGACACCAATGCTTTGGCCCGGAAAATCTTTGAATCCACCCCCCGGGACGGCGCAGTAGAGCAAGACCGCGACTAAGGCGGCGCACTCAAGTAGAAGAGGATCTCAACCAATTGGCTAGAGATGTTTGTTGGATGAGGCCCAGGTACACTCCGAACTGTAGCGCCACCATAAATTAGTAATTTACGAATGCACTTGACAATTTAGGCGAAGAAGTCTGGTCTTTACGCACACAAACACCGTAACAAATGCATCACTAGAACCAGTGGAAAGGTCGTATGGTTTGCCAGATTGCTCCACGAAAATTCTTTTGACAAACTGTATGGCAACGTTCTTTCGGATGACATGTGCAAAACCAAAAACTAGTTGTTCCCCTTTTGTGTCACACTGTAAACAACCTAGGCAACGCGTGTTTAAGCAAACCCGCTTCCCGCTAAACTACAATTTACGACATTCTTGCCAAAGGAAAGAATCCCTTCGTCTTCCGTCCCTTCCTTCGACAAGGATGTAATTATGAACTAGAGAGAGTAATGATTTCCCTCCCATTCATCCCTAGACAATAATTACACACTACACAGAGATAGGGAGGAAACCTCTAAGCAACTCTCTATGCGAGATATATCTAGTTAGTTACGAGGAGACTGTGTAAAGCTTTTTTCAAATTAATTTTACGTCCCAGCAGTGCTTCGCGGTGTTCCTCTCCGTCATCTACATTGTCATCCTTGTGGAGTTCTTTCTTAAATGAACAATTATCATTGAGACAAGTACCGCCATGGGAGGGAAAAACTATTATCATCATTATTTCGAGAAACTTTATGTTTTAGGGCATTTGCATTTCGGAATTAAAACTCTACGCTATGGTCGGACTAATGGTATGTCGGGTGTGCTCTTTGCACACACCACTAACATTTACCGTCTTCACCGTCTAATGGGTTGCGAGATGCGCCGCTTATCCTCGCATTTAATTGTTCGAGCTTCGTTGTAACTTTTACGGCTGAGCGTCTGGGGGCTGTTGACGAGGCAAACTTTTCTCTTTATCCCTTTTCAAGTAGTTTAAGTAGTTTTTACGGTTTTTTGCGCCGTCATCTGAATGGCATAAAGGGGACCCTCACAGAGAGAGTGTAAATTAAAGTGTCACATACACATGAGATGATGCCTGTGCCTATGGAAAAAAAAAGGAAGCTGAGTTAATTTAAGGATCAACCAAAGGGTCATAACCTTAGATACATTTGGGAAAGTTTGCAAAATTTGTGGTTCAGATTTGGTTCCACTCTTCTGTTGGGAGAAAAGTCAAAGACCTAATATAGGATATGATACAGGAAATACCCAAGCATAGAAGGGTGTGCTTGTAATTTTACGGCTTTAACTGAAATTTCAAACACTCCCATGGTAGTTTTTCACTTTGGAACATTTTCTTATGGCTCACTCAAGAGGGAGAGATTGATGCGGTGTAAACGAGGAAAGAAATATCCTCGTATGTTATCCCAGCCATGAAGCATACACATACTTGTACAAGCTTTGTTGAACTATATGCTTGAATTTTTTTTTTAGTGGATTTGTGTAATTTAATCTGTTTGTTGGTTCAGTCCGATGGGGGAAAAAACTGAATTTGATACTATAAAAGGCAGCACCCTAGTAAAGCAAGGAAAGAGAGTGTATGACACCGGAAGGCAAAGGAAAAGTTTGAAGGGCGAAAAAATCCAAAACAAAGCTATAAATCAAGGAATTCACAACCGCGTTAGGACGTGGTTTTCAAGTTGGACCATGAAATAATACACCTAAGGTTTTTGTTGGAGACTGGAATTTACCGCGAGCATAAAATGCGTGTCCGGAATGTGTCGCAGTGTCTTTCAGGTCGAATTTTATGCCATTGATACATGAGCCAACATCAATCCTGACTCTGACCATTCATATATTCTCCGACAGGCAAGCAGCGTTCAAAGCACTGTGTTCTTATCACTGCAACTCAAAAGCCGTTTCTGCCTGCCTCAATGCTCTGCAAGACCTATCAAAACGAAAGAAAGTCAAACTACGATGGGTACTAGGACACACGAGGCATTGAAGCTAACAAAATCACTGGCTTACTTGCAAAGAAAGATTCTTCTGAAAGGTACATAGGTTGCGAACCTTTCTGCGAGTAAGACAAGTCTAGACAGCTGAGAAAAAGGAAACTACTTGTCCTACTGGGACAAGATTGTGACTTAGACAGGCCAAAAGGGTCATCCAACCACTAAACCAAACCGCAAAGAACATCCTTCATTGCGAAAGGGACGATATCAGAAGGATTACCAGCTTCCTCTCCAGACACTGAAGCCTTAGATACCACTTACATAGATTCATTTGAAACTGAATGTTGACCGTGTCTAATCTAGAGGAAGACGAATCAACGAAACACGTACTGTATGTGTGTGACTCCCTGCTGCATTACGAGGCGCTTTTTACACAAGCAAATATTGAAACCTAAAAATATTAGGAACACCTCGACTGGAGACATCATCAGCTTTATTAGAGAGATCGAGGAAGCAGGCTCCCTGCAGTGTCTGCCCAGAGATTTGTGGGGAAAGATATGATTGTTAAGATATGAAAAATGTTCATTTGAAAAACATTTGAGAACCCGGCAAACAATTTGTGTGCCCTTCTTCATCGAGTGATGAGGATGACTTTCATTGTCAAGTCAATATGAGTTCCTGAGAGGGTGTAAATTCCTGTCATCTTCACACTTCGCATTTGAAGCAGCTGTGGCTGCAATTTTTATAGAAGAAAAAACCAATTCATCCATAAGCGATTCTTAAAAAAAAAAAGAGATGATTGATGGAATATAACATAAGGAAACCACGTACCGAAACAAAACGAGGGTAACGACCGTCCTCTCTTGCTTTTATTTTTCTCTTAGTTTGGAACGCGCTAATACTCGTCAACTGATTTACTATTAAGTTTTATGCTGCTCAAGTTTAAAGAGCAATTAAAGCAAATAACGACGGGTTAAAGTTCCAATATAAACAAACAATTAAAAAATGCTCATACAATGCTCTTGTTACTTGCGGGCACGCAAGTTACAGTAATTATGCGTTTGATTATTAGGTAATGCCTTTCAAATCTTTTATCGTTAAGGTGTACTATTCTTCACTATTGTTAATAAGACAAAATGTCGAAGACCATACTAAACCAATAATGAAGGCATGTACTTGTTAATCGGAAGGGCTGTCGTTGGTTTAGCTCAATGGCTTTATGAAACAATTTAAAAGTCACGCATTGAAATATAAGTCAAAACAGACATAAACAGGAGGCTATCCAGAGGTGTATGTAGGAATACCGGTCTGAAAAAGGGAGGAAAATAAAAAAACCATATGAAAATGAATAAGGGAACAGTTATGTACTCATATGTAAGCACAAAGATATGTAGTATGGCTTTAAATGGGGAATTCATGTTTTGTAAGGCAACCTGTATAGGAATCTCCTGCCTTTTAGTTCATTTTTCCTGAGTTTAAAACATGTACCAAGCGCACTTAGAAGAGTTCTACGTTCCGTTTCCCCTGCGCGTTAAGGGTCATGGGGGAGAAGATTTAACCATGAATGATACGAGCTGTGCAGTGACACCGACTTGGTCAAAAAGATCCGTGTACAACGATTTATATGGCTAGATCATGTAGAGCGGATGAACACCAGTTCGAAGAATCTTCGACTCTACCCCTGAGGAACTCAGAAGAGGACGATCTCATTTCCGATGGCGTGCGCAATTGAAGACGGCTGCCTAAATATCGTGCTGACTGGTGAGAGTTGTTGGTAAAGGCCCTGGTTCACTCCAAATTGTAGCGCCATCGGGGTAGATGATGGGCAGAAACCATAGCGGTAGAGTTTTTTTTCATTAGAGAAGGTGTATCGGTTCGTAAATAGTCATAGTTGCGCCGTAAAGTGGTCCGATAGATGCTTTAAGTTCATAGCTTATGACGCCATAAATTGTTTGGAAGACGCAACAACTAAAAGCGCCATCTACGTACTTTTTCTTCCTCGAGTTTGTTCTTAGACCGCCACCTATATACTTTCTCCTCCTTGACTGTTCGCTCTACGATGATCCTCATTTTTCCGTGGCTGAGGTTCTGACTGCACAGTCTTCAGATTATAAATCCGCTTCAATAAATTCTTATATGTCTGTTTTTTCAGCTGACGTAGCTCCATAGTTTATCAAGTTGATCCCTAATAGCCCACCACTATGGACTCATCATAAACACTTCCATAGTACTCGTCACGCCTTGAGAAAACCATACAAATTGTCATGCTTCAATTGAATTGTTTCCAATTCCCAAAATACTGCCACAAAGCTCAAATAAACTACATAATCTGAAAAAAGAATTCATGCAAATTTCTCTCTTCTCTACCACATGCCCACATACCACATTGAAAAGTAGAAAAAAAAAAACTTTATTTTCGTCTACGAATCTCTTATTACACGGAAAGGGGGGGAAAAAAATAAAAATTTCGGGAAAAGGGACAAAGGCATGGAGGTGCTGGTGTTGTTGTCGGTATGGTGTATAGAGTTGTAATCCCCAAAAGAATAATGATAACAAAAGACATAACGATAACGAATTGGATAAGATATAAAAGGAACGCAAAACTGTTATCTTGCTCATTCGAGTAAAGAAATGGGCACGGGGTTGGGGTAACACCCAAACCGAGTGGGAGAAAAGAAAAAAGAAAAAAAAACTGGTTTTTGTGGTTTGACCGTCCAATTGGACCTATGTACATCTGCAAAATCATTGAAAACTATTAGAACCACTTACCCATCGCGTTTCTTTTTCTCGCTTTTAATTAAAATGGCATCCAATCGACAAACTGTGACCACAAAAAAATACAAAACAATTCAATTGGAATGAAAATTTCGTTGCACTTGTTTTTGTTTACGCACAATTGTGAATGGGTTAAAGAATGCAGGTTAAAACAGTGTGAGTGAGACAAAGGGTAAACTCATTTTGGGTGGGCACACTGCACAGATTTGTATTTTATTTGGCAAATGATTTTATGTGGTTTAAATAAACTTCAATTGTAGCTGTGCAACTAAAAGCAACTTAAATTGCAGCAAACTTGTATGACTGAACACAAAAAATAATAACTTTGCGCGAAATAAAATGATTGTGCTATAATGACAAACCGTTAACAACTGCAAACAATTAAATAGCCAACCAAACAGAAACTGAAGAACTGAAGGAAAACATCAAAGTCCTATGGTACAAAAACTGGGAAATGATATTGGTGTGGGATAAAGATCTAGTACATTTTCAGTGGGTGTGATGTGAAGCTGATGAAAAAACTGGTAAAATTTAGATGTAACAATACAAATTATTTGCAAACTTTTCTTGTTCACACTAGGACGTCTAGATTCGTCTTTTTTAAAAAGACTTACAAGAAGATGTATTTTAAAATCTTCACCAGAAGGGCGACGCAAAAGAGAAAGACCGCGATCAAAGTGGCACACCCAAGTAGAAAGACCATCAACCATTTTGGCGTACGAAACTGAAGGCAGCTATACGTAGCTAACGAACGAGCTACCTGGAGACGCTTTTTGATAAAGAACGAGGTCTACTTCGGACTGTAGCGCCATTATCAGAAAAGTTATGTTTTTATGCTAACTAACCAAGTATGCTCTAAAAAACCTGTGGTCACAAGGAAAAACAACAAGTCGACTTGTGTTGTGTGTGACTTATGCTGTTCTTCCTTATGGCCACAGAAATATGTTTACTGTTTCCTTTTCTCTATAAACAGATGTAACCAAATCGTACTAGATTTTTTGATAGTATATGCACATCTCTTTGCTCAGCCGCATATGCTTTATAACTTGACGTCTATTTGTCATTTTGTTATAAGTTTGGCCATCAGCTGTAGGATTATTCAATTTCTTTCATATTTATTTATATTTTCTTTATCATAAAAAATATGTTACGACAATGCTTACCAAAATCTCCAGTGAAATCAGTAAGTATGCGAAATCACCTCAAAAAAAAAAAAAAGTCAATAAATCTCTTCAATCCTTTAGCTTGCGATTCGTTGTCAACATACGGGTACCGAAAAACTTGAAGAAATTCGCGAACGTCTCTCGAAAGGACCGAAATTCCAAGATTTTGTTCAAAATCCAAACTATACCAAAGAAGAATGGACCGAGTATGAGGGAAAACTACGTCGTGAAAAGGGTGAAAATGAAAGATTACGACTACCACCATGGTTGAAGACCACAATCCCAACCGGAAAGAATTTTAATAAAATCAAGGAACAGCTGAGAGGTCTGAAACTAGCCACTGTATGTGAGGAAGCACGTTGTCCAAACATAGGCGAGTGCTGGGGTGGAGGAGAGCATGGCACACAAACAGCTACAATCATGGTGCAGTAATACACTCAGAGTGGGATTTAACCTTTTGATAACCTTTCGCTTTATTTCAGCTCATGGGAGACACTTGTACGCGTGGTTGTCGTTTTTGCTCAGTAAAAACAGCACGAAATCCCCCTCCATTGGACCCCAACGAACCTGTAAATACAGCCACAGCTATTGCTTCATGGGGATTGGATTATATTGTGCTGACCTCAGTCGATAGAGATGGTTAGTTTAAAGGAGATAATAGGATTTCTTAGTATTTTTTTAATGATTTTGTAGATCTTCCTGATGGTGGATCAGCCCACATCGCCGAAACTGTCAAAGAAATCAAGCAGAGGAATCCCAATATCTTTGTGGAGTGTCTAGTGCCTGATTTTCGAGGAAATTTCGAGTCGGTAAAAACAATCGCCCTATCCGGACTCGATGTGTACGCTCATAACATCGAAACAGTAGAGAAATTAACACCCTTTGTACGAGATCGTCGTGCTCAATACCGGCAGACGTTAGCCGTCCTAAATGAAGCGAAACAGTTCAATCCAAAACTTGTTACAAAGAGCTCCATTATGCTGGGCCTCGGGGAAACAGATGGCGAAATCGAACAAACTCTCAACGACCTTCGTGAGGTTGGTGTCGAGTGCGTGACACTCGGTCAATACATGCAACCCACAAAGAAACACTTAAAAGTCATCGAATATGTCACGCCAGAGAAGTTTAAGCACTGGGAGGAAAGAGGAAAGGAACTTGGTTTTCTCTACACAGCCAGTGGGCCTTTAGTTCGAAGCTCATACAAAGCTGGAGAGTTCTTCATAACGAGCATATTAAAAAACCGACAGGACCGAGAGAAGGAGAATGTTGATAAGTTGTAGATTTTTTAGTTCGTTGGTGTTTTGTTGTTGACATAAAAAATAAAAATAAAAATCCCCCCCACCAATCGTAGCATTCATTCATAAATTGTTCAACAAGTTGGGTTCCACTGTGGGTGGAACATTAACATATGTATGCAGGTTTTCCTGAGCATGCGTCCTGCAACGTCACCTCTTTTAGCCGTCAAATTGCCAAATTGACATTTTCTCCATCTGGCTGCGAACATTTTTCAATCCCTAACAAGTAACAAAGGTGTTAAATTCACAGATTCGTGGAGAAAAGTTTCTCCAAATCATTGCCTTTCTAAAGAAAACGCAACCCCCACGCAGTATACAATCGAAAATATTTCCAAAGATTTACAATCTGTTGCAACTTAAACTATGCAATTGATGTTAAGTGAAACTTTTGCATAACGCGTAGGCGATTAAAGTGAAAAAAGAGAAATTCCCCCAAGTGATACGCAATTGAAAAAAAAAAATAAAAAACCCCCGAAAAAAGATACAAAACAAAACCCAAACTGCACCTGGACTTTACGGACAACTGCAAGACGACGACGACTACGAGAAGGTGTAACAATGCCCGGCACACGTCGCATTATACTCGGGCATGTCATGTCCGGGTTGTGCTCGAAAATGAATCGCACTAAACCAGTTCCAGCTGATGTCATGGAGACACCACTCAATCGATGTCTGAACACATTCGATATAACTCTGCTGGGTAAATATTCATTTTTGCTTTTAATTTTGTTGGCAGAGTGAGGTGGGCAAGCGGGTGATGTTTACGAACCGTTTTGTGTGCTTGTAGTGTGGCTTGGAGGCTGGACTATTGAGTTAAACCTGTTTCTGTTTACATACTCGATGTTGCAGTTGATTCTATGACTTTTTACAAGCTGCAATGCAGTATAGATTACGCCTGTTCTTGATTAAGGAAACATGTTAGAAGTAAAAGAGTCTGAATCTAAGCCTAGAACATGGGACCTATTTTCGACAAAAATCTATTCAGGACCTCTCCGTGCTACAAAACGAGGTAACCGAATAAGAATTGCTCCAAATCTAAAGCAGAAACCTATCTTCTGAACCCAATATCAAAAAGGCTAGTCCTCGTACCAACCTGAATTTCAGTTTAAATCTTCCAGAACCGGTAAAACTTCTCAGTCCAAGAGCCCTAGTTTCTCGCGTAATGTTTTAATTCTGCTCTTTGGCTAGTATCATCTATCACTTACCCGGAAAGATCGTCCTTCCTTCCTTAACTGAATCCATTTTCTTATTTTCTTCCAGGTATCGGCCATATGGTCGGCGCCGGCATCTACGTCCTAACTGGCACCGTTGCAAAGGACATGGCTGGTCCTGGCATCATTCTGTCTTTCATCTTAGCTGGCTTTGTATCTATGTTATCTGCCCTGTGCTACGCTGAATTCGGAACCCGGGTACCCAAGGCCGGATCAGCTTATGTCTACACGTACATTTCTATTGGTGAATTCTGGGCTTTCGTAATCGGATGGAACATTCTTCTGGAGCACATGCTTGGCGCTGCTTCAGTAGCCCGAGCCTGGAGTGGTTACGTCGATTCAATGCTGGGAGGTTGGATTGCAAATACTACGGTTTCCGTTACCGGAGAACTTCACGAACAGCTCTTCGCTAAGCATCCCGATATTTTGGCCTTCTCCGTTTGCTTGGTGTATGCAGCCGCCTTAGGTTTGGGAGTTCGGGCCACCGCAGTCTTCAATGGAATACTCACGATTGTCAATATCTTGGTAATGTTACTTGTGATTTGTGTAGGTTTTTGGTATGCTAATCCTAAAAATTGGTCTGAGGCTGAGGGAGGTTTTCTGCCATACGGATTTGGTGGTGTTGTCGCTGGGGCGGCTACATGTTTCTATGCCTTTGTGGGATTCGACAGTATCGCTACATCCGGGGAGGAGGCAAAGAACCCCACGTCATCCATTCCGATTGCGACAATTCTCTCACTGTGCGCCGTAACTGCTGGCTATATCTTGGTGAGTGCAGCCTTAACACTGATGATTCCCATAAGGGAAATCAATCCAGCGGCGTCACTGCCCGAAGCTTTTGGTCTGATAGATCTGCCCTGGGCAAAGTACATTATCTCTATCGGAGCTATCTGCGGAATGACTACCACCCTGCTTGGATCGCTGTTTGCTTTGCCGAGGTGCATGTACGCCATGGCCTCGGATGGGCTTATTTTCTCGTGTTTCGGAAAAATCAATGCTACCACACAGGTTCCAGTGCTAAATTTGATAGTCTCGGGTATGTTCAGTGCTATTTTAGCGCTATTGTTCGATTTGGAGAAGTTAGTTGAGTTTATGTCGATCGGAACTTTGTTGGCATATACTATTGTGAGTGCTAGTGTGATAATACTAAGGTACCGCCCGCTACCGATTGAAGAGAATGCTGTCTACGCTCCAGATACTCCCGATGAGGATGAAGATAATACATCTCAGTCGAGTATTGACACAGCCTCTCCGACCAGCGATCTGATAGAAGTGGCTCTCGCTGGTCGACTTAAGACTCAGTTCCGTTGGCTTGAACCATTACTTGGCCGATTTGAACCTGGTGCAGCAGTTTCAGCTTCAGTCCTTCTCTTTACGGTCCTTAGCTTCGCCATTTGCTTCCAACTAGAGGTTTCATGGTCTGAATTATACTCCGGCACTTGGTGGGCTTTGATTCTTTACGGATTCCTGATTTTCTTTACTGGCGCTTGCGTGGCCGTGATCGCTGTTCATCATCAAAACACAAGGGGTTTGAATTTTAAGGTACCACTCGTGCCTTTCGTGCCCGCTCTGAGCATATTCTGTAATGTTGTTCTAATGGTTCACCTAAGCGCTTTGACCTGGCTACGATTTTTCATTTGGGTTTCTATTGGCATGTTAATCTATTTCTTGTACGGCATCCATCACAGCAAAGAGGGTGAAGCTTGTTCGTCATATTCCATGCTGATGACATCTTCTGAAGCAGCAAAAAGTCACTGGGGCGCCACTGCAGGCGGATTGACCGGAATCAGCGGAAAGAAGTCTGTATTCCATCGATTTATCGGCGCAAAGAAAATCAACGACAAAAAACCTATCGTAGAGGAAGAGGAAGAGGAGTCTTAAGGTGATGGCTTTCGTGTGGCATTTCCCTTTCTTTTCTTTTTCTTCTTAATTTTTGTCACAATTCAACGTTTCGTGAGTTATGAAGTCATTGACCAAATGCTGGTCGTTTGATCATTCACCGTGGAGCAGTTTAAAGACCTCGTCGAGAAATTTTAATTTGGAGCTTACCTCATTGGGTGAATGTTTGTGTTGATCAGAGTTCTTCTTAGTTTGTTTCCCCCTTTCTTTTTTACTCATTCACTTTAGAGGGGAATGCAATATGTACGAGTTGTTCATCGTTGGTATGGAACTTAAGCTTGCTCGGTCATGTCTGGACTTGCCGCGCAGTATCGTCGAATGAGTTTTTTTTTTTTTGTTATCATGCGGTTGAGTGATCGTGCGCATTATAGGATAAAGGAATATAAAACAATTTAGTGGTCAGTGATTTCACCAGGCTAGGTTAGGGGCGACAGAGAGAGAGAGCGAGCTCTTCGAATGAAGTTCATAGAGAGGTAGTCGAACACGTTTGGTTTTGCTCTAGGAACTTATGACTTCTTGAGAATTTTCAAAGCAAAAGAGTGGAGTATGGATAGTTAATATTCTGAAATGGGTTCCCCTTTGGTTTAGAACGTTTTCATTGGAACCTTATCTGAGGTAAGCAAGTAAATAGGTACTTAGTGTCGTTCAAGTGTTACAAAATGAGCAAGTCGTACTCTTAGGTAGATAATACGAATGCAATGATGGTATTTGACCATTCCAGGTTGTTTGACCGATGAAGCTTGAAGAGAAGAAGAAACAGAACGTCTTACTTAGAACTCTCCAGAGATTTTCTCCTATCCTCCTGATGTTATCGCTCTATTAGGTGGATGGTCTCTTTCTGTTTCTTCTGCCTTTTCTTAGTCTCCATTCTAAAGTTAGTTTGGTCCACTTATTATACAGCGTAAGCCCCAGTGTTCTAGCAAGCGACGCGTCGTGATCTCCTTGGCTTTTGCTGTTTCAATTTCCTTTCGGACTTCAGCTTTCTCCTCCGCTTTTTCTCCGCTCCTAAGAGGTCAAAGGCCTGGTTGTGAAAGCGTCCTGAAGACCTTTTCTTCACTATATCACTGTCTTTTATACTTTTTAAGCAGGAGCGCATCAGCTTAAATCTCGCACCCATACAAATGGGTAAAGGGCGCCTGCGTGCTATGGGGCCTCCCAAGATTGCCAATAATCAGCTCAACGCTGAGGTGATGTTTACACATCTTTCTGAGACATATACTTGCTCTGCTGCTGATGTGTGCCATCTCTGTCTTTGCTTAGCTCAGGCCATGATCTTGCATCGAGAATTGGAAGCGTCTTATGAGCGTCCCCAGATTGTGGCGCTACCCTAAACCTAAGTAAGTTCTACTGTATCAAACCCTTTCTCGATTTTTTTATAAGAATCTCAATGGTTTGAAGGTGGTCACTTGTATCGTTTCTTCTTCTGAAGCCAGCCTGCTCTCGTAATTGCTAGAAGTCTTATTATTTCTCAAGGCGTTTGTTTAGGATTTTAATAAATATCATAACTTATATGTATACCGGTGAGATAGAAGGCTTATTGGCGTATAATTTTCAAAATTGGTTATGTTATGTCGCCATTTTTATGGATGATAATTTATCAAGGTTTAATCTTAATTATACCAGCACACACTTATGTATTTCACTGCTGAGTTCATTCAAATTCTGTGTAAAAAAAATAAAAAATAGAAGAGAACTTAAATATATTTTTACTGGGAAAAGTCACAGGGAAAGTCCCACTTTAAACTGCGTAATATTTGAAATAAAACATCGTATTTGAGTAGATTAAACTAAAGTACTAAATAAATATCGAAGCGAAGAAATTTTTGACTTTATCAGATGGATGGGTGTGTTGTAAACACCCATCCATCTGATAAAGTCAAAAATTTCTCACAATCGTTATCAAATTTCAACAAATATTTTTGTTGTTATATGAAGTTGAATTTGAATGCATTATATCAATCTAAAATTTAAAATCAAAATTCTAAAATAAAAATCCAGCCTCTAGAGTTTTGATTTTAAATATTAATTAACAGTACCTATACAAATATTTTCTGTTTAACTACAACTATTTAGCACAAAGAACAAATAAAATGTATTCCTATAGCAAACATATTTATATATATATATATTTCTACATCAAGCACATGTTAAATAAAACACACAAATTAAATTTTAGAACAAAATATATAAGTATAAGAGCAATTGGTATTTAAAAGAGAACACCACAAAAAAGAAAAACATATTCAAAAAGAAAAACCGTATCTATTTATTAAATAAAAAAGCAAAATATTTATATGTATCTATGTATGTATATTCAGAAAATATAAATGTAATAATCTATATGTTATAGATAGAATAAATAAAAAAATATGTTACAATGAAAGTCGTCTATTAAAAATAAAAATATAAATGTACCTATACACCAATATATACTATAACGTTTTCTTTATCATAAACATAAATTATTATCATTAAACTATATAAATCATATGTATGTACGAGTATACCTAACCTATTATAAAAATAATAATTGGACCTTCAAGTGGAAAATTTATTTTATTTTTAGTAGATACTTATCGCCCAGAAATAATTATTAAAAATGTTCTAATACTTGCTTGGTTGGTTACGCCATTGATATCGCAGCAGTGATGCCCAACAGTGCCTAAATCAAGTTCTGGATGCAAGATCATGGACTGAGGTTAGCAACAGAAAGGCAAGGAAAGCTAGGAAATTTATTCCTACGGGCAGGCTTGGAGACAATAACCACCAAAAATGTAGTTAAATACTTGTCATTGAGACTACCTATAGATACAAAGCTCACGTATCAAGTATGTGGCCAAAAGATCTACAAAGATCTCCTCACCACATGAGCAGATTAATGGCAAAATTGGAAGGCCTAACGGTAAGCAGGCGGAAACGACTCATGACTGTTGCACACTCTACCCTATTGTATGGGTGCGAGATCTGCAGCGGTACAGTGAAGAGGAGCTCTTCAGGTAGCGAGTGGGAGTAACCCCCACTGAACTCCAGCGCAGCGCAGAAAAATATATAGGTATACGAGAGAAAAGAACAACAGGAGCTAAGGAGATCACGATGTGTCGCTGGCAAGAACGCTGAAGCAGAGAAACTATGGGTAGATTAACCTCAAGTCTGCTCAAAAACATCGTCGATTGGACGGGGTGCTGAAGTACGCGTAGGTGAATTTCCACCTCACACAATTCCTTACCGGCCATGGATATCTACACAGAATAGGAAAATCAGCATGTTAGTATGGCGACTTGACTCAAGACAACGCCAAACACACATTTTTCGAATGCACCAGATAGCTTGCAGAGGACGAAGACTAGAAACGGAAGTTAGCAGAATCACATCGGATAATATCGTTACAGCAATGTGCGCGAGTACCTACATCGAGGAAGAGCTGAAGGTAAAGAGAAGTTACCTGGGACAAACATCCATCAAGATCATGGAAGAGACTAGGAAAAGTGCCATAACCCTGAAGCAAGAAGCAACGCCGGAGTTGGTTCGCCTGAAAGATGATGACAGTTTAGTCGGTAAGGGTCCGACACACTGGGAGAACTAGGTCACTCCTGACGGGGATAAAGCATTCCCTCTTCAAAACAAAAAAAAATTGTTCACGGTACCATCTTTTGGCAGGCAATGACAATCCGTCGTTTGCAGTCGGCAATAAAAAGTGTACGTCACTTCCATTCATGCGAAAAATATAACGCGCACAACAGGAATCATAGTGAGAAGCTAGACCACGTGTATAGTTTTGATAAGAAGTATACCTACGTATTGTAATCGTTGTTTGCGTGGGTTTACAATCTGGGTACAGGTTTTCACAAACAAAAAAACTATATTCCCATGGAAACAGTTTTCCTAAAAATCAATGTAACAAGGTTGGGCTCAAAGTTTGCTTTCTCAGGAGTTGGGTATGAGTGTAATCAGATCAGTCGAATATATTTAGGAGTTTATGTCATTGAACTGGGAAGTACATATCGACAAGCGGATTATGAATCCCAGTCTTCAGAAAACTTGGTCTAAACAAGTCGAACGAGATGAATGAGGATGGAAGATCTGTATCTTATTTTCAAAGAAGCCTGCGATAGATTTTTTAATTAAATTGAAAATATTCGCTAAACCTACCAACCAACTTCGTAAAACCCCGATTATTTTTCACTCCAAAGGTATGCTTGGGCCACCGGATCACTCAACAGTCACAAATCAATGGACATCATTCTAAAGAAAACAAGTCAACCAACTTGGGTTCTCAAAAGTGACTTTTTGCCATAGTTAGCTTGATAGCTTGACACCGACAGCTATGTGTTTTCCAAACAAAAGTTCACCATTCAAGACTGAGCAACAGTAGTTAATAACACGAACGGCACTTGGCATTTATCTATTTATAGGTACGATGAACAATCTGCAACCTTAACAATAAATCAAAAACCTTATTTGTCTATTCACAAACTAATGTCAACCGAATCAAACAAAATAACCGGACGACGACCTACATCAGTCTTCGAACGATACAGCGAGCAAGTGGTCATTTCATTGTTTTATTGTCCAATGTCCACCTCATCCAGAATGTACATTTTTCGGGATTTTTACCTTGAATTTCCAGCAGGGTACCTAACCTATACCTACTACCATCCGAGAATAATTGATTTCTTTGATTTATTCTTCACAGACTGACCATCTGTAAGGTGACGTTATGTCTGGCCATTGCAACATCTTCGCAAAGAAAAGACCGCAGGCATCACAGTTCACTTTGTGACTTGTACAGCAGCATTTACCAAGGTAAACCACTGCCAAATGGATATGTGTTGTATGCAATAAAAATAATCATCCAAATCCGAACCATATCAGACAGAATTTGCATTTTTTTTTGCTTCTTCTTAAATGTCGTTTGTGTGTTCTGATGTTTAGATACAAAGCACATACAAGTGACATCAGTTGAGACGATAATGCGTCACTATGAGCTTTACACATCATTTCCAAAAATGGATACACTGTGACTCGAAAAAAATGTTCTCTGGGTTTGTTGATTGAATATCATTAAGCAAAATGGTAGATAGCCAATGAAGGGACCGCAATTCAACCGGATATTGTAACAAACGAATTTTCATCGACGTGAAGGTGGAATAAACTACACCATAAGCGAATATGATGCGTCGAATTGGCTTATGCCATTCGGAGCTTCGTTTTATACAGTTTTGTCACAGAAACTTGAGCCGCGCTGAACAGATGGAACATCCTTAAAAGAGTCTTACTAATACCGATAATACTGGCAATCGATAGGGTCAGCGCTGGCACCACTTCTCTTCAACTTATACATATACGACCTCCCTCCAACCATTTCAAGAAAATTCGCATACGCCGACACCAGCATTTAGAAACAATCGAGCGTATCTTGAACGCTGACCTCGAGGCTTTGAACGTGTACTTGAGAGAGTAGCGATTGTTTGTCCAAGTTTGTATGGCGAAAACCGAGGTGTGCTGTTTCCACATAAATGCCAAACTGGCGTCATCTTAATTGAGAGTGGCAAAATAAAAACGAGAAACATAATGATCCAAGAACTTGCCAAAACGTCATGGGGAACTAGCGCATCTTCACTCCGTTCTGCTGCCATCGGGTTCGTATATTCAGCCGCTGAGTACTGTTCGCCAGTGTGGATGAATAGTACACATGTATCAAAAGTAGATGTACAGCTAAATAATACTATGCGTCTTTTAAACGGGACCTTGAGACCTTCACCAACTTATAAGCTTGCCGTGCTAGGTCACCACCGAAGATTCGTCGCTTCGAGAGCATGCGAATAGAACTAATAAGCGGCGTTTGCACCAACACATTGTTCAAATGGGGCCTTTAAGGCTCACGAACTTGTGACTGTGGAGCCGACCGACAAACAATCAAACATATTGCCCACAAAAGTCGCATCCTGAAGACTCCTCCAACTTCATAGAAGCACCTCCCAACTTCATTGAATGGCATAAAGAACTTGACAACAATTTTTAATTCATTATTGCAATTGATAGAAAAGGAAGTTGTTATTACAATTACTTTTGTCACTCCATTTGGAATCCTTAGGCACCATGTAGTAAACAATAACGACGTGTGCATCCTTTCTTGGAAAATTTCACTTAAAAAAAAACAGCATCCCCACAATAGACAGATTTAACAGCGGGTCTTCATTAGAAACAAATTTAGATACAGAGATTCTGATCCCTGGCAGGTGGCACCAAATATACATATAGTGGCTCAACGACAACGACCAGGCGCACCAGCAACAAATCAAAGACTTCAAAGGACACAACAAAATCAACTCTCAATACTTGACCCACCAACAGCTGTTGACACACACAACATCAAATCATTTTTTTCTCCGGTCCAAATGATCCTTTTTTTCTAAACGTGCCACATGCCACACAGTGCGACTTCTTTCCTCCCTCACTCAGTGTCATTTCTAATTTTCATAAAAAATTCTACAAAAAAAAAAAAACTTTTCCCTCCTTTTTTTCTAAATCAAATTTTCACCTGGACATTTTCAATCGAAAAATCTAAAAAAAAAAAAAAAACACCTCCAAACAACCGAAATTTATCACTGAGCGGCGAATGTGAAGGCGAAAACAAAATTTCAAATCAAGGTGCAATTCACTTTGACAAAAAACAAAAAAAATTGTTGATTGCATCTGCTGCTCTCCTTGTGACTTGTCTTTTTGTTATGTTCTCCTTCTTCTCTCGGGTCCTTGTCAATGTTTCAAATTCATCATCGAAAAACAACGAACAAATTCTACAAACCGAACAGAATCTGTACCATCACTCGGTAAATAGTGGAACATGATTTCTATGGACGAATCCCGATCTGTAGCAGCCTCTACAGGGTCCTCTCCTCTTCGTATCCGCCGGGTGGTGTGTGTATCATCATCATCATCATCATCATCATCGACACCGGTAGTCCTGTATTATGCTTGTGAATTGGATGAAAACATCTGCTTTTCGAGACGAAAAAAAAAAAATTCGACAACAGCCTGCAGCACTATCATCACCAATGGTTGGCCATCTACAATCGAATCAAAGAACAGCAGCAGCACCTTCAAGGGAAAGGTATTTTAGTGGAAGAAGCATCATGATCATCAACGGAAATTGATTCGATCGTTTTGAAATGTGATTCGGTGATTTTTTGGACACCAAACGTGATTTAAGTGGCAGCTAAACTATATGCAAATTCAGAACAGCTACGCAGGATAATAAATCCATTGTATGAACTTGTAAAGAGAACACTGACGCGCATTCGATATAATGCCTCGAGCTCCTACCTACTTTTTTCAAAAACACATGATCAGATGGATCCTTTTGTTAAAAATGTAACTTTCGTCCTATCTAAGTACGAACGTGAATAAGTTCTGAAAAGCAAAAGTCAAAGTAAAATCGAAAAGTAAATGCACACCAATTTGAATTTCTCAGCTTGATACACCGTCAACCATCTGCCCACCTTTTCTCTATACCATCAACTATGCGTAACCTTTACAAAAAAAAAGAAGGAAAGCAGTGCATTAAATCGTTACACAACCAGTGCGTTGCCTCCAACGCCATACGAAGGTAGCCTGTGAAGGCCAAAAACAAAGCAGAAAAAAAAATCCAACAGAAAGAAAACAAACCACGCAGGACGAAAGAGAAACAGGAAACCTTTCCTATGCGTGCATCTGTCGTACGGAGGATATTCATTCACACAGAGGGACTCGTCATCGTCATTCCTATGCAACGCACCACACTACTCGAGCCACCACTCCACACCATCACTCTACTTGATTTCGAAATGAAAGGACAAAGGATTCCATCAGATGTTGATGGTGGTGGCAGGCACAATCATTCGTCCTCCTGCACAGGAGATATGTACGTTTCGTTATGTATTGACATGGAGAACGAAGCAAAAAACAAAAAATCCACGAATCCACATCGGGATGCCATTGTGGGTTCCTTGAATATTTCTCTGAAACATCTGCTCCTTCTTCTTAACTCGGTTGATCGTCATCGTTACTCTTTTCTTGAAATTTTTTTTTTTTTTTTTATAACAATTTTGGAGCCAAATGTTGTAACACCCTTAAGCATTGGAACTACAGCTGCCCATTTGAGGCTTTGACAGAAGATACGAGTATAAAGCCCATTTGATGATATGTCGGCACACCTGTGCCAAAAACAATGCAAAACCAATTCCTCTAAAACCGTGCACTTTACAAATGTCTTAATCGATCTTTAAATCGCTCTTTTTGTGGGTTAAAGTTGATCAACTTTTGACATTTGGGCTCTTTGGACGCGTGACTTTGTGCAAAGTAAACGTGCGCTAACAGTGCGCGCACCCAATGAATACTTACCACATGGCAGTTGGCAATAGTTTGGTTGGTTGGTGTGTCGGTTTAGATTTAAATTTCAATTAGTTGAAGCGATAAAAAGAATAGGTCTTTGGAAGACGGAATAGGTTTATGCTAAATGGCAGTGCTTAGTTAATTGGCGGTTTCAAAATGGAATGCTAGGTAGGTTTGTGTAGCTGACATGACTCAAGATCGATAATGGGTGTTCATAAATAACATATTTCATGAGTTTACTTTATGTGATACACTCGTTACAAATAAATAGCAAGGCTAAAGATGACAGAAGCAGAAGATGACACGTCGCGAGCCCTATATGCGTTGGCAAGATGTCAATGTCAAAACGAAAGAATAGACGGATAGTCATGAGGACTTTGTCTTAAGTCTTTAACTTAACGTGTCCACAAGTACGCGTCAAGTACTACTGTCATGAATAAAGAAGATTCCATAGTCGCTAACAGCTATTCTTTACTTAGCTTAGAAGGGTGATGGCTTGATGTTAGACAACGCCTCACTCAGATCTTCATGAAACCTTTGTGTTCCCTGTTGAGGGATCCTACATTCGTATAGTACCTACCTGTTTGGAAGAAAGAAGGGGTTAGTTTTATGATTGGTCGTGTCCCTAAATCAGTATGAATTCAAGAATGGCCTTCGGTGGCTTATGAAGTAAGCGCCTAGGGTGGTTTTCCTGGCTAAGAATTTAGCAGTCACATAGGAAGTGCGTCGTGTCCTTTTCCGCGTCTATATCGCCACTGCCTCTGCAGAGGTCGTTCACACTTAGTCGCCAATGAATATGCTGATCACTAGTGCTAAGTACGATCTATTCAGCGTAATTCTTTACTTAAGATGGGCACCTTCGTGCGAAACATTATGTAGGATTTTTCCACAAAAACCACTCATCGACCCTGCCTTAGGTCAAAATGCAGATGCTAAAAGATTTTCCACGTCATTTTCTAAACTCACTACCACCTTTCTGTAGCCAAACCTTTTTCATTCATCAAAAAAGATAACCATATCAAAGCATATGCATGCAATTGGACTCCTAAATGACCCTAAACGCTCGTAATTCTTCTTCTTTTCGAAAGAAACCCCTTTTATTTGTATAACAAATCACCTGGTGACACTCAACTCGATAATTTTTTTGAAAAAATTCATTTTGGGGGAAAAATCCCTCTCTAATCCCCGAATTTGATTGATTACGTGTCCCAATTCCCAAATGCAATTGACCCAAATAATCTAAGAATGAATGCTTCCAAAGGTCTTAAGTTAAGTAAAATGCAATGACTTGCAGTGCGTAGATTGAATCAGTGATAATTATGCGTTTGTCATCCACGTATAGTATCTATTTCCTGTCTGCTGACAATTTTTGAAAACCATTTACTGAAGGAATCCAATTTAAAGAATTTTTTTTCTTTTTTCAAATTCCAAACGAGCTAAAGGTTATCAACGTCCAATTAAGGTTCGACGCGACCTTCCATAAACTCTATACGAAATTATCTTAAAAAATTAAACTCAAGTGTCTACACGTTCAACGATATGAGTTGAAGTACAGTCAATGATGTGACCTTTGGCTCGCAGACTAACAAATTTGTTTCTCATTAAATTTATGTTACGTGTTGGGTTTCGGTCATCATTTGATTCATTGACTTACGATCCGATGAGTTCCAGTTCCATGTCCATGTACGACTTAAGCTTATTTGATGCACTCTTTGGTCATCATCAGTGCATAAATGAAATTAATTTAAAAATGTGCCACGACACGTCCTTTTCTTTTTTTTTGTTCCTTATCAACATTTTCAAATAAACAAGAACAAGCCACAAAGAGTAGGTACACATTCCTGGCAAGATCTTAGCAACATTGCTGCAAGCAAACAGCAGAGAGAGTAAAAGAGAGAGAACAGCCAAGCCAAATGTATCTAATATCCAATTCAACAGAAACAGACCACAATTCACCAAAATAACAAACGCGAGATGGAGAGAGACTCGTTTATCGTCTCGTTCTCGTTGTGTTCTCTTTCGCTGGGCTGGCGTTTTGCTTGCGTTGAAATTGAAATGCGAAAAAAGTACAGTTGCGGTAGCATGCGTAGTTATTTCTCCTCGTCGTCGTCGGATCTGTCGGATTGTCTCGATCGGTTGTGCGGATAGCGTGGTGTTTCTTGTTTGGACTCATATCTACTTTACTGAGACCCTCTCGCTCCTTCTCCTGGCACCCTTGGACTTTTGAAATTGATTTACAGGGAAGGGATGAAATTCCTTTATCTACAGTCTACACCTAGCAGCAAATGTAGCGAGATTTTCTTGTTCCAAAGTGTGTACTGTGTGGATGTGGATTGTTGCTAGGTCATTGGATTACACACAGTACGTGGTTTCTGCGTATAAGATTGATGATCCGGATTGTCATCTAGAGGGAAACAGTTTTTTTTTTTTTTTTATGACCCGAATTACGCGCACGCATAGAGCATGGGAATGTTGGAAAAAAATCTCCCGCATAATTTTCTATGGTGGTGTTTTGGGTTATCTCAGTGTTCCTGTTTGAAAGAGTATTTTACTCCTTGGGATGCAATTAAATTAATCCTCCTACTATATGCGCACAGGGAAGATGCATTTTTAAAGTGTATGCATAGAAATTTGAAAGGAGAAAATGAATTTTCCCAACGCTCTTATGGATTGTGTGTGATCCAATAAGGACTGATGTGATCGATCCTTATGATGGTGTCTGGATGATAATGATGGTGGAGGATTCTTTTTGTGAAAACAGATGTTTAGATGGATGAGATGAAGAAAAAAAAAAGAAGAGGAATGATTAAACATTTCCATTTCGTTTGTTTAGAGAGGGAAGTAAAATTTTCACACGGAGATTGGTTATGGATGTAGGGTACTCGTACAATGTTGAAGCAAGATTCAAATTTGAACAGGGAAATGCGGTGCAGACGTTTTAAATTGCATATTCTACCGAGGAAATGTAAACAAATACTGATATTGTGTATTTTCATTTCCTTGACGGACTCTCAAGTTTGACAAACACTTTAAGTTGTTTATGATAGGAAAACGTACCTTCTTAAAGTTTAATAAAACTTTTTAAATAGCTTATCATATTACTTAATATATGAGGAAATACAAAGAAGATACAGTACATATGACTTGCAACTTTACATATTAATCGTGATGACTGACACGTATAGAAAGGAACAAGTGAGTAAGCAACTTATATCTAGCTTTTTCGACTAGAATATGAGTAAGATGCCTACTTTGTCAATAATTCTTAGGAATACCGGAATGACTATCTGCATTTGTCACAATTTTATTCGTAATAGGTATGAGCCTTGCTACAAGCTTGGTACTACAAAATAAAATTCTTCCTGATGGAGAGAATCTAGCTACATGCAAAGTATGGTGCAATCAGCAACGAATCTGGCCTCTAGTAGACCAAAAGCGCACCAAAAGATTGATTTGGTTCTTAGAATCTACGTCATCACAGAACACTATCCCTTAGGCAGACATTCCAAAGTATACCGAAGTATAACTTAGTAAGTATATACTTTTCAAAAATGATATCAAACTACGCAATAACTGATTGCACGTGATCCTTTCGTCAAGTGCACATAAAGCAGTATAGTTCTCTCTTTCAACCCCCTTTTGTTACCCTATCAACTACTGTATGTATTCTTCTTCAGTAAATATCCGCTTCAAACACTTTACCCTACATCCGAATACATACGAGGTGAATGCACCCTTAGTTCTTAAAAAATATCCCATTCCTTCGTAATGCACTTAAGAACTTGGGAGAGGAAATGCTTTTGAATATCCTTTTCTTTATCGAAATGTGTACTTCTTAGGTTAGGGAGGACGACCTCTTTTCTTTTTGGAAAAGTGAAAAAGAAAAACGTATCCTTAGGTTTCCTCTTAATTTTTTTGTTTTTTGTCCGCGGGGTTAAATGATGATTAACTCACCTCTCATCAATAATATCATCTCCATCATAATTTTCGCAGTCTCGCATAGAGCGGCTTGTTGTTTCGCAAACAGACTGTCTGATTATCTAAACAGTGCACAGCGTAACAAAGAATAATCTAATCGTCTCGATTATATGATAGACTGCTCGCAGTAGCAGATGCGGAAGAGGCACTGTCAGACTACCAGCGTTAGTCGTCGAAATAGATGTTAAAGCGAAAGAAGGAGGGGGACGACAATTTGGAACCAAAGGATATTAAAAACGCCCTAAATTCGCCAGTTTAGAAAGTCATAAGGAGGTCACTAGACAGGATGGATGCACCATATTACCTGCGGCAGATAAAAGAGACAATCTAAGCTGATGTACGAAACTGTTGAGGGGGTAAAGTAACACGATGTCTCTTTGGAAGTTCCTCAAGGATTTGTGCTGAGTTCCCTTCTTTGGAACATAATGTACGACGGCGCCCTCCGACTAGTCAAGGAAGGAACATATCTAGTTCGTTGATAACATCGCTGTTGTAACTGTAGCAAAACATATTTAAGTAGTAGAATCAACCACCAACGATGCTATTGTCCAAATTAAGGAGTGGTTAGCATCTGCCGGTGAAGAACGATTAGCGGCTATCTCAGCTTTTGTCATATCCCATATGATCCCCATAAACATCCTCGTGGACGAGATGCAAGAGTCAACACCAGGAGAGCCTTAGATCAGCAAGAGGCTGTTGACATAAAAATAATCAAAGAAAAAGATAGCAATGTGTCAAAACAAATGGGACAACTCTACAAAAAGCAGATGGACCTACAAATTGATCCCGGTCATCAAAGTGTGAACAAACAGCAAATGCTGAACACAAATTTAAAATAAATTTTCAGTTAAAGATTGACAGGTGACATCCAAAGCTTTAAAGTTTACTTTCTCACAGCACAATCGATTGATTGCCTTAAATATTTGAAAAAAAAAACCTCGTGGCAAATTTCATTTGCAACCGTGTAGATACTTTTTTTTTAAATGTATTCCGATCAACCTTGAAAAATGTACACACGTTCCAACTATTCATACATACATAGGCTTGTACATATACCTATCATACTTATGCGGAAACAAATAATTTAAAGCTGACAGTTTTCAAGTCCGATTGGTGTACCTACCTAGTAGGAAAACGTTTAAAATTAAAAAGAGAGAGAGAGGTATTGAAATATTTACTCAATGATGTAGGTGTTTCGCGTTTCGCAAACCTTGGAACATTCTCGCTCGGTCTATACGTATCTACTAGCACGTACTAGATATTTCGCTCCAAATCTATTTAGCTATTAACAAGATAAACACTTCTTTTTCTTCATTTTCTTTTTTGCGAAACAATTGAATCAATTTAAAGAAACATTTAAGTGAACACGTTCCATCCGTACTTTATCTTATCTAGCCCAGCAAAAGAGAACTTGTGTGGGTGGCATTACTTAACGTTTACTTAATGACGGTTTTCGTTATAGTACACCTACATATTGTCTATCTAAATAGAATTTTGCAATTTTGTAAAATAGTGTATCGTTCATTCTATCTGGCTTCATAACTTGATAAGATTTAAAACTTTCCATGCCCCGTACGCAAGTGATTAACTTTTTGGTTTTCTTGTTTTGCTTAAAAGCTTGTTTTTTTTTATTGTCACGTGACATTATTATTACGTCGCAATAGATATTGTTTTCTAAACAATCCAGAGTAGGTAATTGATACGTGAGGAAAGATCAGCGAAATTCCACAAATTGATGACACCAATATTTGCTGGGGAATATTTTAATTTATTTATGCATCCAGCATCCTCTTTTTTGTTTGGCGTTTGTGCTTTACGAGCTTATCAACATTCTTTTTTAATTAGCTATGTAAACTTGTTGCGAATTTTTCTGCCACTTAGTGGGTGTTTGGTTTGTTATTCGATCTTTAATTTTTGCATTTGGGAATGGGAATTGGCCAAAATGAGCAGAGTAAACAAAAAAGGATCACACATTCATCTGTTTACCCAGATTCTAGAAGACTAGAAGCAATACACCCAAGCTGCCTTCCTTGGAGCTTTCCTAAGGGAGCTTTTTTTTTTTTTTTTCAACAAAGTCAAACCAATTCAATCACTGGGGCGCTGGCAAGCCTAGGAGTAAATTATTCTCTAACCGCGCTGATTACATAATTCCTATGCAAAAGAGTCGTCAAGGCTTAGATGTGTGACACCAGAGCGTAAAGATCTGTTAGTAGAAGTAGTCCTTTCAGTAGAAGTGAGGGGTCCTTTCATTTTTCCTCTGAAACATTTCTTCAAACGACCTGGTTGTGAACCTGAAAAGGAATGGCTACACTGTGGTTGCATACGCGGATGACGTTGTGATTGCTGCTTCAGTTATGCACCGTCAAGTTCTCAATGAACTGGTGAACAATGCTCTCTAACTAAATGAACCGACATATCTGGGATTTAAGGAAATATACAATCCCTGTTACCAGCCCTCCAAAGCTTCACGGCCCAAGATTACCTCCCCCCAATGAGTCCAAATTCCTTGGTGTGATTTTTGACAAGAAGTCATGCTGGAAGCCCAACATGACAGACCGAATCAAAACACCTGTTACGGAACACATCCTACACGACCGTAGTCAGACCCATACATCTTCATGAAGCAAAAGTATGGATCAAGGTTCAAAGAATGGTCTGTCTGTTTATAACTGGGCCTTGAGGTCACCCCCAATGCGTTAGAGATCATCTTGAACTTCACACCTCTGGATCTGTTAGCCAGACAAGTTGCAGCAACTGCAGTCGCGGCGACCATCTTTACTCTTGAATCAATGATCATATTGTGCAGATTCCATGACCTACCAAATAAATTTGATCCGTTCAACTCTTTCAAAATGAATTTAAAAGTCACAATTCCCACATGGAAGATCTCTCTTACCTAACCTTTCCTAGAAATGCCCTACTGTTTCTGTAAGGTTTCCTACTGATCCTATGAGTGGTGATCTTACATAGTAGATACATACCTATAAGAATCGATTGATGAACTAAAACAAATAAGTAACTCACGAGCGTTACAACATTTTTTCTGCAATACCCCCTCATTTCTTAACTGGCGTAGCAGCTCCAGTTCAATGGTATATCACTACAGTCCAAGGTATATATGTCGTTTCTTTTTCTTCTAATTCTTTCGTCTGCTATGCAAAGTAACTTGTCTAAGCCTTAGAACCTATTAAAATGAAAAACAAAATTTATAATTTATTTTCCCATATCGCTGAGCTTCATAACCTATTTATGAAAGAAGGGCCTTTACAAGAAACGAATAGAAACTTCATCTCCAACTTGTCCAACAAAACAAAAAATTCCAACGGAAATTCTGAATTTGAATATCCAACCGACACATCTTACGCATTGGAACCGCCAAAAGAAAACAACAAAAATATAAACAAATCACGGATCTACCTTACAATGAAAGTGAAAGGGCTTCCAGTTTGATTATGAATCAGTAGTGGTCGGCATAAATTAAAAATAAAAAAGAACAACACCACGTGTCCCATAAACAAATGACGTCAACCGCTTGTAATTGATATGTCACCGACAGTAGGCAAAGAAAAAAAAAAAAAAAGCCAATCAGTCCATCAGACAGACAACAAATACCCAATCTACTAGCGGCTAGGTAACAATAGAAATCCCCACCAGTAAGCCAACCGACATTCCTTTGAATTAGCGCGCACAGTACCTACTATAGGAGACATACGAAGCATGCAATCAGCCGACAAGAAAATCGAACGCTGAAATGTAACTCCAACGCGACAGATTAATCATTCACCCGCTCGGACAACGTAAGAAATCCGAATTTTTTATTTTTTTTTTAATTTGTAAGCAACAACGCCACCGCCATCGATCGCCACCCAGATCGTATGCGCACAATGGGGACAGCCAGAGCGCTTTGCTGTTTGCTTGGCCGTTAAATTCAAAACGAACATTTTGAATTCTCTGCGAAATAACGATCACTTCGCACAAGGAAATGGAGGAGAGACGTGGAAAATACCCGCGCGATCTTGTTGCCAAGCACATAGTATAAGCTGCTCTTTGGAGCTTGGGCATTACTCATCAACTGGAATCAGCAACAAGTTGATGGGTGGAGGATTGTCTCTCGATTTTGTTAAATGCTGCGCAGTATTGATGCAGATTCATGAAACATTTTGTTTTCAAATAGTTGTTTGTGAGTCAGGTTGTTGTCGGAATGGAGATTGGAGACTGCGCCGAACCGACAAGGATATGGAATTCTTTTTGCATTCTTAAGTACATCGAACTTCTTCCCGTGAGAATTGTAAATTGGGAATTACTCAGTGACTCATTTATTGTGAGCGAAAGATATTTGGAAATTTCCAGGAAGCGAACGATGAGTCGAATGGAAATATCATAAAAGGAAGTAAAAGAGAAACATCAAAAATACAGTCGAAAACAAAGTGATAAGGAAATGAAAAATGAGATTTATGTATTTTGCTTACTTGGCGTTATTATATTTGTCAATACCCCCACTGATGATTGTGCGATAACCGTGCAAATAAACGCGTAAACAATTTTGAATTAGAGAAAAACATTTAAACAAAAATGTTTGTTGTTAGATTCGTCAGAGAATGCTACGTTGAAATTTAAATTTGAATTTCGTCATTCGCACTTAACTTTGAGTTAATTAATGGCGGCGAATTTCCGGTATTGTCATCGTGTTGACGTCACTTTGTTTTCTATCAGTAATTCTGGTTAACAAAATAAAATCACCGTGACGACAACAAATTAAATGGGAAGTAATAGTGACACGCAAACAAAAAAAAAAAAATAGTTAGAAGGCTGCGTTCGTAGACACGATGAAGTAAGTACGTTCAAAGTTTATTTTGTTTGTGTGTTAATTGTCATCAGTTTTTGTTACAGATGAAGTGCCCCTATTGAGCAAATCCTTTAAAAATAAGCATTTTCCGAATAATATTTAACGCCAAATCCTGGAGAAGACCCAAGACTTCCAGATCGATGCCCATAGTCTATTTTTCGTTTTTCAAGTCGCATATGATAGTGTGAATAGTGAGATGAGCTGTTCTGTGCCAAAATCTAGACGGAAAACGGCCACTGCTTTGTCAAGATATCACCGAGAACCTCAATACCACTAGAGGATTTAAACAGGACAATGTACTGTTAAGGAGTTTCTTCAGCCTAGTATAGGAGAAAACAGTACGAAATTTTCAGGTTAACACATCAAGCACTATTTTACACAAGTTTGTGTAACGACTTGGCTACGCAGACGACAATGACATCATCGGCGCCTTCCCTAACATCGAATCAGAATCTACTAAAATGGATCTGGTTGTAAACGAGGATAAAAACGAAATATATGCTGCCTATGAACATCGAAACACAACACAGACGTTTCGGTCAGAAGATTTCGATGGACAATTACAACTTACGGGTAGAGAAGGCTCTGCTATTAACTCTGCCAAAAACGTCAGCGCGAAGATCCAACGTTGAATGACACTCGCCAATCCATGTTTTTTTTTTCCAAATCCCAGGAGCACTCAGACTACTTTTCGGTGCATTGTTGTCCCAAGCAGAAACCTCTTTGTGGTGTTAGTGGTTGGAGAAGCTCAAATTTTGTTCGTTTCTCTGGTACTGTTGCTGTTCCACGACCGGGCTCGAAGCGGGTTACGAACACACAACCCACTAGATCATCGCCTCCTGCCAATCGCTGTTACAATGGCCATTCAAGACAATTGTATAGCAAGGCCCGATCGAGAATAACCAGGGAGATGCTATACCAGACCCTCATCATCCCCGTCCTGCTTTATGGTGAAGAAGCATGAATTTTGTTGAAATTGGATGAGTTTTCGAGAGAAAAGTTCTGCGTTCGATTTAGGGTCCTACCGGCGTCGACGATTCATGGAAAAGAAGATTTAACCACCGACTTGGTCAAAAAGATCCGTGCACAACGATTACGATGACTAGAGCAGATCAAAACCAATGTTCCAGCCCGAAGAGTCTTCGACTCTACTCCTGAGAGATTACGCAGAAGAGAACGACCTCATCTCTGATGGTGTATGCAAGTAGAGGGTGACCTCAACCAACTCGGTGTACGCAACTAGAGGCAGCTGGCTGGTTGTGTTCGGAACTGTAACGCCATCACAAGTAGATAAATAAGAACCGTCTTTTAGAAAATATATGAAATCTAATACAATTCCGTTATATTTGAATCTTAGATTTGATAATACCACGCGTTCTTTACAAAAAATACAAAAAGGGCCATGATGGAAAGTTTCTTTTTTGAACAACTGGACTTCAATGCTTATGCCCGTTCTAGGCAGATCCTAATCGAAGGCAACACATCACTCAATTGCAACCGTTAAGGTCTGCTTTAACCATTTAATTTTAATTTTTCCCACCTCAACCGGCAGCACCTTAACCGTCAACAAAAAAATAAAACAATTTATAAAACTTAATAACTAAACTCAAAACCTCTTAAATCGGCCTTCATAAAACCAAATCGACTGTCAAACATCGAACTGACATTTCGCAATTGTGACATTGCATTTGCCCTCAACACAACCAATACAAGCTCAACCAACTCTTGGCAGCCATTGTTGCTGATTGTTTGAAGTTGTCAGTTATGATGATATTAATTGTTTCAAACTTGAAACTTCAAAACCGAACGTGTGCCCAAATTTAGTCTTAAGTCAATTCATCTATATATATGCACGAACAATATAGAGGGCACACAGTCATTGTCAAGTATGAACAGGAGGGAGCGAGAGAGAGGTGGAGGTGGAAGTTTGAAAAATCGGATTTCCATATAAAATTTTGTACTTAGCATTGAACAAGGCGTCGCTGTGACCGCGATCGACCTAAGCTTAACCTCGTCTCACGGTTAAATGATTGTCGCTTGCGAAAGCCTAAGCAAAAACTTATCGGAACATTTGCATTTTTTTTGGTTTTTAGCAAAAGCTCTTTCAAAGTTCATCAAACATCATGTTAAGCGTCACCATTGTGTGCGTGCAGCTAATCGTTAAAACGTTGTCAACAACTAAGGCGAAGGTTTTAACCTTCGTTGATCTATTGCGGCCGACAGACACGCTACGAACATGAATAACTTCCACGCTGATCCACATATCGTAACCTGTGTGACTTTCGTCATTGCTGTCTGTGTCTATTTCAGTTGTGGTGAAACCTCCGAGGCCCACCGAGGAAAGTTGTCTTCCTCATCAAATGCATAAACAAACAGGTACTGGCGGTTCACAATGAAAGTGCTGCTGAACCCGGTAACGTGTTGATGTGCTACTGCACTTCTCTGCCAGAAAATCGCCATCCGTCAGCTCTCGGTTGGCAGGCCACAAACATTAGTTATCTAACACAATCGTGAGGGGCCGCCTGCAACCTCTTCTTCTGGAATGAGTGGCTTTTGTGTGGAATGCCTTAACGATTTCATGGCTTTATACGAGGTCAGTGTACCTCGGATGAAAGTTGATTGCGAGCGCTACTTTTTCTTGTTCCGCGTAAAAAAAAATAATTTCTCGAAGAAAGTTTACACTGATGATGGGTTAGAGACGGTGGATTACTTTTCCTCAGCGTCGGCGCAACTTTCCAATTTGTCAGAGTTCGCCGGCCTCTGTCGATTGCCACTATTGTTGCCGGATTGTGTTGCTTCTTTTGCCTGGCAATGGTGTGCGATGAGGAAGTTTTGCTTTTTTTCTTTTGATGAAAGTTACAGAAAGGTGAACCACCTCTCAATTAGTAAGCGGCAGACTAACTATCGTGATGGTGATATAATGTAAGCGAGGAGAAGATTTTGTAAGAGGCTAGTGAACTGCTAACGTAGTTATAGACCAATTTTTTTTGAAACTTTCACTGATTGAGTTGGGAAATGTTGTTATTTTTTGGAATTTGTTTGTTTTTGTTACATTTTGCAATAGGTTTACTTAAATTTAATTAAATTGAGTCAAATTTAAAGGCAGGCAGACGATATTTATTCACAAAGCCAGAAGTTATGGGCTGGGAGAAAGTTAAACTCGCCCTACATCTGATGTTGACGCTCTAGGTAGTCGTTTCTTTCACGTGCCCTAGGGAATGTAGTGAAGTGTCTAATATCTGAAACAGGAAATTAATTTTAAATTATAAATTAATAAAAATCACACACGCATAACATACGTCGTCTGACGTATAAATTTTCTATCCCGCAACCCAATTTCCCACTTCTATACGATAGAGAACTCTCCTTCACAAGGCATTCGACATGCACTCATGCTTGCACACGTCGCTTTAATTGAATTTAAAAATAGAGTTCCGCTCCGAAAATGGACATTTCCACTTGCCATAGTATGGCAGATTCCTGTCTCCGTATTCCACCGATCAGCACCGATTCTAAATGGGATTTGTGCATGTGCACATTGGACGCCAGTTCTAGTCATTCGCAAAATATGCGATCACAGAACTTGAGCGTCTACCAAGTGATGCGTCATAGTTATGATGAATCCTTGGTTAGGGTTTCCAAACTGTATTTAGTACACAAAGCTAATTGACACGATTGCATGGTTTCGGATTCGGAAAGCAACACCTCAAATGTTGAAAAGATAAATCCAAAGCCAAACTACGGGTATTGTTGCTAATGTACATACTCTTGTACGAGTTGCTACCTGCCGTCGCATCAGTTTCACCCTTCATGCCATCTGCAAGATGCACATTTGCCAAGGTAACTGTGGGTTGCATCAAATATAATACCGGCTAGCTACCTGTTAAGTGTGTGTTCATCGAGGGAAGAAGAGAGAAAGAAAGAGAAATTTCAATTGACAGATGTACTGTTGAAGACGTTTGTTTGTATCCGGATTGCTACCATACAGAAGAGCACATTTAAATTCAACGTGTCTGGTGTTATGCTATGTGCACAGTGATGCGATGCGAGAAGCTGTATTCTAAGGCTTATCACATCGCATCGTTTCAATGTGCACACTTACATAGGAATACATATGAACAGTTTTATCGCTTCTCGTATCGCATCTCTGAACGCGTAGCCTTAGATTTAGAATGAATGAAATATATTTTTGACAGTTAAAAAACGTGGAAGTAGACTTGCAGACATCTATTAGTCTTTGCATCCGATACATATGTATAGAGTTTGCGAGAACTTGTAATTGACAATCAATTACGTTTTAGAATTTAAAAAATGTATTACACAACATTGTGAAATTTGTTTTAGTTCTGTTCTATTTCACAACAGCGACTTGTCAAATGTTTCGATGAAAATGTGTTTTCATGCGTCATTCAATGAAAAGTCTCGAAACGTCACTTCGTCACATGCACTGACGTTAGAAAACGATTTGCACATAAGCTAGAATTTGTTACACTTATGACCAAATGTAAAAGAGTTAGAAGTTAGGAACACTGATTCGAACTGACACTGAAGGCTACGTGATTTACGAACCACTTTTTACGAGTGATTCAAGTTTATATTTCAAAGTTATTGTCAATTCATTTGTATGAGCACGTTCGAACTTGTTCAAATGACTGCATAAAGTCGACATGAATCAGCTGTTTTCGAAGGTTAATAGCAAAGCTATGAACAAACTAACCACATCCTATTTATTTATATGTATATAACTAATTGAAGTATGACGTAAATCACAGAAGTTATGGTAGATATCTACTGAAACAATAGTTTGAGTTTATGAATGACAGATACGTGACTTGACACCACCCGGAATAAAACTTGAATGAGATAAAAATTGGAAAATCACCTGAAAACGTTTCGAATCACACTATCTTACGCGTAGTTGCGAAATTCACAAAGGAGACTAGCTATATTTCACAATTCACTTGCAATTGGGATTTATAGTGCAGTCTCCACAATGATTCCCAGTTTATCATGCAATATTCACTTAACCCTGGTTAAAGTGACAAAGCACGCATTTCATGCCAAAAGTTGCAATGTCATCTTCTTGTGAAAAATAAAAGCAATTTTCATCGAATGATTTCTAGAATGTGGTATCAAATTTCTCTCACTCCTTCCATCGATTTTTCTTTTTCGCTCATCCATTAGATTTTTGCTCATTTTTATCTACTTTATGTTGAGTAAACAATAATCCAACAAATGTTGCTTAGTTCACACGGAACTCTTAAATGTTGCTACGATACATGTTGGGCATAATCTCAAGCAACTAAATAACCAGACGATCGTGCTTGGCATGATGTGCTTGCCGTCCCTTTCTGCCCGCATTGTCATCGTCATTTGACAAGCAACGCCAAAAGTTGAAATTTGAAATGAAATTTCGAAACGAATATCAGTTGAATACGTCGAGTTGTGTGTGAAAGACGTGTCGTTCCGTGATAAATGCTGCTTCCAAACATTTTCGTTTCGTTAATATTTTAAGTTTTTTTTTTTTTTCGTTTCTTTTTTTTAATTTTTTTTTTATTTTCTCTCTTCCTACGTTTTGTGATTTAAAAGAAAATACGCGAAATTCTCTCCGAAAGAGACACGTCCCACATACGAAATACACTAATCGTTGTGCCTTAACTAAGTAAACTAAGGATTTAACTACAAAAAAAAGTGCTGTGCAATTAAAAAGAAAACAAAAAAAGATTAAAACTATTTATACGTATATATTAAAATTAATTTAATTTATTTAACAAAAAAAAAAAAATGGATACTACCACTGCAACTCCCACCACAAATGGATATACCACCGACTCAACACCTGCCAGTAACAAATGCGTTCCTGTCCCGGATTCCAGCGCATCATCATCGACAGTGAGAAATGCCAGCGCATCTACGGCGGCAGGACAAAGTAGTCTCTCGACACCAAAAAAGTGCATCCTGGACGCTTTAAGTCGTAAAAAACTGTATTCGCCTGGTGGCTGTGATATTCGTTCCTCACACATACGCTGCGAACCTGAGAATATGAATCTTCTCAAGGATCGTTACCTTTTGTCAACGGAAAAATTACCACCTGTGCCAACTGACACCAGATCTATTTACAAACACTTTGTTGATCTCTCCAGCTCTAACCTCAAGTGTGTGGATATTTACACCGATGAGAATTTCCTGTGCAAGATAGTTAACGAGCCGCTCTACAAGGTCCAAATGGCCTACTTTAAGCTGACACAGGACAATTGCGAAAGTGATATCTTTGGTCATCAACTTGTGCGATCTGTCCGCGATGTGATACCAATGTCAAAGAATCGCACCTACGTTATTGTACCCCAATGTGCTGAGGTGTATGAGGATTTGCATACGTACATACGGAATAAGAGACGGCTTGGCGAGACCGAAGCTCGGGCGTTATTCCATCAAATTTGCCAAACGGTACAGGTGTGCCATCGAAATGGGATTATTTTGAGGGATTTGAAGCTGAAACGGTTTTATTTCATAGACGCAGAGAGGTCAGTATTAACAATGCCAATATAAACTACTGATAGCATCTGTCAAAAATCAAGTCTGTACCAATTTTGCAATCGCACACTCTCCCCCGAAAAAAAATTGCAACATGTAACTTGAAAAATTGAAGGAATTGGGCAACCAAACACATACACACATACTTTCGCACGCGGTAGGCTCAATGTGCAGCAGCAGCAGCGGCGGCATGTGGTGTGGATATGGTGCAATATCATGCCCGTTTAGTAAATACGTCCGATTGCTTCATTGCAACAAGAATTCTTATTTTGTCTTCTCTTTTTTTCTTTCTCTTATATTTTTTTTATTTCTGACGTTTTTTGTTTTTTTCTTCTTCTTTCGTGCGCAACTTGCAGCTGTCATTGCCATTGCAATATGTTGTTCTTGTGCAATGGAGCCGATCATGCAAAGCGTCAGCGATACTGTACACAGTGACGTAGGTGACTTGTGGGTGCGCTGAGATATTTTTTCTTTTTTTAAGACATTAATTTGGTTATGTTGATTGAAAGTCCTTTTTTTACACACCAAGCGTTAAATTTGATGCATTTTTTTCTGAAACATGTTCGTTAAGATTGTCTTGACAAATTTTTGTATACCATAACAGCTTAGGAAAGATATTGGTCTTGAATAAATCAGATTTGCGTTTTACTTCAAAGCAAGATTGTTTATAATGACCTTGATTTAAAAAAAAAAAAAAAAAAACATTTTGCGTAATGCGTGAGGCCTTAAAAAATGCCCAAACTCGATACGCAATAGTGCAAATTCTTTCTCTACTTTTTTATTATTATTTAAATTAAGTGACAGTCTACTATAAAATGGATTTCAACATTCCCCTACTTTTTATTTTTCCGTATAGGTATTCAAAACCTTTCTATTGTGCCTTTGAATTCATGGTTTAATTTTATAAAAAAAAAAAAAAACGATAGAAGAAAGGTACAAAGGAAATAAAGAAAGGGGAATGTAATTTCTTGGTGCCCTGTGTACGCACAAATGATCATTGTACATAATCTGCGCAAAAGAAAGAGGAAGAATGGTGTGAAAGAAGGGAAAAATAAGAGAAAAAGGCGAAAGGTTCTCTTTTAAAAATTTGTTTACCTATTTTCTTTATTTTTTGGCAAAGAGTCGTAAGGCATAAGGGCCTCCTAGTCAAGTTTTAAGAGTCTTTCAGTGATTTAAACAAAGCTTGAATCATTGAAGGCCATAGGCTGACAACTTATCATAGCTTAAATAAACCTGTTGTGGTCGCCGTGGCTTAGTGCCTTGGACTGTTATTAAACGTTTCTCTCGGCAGGCAATGACAAACTTCTGTTATGAAAAAGGTTCCCAATCGGTCGTTTGGAGTCGGTAACAACTTGAATGGGTGCAAAAAGCTAGACCGTATCTCTCTTTTAGCCTATTTTGTTGACTTCAAAATAACATACAAATTGTCGAAAAGTTCGCACGGATTTCGACAGTAGAAAGAGAGTTGATCTTAAGGTTAAAGTGGTTGCCAGCACACTTAGACCATTGATAGGTCCATTGTGATAGGAGTTGATCTTTTGTCGGATGAAAAGACTACAATGCCAAAATGAGTTGCCCCATACAATGAACTTTCCTTAGCTTAAATTGATGTGTGGTCACAACCTCATTGTAGAAGTATTTATCAAAAATAATTGGTCGCAAGTAATAGACATATAACACAACGCCCTCTCTCCTTACTGTCTTAAAATAAATATCAAGTATTTTCTGACTAATCTGACAGAATTTCCTCTGGCTTTTGCTAATTGAATGAGTCGATTTTCCATTAAAACAATGATTTTTTTTTGTTCACACAGTTCCAAGCCAAAAATAATCATTCGCCTCCAAACACGTTAAAAATAGCTATAGTCTCAAAAAAAAAAAAAAAAACACATCAGCGCTTTGCAAATGCGTACCAAGGTGGTATGGCTTACTTCATTTCACATTTCTTAAATATTTCTGAATAGATAAATAATTAAAAAAAAAAAAATCAACCTAACCAGCTCTAAGGTCATTACACACCTATTAGTACGTGTATTTCCTCTCTCTGCTCTCTGTTGGTCACCGCTCTTTCCACACCGACTATTTGTTAAACAGGTTCTCGACAAAGAGGGAAACAAAAAAAAAACCATATTGACCATGACTGTGATCTATGAAATCCTAATATACATAAAAATTAAATTACTTATCATAAAGTTAAACTCGAAAAAATCTTAATCATCATCCTCGTCCCCCGCCCCAAAAAAAAAAATAAATGCTCGAGGAAAATTCATATGCGCACGCCAATGCATAATGTCCCCACAAACACCTTTGCAACCCAGCGAGCGTTTCGCTTGCAAACGTGTGTTTGTGTTTTGTGTATCTCTCGCTCTTCCGTTCTCATTTTGACACCCGTCCCAGTCCCAGCTACCGCAACCAATTTGCACAATATGCCTCACCAACACACGTTGTGAAGCGGTTGTGTGTGTGTGCGTGTTTGCGTGTATCTATGTGTGAGAGTACTCGAGGTCGAGTTGTATTTTCGCAATTTTTCTTTACCCACATTTTAGGTGTATATCAGGGTCAGTTCGAGGTTGCCTCATTTTTTTTTCCTCAGCGAGTCAAGAGAATGACAGAAAGCAAACGAAATGACTGATAGCGTGTGATGTGATGAAGGTGGAATAGAGAGGGAGAGCGCGATAAAAAGCGGAGAGGTGAAGTGAATAAGCTGAAGATACACACAACACAAAGTGGAAGGTAATCTTTTCGGAAGCTGTGCGGATCGGTGGAGCAATGTCTGCTGGATGTGTTGTTGTGGATGCAAATTGTTGTGTACAAGAGGAGTCACGTTGTTTCTTAGCGGGAGAGGTGTATATAGTCTTGAAATCAGATACACGACTCAGCTTCTGTGTTGCACAGATGCAATTTTCGCTGCCCTTTCCTTTTCCCCTCTGATCTGTCTTTCCTCTTATTCTCTTTTCATTTCAATTTTTGCCTCTTGATCTTGAGCAATGATCAGTTGTCAGTTTGTTTTTTTTTTCAATGAAATATGGGTCAATGTTAGAGAGGTGAGGTGAGTGAGGTGGGTAATTTCGACGAGAGAAGCACGTCATTGCTTTTAGCTGGGGCATTGCAATGTACTTTGTGAGTGTTTCTTTTTGTTTGCTGAAATCAATGTTTTTTTGGGGGAGAAACAGAGATAACGTGTCTTACAATGATGACATATGGACGTACATACATATGTATCGCTAGGTCAATCGATTAGTTGAGACGCCAGAGTCATCATCATCACCGCTGTTGCCGCCGTCGCCGCCCATGTGTTGCTAGAGTCACAGAGTTGAGTTTGAGTTTATGTTGCCACAGTGATTGTTGTTGCTCAATTATCCAATTCGTTGAAATTATATTTCATAACCTTTGGAATGTGTTTCGCTTTTTATGAGAGAGGTTAAATCGAATTTAGCCTTATATGGAACATAAGTGTAGTTGAAGCTAAAATGACGGCTTCTTCTTCCAAAATGGGTAAAGGCATTGAGAAATGCGTCATCTACTGATTTGTCTCTGGGAGGAGGAATACAGAAGTATTCACTGCAATTTCAATGACAAAAGAAACAAAATTGACATCACCTACTCACAAATTGGTTGAAATACATATGTAGTGAGTCCTTCTTTTTGAGAGAGAGAGAGCATTGACCTTGCCCAGTTAAGTCTTGCGTTCATGGAGACATGACCCCCACTGTTGACATTTTGACAGATGCTTATTTATATTGAAAATTCCTTTAGAACACACCTAACTTTACTTTATTTTCAGAACAAAAATTCAATACGAATCGCTTGAGGGTTCAATGATCCTTGACAATCCAACGGATGACACACTCTATGATAAAATCGGATGCCCATTGTACACTGCTCCAGAACTTTTGTGCCCAAATTCAACTTACGCTGGAAAACCTGCTGACATGTGGTCACTCGGTGTTATACTGTACACAATGTTGGTTGGCCAATATCCATTCTACGAGAAAGGGGGCTGTAATCTTATTACAATTATTCGCCACTGCCAGGTGCAGATTCCTATGGCGCTTAGCAAACCAGTTCGATGGCTACTGAGAAATCTACTACGTCGCATTCCCGAAGAGAGATTAAGAGCCGAGCATATTTTTCTACATCCCTGGTTGGAGGATCAAAAACCCTACTATATGTATGTTCCTGTGGATGCTGTATTTTCTGACAGTGACGAAGACGATGCGGAGGAAGAGGACACCGAGCCAAGCCAACCAAAAAGGGCGAAAATGGATAACGATAGCTCGTCTACAACTCCTAGTAATGTCTTTAAAAAAGACAGAGGCGATGGTGTTGATCTGGGATGATTGTGATGAATTGTTATATTCTATGAATCCTTTGGATTCAGCAAAATTCAAGAGAAGCGCTCAACAAAAATCATAAATATGATATGTTTTTGATTTTTGTAAACCTAGCGCTGTATTGTGTTGGTTTAAATGAGGTCAAAGTAGATATTGTTGACCGATGTCACATTACCTCGGCCTGCTTTGATGCTGTTGCCATTAGAAGAAGGGAGTATACAGCAGAACCCTGCTCAAGGTTGTCTTTGAGGGAAAGATTTCTTTCTTATCAGTTGTCCCGATGACAAAGGACATACCAAAGGGTTGAGCGGGAAGGCGGCGCGTGCTTGGTCGCATATGTTGATGTTTTTTTTTACCTGTTTTCTTTTTTTTATTACATTTTGTAATTTGTTAAAAGCTTAAATTTATAAAACAATCAAAAAAAATTGCAAAAAATAAATCTGAAATCAATAGAGAACGATCGATTGTTTTTTCTTTTTCAAGGGGCTATGACTATTTAAGTTTTTCGTTCAGGAAGAAGGTGAGTTTATTTCAAACTGGAAGAAGTAGACATGATTTTAACAGATGTCCGCGTAAATTATGTTCCACCACAAACAATTTAATAAAGGATGGAGTTAAGAAATCTACCAATCTACGTACTTTACCTTCATTAATTTTTCCATTCTTATGCAGATTTGTTTGTCACAAGTCAAGGTTGGGCGTCCTATGATAAATCAGAAAAAAACACCATCCACAGTCCTGCAATTGAGATTATATACATGTATGAAGGAGGATCAAGATCAAAAGACAGCATTTATTTGCAAATGTTGAATGGCATATTGTGTAATTGACCTTTCTTAATAATTGCCACAAAAATCATTGGGAAAATCAGAGTGAGCCTGAGTGTTAAGAACTTTATCTTCCTATTAATTCAGACAAAGACACGAGCGCTAAGATCGAACGAAGAATAACTCTTGACAGTCGCTGCTTCTTTGGACTAAGAAGGCAATTGAATAGCAAAGTCCACTCTCGAATAACTAAAGTGACGATATAAGACCTTATTTATCCCAGTCCTGTTATATCGCACAGAGGCATGGATTTTGTCAAAAATTGATGAGATTACTCTTGGGTGTTTTAACAAGAAAATTCTTCGGGTGATTAGCGGACCCATCTGCATAGACAATGGAAGAGTGGAGGAGGAGATAAAACTACAAACTTTACAGACTTGCTGAAGACGCACGTTGAGTAAGTAAGTTTCAGTCTACAAACTTCACCGGCTTTATCAACTAAAACATTCAACCATTGATTCAACTTTTCATCAGAAAAGTGACTTGTGATTTGATATAGCAAGTCATTTGCGTCAGCACTTCTGATTTTAACTTTGACAAGTCAAGGTCTTCGATTTATAGTACTTTCCCTATTAAAATGCCAACTCATGTGATAAAATGAATTGCATAAAATAAAAACCACTTTATAAGAGGATAAGTATACAATTCTTAAATATAATTAGACTATGCTAAGTGTTAGAATTTCATTCACTAGAAACAAGACCTTGTGAACGTGACGTTTATCATGTTAATACATTTTTTGTATTTCAACGAATGACTTCACTTTTCTCTTGATATACTTGTTAAATTAATTAATTCGCAAAATCAAATCAGATGATACCTGTCTGATTGGTGATCAATGGCTTTGTGATTGTTCAATTTTAAATTGTATTTACTATCAGTAAGGCAAACCGGAAGTATGTACGCTAATTTGTCGACCCAATATACAATAATTGGTCAAGTTTTTATGATCAACGTTTTGTAAACTTGAAATTGACACCTTTTTTCAAATTGCTCTAGTTCGTAGGAGAAATGAGAAAAAACACTAATTAGTAATTAAAATTATCAAGTGTGGATGGTAAGTTTGAATTACCGCATCACTCTGAGTATCCATTAAGTAGTTGCGTAATAATTTAACTTTTTATCTATAAAACGTAGATAGTGAGTAGACTAAGGATTTATTAAAGGTAAATTGCCTAATTAGCTCTGCTTTCCAACGTGCGATTTTGATAAAGAAAATGAGTAAATATTTCCGAACTTATTACAAACTTCCACGTGTGACAGAGTAGTTGGAAAGTCAGTGGTAACTATCGGCTTATCTTCTAATAAAACTGACACATCTAGAGTGAAAATGTACATATTGTATTTGTATAACGTGAATTCACCCTTTTTTTTTGTTGAGAATAAAATTTCGCATACGTGTTCTCATTCACACATCTAGCGCGCAATTTTTCAAACCTTCACCCCAAATTTCTTAGCTTTCAAAGCTTATCTCGTCCTCTCCCTCTCTCTGCCCAATCAAACAAATTAATTATTTCAAACCTACAAAGTCCAATTAATACCCGCTGATAAGATTTCGTATTGCGATTTAGAATACGCGCAAGCATTTTGCAAACATGAAGAAAGAACGTTTCCAAATTTGAATTTCAAAGTTTGGGTGTTTTGTACGACAGACTTAGTGGGTTGGCTAATGCCTCCGTCAGTACATGCTGTTCAGATGTCAAATTACTGTCACGTCAGCAATATTAGCCCATATGTGTACTTTTTGCGCATTTGTTATCTTTTTGGGTGGAAAAATCATCACGTTATATATATTTCAAGTAGAGTCGTTTTCAAGTTCATTGAACACGTAACTCTTGGGGTCTTTATGAAATATTTTCCATAAAGATAATGATAATTGTCGAATTGCTAACACACACACACACATAGGGTGTTTAAAGTAACATGAAACCGCACTTTTCAATGGCAAAATAAATCGTTGAAATCATGAACGCCTGTTGGCGGCTTAGGCGGCTCCGGCGAAGCCGAAAACAATTAATTGCTTTTACATAGGAGACATCCGTTTAAAGCATGGTCACTTGGTTCACATGGAGAACAATGTTATTCCTTGTGGTCAGAGGAACTAAAACGAACTGGACAGTCAGTGCAAGAGAATGCAGTACAGCTTGACTGATTGTTATCATTTTTATTTGCCGTGGGTTAGTTTATCGAACGTTAAACATACAACTTGGTCGTCGCTTATTGAGCCTCAAAACAACCAAACGTGGCACCACCCCTTTGCAGGCAATGATGACAAAACTCCAACAGTAGAATCTGTCATGAAAAAGCTTCTTAAATCCGCCATTTGGAATAGGCAGTCCCTTCAATTTGTGCGAAAAATGAATAGTTGGGAGAAATTAGGCCTTGGCTCTCTTTGAACTGTCGGGCCAAATATTTGTATTTGTTAAACCTTGCCTCCGCGCTTCATAAACTTTGGATCCTATCTTTCGAAAAATCAGTCCAAATCTATTTCTAGTTTCCAATGTCTAGAACTAGAACAAGTTCAACTTCTGTGGCGCTTAAATCAATTAGGTAATAACTACTGAATGCAACACGAGCAATTAATACACTGGTCTACCTAGTTCTTAATTTTAGAGAACAAGAAATCAAAGCAGCACTAACAAATCGAGCTCACTAGGCCAAAACGTTTCAATTACACCATTTACCAGCAACCAGAATTGCAGTAGCAGCTGTCGTACCACAGCTTGTAGGCCTTTAGAACTTTATTTCGTACTCAAGCTCTCCGCAAAAGTCTCTGATTAAGTGACACACATGCACCATTTCAATGCTAATCCAATCCAGTAAGCGTAAATGAGATCGAGATCAAAGTTGTCGCCATTAAAAGTCGTCACTCTCAAAAATGCGTGCAACAAAGAAGAAACGAATTCAAACCAAAATTTTAGGCCTGCAAATTGGAGCACAATGACAGTAATTACAAAATTCAAGTTTACCACTCAAATGTGGTCCTAAATGTGTAGTAATACCAGTCAGAATTGAAATGAAGAGTGGTGTCACCACCATGCTTGCGACTTGTATTTCAGCGAGATGAGGAGACGAAAACTTGTACCACATGGTAGGTAGGTTAGTTATTGAAAGTTTAACCGAGATTCTTTTGACCTTCTTCGTCTGTTTACGCGAAATGTGTTCTGGTTTCATCACCGACAAATGTATCTGTTTACATTTGGGTTGAATTCTTGCTTACAAATGAGTCAAATTTTTATAAAAAAAAAAAAAGAATTGCTTAACTGCACAAAAAAAAATGGTTTCATAATTTGTTGAAAATGGCATTGCGCACAAGTCTTTCTAAAAAAGAAAACAAAAATGTTTTATTTTGATTGCGAGATAAATATCACTTAAACGATCTATTTTCATTCGAATTCTTGCCACATGATTGGCACCCCCAATAGCATTGAAGGTTGCGCGGAAGGGCAAGCGATGATGAAGTCTTAATGTCTTGAGCAGCCGCTATCACCTTAGGGTGGACATGGGTTTGAGTATTTTATTTTGGCGTAATCACTGATGAAGGTACATTTTTGATGATTTGAGTGATTTGTGCTTTAGGTTATAGTAGGGTGTGGGATACTGGTTGAGTGCTGTATCCACCTTGTTGGGCAATCTTTTTACCACATCATAAATCGATGAAAACCGCTAATAGGAAGCGGCGAAAAAAGCTGACGTCAACTCTATTACATAGGCATAACACTGCCAGTAGGGTGGTCATATGGCTTGAAAGTGTTGATCGTTCTAATGACATCGGGATGTTCGAAAGAAATACTGTGAATTATAAGCAATGGCAACAGTTCCAATAATTCTCCCCTGTTATTCTGGACACCAACCTCGGAGCAAAAAGACTGAAACCTAATACCACCTGAGTTTCAAAATCACTACACCAACACTAGCGCTGTGTGAGTAGCATCATAAGGGTATTCATAATCCCTTTCTACCTGGCCTCTTGCTGTCACTTTTGAGGTGCTTTTCAGTCGATAAGAGGATATTTTCAGAGAAGGTGGTGCAAAAGTCATCAAATTATCGGAAGATACTCTCATTTTTGCAAATGGCAACTTATGCCATTGGCATTTTTGGGAAGTTAACAGAAGCTGAATACACGTGGACAAACCATGGATCGCTATATTCTTCAAAGACGTGGAATACTAATGTGTCAATGCTCAACGTGAATTTGGTCGTTTCGATTGTCCTAGACAAAAACTGCGACGTTGAACAGCTCGCCTCGAGGAGACTGGCTTAACACGGGACAATAGCAGATATGGTCGGCCCCAGAGCACCGGGTTCGGTCGAGAATATCTCTGCTGTAGCTGCAGATGTCCAAGAGGACCCTGCCCCAAATATCAACGTCGATGTTGATGATGATGGACCACGCTATTGTGTATCACTAGACGATCTTTACAGCGATTTTTGGCGAAAGATTTGAAGATGTTGAAGATGCGTGCAGACCGCCAATCGCGTGTAAATTACAGTCAAGGCCTCATCAATGAGCCATATTTCCATCTCCATACGCGGATACGTGAATAAACAAAATAATCGCTTCTAGGGGAAAATTTGCACGTAATGCAGGAAGAGCCATTACATTCTGTCAAAGTCACTGTTTGGTGCGGTGTTTACGGGGGAAAGATGTTTGGACCGAACATTTTTAATGAAGGCGTCGACAACACTGTTATTGTGACTGGTGAGCTCTGCAGAACCATGATCAATGACTTCTTGGGTTTGGAGAACATGCGCTTCCAGCAGTACGGTGCAACAGCAAGAGTGACAGTGGACATGCAGCAGCAATCCTTTTCCGACTGCAAAGTCTCACATTTTGGCGATTTGTACTGGTTGTTGGGCCAGACGCCCGATTTGATCGTGTCACACTTTTTGAACTAACCTCTAAAGGAGGACATCTGACAAGAAGTGGAGAATTTATCAGCAGAAGTTTTGAGAAAAGTCATGGAAAATAGTGAATACTGAACGATCCCGAATGTGCATCAATTCTGGCGTGTCTAAATAAACATAATCAGCATACAGAACCAATTTTTTTTTTATTTACAAACAAAGTAACTGCCGTAGGAAATCGAGTGAGGATTCACCTTGCAGAGGCCTTCCTTCCGTCGGAAGTGCAAATGCAAACCATCTTTAAACTTTATCGACTCCTTTGAGTCTTTCCCTCTCATTTTATTCACTTTTTTTGCAAAAGTTACAAAAATCAGCAACAACATTTTTCTCGTTGATTTTGCAACATTTGCAAACAAAAACAAAAAAAAAAGAAGATACTTGCGCATTAAAACAAAGCCAAGTGCAAATTTCAACACCTGTGTTCTACGTTACAAGATTTTTTGTTTTTGTTTGATTGCGCAGGGGCGCTAAATACTACTTAATACACCCACCAAATTGCCCTTGAGTATTTAAATTACACGGAACGACAACGATTGCAGATCAACGTTACTGATCGCGCAATGCCAAGCACCTGATGAAAATATATATATATTTTTTTTTGTGATTTCTACAACCACAAAGTTGTGTTGGTGTTTTTTTTTTTTGATTATTTTCGCAACCACCACCCGCTGCGGGAAATCAACTTTAGACCGGAATTACATTTGTCAATTAGAAAACATTGGAACACGATTTGGATTTCATCAACAAAAAAGGAAGGGAGAGATGCGGGAAATTAAAGATTTCCGCAAGGCATACCCAGGCCAAGTTGTAAGAAAACAAACCACGAAATAGGAAGTATATCGCGAGAACAGCGAACCATTGCACTCAAAATACCCCCGGGTGCTGAATGATTTCTTTTCATTTATGTGCCAATGAAAAATTTACGAAATTTTCAGAATTTAGAAATGTGTTTACACGAAAAAAAAAAAAAAATGAAAAACAGGAAAAAGTTTCAATGATACACAAGCCAAGCATATGAGTGTGCAAATTTCGTCACACAAATTTGAGTAATTTTGTAAATTGTTTAAAATTGCACGTGCTGATGTAGCGGTGGGATTAACCTTGTTGAAATAATTGCAAGTGCAAGTTGGGTGCAGTTGTGATAGATATTAGAGTTGCTGCTAAGACTTTAAACGAGTGTATTGCTAGTCAGGGATCAGAACACTCACTTACTACCTCGTTATGTATCTACATATGTATGACCACTTTCGGTACTCGAGAGCAAGAACTATTGACCTGATTGGCCCCTATCAGTGTGGTTTCAGGTGAAAAGAGTTCTCAATCGATCAAATTTTCCCACTTCAGCAGATTTTGGAGAAAATCCATGACCATCTCTTTATCGATTTTAAGTCCGCCTTTGATAGCATTTATAGAGACGAGCTTGATAAAGCCATGTCCAGTTTTGGGATCCCTGCCAAACTTTTCCGCCTGTGCAGGATGACGATGGAGAATGCTCGCTGCTCCATCAAGGTCGGAAACGATTTCACTGAGTCCTTTGATGTCCAAAAAGGATTAAGACAAGGTGACGCGGGGACCTGGCATCGACGGATCAGACAGAACGTCACAGTAGACAGCTTTAACTTCGAGCTAGTTAAGGACTATGTCAACTTTGGCTCTGCTATCACTTCTAAAAACGACATCTCATGAGAAATCAATCGAAAAATTACTCTTGCCAATCGCTGTTTGTTTGAGCTGAGTAGGCAATTGAGTAGTAAGGCCCCATCCGGAAGGACTAAGGAGACCCTTAACTATGCCTGTCCTGAACATGGTAAATAGGTAGAGGTGGCGGTTCAACATGAACCCAAGTAGCACTAGATTTGCCTTTTTGTTACCACGACTCATGTGATGAGTGTTGTTGAGGATGTGAGACAATCGGTGCTTAGATCCAGCCTGTGGAGTTAAGAAAATGGATTTACTCGAGATGTCGTTAAGGTCGTTGAAGAATGTTTGGTTTAGTGTTTCCTTCAAATTTTCGTTCCCAACTGTGGCAGTGGAGGTTGTATGGGACGCCTAGTTTGGCTGCATGGTCACCAATTGACCAATACCCCATAATTATCGCCCTGATTCTGGTGATATCTGAGCGGGTTCTGCTAAGTAGGTCTATTGTTCTACTCTTCCTGAACATCAATTCTATTGAGCGAAAGATTCTTCATAAGTTATCCGGTTGTGTTTGCGTTGACAGGCTTTGAAGGAGAAGATTCAATGACGAATTATACGAGGTGTACATCTATATATGTATATCGACTGTGCATTGGTCGTTTGAGATGACTAGGACATCTGGACACGAACGTTCCGTCCTGGAGAGTCTTTGAATCTAGCACGAAGGGACAACACAGTAGAGGAAGACCTTGCGCGAACAAGTAGGAGATAGGACGTTACTTAAGGACCGGAATAACTAGAGAGACTTATTGGTTGAGGTCCAGGTTCACCCCAAATTGTAGCGCCTCCTAAGTAAGAAAGATAGTCCAGAATGTTCTTTGGCTTGCGGGATGTCATTTATTTGAAAATATTTCAGATCAAGTGGTGGGTGGTAATAGCACAATCCAATTCATTCAATTTCATTTCTTTGATCGCCTACTTACGTATTGAGAGCTCTGAATGTAACAATAAATTAATCACCCCATGGGAACAACTTCAAAACCTCACAAGGCGTTCAAATCAAAATTTTCCTCGTGTATACACCAATATCTGCTTTAACAACTCAATAGCAAAGAGCTGTAGCAAATTTCTAGTGTAAATGGCAACAATAACTACCCATATCCTTTCGATGTGTCCTTGCATAGCATGATATTTTCACATTTTTGATAAATCAATTTACACTTATTGAGAAGTGAATGAATAGAAAACACTGTAAAACCGTGTCTTTGTTGAAGTGAAAACAAAAAGGACGACAATATCCTTGACATGCATTTGTTAACGTACATCGGTACAGCAGCGCAACTAAATAACTTCCACGAATTTGTAAATGTCGCAAAATATGATGCTGTATCTACAGGTAGATGATAAGAAATTTCAAATACGCGAAGGACTCGCGTGCTAAGCATATGGAAGGAGGGATCCAGGAAAACCATAACTAAATTAAACGGTAGCAGCGAAAATACATTTTCTTGTAATGTGTTGGTAAAACAAAGGTCACCAGGCTATAAATAGCCACATTTTCCCGGAAGGATACTTTACCTCGGAGGGTAATAAAACGAAACATGTTCTTAAATCACTTAGTAACCTTGGTTTGGATTGATACCTCAACGAGTCGTCGGCACAGTGACGGGTAATAAAATGTATGTCGTTGCAAGCATTTAGTTTTGCTCACTAATAGATACGAATGAGGATTTCCCTACCTGGAATGGGGGCCATACAAATTAACGAAACAAATGTACACATGCAAAGATCATATTCTAAGATGCATATCGAGTAAATTTTGATCTTAAATTTAAGTGCCATGTTTTTGTTTTGGACAATTGCAGATGAAAAATGCGGAAATTATACGATTGCTCTTGCATACCGGCAGACGTGTGTCGAACGCAGATACCAGATAAGTTGCAGTGATGCAACGGCCCATTAAATATCTCAACAAAAATAGTTTTTAGTTATTGCATGCAGTCTTATGTTGAGATTTGGGGCACACACTATACAATGTTGCACTTAAATATGTTGAACAGAAAATCAACGTGAGCACTGAGCACACTCCAATGACAGTCAGATATGTTGCTCCATATGTCATCTTTTTATCTAAAAAAAAATAAAAAAAAATAAGAGCTGACTCGCCATGGGTGGGTTGTCGAAGGTAAGATTAGGCCTAGTTGAGCTCATTGTAATTCCCCTCAAACGACTGTTGATGGAGATAGGGTTGGTGATTTCGGGAAGAAACTATGGAGTGTCTATTACTTCTATGTGAGGTCGGGAGAATCTTGAAATGTTTTTGGCAAACTCTAGGATATCATCAATCGTTTAATGTCTATGTGCGTTGAGTTTGGTATCCGCATAGACCCTCGTATTTATTGATTTAGTCTTGCAGTAGCTGGGCAGTGGCAGAGGAAGTTTTCCAGGTTTAAGCCCTGTTAACGCTGTAGTTGCTTCTTTGCTGTCAGAGTAGATGTCTCTATGTTCGGTGTTTGATTCCAGTCCCCTTTGGATCGCGAAGAATTCTGCTTGAAAGACTGAAGTTCAAGATGTATGGCTATTGGTCTTTGGTCTTTGCATGCAAGAATCTAGGGAAGCTTGGCTCAATACACCAAGACAAGCACGTTGCTATTCCTTTAACCGTCACAAAGAAAATCAAACTTCATTGTGAACCTCGATAGGAGTAACCTTAGAGCACTAATTGGACTTCTCAGTGGTCGATGCCGCCTAAACAAGCACCTTCATCGCATGGACCTTACAACAGATTCAATCTGTAGACTCTGCCTTAAGAGTGAGGAGACCTCTCTTCACATCCTAATGGAATGCCCAGCTCTCTTTCAACTCAGAAAAATAATACTAGGCGGCGAATTCGTCTCTACAGAAAATCTTGCTGCCATCCATCCAGAGAAGTTCATTAACTTCCTGATATCTGCTGGAGTGAAACAATTCATCTAGGAACACTAGGGAAGGCACAAAAGGATTCGCTAGAAACCGCAGTGCCAAGGGCTAATCAGCTCTCCCGAAACAATAATAATAATATTTTATCGTTTCGTTTATCTTATTACCAAGGCGATAAAGAGCCTCAATATTTCTTATAAAAATTATACCGAAGCGAATTGCAAAAAGGAACACAATCTTTCTGTTTTAATTATAAGATATATCCAAAAAGATTTGATCACGCCTCTATTGTACAGGACACAATAGGGATTGTTGTCAGGAAGTAAATATTTTTTCCACACCGCTTGGGTGGGCGAAAAAACTAAAAAAAAACGAAAGGATCCTTTTTTAACACTCAGGAAACGAGTGTCACAGCAGGTGATTTTGAAAATCTAATTCTCTTTTGGAGGATTAAAAAGAAGTGGTTCCAGCTCCTTTTTTTGTGAGGAGGAACTTCTTCAAAAGTCCAGAAATATACGTGTGTAGCTCTCAACATTGTAGTTCTGCGACTTCGTATAGAAAAGACGATTAAAGAAATATCCAATATGTTCTATATATCTATCTGAATTAATAAATTCAATTAAAAAACTTGTTTGCTTTCAGAAAAAAAAAAAAAATATCCAAGAGAACATAGAACCCTACACAAGCTGTCAATGAAAAGAATCCAACCATTTGCTCTAAATACCACACAAATCACTCGCACACAGTCGCCTACATAGCCTAGCATGAAAAGTAAAAAAATAAAAAAAAGATACAAATATCTAAGAGAGAAAAAGATTGTAACACATCTAGATGAAGTAATTTAAAATAGTGCAAAGTACATACGACTTCATGTGACTTTTGCATCAAGTGAAACTAGTGATCGATTAAGAGCAAGCATTTTACTTGGCATCGAGCTCTAGAAACTTTTTTTTTTCCGCCACACCTTCTCGATTACAGTTCGACAAAGGAAGAATTAAAATCAAAATATTTAGATCAATTTCATCGAATGCTATTTGCGTGATAAGAATTTGTTTGGCATAAGTTATTTTGTCCTGAATTCCTATTACTATCCACTTCCTGGATGCTAAAATTAGATACGTGGTGCGGTACACAAGCGAATAAGTTGAAAAAGAAATCATCAATCAGATACCAAATTAAATGGGAATTAGTGTCAGATCCGTAGACGCGTTCGTGTGAGAGCCTTTGATCACAATTTCCACGATCAAAGCCGAGTGGAACTAAGACTCAACCAACAAGCGTCACCAGCCAGCACATTCGTTAGATTGTTGCCTCTAGTTTCGCACGCCAAGTTGGTTGTGGTTTCTTGCCTCCTCCGTGGTACACGGAACCATATCACCCGAAGGACATAGGACGACCTCATCAATTTTTGAAAAAATCCAAGCCTCTGCACTGTAGAGTAGGACTGGGAAGGTTTTAAGGTCTAGAATCACTCAGTTGTTCGAGAATAGGCTTTGCTATTCAATTGCCTCCTTAGCGCAAAGAAACAGCCATTGACAAGTTTGCTTAATTCTTCGGATTTCTTTGATGAACTTCACGTTCTTTAGTCGGTAGCATTCAAACGGTCTTTCAATCTTAGAGACACAAAACGGTTTTAACTGATGGATTAGCCTGGAAGCCCATACCAACAACATTTAAACATACATATGTACATATACACGTATGTACTATGTCACCAAAATCTAAGAAAGCAGATCATACAGATTTGTTGCCCTAAACCATAAGAAAAACAAAAGCATCCTGGTTTTTTTTTTGTTTTTTCCTTCATCATAGTCTGCAGCTAGAGAACATCTGCTTTGGCTAAAGGACTCTGCAAGTGATAATTATGTAGGACACTACTTTAGATAAACAGGATCAGAAAAAAAAGAAGATACATATCCATATCATAAATGTATTGTCTTTTTTCATCAAATCCCTTGTAAAGGATCATAGCTTAGGCAGTTTTAATTACAGGCGGTCCATGATCACTCCTGTTTTCTGTTAATCACGAAGGCGAACTGTATAATAAAGTTGCAGATTTTGTAAGGCTTAAAAGATTTTAAAGATTTGCAGAGTATTGACGAAATTCATAATGAAATTCTAATAACAATAGTATCAAGATTGTCCTCTGCACTATCCTGTGGGTATATCCTTTAAACTCGAAAAGTCTCACAAAAACCAAATAGACAATCTGTTTTCTTATTTTCATCAATCAACGATATTCCAATGAAATTATGTCTTCCGGGGAGGAAGGATGCTTACGTATGTACCTGTTTTTCTAATTAAAGAGCGGCACCTACTGGATTCGGGAAGTCAAATTTAACACTTAAAACAGAACCAAAAAAACATGTTACAAAAAATGGGTGTGAGTTCCTTTTTTGAAAGGAAATATGTAAAAAAAAAAAAAACAGAAAGAAGATCAGGAATATGTCGGAAGAAAGCGATAAACGTTTCAATTATATCCGCTCAAGGATTCGAGAAAAATTGCCGTGGGAAAAGGAATAATGAAATGAAATGAATTTCATATTCAAAAAGATCATTAGAGATCAATGGTGATAAGAGTCAACTTATGTTTGATCGTAATTTCACATTACACAAACGAAGTACATAAACAAGAGTTTTGATTTGATAGCTTATTGAAAAATAATCACCCTAAATCGATTACTAAATGCAAATGCAAACAATAAATTGATTGTGATAGAGAAAAATCATAAGGATGTGTCCTGCTGTCAATATATCCGGCCATTCTCTCAGCAGGTAAACCATACAATATACATATATTTCGACCTAAAAACAGGTCAACAATAACAATAACAAACCGACAAAGGTATGACATTATGTAATTGGTTTGTAATATCTTTCCGGTAATGAATTGTAAATGGACATCTGATTGTTTGAATTCCTTTCCCATCAAACTATTATATTTTGTTTTCATTTGAAAAGTCATACAATAAAAAACCTTTTAACGTTGTATTTTGCAACAATGTTGCAGATATTACAAATTTCTGTTCCTCGTATAAGGTCCATGAGAGAAAGTTTTCCCTCGAATGTTGTCAATGTCGCCTTTATTCGCAGTATATTATCCTATCGCAATGTGGATGCACTTAGACAATAAATCGAGCTTAACGAGAATCGTTATCGGGAGGCAGTATTTTTGGGGCATTGAATATGCACTTGGAATTTTCGAGAGAAAAGTTCTTTGTTCGATTTATGGTCCCACCTGCGTCGAAGATTCATGAAGGAGAAGATTTAATCACCGACTTGGTCAAAAAGATCCATGTACAACAATTAAGATGGCAAGGTCATGCTCATGGCAAAAGAGGACGACCTCATCTCCAATAGCGTGCAGAAGTGGAAGGTGACATCAATCAAGTCGGAGTAAGTAACTGGAGGCAGCTGGCTAAGGATCGTGCTGGCTGGAGAGGGTTGTTGGTTGAGGCCCTAGTTCGCCCCGAACTGTAGTGCCATCATGAGATAAGAAGAGTATTTTTGGCTTTTAGGATACCTTTTACACAAAGCAGAGTTCAAAATAGCAGCTGACTTGCTTTTATAGAGATCCTTAAACACTGCTCTAATAACATTTTGAGGGCTTTTATCCATACTTCGTTGATCGTTCCTTTTTATAAGTGATTCCTGCCTTTTTAAGCCTTCGCTTTTTATCAAAGATTGATCAGAAAGTAAATGAGCTTTAAGGAGCGGATACCGTGTTGATTAAATGATTCGTGGTCTTATTTCTGGTTTGGGACGTTGAAGTAACAGTTTTTTACAATATCCAATAAAAGATTGGAACATTTTATAAAAAAAAAAAATTTGGTTTGTATTTTTAAAATTCATACACAAACAATCGACCCCTACTGTACATTGAATGCGCCTGCCAAGTTGCAAAAACAAACACACCGAACCCATTGACAGTTGTTTGATAAGGAACCACGAAATTCATAGAAAATCACAAAAATGCATGAGAAATTTATAAATAACTATTCGATTCGATTTTTAAGGAATAATAATTAAAACAAATAAAATGTTAAGCATTTGTGATTTAAATCTAGACTGCCTTGTTAGAATATTCAGTTACTGTGATGGATTTGACCTAGCGAATCTTTGCCGTTCCAGTTCGTTCTTCAACACGGTTATAAACAATCACGTTTATTTTGCCAAAACATTAGACCTACTACTCTGTGGCCATCGGGACAATCCATCTATTTGCGATAGGTAAGTTCTAACTACTGAAAACGATGCAGTTACAGTAAAAGTAATTTTCTTATTGCAGAACTTTCAATGATTTATCGTATATCAGTCGTCTATCTATCTCGTCGAATTGGCTCAATGGACGCTACCAGGAGACCACATACTTTCATAGCAATAGAATGTGTGCGGCGAAAATACACCTCGATAAGGATAACCTATATATCACACATCAAAGATATATGCGAATTCATAGACGTTTGCGGGACGAGCCATTGAGAAGGCGTTGTTCAGAGGAGATTTCTACTAATGCCAAGGCAGATATCTCGGATTTCGTTAAGAAGAACGACACAGTATTTGCGGGACGAGTTTATGGCAGTGGTTTCATTTATGAAGATCGAATTATAACAGAGGTTCGTTTGCACAGTATCGATGAGTACCTATCGTGTGTAGACTTTAGCAATAATGTGTATCTATCAAGTACCGATAAGTGCACAAGATTGTGGCATCGGGCAGACCAGTTCGGCCTACTGTACTTGGATTTAGCGAAAGAATATGAGGAATCATACAAAGCTCTTAAATTCACCCCCGATGGTGATAAATTTTACGGGGGTTTATACACAGACTTGAACCATCGCGCACTGAGAGAAGTCGATGTCGAGACGTTAGTTCATTTTGCTGATTATATTGAAGAATAATTCTACTCAGTCTCTTTCAGAGGTACTCAGCAAATCCTTAACTCGAATACCTTTTCAATTTACGATCTCAAACTGAAGGACACCAACGTAATGTTCACTGCGAATTTTGACACAACATTCCGCATGTTTGATCGTCGTTTGAATCGCGATGTTAGTATATGGGAGGATCAATTTGCTTCATCAATATATTGCTTAGAGTACGATGGTCTTTATGCCGTTCTATGTGGCGTTAAACACCACTGTCGAGTAAATCTATATGACATACGAATGCCCGAGAAATGTGTGCAGATTTACTTTCCTTCGGCAAGGAATGGTCGTAGCTCACCCGTGTACAGTATTGCATGTGACAGTCGTTATTTATTTGTGGCGACTGATCGCAACTTGCGGGTACTCGACTTTAAAGCTGATTGGGCAGCCAACCGAGACTACCGGAATTTATTTAAGACAGTTATAAGAGGATAATAAGAAAGTTAGAAATACAAATATAATACAACGGCTAATGGAAAAGGAAATGAACATGGTCCGTATGTAGTGATATTTGTCTTAGACAAATTAATTCATATTAACATTGTGCTTACTTGTAGTTTATCGGCATGTGCTGAACGCTTGCGGTTAATCAGGATATTGGAATTTAAAGTGGCTTGAATGTACATTGATGACGCGCCCAAGTTCTTTTCCAAGATGATTGATTGCATGCAAAGTGAAATGACTGTGTTTCAGGGACATAAGTATAACTTAAACCATGTTAAACACGATTTGTCCAAATATACTTACAATCAATAATGTTTATAAAAGCTTTTTTTGCGGCTAATTTATTTCTTCAGATTAAAGATGTGCATAATTTATTTTAAGCGCAAATTTTAGGCTTTGCTTGCTGTAGTGGCGTTCAAGAACAGGTGGAGCTGTGGAACTCACTTGTCGCTTTGAAAATTGTAACAGTATTTATTGACAGACAAAGTGCAAACGGTGTTGCCGTGGGGACAAGCACTGTCACTACTTTTCTCTCGTCAACTAAATCGGAATTTTTTTCATTTAAGTTGGCCACTTTGAAACCCTTTTTATAACGTTTAAAGAGTTTTTAATTGTAAAAAAGTTACGACACTAAGGACCGACTTTCAAAAGTTGCAAAAGTGCTTTTTTGAATGCCATTAGAATTAGAAGAAAAAGGATATCTTACGGAAAGTAACTATTTGTTTTTAAATCACGGCAACACTACTACAAATCACCAACTAATACAGTCGACTCTCGATAAATAAAACTCTTGGTAAAATGAATCCCTCGGTAAATTGAAGTTTTTCTTCGGTCCCTTGAGAATCTATGTATTTAGCTACACTCAATAATTTGAAGCAATTGAGTTAGCTGTTTCCCACACAACACGCTATAATTTGAAATAGAAGAGGCAACCTTTCGGAAATTTAAACTTACTTATATGCATAAACAAAGCACCGTAGAAATGAATTGCTTTTTCGAACACGTATACCTTTGTTGAAAACTGAATTAGTTACTCTTCTACGTACTTCAGTTTGCATTTGACCGTGATCCATGGTTTTTCTCTCATTAATTTGAAATGTTTCGTATTTCCTTTGTTAAATAAAACTCTCAATCATTTAAAATTTTTGCCAGGTCCCCACAGATTCAATTTATCGAGAGTCGACTGTAACAACAATGGCGATACCTATATGTATTCGAAACGATACTTTTTTTTAAATATATTATTTCATGCAGTTTTATTATGAAATATGTCTGGAATTGTATTGTATTTGTTCAATAAATACACAAGAGAACGCATTAGGATGAGATTCTAGCAAAATTTTCATCAAAAAACCGATTTTTCAACAAATCCTAGACAAACGTGTGCACAACAAAAAAAGTACAGTAAAGTGCTATATCAACTGAATGCACTTTTTTGGGTGATTTGTGAAACACATATGAAATTTTGAATTTTATGAAATTTTGATAGATTTGAATGTTTTTTCGCTTGGAAAATTGAAGAATGCTTAAAGAAACGAAGGTATTGACTGTTTATGAACGTTTAAATTGCGAAATTCTTACAAGAATCACCTTTGTGCAATGGAAACTGTCTGCTTAGCGCTGAATTTCAAGTGTTGTTTTGAAAGTAAAGTAAACGAGTTGGTTTGTACCATTAAATTTGGAAAAAAAACTATTCTTTGTTTTATCTTCTGTTTTGTTGAGTGGAGAGCGGAGGCCTTCAGTTCTTATACCTTCATTAAACCCTCTTAAATCAAGGTTATTTTCTTAACCGATCCAACTCGACGATAGTGCTTAAATGCATCGCAATCCAGCTTTCCAAGGAAGCTGAGTATTTATTCCCATTAAACGAACTCTTCAATAGACGAAGAGGACCCACATCGAACTGAAGAATAATTCGAGCAAGGTCCTCTAGGTAGGTGAGAGATGTTTGACCTCTCCGAGTAAGACAAGTGTATGTGATGCGTACCATTAGGAATAGTTTGAGCTAGGTCCTCCCCACGGACGGTGGGTGACAAAGTTTTGAGCTCCCCAACAAAGACAGGTGAAAGGTGATGCGCAGCATTAGGAATAGTTTGAGCTAGGCTCTCCCCACGGACGGTGTGTGTGTAAGTTTTGAGCTCACTGAGTAAGACAGTGTAGCTAGATGGAGAATAGTAGACACGAAAGAAGAAGATTATATGCTGCAAAACTACACCCTGTAATAAGGGAGTGGGAGTGTACACGGGGAGTTAGGATTTGAATTGGAAGGAAGTGAGCGTGTGGGTGGGATGTAAGGGTGAGAGCGGAAATGGAAAGTGTCGTTCCTATAGTCATCTAGTAGCAAACAAAAAAGTGAATCTCGAAATCAACTAGAATCTACATCTGTGTATTCTATTGTCTGTGCTACATCTGTAAGTAGCCCGATAGTGTAGCTGAGAGTCAAAGGAGTGCATTAACTTCGTGATTATCCATAGTCCTATCCCATGGTCTTGGAAAGAGCTCCCTGAAAAACGAGAAAAACCTGAGGGAATCAGAATTTTTCTAACAGAGTTCATTAACACCCGACTGCTGTGCAGAAGCTACCGCCCATAGGAAACTTTTCCCGAAATTTAAAACAAAAAAACGAACATAACCTTTTTTCTGTATTCTCCATTTTGTTTTTTTTTTTATAACTTATCTCTAAAACGAAATACATAATTTAACTCATGCATACACATATATAAAAAATATATATATACATACATATAAACGGAATTTATCTAAATAACACGTTTGACGGATTTGATATCTCTCTTCAGTTCATAGTTGCCTTGCCTATCATCATGCCCCACTGTTACATCGTTTCAAATTAAATCGAATGCTCTATGCATAAGCATTGAATGCCCCAACTTACTACAATTTACATATATCCAGCAATAAATTGGATCATTCAAAATGTATACAAGGCTTGTATGGTTTGTACACTTTTGCAAGAAACATAAAATCAAAATGAAAACCGAAGAAACAAAATTACTAAAACTTAAATCGAATGAATGTGCTCAGAGAGAAAGAGAAAAGAGAGAAAGAAAAAAAAAAGACACAAAGTGATGGATCACGCCTGTGCATCTACTCGTATCTGTGCAATTGCAATCAATGCGATTCGGTTGATGTCGATGATAATAATGATGATGTGTCTTCCGTTGAGGACGATGCAACGGTACCGTCTGTGGAAGTTGGAGTCTGTGTGTCGTTTTCATTAAGTGCAGCGGCTATTTCTCCATTAAATTGTAATAAACAACCCAATGCTCCAAAGTATCCTTCGTGCTCCAAGAAGAGTGCTTTTAATGTATGATCAGACCAAAAGTCCATAGCATAGGCAAGGAGTTTCATTGAAATGGGATTGACACGCAGGAAATTACCCACAAAAACTATCTAAAAGTGGAAAGAAAATGTGTTAAAGCTGAGAGGGTTGTGATTTCTTTGTGTTTCGGTTTACCTTATCAATTTTGGCATTTAGTGCACACATCCTCGCAATGGAACCAATGTTATTTGTGATCGTCACCAGTGTCGCATTGGCAAGATCTTCGCGGGATACTGACGCTCGTTTCTCTTTCAAGTGCATTTGACCGAAACTTTAAATGAAAAAAAAAACGCATTAATTGTTTTGCATGTTCGAGAGTGATTTTTTATTTTACTAACCTTGATGCAACAAGATCACCTGTCAAACCGAATCTTTCATAGTCTCCACCATAGATGTCTCTGACCAATTTATCAACTTTTCGATTGTCTCCCTTTGTAGCAAGTTGAATGGCCTCATCGAATGTATTGCAGCCTGTCAGCAAACAACACAGTCCCAGGAATGTTCCTCCTCCTAAACTATAAACAAATACAGAAACACAATGAGATGTTTAATTAAAATTTAATTTATTTACTCACCTTGTACCGGAAATACGTTTGTAATTATTCGGGCCATAGACAGCCAAAATGGAAACTCCTGAACCAACATTCACCAAAATGAAGGGATACGGTTGTGAGAAGTCAAATGCACGTATTTCGCTATTTCTATTTTTGAATTCAGAGTTACAAAACAATGTCTGTCTGGCATATGATTTAGTAATTCTTACAAAATATCACTCCCATTCTCATAGTAATAGCACTCTGTATTGTTTTGAATCTCCGCAAAAAGAATGCCCTTGATAAGGGTGTCCAATTCATCAAATTTGGCTAGTTTCATGTTAACTTCCTGGAATGCCTATATGTATATATCATTAATCTATTGGAATGGATGCCATCGTGTACCTCTCTGAAATTTCTTTCGAATTTAAAGGCACCTCCTCCAGTCGCACATACTGTTGTCACCAGTTCGGCCATACCCTTGGCCTTGGCTAGTGATAGAAAGTTTCCCATATCAGAGGTTTGAAACCGTATGAAATGCAGCGAACCACGTCGTTTACGAATCTCCACATTGTCCATCTAAAAATAGAAAGTTTTAAAATATATTCACTTTGTGGGGGTGTAAAGAGAAACAGGTTCACTTCCTCACAGTAACTGATTTATTTTTAGTTAAATCTCGCAAAAAAAAAAAAAAAAATCTTCTTTGTCAAGCTTCATCATGTAATTTTAATTAACATTTGCCAGTGACCTCGAAAGATGCTGGCATGCTTGGCATGTGTCAATAGATTCGTAATCTAAATGAGCTATGTATATGCAAGAGCATTATTTTTTTTTTTTCAGTGATTTTGAAAGATGGAGATGAAATATTTTCATATCTAATTCCTTTTGCATAATGAAATTGCTTGCATGGTTTTTACGTTACACCCTTGAATGGATGATAATTGACATGTAGTTCAAGTGTAATACAAAGAAAAGGAAGAAGGACTATCGGTACTTGGCTGTGGCTGAGTGCCTTTTTTTGAATTAACAACTACTTTGCATAGAATCTTTTTTAAGCGAGGAAGGGAAGTATTAATATGTGAATTACATTACCTGCAGATGCGTATCGCGATGTCCAGTCTTTCCATACGCTGAATTTTTCGTCAAATACCTCCGAATATTACGTAGAATTTCAGCCTCTTGATCTTGTTCATCGGGTGTTATATCTTTTGGCTCAAAATACACAAGCTTCGTTAATGTACCCCCGATATCCATGCCAAACCATGGCATTGCTAAAAACAAAAAACAAATAAACTTATATAAAAAGAGAACACCCTTCCTTACACAGTGGAAAAGAGTATTTATAGAAAAATTAACATAGTGTTCAACCCGAAGCGCTTGTTTTTTTTTTTTGCATTACAAAATATTCCAAATGCCTTTTTACGTAGACAAAAAGTACAATTTGAATTTCAACAGGCACCAGTTGGCTTAAGAAAATGAGCACACTTGACCTTTGTATTTACAGACATAGTTTCCCCGGTAGCTGTTTAAAGCACGTGGTGGGCAACAAATATCGACAACTTTTGAAACACAGAACTTAAGCTTAAAAATTTTGACGTTTATTTTATGATTGAGTAAAAATAACTACGTAGCTATCTTTATCGCTTTGGATTGAAAGTATTTTAGAATAAGCATAGTTAGACATGATATAGACCTAATTCTTTCACGTATCTTTACGCTAGGCGTGCACGTGCGAAAAAATACAAATATTTGGCGGCGCGACAGATCATAGAGAGCCAGTGCCTATAGCTTCTCGCAAGCATTCGTGTTTTGCATGTAATATTTTTCGTACGAATGGCAGGAAAGTACAGTTTTATTGCCGACTCCGAAAATTCATGACAATTATAGTCTCAAAGGTTTGCGAAGGGGTGGTACCGCGAAAAACCGTGAGGCTCAAACCTGTCTCCTCTCACTTAGCAGTCCAATGCGCTAACCAATAACCCACAAACTTGCATTTTGTGTCGAAAAAATAAATGGAACACACTGTTCTATACTGGTGCACGTATATTGCCACATACGGACCCTAAAGTAGGCGTGTGGGTGGGCATCGGTTGTGCGAAACACGACACGACCACCATTCAAACGGTTATAAGATCACCCGCGGATGCTTTGTCTGTCTTTTCGGGTATTTAATTTCGAGGCATCTGTTGACTCCTTATCTCTTCGACAGTGAAACACTGCACTTTGGCTGGAGCAGTGAGTGGGTGTTGCATTGTTTTTCCCGTGGTTGATTTGGCCGTCTTAGTTCGGCTTTCACGAAACCACTCCACTTAACTATATGCAAAGCTGGAAGAAACCCTATTTCTTTATTCTATTGCGACTAAACTGTCGCCATGATTAAAAAATCGCAATAGCCCTTCTGGTTTTCATAATCCAATTTGCATTGCAACAGTCGAGTTGAAAGAAAAATCACAGTCTTTTCATGCATGCGATTGAGTAGTATTATATCATAGTCGTGCGGCTGAAGTCGCAAGTGCGCGTCTAGTCTTATAAGCCGCTTATTTGCTTGCAAATCTTTTCAATGAGACTCAAGTTTGCCATGATTTATCTAATTTATACAAGCTCAACCTTAGTGAGTTATAAAAGCGGCACCTATTGATAATTGGTGATTAAAATAGGACAATTCACTGGGTTAAAGGTAAACTGTCTGGACACGAGCGAAATTCATAATTTAAGACCTTGAATACAATCAAAATTAACCCGGATAACTCAAATGACTCTTCCACCTTCCCAATTTTGAGATAATAATATGTCCTAACACACACCATGACGTTTTCCTTATTTATTTATTTTTTTTTTTAATTTAAAGTCCAAATAATAAAAATCTTCTTACAATCTTATCACAATAAAAAAAAAAAAAAACAACATATCTACGTACCTACATTCTCGGAATTGATTATAAGATCTCCAAGCGATAATCTCCGACAATAATTTACCTGCTCGTATGACAGTAATCAGGTAAACTTTCAACATTTAACAGCCTTTTTGTTTATTTTTAAAAAAGGAAATTTTGAAATAAAAATTAAAGTTCACTTCAAGTTCAAAGTGATCACTGCATGTGCTCGTGATCTTACGCTTAACGCAAGTTAAATAACCTAAAGCTCGACATTTTAATATGTATTTCAACATTTTGACCTATAACCTGTGTGATCTAATTAAATTTGTATTTGTTTTCAATTTAATTTATTTACCGTTGATTTTATTAACCAACTACAAATTTACAAGTTTGAATTCGAATTATAGGTTGTGTTGTTAGTTGCGTCTTTGGGTAGTTTCTCCCTCCCTCCTAATCGGTTTGATAAGATCTTACGGAAAGTATTTAATCATTTGTGGAGGTTTTTTTTGATAAAATGGTTTGAAGATAGCAATATACCTTAGGTAAATAAAGTAAAGTAGATGAATATTTTTCAACTATGATTATGATAAAAAAAAAAATTATAAATCTATTGATGCTATCTTGCATTAAATTAATTATTATTTATATTTCGTAAGATTTCTAATTATGAATTTGGAGGTCAAGAGTTGACTGATAAGAAGCAAAGAAAATCTTTCTGGCCAAACGTGTAAACAGTGTCAAGGACATAAGGTCATCATGCATTTAAGAGCGAAAGAGGTCAATCCAAATAGATAAAAACTGCTGATGATAGTGACTGAATTTTCCCTTCTTCGTACTTAGGCGTCATTTTTTTAAAACTATTACGATAAAAATGTGATTAACTCATAAAAGTTTTTATATTTCCTCGGTATTTAAATGTTAATAATTAACGATAACAACTGAGAGTAGATATTATAGGGAACAAGGGGCTTTCCCCGAACTTGGAACTCTGTTACAAGTCCAATACATACATGATATTCTGTATATAATTGCGAACTGGTAAATGATTTGCATGCATAATAGTTTACATAAGCACACCTATTAATTTCATTAAAATATATCTCGTACACTGTGCAAATAATGTGACGCAAACAACTTCATTTAAATCGAATTGAAGTAAACAAAGAACACGCTCGTACGATCATCGTATGTTACACAGTTAATGCCAATGGAATGTCAAATACAAGTAAAATCGTCAACCGATCCTCTTGGTCACAAAATACAACATTCAGAAGCACTGAGATAAATTTAACACTGATAAACCACACTCAAGAGTTCATCAATCTCCAAACTGACCCTGAATTCATTCATTCTCATATTGGACAAGCTTTTTATGATACCATTATCTGAGATATCGCTCTGGTACTCCGTACCAAACAGCAGCTGTATTCAAATTCAAATGCAAACAAACGAATTGCTCCCACTTTACAGCAAGCCCGCGCGCTGTTAGAAACCAGCATTTACATAACCACTGAGATGTGTATGTATGCATGGCGTATGGTATGGCCTCAGCATTTCATTAATAATATTTTGCTTTTCCCCAACCACCTGATTGATACAGAGACTAACGCATACATAATGAATTTATATCTGATTTAGATTTATAGTATTTCGCTTACACATGTATAAATCGCTGCTTCTACTGCTTGAACTGCTACTGCTGTTTCTACTGCTGCACCGGCTGATATGACCGCTATCACCATCACAGTCTTCATAACAACCACTATCCAGCTTGCAAAAGTGATTGTTGTTAATCAAATCAGTATCCGTATCGGGACAATCAAACTGGCATTTGATATCCTTTGACTTGCATTTGGGTGACGAACTTTTTGAATTTGTCCGTCGAAGGTACTTCCGGTTCGATGACATTTTGAAATGGCAACAGTTATAGGTGTACTTCGGATGAGATTCTTTGGATGGGACTTTCATTTTGACAGCCAAACGAGATGGATTATATAAGTACAACGTCACACAATGAATAAATAAAATATTAAAACTTTTATATTGCTTTTGGCGAACAGCAACAACAACAGCAACAGCAACAGCACCAGCTAACACGATCCAAATTTAACAATCGAAAAACTGATGATCGACGAAATGGTTTTCGTTTTTTTTGGCGTTTGTTAATTTTTTTACGCGATGATGTATGCAAAACTTTCAACATACATAATTGCTGTCGACCTTACTCCGGGGTTTTTAGTTCAACCAAGGAACAAGATCATTTGGGACATCTTTGTTTGGGTTTTTTTTTTTAAACTTAATTGGGCTAGACTTTCGTATGTTTTTTTATATCACAGTGGAATAGAGAAATTGATATTTCTTTCACGAAAACAATTGAATTTGTGTGTGCTGCACAAGCGTTTGAGCCAACTTTTAACCGAACGATCGCGACAATGTACGCGAGCTCGTGCAGCTCCGGTTCGGAAACGAAAAAGAAATGAAAACTGATTTTATTTTGAAATTCCAAAGAAGCCGTACGTACGTACGTTTGTGCGCACGGTAAAAAAAAAAAAACAACAATTCAAAGCAATCGAATAATTGGAGCTAGAGAGTTGAGCGCGATACATAGACTATGCCCTGAGTGAAATGCGAGATGGCTAGGCGATTAGGTTTGGCGATAAAATCATACGAGGGTCACTACGTTATAGTTATCGTTGTGTTTGTTTTGCATACTTATATTCCTTTTCCACTTGTTTTTTTGAGTTGTAACTCCAAATCAGAAGAGGAGGAAGATCAATTGAGTGAGTTCAGTTGTGCCTAGATAGAAAGAAGAAGAATTTAAGCCACACACTGCATAAAGTGGAAGAGACTTTGGAGCTTTGGAGCTGAACTTAAAACGAGTGAATAAATTTATAACTCACCGATTAAATTGCATTTGTTTTTCAATGCAATTCAAGCACATGTATGAGTATGAGTATATGTTTTGATAAAGATCGCAAGTCAGAGATGTGGGATTCGTCATAAAATTACAATTTTACTGCGCGGAACTTGTATTGCAGTTAAATATTTTTTTTTTTTTACTTTATTATTACAGGAGGATAACGAGGAAAGCATCCTTTCGCAATGAACTTGTTTTTAGTTTGAACTACCCGAATGCAACCCTGAAAACTCTCTCTCTTACGGCAAGAAAGACTTATTTTAACACTACCATGGACTTTATCTTTACCTGCTTTGGACATAAGAACTCCAGTAATATTGTGCCCAACCAAAGTGAGTGTCAGCCAACAATAAGAGCGCAAATTATTGTACAACTTCAATGTGACTAACGATTTTAATCAGTCCATCAAGTTCATATATTGCAACCTACTCAATTAATATACAGCTGTCATAAAGTAACCGACATTGTGCTTTGCAACTTGAGACAGCCCACAACGACTCATAATAATAAACAAATTCTACTTGATAACCAATTTAATTGCGGTCTTTCCACGTTGATAACAGAAGTACTTTAGACAAAATGATATCCATCAATTGACCAAATGGAAATTTTATACTTATAATTGTATCCACAGGTAATTTTTGACGCAAAACCGCATTCTTATGCCGTCACGCGTGCTTGGTGTGCTGAAATCAAATCAAACATAATCCAGTCAACAGAAAAACGCAGTCATTTGGTATGTGTGCTACTCTATTTCCTCATTTGTTGTTTATTTTTTATTTTATTTTCGTAGACATTAAATGACCTACAGGGTGGTATAAGTTAAAATCGTGACGCAAAAACAAAATGTAAAAATGTAATCAAAACGTCAATTGGATAAAGCCTTTGAAACAAGTGCAAAGTTCAACACACATTATGAGCATGAGGTTATATCTTCCTCATCTGGAATATTTAAGAGAAACAAAAATACACAAGTTTATTTAGAGACGTATTAAGGATTTTTGCGCATATGAAGCTTGTTTACATTCAGAAATAGACGGCTATACAAACTGAAATGCATTTTAAGAGGGATTTACACGATAAAATCGATGCAATAACTTGTGGTTTCTATTATTCAATACGTATAGGATTTTGTTTTCCAACGAGAAATGCAAATGATAAATTACCTGCCATCTGAAAACGTCTTCTAACTCGTATTGGAGCCCGTTCGGGATCTGCATGTAACGCGAATGGGAGTAATTTGAAATCCATATAGGTATCGTAAAAACTATAATCGATTTGGAAAAGCTTATATAATCTACCGGATAGAGCAAAGGTGAAATTTTACTTCGAATGAGGTAGACAGCTAAGCGGGCACTTCAGGACGAATCCAGGAAGCTCAAAAATCCATTTCACTAGCGCCACTTGCGAGAACTTCGAGCAATTGAGTTGAGCTGATGGAGATCGAAGTTTCCAACGAAAATATGATAGTCATCATCATCGTTTGCCGAAGACAGTTTCACGTAAAAGTTCACGGTACTCGCAAAGAGCACAATTCGTTGGCACATATCCTTTGATTTCTCGCTTAGCAGGCCAACGCACTAACCACTAAGTACCAAAAAGTCCCTTATCAACGTTTGTGCTTTGATTTAGCGAGTCATCTCGATAATGTGATAAACTAACCATGAATGTTCGTCGACACTCATAAGAAGAAAAACCCATGTATTTTGATATGAAAAGTGTTAACACAGCTAGTGACTAGAGGGTTTGATGCAATTTAGATTAAAGACCTGCAAACTTTTGTTAGCTAGGGTCACATGAAGCATTAGATCTTTAAGTTACATTGCGAGATTGTCTCGAAACATTTACGATTCAAAGCCACCACCACGTCAACAGTCAACACATAATGACTGACCCAATGCAGTTGTCATATTCCACCGTAAAATAGTTCAACTGTTGAATCATGTATGACCCGCTTAATTTGCTCACCACATTTTAGTTTTATTTTCTTAATATACTTTCTACATTATTTAGGATGAAATTAGATAATATGAATTAATTTGTGTTTAAATTCTATATGTACATAGGTATGTTTATTATTTATAGTTCAAGGTCGATGACATTTGATCCTGTTTTGCCTCAGAGAAAGAGGGAAACCAAGCGATATAAAGGATTGCAAAAAAATACCGAACAAAAGAAAAGGTAAACTGAAAATATCTTTGTCATTTAAATTGTTCTCAGACCACAGCCACTTAAACAATGGATGCTGTGGTTAATGCCAATAAACAGTATTATAGCGTGTAGAGAAAGCGATTTTTAAGCGAAACTTACGAAACTTGTAAACAAGTTCCACTAATCACCCAAATCTCAACATCTCTTGCAACAGCTAAACAACACAACATACACACACACTGTGTGTATAGTTGCATTCCTATCAAACACAAGCTACTATTTGCTTGATTAAGAGTTAACTTCATCAGGTACTTAACAATCTGCGACTCAATGAACTACTAGAAATGAATAATGATTAGATAAAATAAAAAATAAAATATATGTATTATAATCAAAGTTAAGTAGTTCATCCCCCTTTAAGGAGATATGGAAGCAGGTGTCCAAATTTCAAAACAAAATTATAAAGACGGCATAGGTATACAAAACTTACCCTTAGCTAACTGGGACTTGAGCATTTTGCTGAGAATCAGTTGTTGATAATGAATAAGAGAAAAGAAACGCGCTTAGTATGAAACACACACTAAAGCATTGATGTCCTCAGTGATTAATTTATGATTTTTTTTTTTTAAACAAATTTAATAAACAAAATAAAAAGAAAATGTGTAGGTATAGAATTTACAAAAAATTTTTGCTTTTTCTTTGGAGAAAATCTCACACTTGGGGTGCGACTGCTGTTCGAAATAATTATGCATGCACACAATAACACTGATTGACGTTTACACCAGGCTATGGAATGAAGATTGGTTTTATGTTTTATTGAAATTTATATTTTTTGCATGGTATTCGCTGTTTTTCGACTTTTATATTGATGAAAGAAAAAATATGTTTAGCTTTTACTGATGGAAGAAAAAGCACTGTACTCGATGTTTGAAGTTTCTTTTTTTCTTGTTGGACAGGTGACATATGTCAGAAAAATCGGATGTTGCTGACAGGTGTGGTGGATAAATGGAATGGTTTGAGGATAAAATTGAATTCAGTTTGTTTCAATTTTGAAAGGATATTTGAAAAAGGAATTTATTGCAAGGAAATTATGTAAGTACTTTGGAAAATTTTTTATTTCGGATTATATAATTTATTAGAAACACTTCATTTGACATCGCGTTGAAACAATGCACAAACAAAATTAATTGACTTCTGCCAACATAAGTTAGCACTTTTTTTAGTGGTCACTACAGTTCGGGGTGAACTTGGGCCTTAACCAACAATCATCTCCAATTAGCCTTAAGAAGTTCCTACTGCTGATAAATATATAGTGCTATACAGGTCGTTAAATATAGTCAGCTTAAAAAATGCAATTCGGTTGAATCAATTTGTAAACATCCCTGTCTTCTTATACAATTCACCACAATCACCTGTCAAATGTTGCAAAGCAAAACTTCACGACATCTAAAAGAAAGAAACCATAATATTTTGTACTCTACGTTAATTTATTTTTATTTTATTCTACATATGTTCTTTTATACCTAGTGCAATGGTTGATTTAGAAAAACAAGAATTTCCTTATCCAAAATGCTGGTCGGATGATATTCGCATGAATGTTCTTATGGCACCGTTCCGCTCTAAATTCGTAAATCCAGAGAACTACGATTCAAAAATGAATTTCTGGCTAGATATGATTCAGAAATTCTGCGAGTACAAAGGATCACCGTCATTCAATAAATCTGAATTACAGTCGGCTTTTAATCGTAAAGGTAAAGTACCCTATGGCTTAGATGATGTACTAGAAGAAATGCACACCTCAGGGAAAACTCGCTTGAAAGCAGAATACATGTACGATCCAAATAATGGCTGGACTGGTTGGGCTATGAATAGTTTTGTGAAAAAGCCCCTTCGGTGGGGAATGAAGAAAGTTTCTTCATCTGTAAATGACAGTGATGGTGTTGTTGATGTTATGCACTTGGAGCAAGTTAATGTACATACGTTTGACTCTTGCATAGCCAATATTTAAAAATTTGTTAATTTCAGAAATTCTGTAGAGATTTATCTGTAGTGTTGCAAAAGCATTCAGGCAAATTACTTCAGTATGAGGACCTGAAGGCAATTGTTAATGATTCAATGAACTTAAATAGTGATGGGCTGCAAATTTGCTTGCACACATTACACTGTCAGAAGAAAATCATTTTGGAATATACTGTGGAAAACAAAGAAAAAACAATACACTTGGTGAAAATACCCGGTAAGATATAAGATTTTTTCTCTCCTGCTTTGAATAATAATCTACAAGTTTTGTTTTTGAAGGTAAAAGTGATGAAAATCCAGAAATCACAGAAGCCGATCGTGCCTTCCATAATTTGCAGATGACACAAAAGTACCTGACAAACCAATTGGAAGATTTTGAAAAGGATATTATAGCTCTGGATGACAAAGTACGAATGTACATGAAGGAGAATAAGAGAGAAATAGCGAAAACTTATTTACTGAAGAAGCACCGATTGGAAAAAAATCATGGTAATTTGGTAGGAGGTTTTCTTTTTCTGTAATAATTCGTTGCATTTTTGTAGAAAATCGCAGCAAAGCTCTGAACAATGTTGAGACACTTCTTTCGAATATGGAAGATGCACAAAGTAACGGTAAAATCCTTGATGCATATAAAATCGGTTCGAATGCCTTACAAAAAGCTCTTAACAACTCGAACCTCAATTACATTGATGGAATCCTATCTGATGTCAAAGAGGCGATTGAAAATCATGATGAAATCCAAGACACAATGGCAAACGCGAACCCCAATGCGAAGTTTGATGATACCGACCTAGAAAAAGAACTTCAAGATTTGCTCAAAGAGGAGCCTGATGAGAAAGCAGCAAAAACGATTGCTAACAATAACCAGAAAGCCAGTGAAATCACCGATGCCGAGTTGTTAGCCATGCTTGAGGGGCTAGACATCCCAAGTGATTCACCCAAAAAGGCCGATGCAAACGGCAACCAGACTGCCCCAACTGATAAAACCCTGTAAATTATTGTCTTTAAAAAAATAAAAGAAAAGTTATTATTTTTTTTTTAAATAAAAGATGTGTTTTTGTTAATTAAAACATTTTATTTGGTTTTGTTTTTTTTTTCGTTTTTATTTCTATTCTTAGGATTTACAAAACATAATTATTCTCCTATTTTGGGAAAAACAGTCACAAAAAAATATTTTTTCTTTGTATATCTTGTCGTAAACGAATTAATCATGAATACAAGTTATATGCTTGTATATTATTCTGTATAAACAATAAGCTAGCAAAACGTATGAAGAACATATATTTTTGTTTGTTGTACAAGCATTTTCTTATCGAGTTTTTGAAACTCTCAGTTATTTATCACTTTTTATATTCTTTTGCTTAGCAAATCTTTTGATATTTAGCACTCAGTCTCATAATAAACAAATATTGAAACAATTAAAAAAAAGTTTTTACAATCAATTTCTTAACAAAAAAATAAGATTTTAGTTGCAAGTTAAACGGAAGCGATGGAAAATGCTGGTGACTCCAGAAGGAAAGAAAAAAATAACTATTGGAAATATATTTATGTATCTAACACTCTGCTCTATTATTTAAAGAACAAAATAAAATAAAAAACATTTTTAACTAGGTTGTACAAAAGTACCAATTAAAGCGCAGTGATGTTACTTGGAACACCTTAAATTTATTGAACTTTCGAAATCGTAGTTGGATGTGTATGCTATTTGCTATTTATATGCTAGAATATATCTCTTTGCACTTCAGTTTTTTACTTTGGGAACTAAATAACTAAAATGACTCAAGTTTTTACAGCTCTGCTTGCCTTTCTGGTTGTTGATTTGTTTGCTGTAAGCGATCAATAGTTTTTACACGTGACGGGCCAACATAAATCATGTCAAGTAAAAACTTAATAGGGCCAATGTCGACAACAGCTTTCTGAAATATAAGCCCTTGAGAGCGATCAATACGTTTTACGTAAGCCAAGCCTGAAGAGAACTGTTCTTGTCCAGTTTACTGAATTTTTCTTTAATGGCGCGAAGGGAATGATGTGAAGGGAATGACGTTGTTGTATAATGCAAGACCATTGTAGTTCTCAAAATGAATCAGAACGCACAGAGGAAGTACAGAGTGGTTGCTCTGAATCTAAGCCATTTGATTCATCACCTTTGGCGTTTTCGACAGTTCGGTTGTTATTCTTTGGCATTTTGATGTGTATGCGCATATCACCTTTTTCGACTGCAAGTGTTTTCAACAACTGTTTTCATGTTGGGAACGAATTTTGATGTTAGTTTTTCAACAGCAGATGGGCTAAAAACCTTTGACCTCGTGTATATCGAATTTAAGGTCGAAATTCAAAATTTGGACTTCGTCATGACCTGAAGATTATCGAGATCTGTTTAATTTTATGCAAATCGGTCAACCCATCTTCGAGGAAAGCGGAATGGAAGATTTGCTATTTGAGTCAATGTCTAGAAAGCTTCGCTTGCTGCACTTTAATTAAGAACTGAGTACATAATTTCACTCTTTATATCGGGGCTCCGATTGAGCACACAAAAGGTGCTTTTAAAAAAAAAAAAAAAGGTATTTGAAAATGTAGAACTGAAGTGTGAGCAGAGTATCTAGACTGCCAAACTACGCAAACTAACTTTGCGAAGGTCATTATAGTCTAACAAAAATCTAGCATTTATGTATGTTAAGCCAACTCACAAAAAATCAATCGGAGCATTCGGCAGGCAATCCTACATGGAATTATACATTTTTGTTTTTTTCTTTTTAAATACTAGGTATTTATTTTTGTTTCATCATCTCATCCCTAATTTAATTTCATTTTAACATTTAATAAACAAACATTTGTTTTCATTAATTTTATTTTCATTATGTAAATTTTGTTGTTTTCATATTTTTTTATTTAAATAATACAAACTGGCAGCTAAGCTTTATTTGGTTTTTTTCTTATTAATGTTTCACATTTTTATTGTTAATTTCATAAAAACTATATTCTTGTGTATATGCAAATGGACAATTGATTTTTTATATATTTAATTTATTCTTTATTTTTGTCTATACAAAAATTGTCGAGGTTAAACAAAACTAATTTGTAGATTTTTGTTTACTTTTTTGGCATTGTTTTAGCAAATTTATTACAAAAAAAGAAGAAACGAAATAAACAAAATAAAATATGTATCTGAGTATTGTGATGCATTTAATAGATATTGAAATATTTAATCGGAATGTTTTTTGTTTTAAGCGCTTATTATATTTTAAAGCAAGTGTGTCCCATTATATTGTTTTTATGTTTGGCAAGCAATTTATTATGTTTTATAATAATATTGATGTAGTATAAGAAAATACATAAAATTATTCAAATTATTGCACATAGAAAACAAAAAAGAAACAAATATCACAATACTGACAATATAACACTTTAATTTATTGTTTTTTTGTTGACGAAGATTTAAATATTTTGTTACCCTCTATATATTATGTTTTGCGAAAAATGGCGGATTAATCTTAAAAGTCTAGAGTAAATAGACTGACTACAAACTTCTAAGAATCCCTAAAACATTGTTTTGTTACAGGTGACATATGTATTTGTTTTTCTTAAATTCATATTGAGTAGTATAATGAAATTATGATCTAAAATATACACAAACTGAATCATGAAAATTTCTTAGAAGCAAAAGTTTTGTCTAGCACTAGAGGACTCATATGACAATAAAATAATGCAAAACAGTAAAGCAATGTGGATGCTGAGGATTTGGAAAGATCATTTCTATACAATGGCGATGACGAATCAAATTCCGCTATCAGACAGAATGAACCATTCAACTTGGACGATGATGGCCAACTATTTCGTCCTTCCGATCTGAAACTGAATCATATCTGATCAATATCCAACAAAGCCTGGAGATGTAAGCTTGGCTGGCGAGCTTTTAAAATCAGCGGGGGATGATTTGGTAGGCAAAATGCACCAACTCATCTGTAAAATATGTTCGGATCCGAGTATAACCGATGAATGGAACCTTAGCATTGTTTGTCCGTCGCCCATAAGATCTTATCTATTTCTTCGGGATAAGAAGGTAGCAAAGCTCTTTCTTGCATAACTAAAGTGACTCTATATTACAATTTAATTATCCCAATCCTACTCTATGGCGCAGGAGAATGGACTCTGTTTGCGATGAAAATTCTTCGGGTGATGGAGGAGGAGATACAACGACGAACTGGCTGTACAGTGACATTGCTTACTTACTTATCAGGCCAGCGACCGTTGGAGGGTCTGGGCCTGAACTAATGCCGCTTTCCATCCTTTACGGTCCCGGGTACGCTGCTTCCAGTTTACTAGACCAAGACAGTGACATTGACTTAGCTAAAAGAGTGAAGGTTCAACTATTCGGGTGGCTGGGTCATATGAAGCGGATGAACACCAGCGCTTCCGTTCGAAAAATCTTTGAATCCACCCCCCCAAGGGACGGGTAGAGGAAGACCACGACTCTGGTGTAAAAGGGGACCTCAATCAAATAAGCGTGCGAAACTGGGCCTTGAACATGCTTGTTGGTTAAGCCCCAGATCAACCCCGGATTGTAGCGCCACCTTAAGGAAGTAAAGCATTCAAAAACAAAGTAAATTCAATATCAAATGATCGAACGACACGTTTATGACAAACAAAAATTAAACAATGACTAGCTTCTCGAAACCATTCGGGTTTTCTGGTTATATTAGTCACAAACGTGGAAGTGACATACTAGAGGATTGTCATTGCATATCGAGGCGTAAATCAAACGTGATGTATTAACTGGAATTCGAACCTGAACCCAACTTTGTCATCACCATCACTACGGACTAATCACTTATACCACTAACCACGGTACTTATTAGATTCTCAGCTCAGGGTGTGGGTATGGCATTGTGGAAATTTTAATTCTTTGTATTTGATGAAGTTAAAAAAAAAATATCAAAAACCATTCAAACTCTTAAATAGCCAGCTTTGAAGACTGTTCAAAATATGAATTACAATATTTTTTGTTTGTTAATAAAATTCATTATCTGTATATTGAGTTTTGATTTTTTTTTTTTCTTTTAGGTATTCCAAAACTATATGTTCTTAAATATACGTATATTTTTTCTTTTGTTTTCTTTTTGTATATGTAATTCTCATTTGCAATTGTGCAATATACATCAATATATATTTGTTTTAAAACTGGAATAGGTACTTAAAAAGGATTATCGGAAAAATATAGATTGAAACATAGAGTTACACGTGTTAATTGATTTTTTTTTAAAAAGGGATTTCATTATTGTGAAACAAATTTTCGAACGAAACTAAAGGAAAAGTAAACATTTCTAAAGAAAGAAGATTATAAATAGAAAGCTTAACTGTTTATAAATTCTTTTGTAGTTTTCCTTTTCATTTATTATTATTTGTTGAGGCTAAAAAAATAAACCTACGACTTCTAAACATTTATAATGTTTTGTTTTGTTTTGGAATATATTCGATTTTATTTTATATTTTATTTATATTCGAATTTAGTTGTATTGTGGACAATATATAAAAATTTGATTTGCTATGTGTAGATTTGGAATAAAATTAATATGCTTAGTATAGTACAGATAAAACAAATCAGCACGGGCAGAATCACAATGAAACGCAGTGATCTACGATTTAAAAAACAAAAAAAAAACAAATTTGAAGATGTTTCTGAGAATAGGGCGGTCAAAAAAGTTGAGACAATAGTTTAAATAATATTTGATAAATTTACATTGTTTGAAATTTGTTGGCATGTTATCGAACCCTTTTGGACCACCCCCCCTTAAGTTCCATCTAATGATATTAAATTCTACCTCTTACCTTCTCTGCCCCATGGCTGGATGTCAGAGATTCAAGTCAACCTCCTGCTCCATATCAATGTGATTAATTGAATTTGCAGTGCTGTTAAACATTGGATTTCCTTCGGCATCGCCACCACTGTTGTTATTGCTGTTATTGCCATCGCCTCGTCGATTTTTACCTAATAGCCAAGAAAATACTTTTTCCAAATTTCACAATTATTGTAAATCAACTAAAGCGCATTCACTACAGTAACAGAAAATAATAATAAAAACAAACAAAAAAAAAAAACTTAAAACTGAAAATGAATACACATAATACACCGATGAGAATTCATCCAGATAATGAATTCTAGATTCTTACCATTCAGTCTGGTTTGCTACTTGAAATTGTTGTAAACAATCAAATCAGAAATAATAATTTAAGAAACTAACGAACAGTAACTTGCATTGCGATCGAAACGAGATCGATGTTTTGTAGGTAAAACAAACTCTAAACCACCACCACACCATATTGTCACTGTTCGTCGCTTACCTCCGGAGAAGCATAAGCATCCCTCGTCGTCACTGGGCGAATCACCGCGTGCATCCTTCAGTTCCTTATTCATCTCATTAATGCACCGCTGATAGTAATCATAGTCTTTCAGATACCACACTGGCGGCCAACGATGTTCTCTCAAGTACTCCTGATTATCCTGATGCAAAGCCTTTAGGCCCTTTAGTGAGAATTTACAAATTATATTGTAATTGACACACAGATACGACATGCACCACTCAGCCAATTGATGTGCGTTATGGAGCTAAATAACCAAATAATGTCTCTCAAATTATCTTTCGGAAACTATAAAAAAAAAAATTAAGTTAACCTTTACTGGTTCCAGCAGCTTAAGACAATGATCAACAGTTTCATTCGTCTCATTCTGTGATATCCTCGTCAAATCCTCAATCACTCGACACTCGACCAAATTCAATAGTCTTGGAAGGCATAGCCTGTTTGCCAATTCTAAGAGATTAAGACATTTATCAGCCGATATTGAAGGTATTTCATCTGTATACAGATAACAAAGAAGCTTGTGGAATGTATAGACTGTAACACCTGGAAATACAATCTTAAAACAAAGAGAGATCATTATTTTTCGGTTTTTCTCTTTATGTCTGCCATATATCTGCAACTTACAACACTCGAATGTGCTTCTCGAAAATCGCCAGTTAACATTGCACGCATGACATCACAACGTGCAACCAAAATTGAACGATGCGCCTTCATGTGACCATCGTCGAGTTCGAATGTAACATCGCTAAAGTAACCATCGCCTATGCAATGCTTTTCCATGTTCTCTTTAATACTCTGTCAAAGAAATTTTACACTTAAAATCATCGGAAGAGTAAGTAGTCTAACTTACTAAACAATAATGTTGAATTGGTTCTTCTGAGAGACTAGCTAAAACATTTTGCGGCTTAGAGAGGAGCAGTGTTAATTGAGGCAGTTCTAAAAAGTCAGCTGCTTGTTTTATTTCCTAAATAGAATAAAATACAAAGTTATATCGATAAAATAAGAAAAGTAATTAATGATTGATGACATTGAAGTATTATTTGGGTGTTCATTTTGACTGATACGGTCGGATTCAATTTCTTAGCCAATGTTTGTGAGTCCGAGATACGTACATAAATTCTTGGATAAGATGCGTAGGATGTGTTCTGTACAAGGTTTTCTGACATATATTTTCAAGGGTTTGGGAGAATTAATGTGGATAGAAATCGGTTCACAAGCAATTACTTCCTGACTCTCTTTTCTATTTAGCATGTTATCGCACAGACATTAAGACTTAAGGCCTGGGCTACACGAACAAATTTTAGGCGGCGCAATTGTCTGATCCATCCAACAAACTCTCGTAGGCATTGAGACTAAGACCTGGGCTACAGAAACAACTTGTAAGTCACGGTTGTATTCGCCTTAGACGAAACACTTTTATAATTTTGAATGCGGACACATCCACAATTGGACCTGTATCAGTTGTGCAAATTGCTCGCCGTCGTTACCTAAATTTACTCGTGTAGATCATGCCTAATGCAAGTGCTTTTCCCTCTTTCAAACTCTCGAAAAGATGTCAGAAAACGCTGTCATTACGTGGCGATGAAACTACAAAACTGCCAATTGGGAACGAAAATTAATTACACTTTGTTTTGTACTTCTAGTATAACTTAACTATGAAAATGCTGCAAGAAGCAATGAATGCAACTGAGTTTTTTCTTTATTGTATAGTTACTTTGTCTGAAAATATTTACCAAAAGTAATCCAATTGGAGCAGTCTGAGAAGATTGTAAATTTTATTTTTTCAATGAAAGTTACTCTCTAATTCTTCCTTAAGTACATTTTTTTTTACCAACTTTATACTAATAACTCACTACTTGTAAGACTAGCTTTAAGAAAAGCACACACATTTACCTGAAGATTGTGAAATTCCTTTTCAATTGTGCCAGTGTAAATGAATTTAAGACACTGATTCATTGCTTGTGGTGTGATGATCTTTGTTAGAGTGACAATCGTCTGGGTAACATGAACTCCACGATTGTTCTCCATTTGTACGATGCGTATATTTTGGAAAATCGGATGATGTAGATCCTTGTAGAGATCTGATGATTTCTTTGATTCAATTAGTGGTAAAGCTTGGTAACTGGATCGACGTTTCAAATGTTCCCACATTCTGGGGATACATGGGAATCAGAAAATTAAGAAGAAATCCGTATTAATAAATTGTAATGTACCTTAAAGTTCTTGACTCGTTGCGTATTAGACACTCTGTGTCATCGTTAAAATCAGCCGTTGTGGCTTCACCAAATGTGGAACTTATCTGTTATATCATTTTGTTGAATTAAAGAACAATTAAAGAATTTGGATTGCATCGCTTACCATACTCGATTCACTACTACTCCTACCTCCCATGTCCGATAATTCTGTGGTTAGCAATCGGAAGAAGACATTTGAAGCCGCTGCCAGCATAAACTTATGTACGGCAAACTTTGTTGAGCCTACTATTAGAATTAGATCTGTATAGCACTGGGATACTAACATACTGTACATGTCCTTTTTGAAGTTTCCTACCACAACAGTAACCTCTGGTGGTGGAGGCTTGGGAGGACGAAATGGCGCCTACAATGAATTAATGTGTGTAATCTATTCCTTGGACTGTTTCGTGTTTGTTTTAAGAAACCCTACCTGCAAAAGCGGTTTCTGCACCTTTTTCAGGTTTGTCATCCAGAATCGTTGTTGTCGTCTTGCGATCAACGCTGAACGTATGGCATTTTCAAAAAGCTCATTCACCCCAAAGTATGTGAACACACTGGTTTCATAATAAGCCACTCCAAGCTCTTTGGCTACTGCTCTGGCCTCGTCTGGCATCACTAGGTCACTTTTTAAGGCGGCTCTATAAGGGAATTTGTATGTCGACAACTTGGATAAATATTTACTCCTCCAACATACCTGACAAATGGACTACGCTCGCCAAAATACGAGAGATATTTCTCGTCTCGATACATGTATCGTAGGTCATTCTTGCAGCCTACTAAAATAACTGGGGTATCCGGACAGAAGCGACGTATCTCTGGGTACCACATCGCCTTGCAATTCCTAAGGGATGTTGGACTGGCTATTGAGAAGCATAATAAAACCACATCGGACCTGCAAGTTTCCAAACATTCTTATTATCTTGGTAAATATTGATGTGTTTGTATCTTTCTTACCTTCCATATGCAAATCTTCGATCCTTGTCATGATCACCAAATGTGTCCCAAAGCCTTAATGATACATTTACCCCATCAACCACTTCCCATGATCTTTCAAGGACCTAAGGATCATATTTTCAATCATCAACAAGATATATAATAAAGGGCTTTCCAACTCACGTCTTTATATATTCTGTACTGATCAATGGCCCACACTGTAGGCACATGCGTCGACAGCAATTGTGACAACGAAACATGCTTATTACAAGCCCTGGCACATATCAAACGTGTCTTCCCTACGGCAGTGTCGCCAACCAGAACACACTTTACCAATTCTTGATGCGGCTGTTCGTTGTCCATGTTCCCATCACCGTTTTAAAGATTCTGCTATAAAAAACAGTTACATATTAACTTAACAAAACAATTTGCTAAAGATATAAACAGACACGACACGTAGATAATCAAATGTAATACAGATTAATTGGGAGCAAAGTCTAAAAATATATTTTTTTACACGTGTAAGTTATGTAGGTACATCACGTGGCTGACTCTATCTTTCTTGCCCACGACCAAAAATCTCGTGTCAACGCGGTAATAAGACTCCTAAAATATCAATTTTTACAACTTAAGATGTTTATTTTTAAAGGTGATAATCACAATCAATCCAAGGCAAACAACAGACAATGAGATTAGATTGAAAGGCACTCATACGCGTTAACAATATGTGAGTTTTGAATCGAAATTATTAGTTGAAGGGGCTCTAGCGACTCTGATGATGGCCAGGACAATAATTATAGGACAATTCTGAATTGCTCTCTCCATAATCGTATATCATATCAGTGTTCTTGGACACGTACATATTGTTTTGGTGTATTTTTAGTGATGACACGACACGGAAGAAATGATTCGTACATTACCAACATGGCTCCGATGAATGCAAGTTATCTGATTTTGGTTTAATGGCAATATGTGACGTATGTGTGATTTTAAATGATAGCAATCATAGAAGGGCCTTAAGCTGACTATTTGCTTGATTTAATTTTATTGATTTTGTGGGCATCAAAGTTTATGATTATATTGCTGTGAAATGACTGTGGCTCTGCTTCTGCAAGTGTTAAGCTTTCCAAACAAAAACAAAGTTATTAAATGCACTAGTGTAGAGGATTGTGAAATTGTTTAAATCTTTTTATGATCTCAACAGATTAAGGGAATTGTAATTTATTTCTCAAGTTACAACTTAGGTAGGATAATCGATGTCACTCTGTCTATATGATTGTGAGGTCAGACAACGAGAGGGTCAATGGGTTGGCAGTTATATTTAAGTAGGAACGATCTAGTATTCTATTTATAAATACCCCAGCAATACTCTCGTGAATACCGGTTTCGATTATCTCCGTCGTCGCACGTTTAGTAAATATCCAATTAATTTGCGTGCTAGGTTTACACAATTTCCAGCTGATCTCTCTCTCCTTCTTGACCACTAAATATAAACATGCGTATGGTGTGCCATCACGTAGTTGACCTAATTATTATAAATTCCGTGAGATAAAATGAAATAACGATTATCAAGAGACTGCCCTACACGTGGCAAACATATTTCAGTTCAAAACAAAAATAAAGGTTCTCAACGCAGATTATCTACTACAAATTTATATATATATGTATTTGCAATCAAAATGTATTCCCCCTTTGTGTTCTTATTATTTATTGACTAAATGGCTTGCGAAATTGCTTATTTACAATGTTGTTTGCACTGTTTCTACTGCGATTCTGGTGTAACATGCGGTTTAATATAATATTACATATTATGCACATTTTCATCACACCGTTAGTTCTTAAATAAATCTTAATTTTCAAAACCCTTCAATCGACAACAATAACATCAACATTATTCTTATGCCTCCTGAGAAGTATAAGTGCTGCGCTTCAAGTCTTTAACTTCACTCCCGTCATGGTGGCTAAATTACTTAATAAATCGTACCACGTTCTCGGAAATTAAGTCACAAATTATTCACCGTTTTCTTTTGTAGGATTATTAATGTTAATCAGAAAAAATAAAACTTAATCGCATGCGGAAAAAAAATTCCAACTCTCCGACCTGGCACAACATTTACTGGTTTTTTTTTTTTTTTTTTCCTGACAACGAGGTCAGTCAGATTTTAACACTGCATTGCAACGAATTGCAGTGTATTGCAACACCTCAACCTCAACGAAAGTGAATGAAAATTTGTTATATTACTTCAAAATATGGGCGTTCTGTATGTCTTAAAGTGTGTGACACATGTGGGTAATGATTTCAGCAACAAAACCGGCTTTATATGAATACAATGAAAGCAAAGGCACGAACGAAACCAAACTAAAAACAAAAATCAGGTGGAGGGTAAGGTAAAACAACAAATAAAGAAGCAAAAGATCGATGGGACCGCTTATCACATGCAACTACTGGCTCGCAGTCACGCAACACAGTACATTTTGAGAAAAAAAGAAAATGCTTTAACTGTTTAACTTACTTATTTTTATACTGCTTACCGAGAAATGACGTAGTTGCGAGTGTTTTGCGGATTTTTTTTTTTTCTTTAACGGTTTGCAAGTGAGAAGCAAACCTCGCGTCATTCACCTCTGGGTGGTGGAAATGTAACTCCCACTCTCTTGCGTGTGAGGTCAATGATTTTGAAGAAAGGAGTTAATATTTGCCACCGGGTTGGTGGAGTGTACTTGTGCAGACGACGTGTGAAGTCTTATTTGTTTTAGGCTCTCGAAGGTCAGACCGGCTATCCATCCAATCAGAAGTTACTCATTCTTATAAATCCGATGCAGATTGCGGTGATAAACATACATATATGGAACTACTGATTTGTTAAACGTATCACATCAGCTAATAAAAGTGAAGAAATTGAATCATTGACCACTGGTTCTATGATAAGCAAAGAATAAAGCAGTTGCTACCGGAATTATGTTATATGTATATCTTGATAAACATCTTTTTTTTTAAAGAAAGATTAATGTCTGATAATAATGCAACCACGATTATACTTAAACCACTGTCATTTCTCCTTAACGATGACAGCTTCGGTAATCCATTGATCTAAGTTCAAATACAATTAGTGTTCGAATTATGGTATTAAGCAGAAAAAATCTACAGCGCACCTCCTTTCCACACCCACAACTATTTTTAAAACCACAAAAACATTCTCAGGAGGAAACTAGGAAATAGAAAATTTTACAAAAAGTTTGACAATCTGTACCCATTCCTACAAATGGCCTTCCACTGGAGGCTGACGACAACAGGGACTTCGTGTTCCCGTTTTTCTACTTACCGACTCAGAATTGCAGTATTTTTCTTTTTTCCTTATTTGTTTCTTTCTTCGTATTGATTTATTAACTTTTTTCTATATATTTTTTGCATTCACTGTGAAATTAATGAGTTAAGATAATTTTCTGCCGTTTAGATATTTTTCTCAAACTTTTCTATTTGTTTTCGTAAATGCGTAATACAATCGGTTTTTTCGCTTTAATTTCTGTTGCCTGTGGAGGACGATGTCGTCGTAGTTCACATATTTGCGAGCGATATATTTGTTTTCCTCGTATGGGAAAGATTTCACAAATTAATTAATTATCAAATCACATTATATTTTGCCTGTACTGCTTGAATGTTCTTCCTTTTTTCCGCTTAACAAAGAACTGCAGATAAATTTTATTTTAAAATGATAATGATAAATAACAGATGAGAGACGGAAAGGCAATCGAGAAAGAAAAACAATACCAGAACCAGACTCTGGAAAAACTCAAAAGAGAGAATGGAGCAAAAGAAGTGTGATGAATTTTGTTCGCCTTTGTGGTTTCCTCAATTTTTGCAAGTACTGCCGTAGCCGTAGCCGTTTTCGCTGCCGATTTGCGAGTTTTTAGCGGAAGGTGATGGCCTGTGCAAAACACACAAGAGGGAGGAGAGCAAACAACAATTTTTGTGCCGATTTTTGTTGTTTTTGTGGCTCTCTTTGCGACTTTTGTTAATTCTGACATTTAGTTGTTTGACGTTTTCTCCTATGACGGATAAAGAAGGTGTGTTCGGTTTGGAAATTGGGTCGAATATCGAATTCGTCGGAGCCAAATGGGCTACCCTTTTACGAGGGAACAATTTTGTGAGAAATTTTTACTACATGCATTTAATTAGTAGCGTAATGCTCAAGGCGCACTGGTTTCAGTGAATTTTTATCGTTGATTTCTGTCTGTAGTTAACTTCTTGCGACTATTCTCCTTTTTTCACTCCAACTTTACTACCATGTCTACTTTGAATGCACCCTTTCATTTGTTCTTTGTGTATTGACTAACAGCTGTTTTTCTTGATTTCTGACTATGCAAATATTTTTGTTCATGTTCTCCATTCTCTCTATTCCTTTATACTTTCTTTTTTTCTCTACTAAATTGACCAACATCCTTCGCGTGTGCAGAAAAAAAACAAAAAAAATACTATAAGGAAAGTTAAAAGCAAACTCAATTGGAATTGTCCCCAACATAAATGCTAGTCTAAACCTAGCAAAAAAAAAATCCTAAAAATCGATTCCCCCATTGGAATCGTCCAGTAAAGAAAAAAAAAAAAAAAAAGTGCATCAGCAGCACCTACTCTACGTACGCGCTCATGTTGATTCGTCAAGCGACCAAATTTGCCTTCGCAATATGTGAATCACATTTACCAAGGTACGCCACAAAAATTAAACTCAATACTCGACTGTATTAAATTGAATAAAAGAGTGACGAAATTTGTTTATTATAATAGAATTTAACAATTTTTAATTTTAGAAAAACAAATTTGACGTACGGCAACAATTTAAAGCAAAGATTTGTACACATCAGCAGCAGTAGTAGTAAAAACATTAGGAATAGCACTTTAAACATGGAAGGAACATGCGTAAACAAAATCCCAGTGGAAAAGACCCACGAGATTGAGAATTTAACAAGGTATGCGTTTTGTGAACTGATTATTAATGATTTTGGGCTCCAAACTTTAGATGATGTCATTAAGACGAAATGAAATGAGTTGCTATGACCACATTACGTCACAACTTGAGATCACAAGTGTTTTTTGTTTGTTTCAGATTGAAGATCGCAAAGTCACAACATGACAATCGGGAGTATCGCGGCCTGCAGCTTGACAATGGGATGAAGGTATTGCTGGTCAGTGACCCTAAAACAGATGTTTCAGCGGCAGCTCTGTCCGTCGAAGTTGGGTAAGTTAACTATTGCAAGCAATAGGCTCCCCTCAAAAACCTTCAGGACAAACTAAATAGTCAACATTTATCATTAAGACCACAAAAAAAAAACTGATTCCGCGTTTTTGTAATCATGCTTAAGTAAATTTATCTGCAGGTTTATTGGTGTTAAATCTCATTTCACCTACCGCAACTGCTATATAATTTTAAAACTTACCTTTCCTTTCGCTTTTCAATAGTCACATGTCCGATCCAGATAATTTACCTGGGTTAGCTCATTTCTGTGAGCATATGCTATTTCTTGGCACCGAAAAATATCCCCATGAGAATGGCTATGCCATGTATGTATCGCAGAACAGTGGAAGTTGCAATGCAGCTACATATTCCCATATGACGAAGTACCACTTCCACGTTGCATCTGATAAGCTAGATGGAGCATTGGATCGTTTCGCGCAGTTCTTCATTTCTCCACTGTTCACCCCCAGTGCTACTGATCGAGAAATTAATGCTGTAAGTATGTGAATACTTAAAAGAAATTCAAATCAAGGTGCATTCGTCTGTGCATTACAGGTCAATTCAGAGTATGAAAAGAATCTCTCCAGTGACACATGGAGAATAAGACAGGTAAACAAACATCTGGCAAAGCCAAATCATCCGTATAGTAAATTTGGGAGCGGTAACAAACGGTCACTGTTGGAGGTGCCAAAGAGTTTGAACATCGATGTTAGAGAAGAATTGTTAAAGTTCCACAAGAAGTGGTATTCATCTAACATTATGAGCCTCGCCGTCATCGGAAAGGGTAATTTGGTAACGTGGCAAATGGAAAATCACTATAAAGTTATTCTTTAATTTATAGAGTCCCTCAATGAACTCGAAGAAATGGTCATATCGAAGTTTGATGAAATCGAAAATAAAAATGTTGAATTACCAGTCTGGTCGCCAGATCCCTTTGACGAGAATCAATACGGTAAGAAGTTGCTGATTACACCGGTTAAGGATATCCGTTCGTTGACGATCAGTTTTACAACAAAGGACTTGAGCGAGTATTATAAATCTGCAGTAAGAACTTTATTAGTTTCGCATTCTTTGATACATTCTCAAGGTGTTAATTTTTAATTGTAGCCTGATGGTTACCTGATTCATTTAGTTGGTCATGAGGCAAAAGGAAGCATTTTGTATGAGCTTCGAAAGCGCGGTTGGTGCAATGAGTGAGTTTCGTAAAGGGTGATTCCTAGGAAATCATTCTAAAGTAATTATTTTTCTTAGTTTAATGGCTGGACACAATAATACAGTTCGCGGATTTGGATTCTTTGAGATTATAGTAGATTTAACTCAAGATGGTTCGGAACATGTCGACGATATTGTGCATATCATTTTCCAGGTAAGATTGCTTTCAAGTCAAATTGTACAGCGTTAAAGTACACCTTTACTTCATAGTATTTTCGAATGCTGCGAGAAGAAAGTCCACAAAAGTGGATTTTCGACGAATGTCGCGACATTAACAAAATGCACTTCCGCTTCAAGGATAAGGATATGCCAGAGTCTTTGGTAACCAATGTGGTTGCGTCTATGCAAGTTCGTAAATGTAAAGAATATTATATAAGACAAGAGCACTAAAAGTTTGTTTGTAGATGTATCCGCTGGAAGAAGTCCTTACGGCACCGTACTTAATCAATGAATGGGAACCAGAGCTAATTACAAGCCTTCTCAACGAACTTGTCCCGGAAAAATGTCGCATTATATTGGTCAGCCAGAACTTCCAGTCCCAGTTACACAAAAGTGAACCGTGGTATGACACTAAATACGATACCGCCGAAATCGATGCCGAAACAATCAAAGTAAGACCCAATGAACCTGTTAAAATTATTTAAATTAGTAATAATTTCATAATTAGCGATGGGGCAACTGCGAGCGCAACGAAAATCTTACTCTACCCGCGCCGAATGCATTCATTCCGACAGATTTCACTCTTATGCCACTGGAGGCGGATATGAGTAAATATCCTGTTGTTATAATGGACACCCCAATCCTTCGGGTCTGGCACAAACAAGATGAGGAATTTCTCACACCAAAAGTTTGCATGAATTTCGACTTCTCCAATCCAATGGTTTATTCCGATCCGTTGAATTGTAACCTCAATCATATGTTGGTGGCGCTCTTGAAAGATCAGTTAAATGATTATTTGTATGATGCAGAGTTGGCGGGTCTAAAACTGGATGTTATGAACACTTCATCGGGAATAAGTGTTAGTTGGGGATCCATCATCTATCGTCAAAAATATAAAACATGTTTGCTTATTGTTTTAGGTTAACATCAAAGGATACAATCATAAGCAAGAGGTTTTGCTCAATAAAGTTCTCGATCATCTTTTCGACTTCAAAGTCGATGAGCAGCGGTTTGACATACTTAAAGAGGACTACATTAGGTCGCTGAAAAATTTTAAAGCAGAGCAGCCATTCCAGCATGCAATTTACTACTTGGCACTTATACTTACAGAGAATGCATGGTCAAAAAGTGAACTTTTGGATGCCATGACATGTAAGGAAATACTAATGACGTAGTGTTATCGAATTTGTAGATACAATTGTTGCATTGCAGTGGTCACAAAAGAACGGGTGGAGTACTTTGCAAAGGAGTTTTTCTCAAGATTGCACACAGAATGCTTCATCTTTGGTAATGCTACAAAACAACGTGCTCTAGAGATTGTTGGTGTCATGAATAAAAAGCTGGAGACAACGAATTCCATAGTACTGCCCTTGCTGGCGAGACAGATGTTAAAAAAACGAGAGTACAAGTTGTCTAATGGTAAGTCTGGCGCACATTTCCTCCGTATAGCAATTCATGTGCCAAATTTATTTCTTAGGTGACAGTTATTTGTTTGAAAATTCCAATGAATTCCACAAGACATCCTGTTCAGAGTTATATTTGCAATGTGGGCCGCAAAATGATCGGTCTATTGTATTTGTAGATCTTGTTTCTCAAATTCTAACAGAACCCTGCTATGATATTTTAAGAACAAAGGTAAGGCACTTACTAAAAAAATTGTTTGTGCAGACGCTTCATCTTTGATTTGAAACTTTTAAGGAACAACTCGGCTACATTGTATTCTGTGGCTCACGGAAAGTTAACGGTGGCACTGGCCTACGAATTCTAGTACAATCCACTAGACATCCATCGTATGTTGAGGATCGTATTGAGAATTTTATTGATGATATTGTGGTAAGCACAAAGTTTTTGTTAAAGCTTTTCAAATTTAATTTGGTTGTGTCGTTTTCTCGTAGGCAAAAGTACAGGAAATGCCTGTTGAAGAATTCGAGAACCACAAGGAAGCTCTTGCCAATAAGAAACTGGAAAAAGCCAAAAATTTCTGGCAACAATTCTCTCAGTTCTTCATTGAAATCGCACTGACACAGTATCACTTTGAGAGAGCTGAAACCGAAGTGGGCATTCTGCGAAAGGTCACAAAAGACGAGTTCCTCGAGTATATGAAAGTAAGGCTCCTTGTATAATAAGATTTCCCGAAATGTTGCTACTCTACTGTTACTTTTTTTAGACGTACATCAGTCGCGATGCTCCTGAACGTCATGTGCTGTCTATTCATATCGTTTCATCGCAATTCGATAAGACCGCTGAAGACGCTGATGTTACCAATATGGAGCGTCATACAAAACTTAACGATTTGTCGGCATTCAAATCGAGTAAGGAGCTATATCCTGTGGGGAGACCACATCTAGACATACGCGCAAAGGGCGCTCGTAGCAAATTGTAATTTTTTTTTTTTTAATTCAATGAGTGCGCTTGCGTTAGGAGAATTTTCATCGTGTTAAGTGCATTTGTTCATTTCAAATCGCATTATTGAAACATTTTTATCTCTAATGCAAAATTAAGGTAAAAGAAAAGCAATGAAGGAACTTTCATTATAATGTTGTGCATCGTTAAGAAGAATCATAAATACAAAGATATTTGAATGAGAAGAGAGTTTTTTTTCGAATATGTTGACGAGATGAGGGCACTTATTGGTATGGGAAATCCGCTGTCCAGTGAGGTAAATTCCTGTGATATTAAGTCGTTCGAGCCGCCGTTCTGTAAGAAAGAAAAAAATGAGTGAAAATTTAATTCGACAAATCGGCAAGTTTACTCACCTGATCTAAGATAGAAATCTTATGTTTGAACAGAACTTTATCATCGATATGCTTGAAAATTCCACCGGTGTCTAATACTATGTTACTCTTAAACTTATCACGTTTTTCGAATGATGCGTAAACGAGGTGTAAGTACAGAAAATCTCGACGAAGATGATTGAACGTTGCCTTTATTCTAAGAGGTTTGCCTACAAGTAGAAATGAATGTTACTTAAGAGAAGGTATAAATAAACTCTCCTAATGCTCAGTTTCGTGAGGATCAAAATGAGATGTTTTAAACTGAACATCGGTATCGGCAAACTATAGCTTTAACCTTTGGCGAAAAGTGTCCATACACCTACCTTTGATAGAGAATATTGGACTCTCCACCTTTCCGCTACTGCTATTTACATGTTCTGTGAAATTCTCTAGTTTCCAATAGTATGAGAACGATTTTTCTTTAAATGGATTGCTTTTGGTTGAAAGAGATTTTAATTTTGGTATTGACTTCCTCTGGCTCAATGTCGTCATCGCATCTGTTACTGGAATATTTGTTGTTGGTTCTGGAGTAGTGGTGGTAGGTTTCATTGCATACAATTCTGCTGGTTTGATTTTGACACCATTTTCCCGGGAGTTTTGCTTAAGAATTTCCTTTAAATTTAATTTAATCTCCTGGAGTTCTTTGTACAGTTTCAGTTCCAAATTGCGTAAAGCTAATTGCATTTCAGCTAGAAGGTAAGAACAGCATAAGAGATGATTATCTTTGGTTTGAAATAAATATACCTGATCCACAGACACCTTGTAGAGTTTTCGTTGTAACAGCCTCGGCACTAGCTCGTACCTCACCCGCTGTCACGGTGCAAACTGCCTTTTGTATTTCATGTGGATCATCTGGACTTGCTGCGCTATCTAACAAAAATGCATACTTAAATTGTTCAGCTATATTACAAAAAATAGGAATATAAGTCACTTGGAACCTAAGATGGATAACAATCAAGAATACAAAAAGTAATTAAACACCAGTATATGACTTAAAACACTTGAATTTTGAATCACAGATTTGCTTACACTAATTTCACATTTATCCATTCACTTTTCCACTTGTATGTTTTGCAGGGACTTTGGTTAACGAAACAATCGAACACTGAATTATTGTATTATCCGTCAGATTATGAAATTATGGTCATAATTTACTAATCCGTAATAACTTCTGTATTCCAGACAATTACCATTGGCTTAAGAATCATAAAAACTACAGAAAAATATAATTTCTCAAGTACTTCACTTAACGTCTGATACAAATCATCTTCAAGTGTATAAATGCCACTCTTTCATGTTTAGTTGAAAGTATTTTAGAGAGATACAACATTTTGTATCCAATTTGCATTCAAAATACTAATAGATACAAGATCTTCATTTAAAATGTGTAACACTTAAGCAAACTTAATCGCTCTCACCTGTACCGATGTCTGAAGTATTAACAGTAGCAATTTTACAGCCCACAATAACAATGAGCGTCAATAAAACTAGATTACGACAGCAATAAAACATTTTTATCAGGCGACAGATAGCTAGCTATAAACTATAATCCACGTATGACAAGAACTTCTCTCTTTATGTGTGGAACGTAACCGATTCGTCATCCTATGCTAAGGGCATGGGAAGTTCTCTTATACTGTCTGTCTTTGGCTCGTGGGATCATAATGCTTTCAACAAATTAATGTGTTCGCTTTGATGTGTCGAATTTTTACTTCTGGCCTAAAAATAGATATATTCAGTGCCAATACGCATCAGGGTATATGGAGAAAGCTACAGAGACCTACCTCTCTACTCACGGAAATTGTCGTGCGCAAGTGAGAAAAAAAAAAAGAAGCTACGCCTTGCCTTTCTTGCTTCAAGCGCCACTTCTTTTACATAAAATATGCTGCAAATACAAAACAATTTATGTGCGGCAATGGAATATTTCCAAAAGTATAATTTTAGACTTCGATAACCTGAAAATAGACCTACAAATATGTACTACACATTTATCTGAGTGGGTGGACATTGTTGCGATCATGAAACGTTTTTGTTTACGATTCGTTGGCAAGCAGTGGGATTTGAAAGGGGCTCTTGAAACACACTTTGAATTGAAAAGTCTTCGGGCTCTGATTTGTAGGATTTAGACAGGGATGTGTATATTGCTGCTTGCAATTATAACCTAGATTAGATCGAATTTAATTATAGTTATCATCAATCTCTGATAAAAGCTTAATTGGCAGTCATCATCATCAGAAAGCGGTTTCTATTTGAAATTTAAATTAATCGTAATGCTAACTGAATTAAATTGGTTTTTGGAAATAAAAAAAATGTCTGCATAGGTAGATTACAGGTAAATTCCCACTGTTTCTTGAATTAGTTTCAAAGTACGGGCCGCAATTTTCCTGTCTTTTTTTTGCAGACATTTATTTCTAACAGGATTTTATCTAAATCCTTATCAGCATGATAGAGCGAATAATCCACGGTGCTATGTTAAGGGGAATTCGTAGGGCACACTTGTTGATAACTATGGAGTTGTTTTACTTCTCAATTCTAGTTGTGGATAGCCAGAGGAGTTTATAAACAAACTATTGGCTGACCTAATTTCTTTTGGAAGCGTGGGAGAATAAAAATCTGAAGATACCTATAAGAGAAAGTCGTGTACACCATAAGACGTAGTCACAGGGGAAATATAAGCACTTTCTTCCCCACGACCAGTTGCACAAAGTTGACGCCACACCTGATTCTCCATCTAATACACAATTTTTGCCATCAGCAGTAGATACGGCAACGATACGCTTCTAATCGCAAAAAGATAAGCCTAATCTATAAAAACAAGAAAGGAAATAAAAATATAAACATTATTTATGTTTTTTTTTTTTGTTTTTGTGATAAACTAACCCAATCAATGTTGCTAATATAATCGATAATAATTTTTTGCCTCTGGTAAATTGACCATTGCCTTGACTTTAGTTAGTGCAAATTTTATTTCGACGTGTGCGGAACGTGATATCAGGACATTTCTTGTTTGTCGTCTACCGTCTAACCACCATTTTGTGGATTTTAAATACACCTATGTTTGCTCGAAAGATATACAGTGGTAAACTGAGTTTTCAGTTTCATTTTCTCACCTTTATCCTTATACTTTATTTGAAATTAAATCATTTGAATGCTTCGCCACTGATCGATCGCAATAAGGATGATAAGCTTGTGTTAAAACCTCCGGACGTCATTTTAACTGATGACTGCTTAATGCATAGCGGTGATAAGAAAAATTTAATAGAAATAGTCAAAGTTACGTCGGCAAAAGTGAAAAGTGATATTCAAACAAAGAATGAAGTGAATAATTATTACAAATATACTGTGAGTGAAAATAAGGGTGAGAGCAGTGAAGTGGCAGATTCACATAAAGACGACGATGGTTCTGATGTAAACGACGATCTTGTGAATGATTATATATTACAATTTTCGACGAATGGTGCTAATTCATGCATGTTGGATGGCCTGAAGGAACATATGATGATATGGGCGAACGCGAATGGAAGCTTAACGTACCCGAATTCGACAAGCCGTGGAACAGGTAGGAGCATTGACTGCTGGCACATGTGTTCTGAAAATTAATTTTTTTAAATTGATAACTTGGAACGAGCATTAGCTGATGTAATCAGTATCGTTTAACTTTGGCGTCATTTATCGTAACTATACGAGTAATTAGTTTCATTTATGTCATAAGATTATTGCCATAATATTGTTGGACCTACATACCTGAAATTCTGAAGGTTTTCGCACAATGATCACTAGCTATCTGGAGCTATCTCTCTTTATTTTTGTGGACTATCGCGAAGACCATAACGTTAACAAAGGCTGAACGCAATGTAAGATATTTTTGCATATTCCAACTCGTTTCCAATTTAAGGAATCTTCTCCCAATTGTTTGGAATCCAGAAATGCAAATATTTGGTGCGATAGCCCAGCCTAGACCAACCATTCATGTTGTGCAGCGAAAAAAGAAAACTTTTAGGTGTTCTATTGACTCGAACTCGTGTCAGCTCACTTAAAAGTCCAAAGTCACTAAGTCACGCATATGTACATATATACACATTTATTTTTTTCTAATTAAAGACCCTACAGAGTTCATAGTGGATAAATCCTATCGACCCGATGTTACTGATGATTTACTCGCTGCTGAAGTTTCGTCACATTGCAAGCGACGATCGCATGGAATTGTTGCATTTTCTGCTGCATATAACGCTCTAACGTACGCACCGTTTAAAACATTGTACGGAATGAGGAGTTCATTAAAATATCTTATGCTGAAAGGAAACAACTTTTCATCATATCGACCAGAGGCTGATGACATCCGGAATAGTAAGTTAAAGCCATATTATGGTATATCGATTTGTTAAATAAGTTAAAAGTATCTTAACAAAATAATTGGCAATAAAAACAATACAAAATTTCAGTACTATTAAGGAATAAGAAAAATAAACCAAAGGATAAAAATATACCTCATGATGCATGTGAAGAAGATGTGATGAAGGGTAAGGTGTTGAAGGTGTTGGCAAAGAGTTACAGCAATTCGCACTCAAACATTGCAAATGAAGCCATTTTCATTTCATTAATTATTTCATTCAATCAAAGGCTTATGGGAAATGGTTCAAATCATTACTTTTATGTGCTTAAAAAATCGTATTTGATAACATATCAGCTAATACGAAACTCTATTCGCTCTCTTTTTAGAACATGGAATCGCATGGGCTACGTTTCCTGAATTGCCTGCTCTCAACGAACTGGACATTAGTAACTGTATGATAGAATATATCTCTCCGTATGCATTTCAAAATGTATCCAATCTCACGAACCTTTATCTCTCGCATAATAAACTTTTGAGAATTTCATCAGAGGCATTCGGAAATGTTCCAAATCTTCGTTATTTGGATTTGTCACACTTGAATGCTCTGGATTTGGAGTTTACGATACCAGTTCCGTCAGTGGAGCAGATTGTAAATCTACTAGTTGGTGTAAAAATAGAACAGCATGCATTTAAGGAACTTTCGAACTTGGAATACCTGGACCTATCTTATACAAAAATTACACGAAACAGTGCAGTAGCTTTCACTTTAATGGGAGAGAAGTTGAAATATCTTAGTCTTTGTTTCACTGCCTTTCCAGTGATAGGAAATGCAATGTTTAAAAATACAGCCCTTCGGGGTCTAGACCTATCGGGGAATTCTTATGCTGGTTATACTATGGTTGAGGACTCATTTTCTTCAGTGGCCAAGTCTTTGGAATTTCTTTTTTTCGAACAATCAAACTTAAAGGAATTGGAGTGGCTGAAAAAACTTCAAAATTTAGTAATTTTGAATTTAAACTCCAACAACATCAACACTTTGTCTTTGGATACTTTTGGAGCCCTGGGCAACCTTCATGTGCTTGATCTAAGTTCCAACCACATTGGCAATTGGTATAACCGAGTGTTCACACACAACCCAAAGCTGAAAATTCTCAACCTTCGCGACAACAATATCAATATTATAACGTCAGAAATGCTGAAAGACTTTCAGGAACTGGATTACCTTGGCATAGGTGACAACAATTTCGTATGCGATTGTGTCCTGAGGGACTTGGTTGATATAGCGACTGCAAACAATAAAAAGGCGGACTGTGTTAACAATGTCTTTACCGTTGCTCAAAGTTTAATTCAAGAGACTTTAAAGGCAAAGCAATATCCATACGATATTCTAGATTATGAGTTTAATTTGGCGTACGCAGGCTACTTGGCCACAATCAAGAAATACTTGCCAATGCTTAAGAAAAGTTATCGAAACATACGAGAACAGATGAGCGAACATAAGATTTTCAATTTACGCATTATAACAAATCATTACAAAGCAGTGAGTTCCACCTCTTGTCCTAATCCAAATCAAATCATTATCTACGACAAGATTAATGGTTCAACGCTAAAGTTTCAACTACTCGATTACGAAGACGAACATTATTGGTGCTTCAATGAAACGGAGAAATTAACTTTTTTTGAGTTGAACTGCGAGTCGAGGGCGTTTACTGATGGAATCACAAAAGAGATTCGACATATTACAAAGTATGTTGTGATTGCGGCGAGTATAATTGTGTTCTTATCAGCAGCCGTGTTTGTAATCTACCTCAAACGATGGCATATCCATTATTATTATTCATCTCTGAAATCTGCTGCTTTGTTGGCAATAGCCGCGCAGGAAAATAATGAGAAATTTAAGGATCTAACGGAATCAGATTCGAATTTGATTTATGATCTATTCATAAGCTATTGTCAGAGCGATCGAGAATGGGTGCTGGAGGAACTAATGCCAAACTTAGAAATCGCCGGTGATATGTCGATCTGTATGCACGAGAGGGATTTTCAAGTGAGTTGTCAGTTTAGGGTAAATGCCTGTTAAATAAAATATATCGCTCTCTTTGTGCTAGGTTGGTCTTACTATTTTGGATAACATCATATCTTGCATGGATCGCTCTCGATGTTTAATGCTTGTCATATCGTCCAATTTTCTTCTGAGTCACTGGTGTCAATTTGAAATGCGCTTAGCTCAGCACAGGTAAATCGCATGACATTGCCGACAGGTATTTACTTATCAGTTTTATTCTCACAGAATGTTTGAAGCCAGCAAAGAACAATTAATCCTCGTATTTCTTGAGGACATTCCTAAACGAAAACGACCCAAAACTTTACAATACCTGATGGAGGTTAAGACATACATCAAATGGCCATCGGGCGAGTGCCCAAATGTTAAGTGGGATGAGAAGAAAATCTTTTGGAAGCGGCTGCGGAAATCGATAAACAATATCTCTTGGAACACCTAGGCTACAGTCGATTGCTCTTGTGGGCACGTCTTTACTATGTACCTGATAGAAGAGGGCTGTAAAGCTCTTTTTAAGTTACTTACATTAATTTATTTTGCTTTGTTTTAGTTGTAAAAATATACAAAGAGACTTAATAAAAAGTGTTCCTTTGCCGCTGAGAGTTTTACTGCATTTTACTGATATCCTCGTATTGTACTCTTTCAACGATTCTCCCTTTTAGAGGTCCTCGGGAGATTTCGATCGTTACACAGAAGTTTTTTTGGTCAAGTTTCTTGAGAATGGCTTCACTGCCACGATATGCTCCATTTACTACTCGAATTGGTTTATCCAACGCTGGAATAACAGTCTCTAGGTGAGCCTGAAAGCAAGTAAATTATTAAGGCACCATATTCCATCACAAAAATAATTCCAGCACTTACCTGATCAACTTTAACTTTGTCTCCAGATTCAAGGAATTTGATTTTTCCCCGATATTTGTCAATAACTTCCAACACAACGGCCTTTTGTTTGTAAAACTTCTCGCCCAAAGACTTGTCAACGAACTTCACAATGATTCCCTCAACCAGCCAGTAGTCCTTTCGGTTCTGTTTCTCTTTTTTCATTTCCTCCTGTTTGATGATCTCACCTAGAGCGGATGTAGTCGATGACGACGAAGACGAGGTAGATGGTTTATCTACAGGTCTTGGTTTTTTAAATACCTTTTCATCTGCCTCAGTAGACGACCTCTTTAGCAAACAGGATTTCCCCAGTGCAGCGCCTTCAGGATTAAATTTTTTTTCTAGTTTTATGCCAAGAACGAGTAGTTGATCTTCGTCCCTAACCAATTCGGTGTATTTCTCATCCTCACTAAGTTCTTCTTTCTTTTCCGACTTTTTCGCCTTCTCGATTTGCTTCTCAATGAATTCCATCATTCTCTCTTGATCGTCTTTTTCCATTTTCTCCTTCTTTTCCAACTTATTCTGAGCTTCCATAGCTTCGGGACTGCGATCGATGTACGTTACGAACCATCCCTTTTCTGTCTCATCGACATGACACTGTCCACTGCGTCCGAGCCATTTAACATAGTCCGATAATGTTAGCCAGCGAGTGGCATTCATGTGAATGTGATTCTTATCTGCGATATATTCCTGATAAACTTTATTCGCAGCCACTCTTTTGGTACCAAATCGCCTTCGCAATAGCTCCATATATCCATCAGAGAATTCCTTCGAAAAACTAAAAAGGAACTTGCCAGGGGTTTCAGCAAACAGGAGCAGCTGCCGTTGATGGGCTTCGCTGGTTGTATGGCACTTAAATCCATTTTCATCGCGACACTGCTTCTGACACATTTGGCAGTACCATCGAAGTTTTTGTAATCCCTTGGCCTTCATTTTATTGGCCAAGTATTTGGGTGTGCCCACCTCTGCCTTACCCATTTTGGATTATTTCTTAAATTAGTTAGGTGTAGTTAAATGTTTAGTTTCTTTTATATTATTCAAATGATAAAGAGAAATTATTTGTGAAACTCAATTGAGCTGGAAAAACAACAAATGAGAAATGTCAAATACAGAGGAGGAATACATATGTAGTTACAAAGATGGCGAGCTTTCCCATAATTTTCCCAAATTAACAGCAATAAAATAGCTTTCCAGTTTTGTTTTTCGGGTGAGTTCTGAAATACGTACATATCTCACAAAGCAGTGTTAATAAATCTACAAAATAAATTTGGGCAAATGTTTCATCGCACACATAGAGGAAAACACACCCCCATTCAAAGTTCATACATTTTTTTGTCCATAGCAAAATGGTTTTATATGAAATACAGCGTTGACTTGACGTTCAAAAAACGCTCGTTCAGACATGGAAGGCAAACTCAACGAGCATTGATTTTTTTTTACCGAGGTTTGATGTAATATGTTTTGTTTCTGTTGCGCGGATCAGTTAATTGGAATGATGCACATTTTTGGAATGCCCGCCCTGGAACGTGGAATGACGCTGGAATATTGCACCACCCCATCTGATCTGATTGACATCAAAATGTACAAGGTACTTAGTATTAGCAGAGATCAACAAACCTTTAACTTATCTCTGGTACTTAGTAACTGGGCAATACTCCTAGATAATGAGTAGTAAGTATTAAAAAACCGTCTTTAAATTGTTTTTAAAATAAACAAATGCATCCCTATACGAATTCCCTTTAATTGTCTGAATCTCAAAATTGCGCACTGCCAAGTTAACTTATCAAACCAGAGACTCGAAGGGTGCCTTCTATCCTTCACGATCCCAGGCAGGCGGCTTGCAGTTTACTAAACCAAGGTTTTTAGCATCCGCTTAATATTTAAACTGAAGGTTCGGTTTTCAACATCCTCGAAGATAGGACCAAATATTCGACGTAAAAATTGTCTATCGAAGAATCCCAAGATCTGTTCTACTGTCTTACTTATTAGTTATTACCCTGCAAGCAAGACTGGCAAAATCAGCGAAGTAGCAACGGTTACCTAAGGTTATCGTTCATTATCCATCTATGAAGTACCTCGACGTAGACGAACTCCTCTACAAGCTGTCGATTGTCCTGTTCTGTTCTAGATGTTGTTTGAAGGATCTGTTTTTGGTCATCAGCCCCTACTTTGTCTTCTCCTCATTCATCAAAACACCAACTCGTTTGACTTGTTTGCTAATTGGCTTTCAATCGTCGTAAATGCTTCAATAATGGCACGCTGGAAACAGGCGATGATGTCAAAATCCACTGCGTACCCCAGCAACTGGATCGATTCGAAATCGACTGCGAACCCCAGCAACTGGATCGATTAATTATAGTACTTTCTATGTCTATCGCAAACATATCTGCTCCAACACAAGATTTAAGTTATTTCAATGAATGCTGCTTTCATATTCATGCGATGCTTTGATGTGCGTTATTTTGTCTTACGTTTTCAAAAGAAAAACTTTTTAAAGTCGTATCCCAACGAGATTCGCCCATTTCACTGCCAATGCTCAAATCAACAACGATAAATGCCATTTGCAAGCCAAAAAGCAAAGCTGCGCAGTGGATACATTCCCAATGCATTTTGGAAAGTTTGAAGTTGTAGTAATGCGGCAGTGCTGCTGTGTATTTGAAAACATCCTTCGTCTACTTAGAAAGACAATAACCATCCGTCCCAGAGATAAACATCTCTACTCACAAATAATAAATAGATTTATTTCGTGTGGAATCTTTTTATTATATATGTATAGGTACCTATAATCTTTTTTGTTTCTTTTTTTTTTAATTTTTTTTTTATTTGCGTCACTTTGCTGGCTCATTCTCTTTTTGTATCTCACTTTTTTCTTCTTCGCTACTTCGATAAATATATAACATAAAATTGTAATGTCTTGCTTTATATATATTTTTTTTTATTTATAAGTTAAAATCTTTACTTCCATTTCTATCTAGGGCTACGATTTCTGCTTTTCCTTTGAGTTGTTGATCTTGATTTTAAAAAGTTTTTTGTTTTCTTATATTTTTCTGTGTAAATATATGTATGTAAACATGCTCTGCAAAATTGTGTTGTTAAAATGGTTGTTTGAACTGAAAGCGTTTATGTTTTTTGTTTTTTTTTTTTTCTGTCTCAATTTTAAGTTTTACCCTCCTTTTTATTTACTAAACCTTAACAGTTTATGCATTCATATACATATATATTTATTTTTATTTATTTAAAAAATAATAAAAAACAATATTTATAGTTCTTGATTTAGAGTTTGTGTGTCACTTGCCAATGCACAATCTCTTTCTCTTTTTACTGTTTTCTTTTCTTTTTTGTTTTTCTTTTAGCTTAAGTTGGTAAATTAAATTATCTGAGTAAATTAGAAAAAAAAAAAAATTATATTAAACAATAATAAGAAAATGAACAGCGGTAGTTCGACTAAAGCTCAAAATAGGCTTCCGCCAGAGGCACAGACAGATCTCTTTTTTAGATATTATATTTTTCCCCCATTTTCATTTGACGCTGTTGGCTAGGAAAACATTTTAAAAGTGTTTTGTGTTTGTGTGGTATTCATTTTAATATATATTTTACTCTTTTTTTATCAATTAATTAGTAAATATTGTATATATGATTTCCTTTCTTGTTTTACTTCGCAACTTAAGATTCTATACATGTTTTTTTTTTTGTATTGGGTGTTGACGTTTTTAGTTTCTTATTTCTGCGTTTATTTTTATATTATTAACGGTTTTTTTTTTATTATTATTCTTGTTATATTGCGAATAATTTCTTTTTCTTTTCTTCTGAGGTATGAATTTACCGAAAAAGAATTTTTAACGAAAACAAAAATTGTCTAATAATCATCTAAATCGAAACACTCGTTGTCCAATTCATCTAGCTGCATACTCTGGAAGTCTACTTTGTAACGCAAAATGCCTGTAGGAGAAAAAAACAAACAAGTTTGTTTCATTAGTGAATGTTTCTAAATGTCTTCAAAGGTGAAGAGTAGAAAGAAATAAAAATATATGTAAAAAAAAAGGTATTTTAAATAAAGGCAAAACAAATAACACTTGGAAAACAAAGTTAATTTAGCTAAAAAATGAAACTAATAACAAAAACATTATTTTAAGTATGCATAGGTACTGTTATAAAATTTACTATAAACGTAACAGTTAGATTGCAACCCGAAATACTAGGGAACATGATCTTTTGTAGAAAAACTTCAACCTAATGGTTGGAAGGAGAGGTCACCATGGCTTAGTTGTAAGTGCGTTCGACTGTTAAGCGAAAGGGCACAGGTTCGAGCCTCAAAACCACCTGTTCGCAAGCACGATGAAATATAATTTGTCATGAAAAACCTTCCCTATCTGATGTTCAGAGTCGGCACAACATGAATAGTTTCGATTAGCTAGACTCGCTATGACTCGCACTATTAATTAACGTTTTGTGATGGGATTTTCTAGAGTAAATTAAACACAGTTGTAGAATATATTTTATGTCATGTGAAAAAGATATGCCCAGTGTACCTCAAAATCAAAGTTGCAGAAATGCTAGTTTCCAAACACAAAGAATAGGTGGGTAGTGACTAGTTAATTTCTGTGTAAAATGAATAAGAACAGAAGCCAGACAAAGATCTTAAGAGATATTTTTTTTTTACTCCCTACATGCCCATGCTGCTATTGAATCGGTCACACCGTTCGTATCACGATAATTATTCCATTGCAAAGTCTGCCAATGCAAAAGAAAGGATTTTGTTTTATGGTTAGGCAATCAACTTTCAGCTTTGTACAGGCACGGGCCTTACACATTTCGTGAATTACAAGAGTTTTAGTTTATTTTCTACTTTTCATACATGTGGGCAACTGGCCTCGAAATGATTTTTGCCTCAGGGCCTCGTGAAACATTAATTCGACACTGTGACAGTAGGACTGTGATTACACGTACCTTGATCAAGTAAAGAGTATGCGTGTGATGATTAAAAATGAATTGCTTTGCTACAAGTGGAAAACGTACTCGTAAATCATCACAGACGAGCTTATACTACACATTTTAGAAATTGAACGCCATTTTTATGTCGTTTATTGTTCGAAAGTTGAGCTAATACTAAAAGAGTATTATCACTCATTTCCCTTTCATATTTTTGAATACAAATTCTTGTCAAGGCACATGTAATGTTATCACAGTCAAACGTACATAAAGTTAGTTAGTTTGAAGTGGTTCACTGAAAAGAGGTACACTTAGACCAAAAGTACAAAAAGCAGTGCCCTGTTAGGACGTTGGTTTCGAGAGCTAGTCGCTTTTTAGTCGAATTGATCTCTTACGAATCAAAGACAGGCCAGATTAACCCAGCACTATTACAATAATCAAGACGTTGATATCTATGATTTGCTTTCACTAGAGCATCGGTGTAAATCAGGTGTTTAACAAACGACAGAGGCTTCCTGCTTTTCGCGCATTGAGAGCCTTGTCTGGTTAATTCGTCAGCCGGCAGAGTTCCCTGGAATGTCGCTGTGACCTGCAACCCAACAGAGTGTGACATTACCCTAGATTTTGTTGCTTTGAATTGAATAAAAAAAAAATATATAAATCTGCACTTGGGCATTTTCAAGACTTTGTTTTCGTTAACCCCAATGTAAGCCTTGCCCCGTGTTTAGTTTGCAACTGTCTAACTATCTGCAACACTTTACAATGTTACTAAACTTTATAACGTGCTGGTAATCATTTTATCAATGCAAATTACAACTCAAAAAAAAAAGAAAGAGTACAGCATGCATGAATGAACAAAAATAAAGAAATCAAATCAAAGAGTAAATTATAAGGACACAACATTCAAATAAACTCGTTAGAAAATTACCTTAGTCAAAAAGACGCAGTGATTTTTAAGTTTGAATGCAGGGTTTCTTTTTTTGTTTTTTGTTATTAAAGGGATTAAGTTATATGTGTGTGAGTTCGAACTTCATGATAAGAAAAGTTTGGGGAAAATTGTTAGCTTTTAACTTTTATTTTTTGTTTCTCTTAAATAACATGTCAGTATATATGCACGACAGGATTTTTGTTTATTCTTCGTAATTTTACTTGTAAAATTAAATGTTATAATAAAAATTCACGCGATCTAAATTTATTAGTTTTTCAATTGTTTTGTTTTTCTTTTACAATAAAAAAAAAAAAGAAAATGAACAAAAAAAAAAACCCGAGAAAATGCGACTCTTCTCGTGCTTTCTTTTGTGTGAAGTTTCTCGCTACACATTGCTCTCCTTGTGTTCTCTTATTATTAGATACGTATTTACTTTTTGTTTTTTGTCATGTTAAGGTTTATTTTTGTTTAGTAATCATCAAGGTCAACATCATCCAAAGGTTCGTCGGCTTGAAGCGATTGAAAATCTACTTTGTAGCGCAAGATTCCTACGTTTTTTATTTTGTTCAACATAGCATGGCAAATATAGTAATAGCCCAATAAACGCATTAGGGGATCGGGATTATGGTTATTTTTATATTTTTTAGATTTTTTTTTACGTGGCAGCATTAAAATGGAAAAATACGAAAGAAAATGATTTTTTTTTTGTTTCTTTCCTCTTACGGTACAAATTCATTATATATAGTTGATTATGTCAATGGTATTAGCAATAGAGTGAAGGGATTAAGATAGAAAGCAGGAAGTAAAAGAACTCACCTCCTATACCACCAAATCCTCGGACAAACTGACTACCTTCCTGAGATTTATCGGTAATGATCTCAAGTGTAGCACCGAATATTTTGTAGTTGTTCGCAAGCCATTCCAAAAGCGGTTGAGACTCGATTAGTTCCATTTCGACCCCACTCTGAAAAGAAAGACCCATGGATTTAGATTTTTTTTTTTTTTTTTTGTAGGGACAACTTACTTCCTTATCGGTAAAGTGGGATTTATCCTTTTCCTGTTCAGGCGTCAGATGTAATATTGTGGTCGACGTTGAGTTGGCATGATTCTTTAGCACGTACCGTTGAATGTCTAGATTCTCCCAACAAATCAATGTTTCGACTGAACCCAGTTCCAATGCTCTTAAGGTGTCCTCAACGCCAAAGCAGTATTTACCTGTATCCTGTGACAATGCAAACAAATAAAAACAACATGACAAACCACAATGGTAAATGGTATTACCTGAGAAATTTCATCAAAGTAGCGGCCTATGAGTTTCTTTTCCTGAATAAATTTAACATTTTGCAATGATTCCGCAGCCAGTTCTATCGCCTGATTGAATCCGTTCTCGCCTCCATAGGAAACGTCCACCAGCTTAATAATCTTTGATTGCAGTCTCTGTAAAAAGATAAATTATAGTTAAAATTATACGAATTTGTTTAATATTTCCTTACAGGATCAAACATATCAGATTGACTCAGTTCAGTTTTGAAATCAGCGCTACCGGCCAAAATGAGACCCGCTATATTCGGTTTGTCATTTGTAATGAACAGCTGTGTGGCAACTTCGGCAACTTTTCGCACGTAATTGTGACGTTTTTCCATACGCAATCGAGCGAAACGTAACGCAGATTGACCACCACGACCGTGCTTCTTCGGCAGATCTACCGTAAACTTGTGTAATACCTCGCGGGTGTTACCTTGCAGTGTACCAAATAGAGCCCCATTACCATCCATGACTATGAAGCCGAATTTATTATCGTCCGCAAGTAGGGCGGTCAACGCCTCCGTATGGAACTTATTATCGCACAAATAGAGGGATGTATTGATAGGTTTAAATGGCTCGAAATCGATGTTGACTTTCTTTTCTTTGCCTTCTTCCGTGACAATGGTGCCGCAGTAAATAACTAAACCGTTTGGAGGCACTTCAAAGTGGGAAAAAAGAAACAAATTTCGAATTCTTTGGTTAATTTTTCAGCATGACAGGATTAAGGGGGGAATCGTTCTACATACCTTTGGTGTATAGTTTAAGTCTATGCTGCACAGATGTGATGGCACCTAAGACCGACAGTCGATTGACACGTGATTTAATATTTGACGCTGTTCCAAATTCATCCGCTAACATTTTGCTTACACGTGAAATTTGATCTTTTGGTGGAATAATAAGAGAAATCATACTGGTACCATTGCTGTGGATGAGAATAAAAGAGAGTTTATCAATATTTGTTATGTTGATACAAGAAGTTAACATTTCAATAGGGTATAGCTTAACATGTTCATTTCTATTACCTACTTGTATATTTCCTAATGCACGAACGAATTTGCAGATGCATTTTGGAGCATTTATAGTTAGAAGTTTAACCAGCGAAGAAGACACACAATCACTCATCAAACAAATATTGGAGTGACACATGGGGCTGGTGGTACTCCCCCTTCGTAGATACAATATTTGAATACAGGTTTGTTTTCGTAATGCATTCAGTTTCTTAAGGAATGTGGTTTCGAAAAATACGAAATCTTAACCCAATTATTCTGAGGGGTAGTTCTACAAACTTCTCTTACTGGTACATTGCTCATTTAAAAATCGATTCCGTAATAGAAAGTTAATTTAGTTACAGTCCGACTGCTTAATATTTTTTTTATTTTTTTTTTGCACAAGTCAGCGAGACAAATTCCTATTAATTAAATCTATCATAACAAAAAATGACACCTAGCGACATGTTGAGTGCCTCCACATACCCACGTCAACGAAATGCGTGATAAATGTTCACACTTGCTTTTGTAAAGCAAAGAAAATAAAAACACACAACTTCTCAAAATGCCAAACAAACTTCATTGAGCTAAAACTGGATCGAACTAGATACCTCTACCTAAATCAGTGAACAACTTCATTGCAAATATGTAGTCAACGTGTTGCGCGTTCTAAAGCAATACACTCATCGATTGTTTTGCCAATCATTTTACCAGCCACTAAGGCTGGTTTATTAACTACTTTTTAACATTCGCGTGTTGGAGTTAGAGTTATTAAACTACCCCTGAACCTTGCCATATGGGTTAAGTCAAGTAATGAAATCCTCTTAATGGCTTACATAACAAAAGCTTATGAGACTATTGCATTAAACGATTGGTGGGTGATAAACCATAGCAATGCAATGCTACGTGATTTGTTTACTGGCACATGCTGTACACCTCATAAGAATAAGCGGGAGACTTCTTTCTGTGGGCGTGAATGTGAAAGGGCGAAGTGCACCATGAGCTGCTCTGATAAAAATAAAAAAAGAAACAAATGCACCGATCGACCGACGAAATGTACAACTTTGATGATGTCTGCAAATTTAATTAAACAACCTTCAAATAACTTTTTTTTTCCTTGTCGTCGCTCGACAATGCAGTATCCCACCTCTCATGTTAATTTTTTTTTTTTATTTCGGTTTCGCGCACCAAAAACGAAGAAAAGCCAGAAGAAAGTGACAAGTGACAGAGGAGTGGTAGAGCTCTCACAGCAGCCAACTCCCACAAGAGGCGTTTTTCAACATAAAAATATAATTCTTTAGAAAATACTGAATCATTTGGGTTGATTCTTGGATATTGTTTGTTTTATGAAAATTAAACTTTTTCCTTATTAAATTCTTTGGCATTGGGAGTGTAAAAGGTGACAAAGACAGCGGACAAAGAAAGTTGCTGCGCTGTAACACATTTTAAGGTTCTGTTGCAGAGATTGAAAACGCATAAAATAAAAAGAATATTATTAAATGTTACTCACCCACGGGCCATTTCTAAACTCTTGATGAGTTTCTTAATTTTCCAGATTTCCACATTGCGATCAGCGGACGTCTCTTCGCCGGACATCTTGATGAGTTTTCTTTAATTCCTTTACGTGTTTGGGGGGGAAAATTCTTCGATTTTATTTTTCACTACGAAAATTATTATATTCACGATAAACTAATTGAAATATTTATTAAGTGAGAAAATAAAAAAAAATGTGTAGCAAACGATGGAGAAAACAAAAAAGACGAATTTTGTGTGTTGGTAGAAAAATTTCTGTATTAATTGCCCCAAGACGAAAGGTTCTCGTGGCAAAATATGGCGTTTGACTAGGCGCACACACGTTCCAATTCGAAAAAATTCCCGAAAGAGATTACAAAAAGCCACCGTACACACTCTGTCCTTTTCGCACGCCGAGGTGATGACGTTCGACTAGTAGGCAGAGATTTATACGCACCTCTGTACGTCCTTGTTGTTCCTCCTTGAAGACGTTTTGTTTCCCACAATTGCAGGCACTTTCTTTTTTTTTGTTCGAACTGAAGGATGAATGAATTTGGGTGAAGTGAAGAGGGAGTTGGGTGAGGTTATATGTCAAGTCAAGCAAAGGGAAACCGACCGAATGAGCTGCACATTTTTTTTTTTAGATAATTAATTTTCGCCAATGGAAATAATGTATTTACTTACGGTGAAAATAAATCGATTAAGCGCGCACTTGAGAATAAAATGATGGGAAAACTGCCTTGAAATGGGCTTAATTTGGCATGAGTAAGATCGAAGAGCAGAGCGAACTTCTCACGCCATGTGCAGTTTTTAAGAAAAAGGAAAGAAACTTTGCAGCATTGGTCCGGAACGATATGGGGTTGGAGTGTAGTCGTTGTTTTTTTTTTTATCATGTGGCATATGGTCGGAGGGTGAGTTCGAAAGATTATCACAAGTCGGGTCTCTTATTTGATGATGTAATTAGGATGTATTAAATGTTTCGGTAACAAATGAAAGAAGCATTCTGTCTAGGAATCTAAAGATTTGTTCAACTTTCTATTCTTTCATCGTTAATAAATAATAAAAAAAATATGAAAATAACATTCGCGCATTTATATCTCATTCCGTACCAGACCTTCTTGAACAATTTTGATGGCACCCTGTTTTCGATATGTCTTTTTGACGTTTCATAAACCGTCGTCTGTTATCAAACTCATTGGCGCAAACACAACACGCTTTCTTTCGTTTTTGGTTGCAATACATTTAAATTTAAAATAATGCCACCGACGAACCGCAAGTCGCTCTATCCTCAGTCTTCCTTACCATATTCTGTTTACCTTAAGCCTCCGGTCAGAGAAGAGAGTCAAACAAATGGAAATAATGAGCAATCTTTAGATCTAAGTCCCAGATCCACTTGTAAGTTACTTGCTATTTGCTGCTCTCGCTTTGTTTCACAGAATTCCTTTTCAGTTCTAAAGGTCGGTATACTCTCTCAGGTAAAAGGCTCAGCATATTTGGAATATGGTAGCACGAAACTTATTGCCGCTATCCTTCCACCTCGGGAGATCAACAAACAATCGAGGAAAAAGTAGGTTACCAAGATTCGATTTACTGTGATCTATCTATGTTAATTTCTAGTATCCTTGGTGTGATATCCTGTGACTTGAAGTACGCTCCGTTTGCCACACATGATCGATCCCTAAATCTCACGAAAAAAGAACAGTTTCTCAGTATTGCATTGAAGAAGGCGTTGGAGCCAGTTATCTGCTTGCATGAGTTTCCTAATTTTCAGATCGACATTATGGTATACATACTGCAAGACGATGGTTGTGTTCTTAGTTCGGCAATAAACTGTTGTGGAGCCGCACTAGCTGAGGGTGGGATTCCCGTTTATGACGTTATTACAGCGTCAACACTTTGCATATTTAATCAACACATATACGTCAACCCAACTGGTATGACTAACGAGAAATTCTTTACCTCTGCTGGTTTAAAACAGTCTCATTGCAGCTACTGAAGAGGAACTAGTGCAGCTGGAACTTGAAGGCGACAAATCCGTGGAACATGGAATCTGTGTCGTTGCCAGTCTGTCTGCAGTAAACCAAGTCGCCGAATGCTTTCAAAAAGGTTACATGACCTCCGACACAGTTGAGAAGCTCACAAACTACACACTGAAAGTGAATCAGAGTCTCCTCAGTACGGTCAAGCACGTCCTCGTTAATAAAGTGAAACACCACCTCAAGTAATTTTGTTCCAAAATAACGTTTTACGTTTTATTTTTTTCCTTAATCAGTCAACAACCTAAATGTATTCCAAGACAGTTTAAAATTTCATAATCTAAGCATCAGTGGCGGCCTCGAGAACTGCCCCCGAGTACGCCAAATCCCAATAGTGCTCCACTTGATGTTTCTGGAAGAATTCCCTTGCCATCTTCTCCATCGGAAAGACCTTGAACTTGATTTCGCCAAAATGTCGTCGTTGGCTGGTTCCCTCCCAGACTAGAACACATGAATTCGGCACCTCTTGACCGTCGGGGTTTTTCACCATATCCTCCTCCCACTTAATGCGGGTCAACATTAGACGTCGGTATTTCTTTTGCTGCTTCGGACCGCCCTCGACTACTATGACACAGCAGTCGCGGAACAGTACCACGGAGCCCGTCATGTGGAGTTGTTTAGCGTTGGTTTCCACTTTGAATTTCTTGCTTGCGTTGTCCTGAAGGTCCCGAATGCGGTATACACTGACGTGGACTCCGCAGGAGGTGTCCTCTTTGATTTTGCGAATTTTTTTCTCCCGCTTTTGTTCGACGGTTAATTTACGCGCGTTGTTGGCGTCTTCATGAGCTTTCTGGCGCTTTGCCATTTGCTCGCGAACGTGCGCTTCGATCTTGGTCGGATCTTGAACAGCCTCAGAGCCGAGTACTCGCATTAAGTTAGAGATTCTAAGCTTCGGTTCCGGCGGTGGGACCAAACCTAGCCGGATTTTCTCTTGCTCCTCTTTCCATGCCTCACGGCGGTTCTGGCGACGCAGCTTCTTTCGTTCTTTTTTAGTCAAAAACACAGGCAGGTAAACTGGCTTCAAAGGTTCATCTAAAATAAGACAAAAATGTTTATGTGAGCACACGAATTGTGCAAAGAATGATGGACTTACTTGGTGGCTTCATTTGCGTTGGATGTTCAATCAAATTAGTTATGGCCGAACGACGAATGCAAATCTTTCCGTTGTTATCCATTGTGTTGAGATCGATGGCTAATATAACCGAATCCCACCATTCCATGCTGGGCACATCATCTGGCGTGTCCTGTTTTGGAGCGATCAGAGCCAATTTGGTTGCCGAACTGATACCGGTCTTCCTGGCAATCTGCGAAATTTCGTTTTGCAACTTTTCCAGTTGAGATTTCATACGCATTCGTTCCGCCATTTGAAGAAATTTCCCTGGCTCGTGGAATCGTAACATCCTCTTGTTACGAAGGATCGGTTTTTGGGCGATCCGATCATCGAAGAACTTAACGGTCTCATCCGTCAGCCCAGCTTTGTCGATAACTTGATTCTTGGTAAAGACTTCCCGCTTCTTAGCGCGAATATTGGCCTTCAGGGTGGGTGTCAATGTGGGAATATTGATTGCTCGGCCGCTCTTGTCGATGGTTCGACCGTCTTCGTCGAGAATAAGTGGTTTCGGTCGGTCCTGCACTACTGGGGGAATGATACTTGCTAGAGTTCCTGAGAGTTTAGCTCGAATCTGAGCTTGTAGTTCAGCAATTTTACGAGCTTTCTCTGAATCTTCGGGTTTTTTTGAAAGCACCTGCGAGGCCAGAGCCACTGGAAGTCCAATTTGAGGAACAGCAGCAAGAATAGGATCTTTAGCCTTCAAGTTGTTCAGAGCTCTCTTGCGCTCTTCAATCTCACGCTGTGCATTCACCATCATTTGCTTGATTTGATTAGAACTAAGATTACTCGCAGCAGGTTTGGTATCTAGCTTTGATTGACCAGTAACATTAACCACAGGAGCCGGTTGTTTTTGCTCCTCCACACGTTGTTTTTTGACTTCTTTCTCTCGAATAACAGGCTCATCATTAGAGCGCTTCTTTGCTTTCTGCATGCTATTTCGATAGTCATCCAAATGTTGCAGAATTTTCTCCGTAAGACGAGAGGCCTTCTTGGAGTCCACAACTGTGGCAATCTTATCGCTGATACGACGCTTGTCGTAACCATTGTACAGACAATGTTCGATTGAGTTGACTAGAGAGCGGTCATCAGAGCCGACAGCTTTGGAGACAATTGATGTTATATCCGAATGTAAATCTTCAATTTCTTTTCGTGAATAATACGTCATTGTTTTGATTTCGGTAAACTTGTTAAAGAAAAATTAATTTTTCTGCAATGAAATTAAACGTTTTGAAAAGTTTACTTGAGACACAAAATTCAGTTTTGACACTACAAATGACAGATTGATGAGTGCGTTCACTTATATATGGGTTAGATGTTATCGAAACGACAAAAAAGAAATTTAGAAATGGAAAGAAACTAATTTTGTATGATTTCCCGGAAAGAGACTAATAAAATAAAATATTAACGATAAAGAGACGTGAGTGCAATGTTTTTGAATCAATTATAACAACTGTTTTTAAGTAAAAAAGGTAATCAAAGTTCTGAATGCTGAATGTGTTCTTTGTGGTATAACCTTTATTAACAAAATATCCCTTTTGTCATCGATATTATTGAAGAAAAATCCCATCCCTCGATATACAGAAAATATTCGTATTCAGCTTTTGTTTTGACTTTCTATCGCACACATACGGAGGCATCTAGATTTTACACCATTCCGCCATGTTTGAAGCCGCTCTGGAGTAATAGTGACGTCCATTACTTCATGCTTGTGAATTTTCGGCATTTTAAGTAAGTTTTAGTGCGTTAATTTAGTGAAAATTACGTGAGTTTTGTAAAATGGCATCTGAAGAAGACAATGATGATAATTTCCAAGGTAAGTGCATCGATTTAATACCGGTATTTGTTAATTGCAAATTGTGTGTGCCAAATTTGCTTTTGTTCCCGCGTGCCAAGTTCGTGATGCAATTGCTTCGCTCAGCAAATGTTATTTTTTTTTCCATGCACACATGGATTGCTGGCGTGTCCAAAGGATGGGGTAATCCATGTTTATCATATTTTTTTTGATTACTTCGTAGAATTTTATGTGAAATTTATGCACATAAACTGGGAATACTGCATTTTTTTTTCTTTTTTCCCTTTTCGATGGGAAAATTAGCGCATATAGTCATCTCTCTCGAATGGAACGATTGAAATGGATTTTGTTCCTGTAAACAGTTGATGGCTGAATCGGGATTTATTTTGTGTATGAGAGAGAGGGAGTGAGATTTTTTTTTTGTTTTGTGGAATGAAATGTTGCTGGTAATTTCGGGAGCAATATTCTTTTACTTGTTGACAGGTGCGATCGAATGGGATATTTGGGTTTTTTCCAACATTTTATGATGGGTTAACTCTTGCGTTCTCAATTACCATTGCGATTTGGGTTTAATTGCAATTATGTAAAAAAAAAGGAGAAAGGCTTGAGCGCGAGAAGGATGGATATATTTGGTGTTAATTGTTTTTCGGAATTGAGAAGCTTACTCTGTGTCATTAGAGTAATGTTCAGAGAGGTGGTATGGGAAAATATTTCATGAAATTTAGGATTTTTTTTTTAAGACAGGCTTTTATTGATTTGGTGGTAATGTATGTATTTTGAGTACGGATTTCTTTTTCTATAAATACAACGAAACATATTTATATTAAATTAAAAAAAATAAAATGCAAATATTTGGCGCGACAGCTCATAGAGAGCCAGTGCCTACACCTCGCAACCATGCATGTTCGTGTTCTATTCTCGCACGAATGGAGGGGACCTACAGTTTTATTGCCTACTTCGAACGGCGGATTGAGAAGCTGATTCATGAACAATTTTACTTGGAGGTTTGTCACGAAAAACCTTTGGTTGTTTTGAGGATCGACCCTGTGTCCTCTCGTTAAGCGGTTGAACGCAATGACCACTACGCCACGGCAACCAGATTTATAATAAATTGTCAAACGAAAAACTTATGAAATAATCGGGGAATTATTACTCTCGAATACGGTCTTAAATTTAAGATTAAAGTTGTTGCTATCTGGCAATACCGTATCTTGTCATTAATTGGTTCTCTAGTCTCAATTGCTTTTTGTGATGCCATATTGAATGATTTCCACAAAAAGTAAACTTAAATTATTCCTAGTGAAGTCTTTTATTGTAATAAAACTCAATTTTTGATCATTTACATTAGAACTATAAAGTAAATTGCATGTAATTATGCACGCTGCGTAATTAATTTCAAATCACCTAGAAAAATTTCCCAACCCAGTCGAACACTACCAGTCGCCTTGAAAACAATGCGCACTGACATTTTCCATCCCCCTACCCTGTTACACATTCAACTGTTCACTATAAATTTTGCATCCCCTTCGCACATTTTCATTCCATCTGTTCCTGTATCTATCGCAAATGAGCCAAAGTGAGACCGAGCTACATCGCACACATATAATTCCATACAATTTCGATTCATTGTTGCTTGGACGTGGCAGCCATGACGTGATTTTTGACTTTGACTTGGGTCTCTTGTTGGTTGAAAAATTTAATTTACAAATTTACTCATTCTAAATGCCAATTAATTACATTCTCAAACTTCCATTACCCAACAACAAACTAGTGTTTAATTTGCATTGAAAATTCCAACTCCATCTCAAACGGTTACCATCGAAATATAAAGTGAAAGTATTGCTCCTACTTGACTCTGTGCTCTGCTGCTCGTGTGTGCGATTTTTTTTTTTTCTTTTCATCATTTTCTCACATCAACTTATTATTCGTGGAAAGAAGAAAATATATAAAATAATCTAAGAAAAATAGCGAAAATATATATTCAGAAAGTCACAAGCAATACCAGAGACTCGCAAAAAAGTAGAAAATAATCAAAGGGTCGAGGAAAAAAAAAATAGGAAAAAAAAATTATGAAAGTGCCGTGAAGATTCGTGCAGTGCGGAGTTCTTCCTTATATATCGGTCCTGTGTGGCAAGCTTGCAGAAAATCGACCAAGAAATCTTTTCTTTGGACTTTATAAAAAAAAAAAACAAAAAACGTTTCGAAAATAGTTGAGAAATTTTGTAGAAGAAAAAAAAAAAGCTTGAAAAGAATTGAAATTTCGATTGTTGCTCTCTTTTTTTTTATATTATTTTTCCTTCTCTCTGTGTTGGCTGTGTGTGCTGCAGTGTCTGTGCGATAAAAATTGAAAAGAAAAAGGAAGGGAGACGACGACAAGAGGATTTTCCTTTTTTTTTTTGGGATTTTTCCTAGTGAACAGCAGCTAGTAGTGAATGTGTGAGCATTTGATCCAGCGTTAGCACAGTTGAAAGTTAACGTCTCTTCCCAACTTAACCCAATTAAATTTGTCGAAAAAGCGTAGAAATAAATAATAAATAATCAAAAGGTAGAAGAAAAGAAGAGGAATTGTGAAGAAAAAAAAAAAGTACCAGTCGCAGTAGCAACTAAGAAGACAAACGTAGGAGGACAGTCGTAGAGGAGTAACGAAGAAGAAGAAGAAGAAGAAAAAAAAAAGACCTAGAAAGACGGAGCAAGATAGCAGCAGCAGCTGTTTGCCAGAGGGGCTAGCAAGACAGTGTGACGGAAAAAGAGAGCAATAGCCTACACTCAACTAACAAGTTATGACAAATTCATGTGTGCCGTCAAAATGGCCTGCTCACATACAAACTGGCAACTATGGAATGTCACAGAATTGCATAGATAAGAGCAAGCAATATATTTTCGTAAAGCTCACCGATTCCGCGTTACGTGCGATCGAGGAATACCAAAAGAACGAGACCAAATGCAGCGCAGCTCCTAAGATCCAAGTGATTGGTAACGGTGGTTTTATATCGGTCCCAACACCAGACGATAGCGAAGGCCAAAAGTTTGGATTTGCCATTGATGATATTGAGGGATCGTTCGAGTGCATTAAACAGACGCATAATGAACTGGACGTGCTGGGAACACTGCCATATAAGATGCGGATACATGCGAACGATGATGTCTATGAGAAGACCCGACATCGCATGGCCGTCGCCGAGGAGACACAAAAGAACAAGTGCACCAGGGAGATTAAACCCAATCAGACCGACATCGGCAGGAAGGTGAAATTGAAAAATAGCATCGGCGGAAACGGTGGTGGAGGAGGAGGAGGAGGAGGAGGAGGTAGTGGAGGCGGCGGAGGAGGAGGAAGCAACAATAGCAATGGCAACATAAGCAACAGTGGGAGTGGCAATGGAAGTAGAAATGGAGTTAGTGGTGGAGTGAATAATAGCAACGGTAATAGTAGCATCGTGCTTCCTAAAAGAGATCCGACAGCTTCCAATTGCAGTCCGATTGCATCGATTGTGAATAATAATAGTAGTAGTACCAACAACACCACCACAACCAGCACCAACAACCCACTCAAAACATCATCAAATTCAAGATCACCAAATCCATCAATGTCGTCGTCCAGAAGTTCCAACAATAGCAGCAGCAATAACAATAACCAGAACAACAGCAATCTCGTTGGCATGCCAACATCTGCCTCATCTTTATCGTCAGCGTTGTCCTCAGCAGCTGGTTCGGGTACATCGGGCATAGGTAATGGTTACTTCCGAGGCAACAGTCCAGAAATAAAGATGAACTCCAACAAGAATGGTCCAAACTTAGCCGGAAACAATCGTACGAAAGGCAAGGCTCTGGGCGGCAGCGGAAATGGAACTGGAATTGGTAGTAGTACCAACAATAATCGCCATAAAGGAAACGATATTACTAAGCGTAACATACGAGAGAGATTGATACATTTGTTGGCGTTAAAGGCATACAAAAAACCCGAACTTTATTCCCGTCTGCAGAACGAAGGTATCAGGGATCGTGAAAAATCTCTGATAATCACGATCCTAAAGGAAATTTCAACAATGCGTGACAATACATACAACCTAAAGCGACCGATGTGGAATGATGTGAACGAAAATTGGCAGTTTTATACAGAGCAAGAGCTTCAAATGCTTAAGCGGCGTAAACCACAAAACCTTACACCACCACTTAGCTCAGACGCTGGCAGTTCAACGTCTGGACAGAGCCCAACCAGTACACACAATGGCAGTCCGCCACCAGCTGTTAAACGGCCAACTAGTCTTGATCATCGAGATCGTTGCTACGAAGATCCCATGTCAAAGAAGCCGAGAATTAGTCACTTTAAGAAGGACGCTAATAGCAGCAGCAACAGTGCAAACGTTAGCATTTTAGTACCATCCAGTGGCAATGAGAAAAATCAAAATCTGATGAATAATCAAAATCACATTGATACCGATGAAAATTCGGTTGACCTGAGTTACTCCATTCTGGACAATGATGAGTTCATGATGGCTGAAACGGGCAACAAGAGAAGTAGCATGGGAGCAACTTCAACGGTATCTGGGGGTCTTAAATATCACAACAACAATAATAATAAGAGTCCATACAGTGAGGCGGCGGTGATAGGAAAACACTCTTCGCCTTACAATAGCACCAGTGGGGGTGGCAGCAACAACAACAACAGCCGACAACAAACATCGTCACCCAGTACTCTTAGCAGCAACAACAATAAACAGAATAATAGTAGTGTCATATATTCGCCAAGCCAACAACAACAACAGCAACAGCAGCAGCAGCAACAACAAACAACGACAACAGCAGCAACAAATAGCAGTGGCAGTTATAGTCATCATAAGTTGCAGCAACAACCGCAATATCCACAGCTTCATCACCACCAGCAACAACAACAGCCCCTTCATTACCAGCAGCAACATCAGCAGGTACCGCCACAACAGCAGCTACAAAAACAACAACAACAGCAGCAGCAGCATCACCATCACCAAAAACACACGCAACAACAACAACAACAACAGCAGCAGCAGCAACATCAACACCAGCACCAACAACAACACCAGCAGCAGCAATCGCAGCAACAACAACAGCCCCGCTATGATTTTAGTAAGTACACGAAGATCACAACCATCGAGCAGCGTCGTCACTACAAGACTGAATTTGAGAATGACTATGCCGAATATCTCAAACTTTTGACCCAGATCGAGGACGTTGGCAAGCGGTTTCAAATGTTGGCCGTGCGTCTCCACAATGCCCGTAACGATGCAGACTATAGCAAAATAAAGAAGGAAATTGTGAATGAGTATGAGAGGATACGCAACGAGAAGGCTCATCAGCGGGACAAAAAGAGATTCGACTATTTACACGAGAAATTGGCGCATATTAAAGCTCTTGTTAGTGATTATGATAAGATGTTGACGGCGGCGGCGGCCGCGGCCTCTGCTTCTGCAGCAGCAACGCAACAGCAATCATCAACATCTGGGTCACCAGATCCAGATTCGGCGACTGCTTCATCACAGCAGCACCTGATGAATGGTAATCCGATGGCGTCTACAGGGACTGTGCCCAGTAGTGGCTATTTTCCTCGAAACAAATTTTATATGACTCCATCGCCGCCCCAAAGGAATGATGGTGCTGGCGGTGGCGGTGGCGGTGGAGGAGGAGGAGGTGGTGGTGGTGGCGTCTTGGATAATGGCCCGGCGATACACCATCAGCAATCACATCATATGATGGCAAACGATGACGACGCCTACTGACGATTGTTTGATGCGACAATTATACTGTAAGGAACCCTTTCTAAATGCCTAGACCGACTTGCACTTAAACACACTGCAATCAACCATAGTAACCCAACAGTAAGGAAATCATCTACTAACGAAATAGAACAACAGAAACACGTATAGAAATATATTTTCCACCAGCAATTTAACTACTATTTAATTTTCATCCTTTAATTGTTTCTTTAAATTTATAAACAAAAGACGAAGAAGAAGAAGAAGAAACGACAGCATATGGTCCGGCCACCGCCCGTTTTGTTGCTTTACAGAGAGGTTGACGTTGTATCATCATCCTATCCTACCTACATTTTTGTTTCTAATTTTTTTTTTTCTCTATTTATTTGATGGAAACCCCTCACTCAAAATTTGTTAACATTTTTATTACGTTTTAAATAAAAAAAAAAAAAAAAAAAAAAACATTTACAAATCTAATCCAAACAAGAGAATTAAGTTTTGTTTTTTCCTAAACAACAATCTACATACAACATATTCGAAAGAGCATTTAACAATAAAGAAGAAGAAAATTCAAACCCCTGCTTGTGGGAAGGGGGTGGTGCGCGATCGATTGTTCAAAATAAAAACGTCGGAGAGAGAGGTTTTGAGACACGTGAAGCTGGAGAAGGATTTAATACTTGAAAAGGCAATGAACATACGGTAGAGATAAAGAGAGAATTAAATTTATAAATAAAACAAAAAAATATATATATATAAATAAATAAAACCGAAAAACAAAAATTATAATGATGCGGTGTTGTAATGTTTTTTATACCAATATTAGAATGATGCAAAATAATGTAACAAAACGAGGTTAAAAAAAATGCAAAAAAATAAAAAATTATATCTATACTGAGGAATTTACAAATATAAGTTTTTATTATAATTACATATTATTGTTTCTCTTTTATTTCATTTCTATTAATTCTACTATTTGTTTTAGTTATTATACATATATAAATATATATATATATATATTTTTTTTTTGAAAATGTTGAGCAAACTACAAAAATTAATAAAAAAAACAAAAAACAAAACAAACAAACAAAAAACAAAACAAACAAACAACAAACACATATTACATTACATGCATATATAAATCTATATATAGTGAAGAAGGAGGAAAGAAAACGTAAAAAAAAATTATAAGAAACGCGAGAGAAAAACTAAAAAAAAAAAAATATTATTACTAAATAATACTATTGTTATAATTTGAAAAAGATGATGAAAAAAAAAGAAAACCCAAGAAAAAATAAAAAAAATAATTTTATTTTAAGCAAACATTTGAAAAATGAACAAAAAAAAGAAAAATATTGAGATTTTTATTTATCCGGCAAAGGTTTTTGGACCAATGTTTCTCTCTCTTATGGCGACTTGAACAGCAGAATTTGGCACACACACTTGAAGCGCTCATTTAGTTGGAATGAGTTGTGAATTTCTATTTTTATTTTTATTTTTCCAGACGAAGAGGAAGCCCAGGAGGAATCGGTCCAAGCTGCCGAATTGTCAAATGACTCTGATGTTCCACTGAAGCCTACGGTAAGAAAGCAGGTGGTGTATTGAATGTGAATGGGTGATTAAATTACATATTCTGAAAGTGAGTGGATACTAGGAAACGGGTGAATAATGATGGTCAGTATAGTTTCAGTGACTTGATGATTTCCCTTGTTGAGAAATGGAATCTTTGCATGGAGAATGCAGAGTAGTTACTCTTGATATATGAAAATTTCAAAAAGTGTTAGATGAATACGGACAATCAGCAGCAAACACTGTGTCACTGTAACTTTCTCACAAGAAACGGAAAATATAACCATCAGCTCTCGCGAAGACATCGTCGGATTCATCGCTCACTCTGGCATCATGGAGGAGTTTTAAGAGGAAGAGGGAATCATGATAGGCCCATTAGTGACCGCAATGATAAGGGACTAAGGCCCACCTCCTTACATAGCCATTTAATATAAGCTTTATGCTTATGCCCGTCGTACACTACATGCGAAACTTATCAATTTTGAGTTCAATGCATTCAATTCTAGAGGACGAGGCTTTCAATTTTGTCCAACCAACACATTGGAGATCGCTGCTCAACAAGTGTACGGACTCTCGTTGCTCGTTGGACATGGTTTTGCACCGCATTGAGCAACGATTTCGAGATAATGTACCTCTTCCAATCGTTGCTCAATATTTTGAATATTTGGTTGGTGTGAGTTGTATTGATTGCGAACAAATTTGTGCCCTGGCTCTCGTTGAAGCACGGTGTAGATCAACTCACTGCTACTGTGGTACATTTGTTGACATTTATTGTGCATTGCACTTAAGGGATAAGTCAAAAATTGACAACCGGAATGGCGATGGATATGATTTCGGTGCAACAGATGAGTGGGAAATTCAGTTGAAAAGTTTGCTGAGAATATTTAACTCATTGCTCAACTTTTGATGCTTCGTCTAGTGTACCAAGGGTATTTCGTGTTGACATCGAAAACGCAGTTCATCAACTTAAGCAAAAGATTTGTTCAACTAGGTGTACGATGGCATTCAACAGTTGAATGAGGTGATCCACTAGGTGTACGGGGCTCGCAACACGTTCAACACGGACATGCTAAATTTTAAGTCGAACTGCGTTGGCTAAAGCGAGCAACCTAAGTTTGCGCACTAGTGTACGAGTTTAATAAACAATTTAGTGTAGTTGGTTAAATCAGTTGCGCACATAGTGTACGACAGGTGTTTCTGTGTGAGTGAGCATTGTAGGTAATTCTATCGCAGGGGTTTTAGGTTAAGTTAGGTTGAAGTGGCTGCCAATTAAAGTCAACATAACTTAAACCAATGATAAGTCCATTGTAATATCACGTGGATCATGGAGAGAGAGCTGGGCATCTGCGATAGTTTCTTTTGTTGCATGCAGCTTCTATAAAAATCGTTAGAAAATTCTCCAAATCTTGTTGCATGCATGCTTGTAGCTGGTTTGCAATCTGTTTAGAGAACTTAAATTCTTGGAGTGTTTCAGATCCAGCTTTGGTCAAATTTGTTTTGTCCCTAGACATGTTATACTTAGAATTTGTTCTCTCTATAGCATCCAGTTTGAATTTATGTTTACATGTAGTGATCAGTATACCAAACAATCGGATTTTCTAACGCGAACGCGTATCCGTATCCAGTAAATACATAGTTTAAGAAACAAGTAAGGATCTTTACCATAAAATCATGAGTCGTGTTGTACTATGTACACGTATTAAGACGGAGTAAAGTGTATTTATCAAGTCTTAGCCGGGCTATGGCAGAGCCAAAGAAACTCGCGATTTTCATGGAAAGTGACTAAGTTTTACTTGCAATATCTTTTGCAACTATTTCTGCCGATCATATATCAATATCGACTGCATTGCATAGCCAATAAGAATTATTCTTTCTAAGAATAACAATGTGTCAATGGCCCATGTTCTGCATTCCACTTTTTGTGAATTCAACCACCGAAAGTGAAATTTGGTGTTCTGCATTCCGAAAAACCTTTGTTGAATTTGGTGCTGTGAATTGCATTCACTTCCATTTGAGACGTTGGTTTGAATAGTCCATGTGATGATCAAAAGTACCTAATTTTAATAATGCAAGTAAAAGCAGTGTCATTTTGCATTACTATAAGATTTTAATTATTTTCATAGGGGAAAACATAAGAATCAGAGGCAGGAGACTTTCCTTCTTAGTTATATGGAGAAGATTTGGATAAAGGTTTTGTCAAGGGAGACAAAGCATGCGTCGTAGAACTGTGGAGCAAACTTTACTGCCGGCAGATCTTGCTAACCCTATATCGAAATCCTTCCCGACTGACCTCTGATAGCTTCCTTCAACTAGAAAACGCAGTGTTGCAGCAAGTTTACGCGTTAAAGGAATTGAAGATGACTTCATTACGGATTTTATTTCCCCCAAGATATTAACAAACGTTTCTTTGCTTAATCTAAAGCTGCTTTTGAAACTGCAAATCATTCAAATCAATTTATTTAATAAGCCCAGGTCGCATTTCCACTGACACTGTTTCTACGAACTCTTTCTCCTTGATTTCCCACCCTTATTTCTCTTATTATTGATCGCATTATAGCGTCCATATTCAAAATAAATATATTTCACTTTCACAAAATCAAATAACAACGAACTGCTGATTTTGACATTTCGAAAATGAAATCGAAGTGAATTGGAAAAATTCGAATTCACTCGGAATGCAGAACACCTTATTTTATTTTTGGTGAAATTGAAGTTCGATTTCAATTCACTTTCACGTGGAATGCAGAACATGGATGAATGAAACTATTTTTATTCTTTTACTGTTATTTGGATTATTGTGATAATGCGTTTAAAAACTTACCTACTGCTCCTACAATAGATCGACTTCATGAATCTTGATAATAGTTTCGGCTTATCATAGAGATTAAGGGTTGTTATCGTTGCCTTTGCTGGCTTGTATTAATTGACGTTCGTATGTATACACATTATGTACGTATTTTTCTGGTGAAAAATTGAAATCGATATCACAGGGTCAGATCTATTCCATATCTTAACTGCCAATGTCTGTATTACGGAGACTTAGTCGTCTTTCAAGTGATTTTAGGAGCTTTTATAGTGATCTGGCTTTGATGAGATAAATGAGTTTACTCGATCTGCGGAATTTCTCTGTGCTAGCGCAAGCGTTCCATACTTACGTTCTGTGAACCGTTTTTATATTTGATGTTATAATCATGGTAAATCCGGAGCTGTCTTGACAAGAGTCTATCTCTGTGTTTGCGCTTTAACTAGCGCGAGTATTTCGTTGTTCGCGAGCTTTTAATCTTGAAAACAGACATCAGCCTCGGCCGTTTACGTAGTTATCCGTGTTAATAGTTAAATGGTTTCATACAACTTTACACATTCAGTGGATTGATCTACTGCTCGAAGAGGATTTGACTAGAAGCAATTAATCAACATAACTTGTGCATGACCGGACAAGGTAAGCTAAGATCTATTGCAAAATACAAGATGATGCTGATATCCAGATAATATCAACGCTGAATCCCTTCGGCTAACATTTCCAACGCAAACTGAATTACCAAAGTAAAAATCAATCCAAGGTTTAGGAAAAATATAGCACACGCAATTCGCTGGACTAAATAATAAGTCTGGTCTCTCGGCCAGAAACTTGAGTGTAACCCAAATAATAAGTACTTCGAATTAGTTCTGTTCATTGAACACCTGACCATCAAAAATATCGAATACAGATAGTTGTTCCACTTTCCCATGTATTCCTAGACTCGCTAATTAGATTTCAATGATTACATGCTTGCCATCGAAATCGAATGACTCACAATTTCACTTTCACTTTTGTTTTGTTATTTGTTTGTGTGTCGTCCGTACAGGAGGAAGATGACGACTACGACCCTGAAGATAATCGTAAAAAGAAAAAAGGTAAAAAACGTAAAACTAAGAATGAAAAAGAAAAAGGTCGTAAGAAGAAGAAGCGTAAGAAGAACGAAAGCGAGGAGGAGAGTGATTTCCAGCATGAGGAAGAAGTCGAGTATGCAACAACCAAACGCGGCCGCAAGCGTAAGGATGCCGAGAAGGCAGCCAAGGAGAAGGAGGCTTCCTCATCAGGTAGAGTAAACACTCACAAATTGTTTGATCGATGATGAAATTCTGTCTAAATCCGTTGTTCGTCCAAGCGCTGTTGTGTTTCGTTGGATCATCTAGCCGGCGAAAACATTTATGGAATAAATTCAGTTCAGCTAAAGACACAATTTTCTCTTTTAGGAATGCCCTCTGTGGAGGCCGTTTGCACAGCATTTAATGTGACTGACGTAGAGATAGACTACACGGATACCGACATGCAAACGTTGACTTCGTACAAACTGTTCCAGCAGCACGTACGTCCAATTTTACAGAAAGAGAACGCCAAGGTTGCAGCCCCTAAGCTGATGATGTTGGTTGCCGCCAAATGGAGGGAGTTCTGTGAAGTAAATCCTAATATACAGAGTGAACAGGGTAGGGACGATGAGGAACCAAGATCATCTCGATCTTCCCGAAACGAGAAGGTGAGTCTGTGGATATAGAAAGAGAAGGACTTAATTAAGTATACTAATACTTCAGCCTGATGACATCTACGAGGAAGAAGAAGAGGAGGAAGAGGAAGAGCAAGAACAGGAGCAACGTTCCCGTCGCAAACGTGGACGTGGTGCAAGCAAAAAAGGGCGCAAATCTGGTAAGGTTCCCACGTTAAAGATAAAGTTTGGCAAACGCAAACATGCCAGTTCTGATGAAGATCAGGATGCTAGTGGGGCCTCCGAACGTGACTCTGATTTGGAATTCGAAAAGATGCTCCAAAAGTCGGAGGAGAGCAAAGATGAAACTGTTGAAGAAAATGCAGAAGAGGAAGAACCTCAGCCGGTTATTAAAAAGAAGGCCAAGACCAAGTTTGGCAATAAATTCAAGAAGAAGAAGAAGCTTCACAAAACCAGTCGTTTTCCGGATGGAGAGGATGGTGATCATGAACACCAGGACTATTGTGAGGTGTGTCAGCAAGGCGGGGAGATTATACTCTGTGACACATGTCCTCGGGCATATCATTTAGTTTGCTTGGAACCAGAACTTGATGAAGCTCCAGAAGGTAAGTGGTCCTGTCCACATTGTGAAGCTGATGGCCCTATGGAAGAACAAGAAGACGATGAGCACCAGGAGTTCTGTAGAGTCTGCAAGGACGGTGGAGAGCTACTGTGTTGTGATTCGTGCCCATCGGCTTATCACACTTTTTGCTTGAATCCACCATTGGACACGATTCCCGATGGTGATTGGAAGTGCCCACGTTGTGGTTGTCCGCCGCTGAATGGCAAAGCGGAGAAGATTCTCACCTGGCGTTGGGTGGAGCAAAAGAATGAAGCTTCTACTTCAAAGAAGCAGAAACCGCGAATCCGCGAGTACTTTGTTAAATGGCACAATCAATCGTACTGGCATTGCGATTGGGTTAGTGAGTTGCAACTGGACGTACACCATCCATTCATGATGCGATCTTTTATGCGGAAATATGATATGGAAGAGCCACCTAAATTCGATGAGACTTTGGATGAAGCTGACTCACGTTATCAGCGTATTCAGCGCCACAAAGCCAAAGCCCATGGCAAGCATGCAGAGTATAGTGAAAATGATTTAGAAGAGCGTTTTTATCGTTACGGCGTGAAGCCCGAGTGGCTAATTGTCCATAGGGTGATTAACCATCGCACAGCTAGAGACGGTTCGATGATGTATTTGGTAAAATGGCGCGACCTGCAATACGATAAGTCCACTTGGGAAGAGGAAACCGATGATATTCCCGGTCTCAAGGTTGCTGTTGAGTACTACATGGATTTGCGAGCAATATGCTGTTCAGATACAGTGAACCGCGCCAAGAAAGGCAAAAAGGGCCGAAAAAGTAAAGTCAAAGAGTTGGAAGAAGACGAACGTTCTACTTCAGTCGTTCGGCGGTACACTCCACCACCAGAGAAGCCGATCACAGATCTGAAGAGGAAGTACGAAGGACAACCACAATTCTTAGATGAAACTGGAATGCAGCTTCATCCCTACCAGATCGAAGGTATCAATTGGTTGCGCTATTCTTGGGGTCAAAATATCGATACGATTCTTGCCGACGAGATGGGTCTCGGAAAGACCATTCAGACAGTTACGTTCTTATATTCTCTGTACAAGGAGGGTCACTGCAAAGGGCCATTCCTTGTGGCGGTACCTCTCTCCACCGTCATCAATTGGGAACGTGAGTTTGAAGTGTGGGCACCGGATTTCTACTGCATCACTTACGTCGGCGATAAAGATTCCCGTGCGGTGATAAGGGAAAATGAATTGACATTCGAAGAAGGAGCTATTAGGGGTGGAAAGGCATCTAAAATCCGCACCTCTTCATACAAATTCAATGTCCTGCTGACCAGTTACGAATTGGTTTCGCTAGACGCTGCTTGCTTGGGATCTATTGACTGGGCTGTTTTAGTGGTGGATGAAGCGCATCGCTTGAAGAGTAACCAAAGTAAATTTTTCCGCATCCTTAACAGCTACAATATTGCATACAAGCTACTGCTGACTGGAACACCATTGCAGAATAACTTGGAAGAATTGTTCCATTTGCTTAACTTCTTGAGTAAAGATAAGTTCAATGATTTGGTTGCGTTCCAGAACGAATTTGCTGACGTTGCCAAAGAGGAGCAGGTAAGCGAAATATGGTCAGTCTGTGTGGTGACAACTTTACCGATTTTGTTTTATAGGTAAAACGTCTTCACGAGATGCTGGGTCCTCACATGCTGCGTCGTCTGAAGTCGGATGTGCTCAAGAATATGCCCTCGAAATCCGAGTTCATCGTGCGCGTTGAGCTCTCACCGCTGCAGAAAAAATACTACAAGTATATTTTGACCCGCAACTACGAAGCATTGAACGCCAAAAGTGGCGGTAACTCGTGCTCCTTGATCAACGTTATGATGGACTTGAAGAAATGCTGCAATCATCCATATCTGTTCCCATCTGCTGCTGAGGAGGCACCACTTGCACCGGGCGGTGGTTACGAAATCGCTTCTACGACCAAAGCTGCTGGAAAGTTAGTTCTCCTCTCCAAGATGTTAAAGCAACTCAAGGAACAAGGACATCGTGTTCTGATCTTTTCCCAAATGACAAAGATGTTAGACATTATGGAAGATTTCCTAGAGGGAGAGGGTTACAAGTACGAGAGAATCGATGGTGGAATCACAGGCAATCTGCGTCAGGAGGCCATTGACAGATTCAATGCACCTGGAGCTCCACAATTTGTTTTCTTGCTGAGTACTCGAGCTGGTGGATTGGGTATCAATTTGGCAACGGCAGACACTGTCATCATCTACGACTCCGATTGGAATCCACACAACGATATCCAAGCCTTCTCTCGTGCTCATCGAATCGGTCAGGCAAACAAGGTGATGATTTATCGATTTGTCACAAGGAATTCGGTTGAAGAACGTGTGACTCAAGTGGCCAAGAGGAAGATGATGTTAACTCATTTGGTTGTCCGGCCGGGAATGGGCGGAAAGGGTGCAAACTTTACAAAGCAAGAATTGGATGACATTTTGCGATTTGGCACGGAGGAATTGTTCAAGGAGGATGGGAAGGAGGAAGAGGCTATCCACTACGATGATAAGGCGGTTGCAGAACTTTTGGACCGTTCGAATCGGGGCATTGAGGAGAAGGAAAGCTGGGCTAACGAGTATTTGTCCTCGTTTAAGGTGGCCTCGTATGCAACGAAGGAAGAAAACGAAGAGGAAGAGACAGAGATTATTAAACAAGAAGCAGAGAACTCTGATCCAGCTTACTGGGTGAAACTGTTGAGGCATCACTATGAGCAACACCAGGAGGATGTGAGCAGGACTCTGGGAAAGGGAAAACGTGTCCGGAAGCAGGTAAGTTTCGCTTTAAACTGTTGTTTGTCGAATGTCAGTAATAACTGGTAATTTTTCAGGTCAACTACACGGATGGTGGAGTAGTCGCTGCTGAACCACGAGATGATAGCAACTGGCAGGACAATGCATCTGACTTCAATTCAGATTACTCTGGAGCTTCAGATGAGGATCGGGAGGACGATGACTTTGACGAGCGCACCGAAAATGGCGAGACATCGAGGAAAGCCAAGAGGCGAATTGAACGCAGGGATGATCGACCATTGCCACCCCTTCTTGCCAGAGTCGGCGGAAACATCGAAGTCCTTGGATTCAATGCTCGCCAAAGGAAGAGTTTCTTGAACGCAATTATGCGCTATGGCATGCCTCCCCAAGATGCTTTTAACTCACAATGGCTGGTGAGAGACTTGCGTGGAAAATCGGAGCGTAACTTCAAGGCTTACGTGTCGTTGTTTATGCGTCATCTTTGTGAGCCTGGAGCTGATAATGCAGAAACATTTGCAGATGGAGTACCCCGCGAAGGACTCAGTCGCCAGCATGTTCTCACACGAATTGGAGTGATGTCGCTCATCAGAAAGAAAGTTCAAGAGTTCGAGCATATTAATGGCTATTATAGCATGCCTGAGCTGATTTTAAAGCCTTGTGAACCTGTCAGGTCCTACCATCATCAAGTTATGGGCGGAGACGTAGTGGGGGGAGGCGATAAAAGTGCTACACCAAGCACAAGTGCTACTCCTGCGACAAGTGCTGCTCCAAGTCCAGCACCAGCTTCAGAAAAGGGTGAAGACAAGGCTGTAGTAGCTGGTGAAGAGAGGCCAAGAATTGAAAGCAGAGATGGATCAACTGGAGAAAAGGATGAAAAATCTGGAGTCAAGAAAGAATCTAGTGAAGACGATGTACAGTCCATTAAATCTGAGGGTAAGGACAAGGAAAAAGATTCCTCAGAGGCTGATTCCTCGTCGGTAAAGAAGGAAGACGATAAAGAAGAGTCCAAAGTAGTGACTGAAGACGACGATGATGATGTGCTTATTATTAAAGATGACGGAGAAATTGAGAAGCCGAAGCCAATGGATCACAAACGCCATGACACCGCGAAGATCGAAGAGAGTTTGGAAGTATTGAAACGCAAATTCATGTTTAATATTGCCGATGGAGGATTCACCGAACTGCATACGTTGTGGCTAAATGAGGAGAAAGCCGCAGTGCCCGGTAGGGAGTATGAAATCTGGCATCGTCGTCACGATTATTGGCTTTTGGCTGGAATTGTTACCCATGGTTATGGTCGCTGGCAAGATATTCAGAACGATATTCGCTTTGCAATCATCAATGAGCCCTTCAAAATGGATGTTGGCAAAGGAAACTTCCTAGAAATAAAGAACAAATTTTTGGCCCGACGTTTCAAACTGCTGGAGCAGGCTTTGGTTATTGAGGAGCAATTAAGGAGAGCTGCTTTCCTAAATCTAAGCCAAGATCCCAACCATCCAGCTATGTCACTAAATGCACGCTTCGCCGAAGTAGAATGCTTGGCTGAATCTCATCAACATTTGAGCAAGGAATCGTTAGCTGGTAACAAGCCTGCAAACGCCGTACTCCACAAAGTACTCAACCAGTTGGAAGAGCTACTTTCCGATATGAAGAGTGATGTTTCGCGTTTGCCAGCTACGCTTGCACGTATCCCGCCGGTGGCACAGCGTTTGCAGATGTCGGAAAGGTCTATTCTTTCGCGATTGGCTGCTACCGCTGGAAATGTACCCAACTCTGGTACGTTAATAAAATAAAATTGCAGAGAGCGCGCGTTCATTAATTTCTTTATTTCATTCTAGCTCAATTGATGACACAATTCCCCGCTGGATTTCAGGGTACTGCTCTGCCAGCATTTACCGGCAGCCCAGCTGCGAATTTTGGAACCTTCCGACCACAGTTTTCGGTTCCTGGACAACCATCGACCAGTTTTGCTGGCACAAATTAAATGTTTCTAATTTTTCAATGTTTTTTTGTTCTTTTCTTTTCCCCCCCGCCTTTTGAAACCTTCCATAACCTTTGATCAATCGTTTTCTTTTAGAATTAATTTAACGATAACATACCATATATAACTTTTTATAGATATAACTTAGTAGAGGGACTACACACCGTGTCCCACGGCTTAATTCGATGTATTCAGATCTCCTTCCCCCTATGTGTGTGTGTGATCTTCCCTTCCTGGGTTCTTTCTTCTGTGGGTCGTCTTCGCTGCTACTGTATTGTATTTGGGTTTTTTTTTATTATTTTTAACGTCACAATAAGATTTTTTTAATTTATCAACATGAGATATCTGTACTGAATAAAAAAAACAATTAAAAAAAATAATTCATTCCAAGAAAATTGTGTTTTAATTTTTTTTTTAGTTGTCGCTTATCTGGAAAGGGGACATCTTGTGCTATGACAATTCCATCGAGGCATATTCCTGCCATGCTGGTGGTGGTGGAGTTGTTAAAAGTCTTACAAAAATTACTTTGGGGAGACGTTGGTCTTGTTATCTTTGCGCGAAATTCCATTATTCGGAGCATTGAAACGATTTTTAAAAGATGTGTCGCTCTATGCATTGTAATTCTGCCTTGGATTAAAGTGTGGAAAAAGTAATAGGGAAGTGTCAGAAGAAAGTATGTACATACATGTTTGTGTAGCTGGGATTGGACCTCTAATGTTGGAATATTACAGGTATGAGGATTGCTAAACTAAATTGAAAACTGACCTATTAGAACCTACCTGACTACGGTTACAACGAACATTTAACTATTATTGTCAAATGAAACTTCCTTCTTCAACTCAACTGTGACACATTCTACATACATATGTGGCTTGCCACAATTTTCCTCATCATCTTAGCTTTAAAGTTAATTTTGGAGAATCACTTATAACGCTTGTGTTTCCACTTTGAAGGCAGACTCCGCACGGGTGTGTTTGAAGGCAATGTGTGAAGAGTACACATAACCACATGCCGTTCGACTAAAACTCACTGAACCGGCAAATCGATTGCATGTCAATACTGTCCCTGAATGTGAAGACAATTTGTTATTCTCTCGCAAAACTTGTATATGTTTATTCCTAAATGGCACAACAAAACACGAGGGGGGGTGCACAACAAACGAATACAGCCAGCCATTTGGTCCCAGTTTATTGGGCCATTTATATGCAAGACATGCGATGGATGCGAGAATTGAAGGATGTGTAATGGAAGATGAAATCAGGACTGTTCTCCTCATCCAATATACATACATAGGTATGTATACAGCATCCCCTATTAGTAATTCGTGTCAAGCTATGAACAAAAAATCTGAAACAGCAAAAAACCCTAATGAGACATCTCTTCTTGTATGTAAATACATATGTAGTATGTACTTATATACACACAGACGTTTCATATTATATCGTTTAACGAAAATAGTCCTTAAATTGAATTGTGGATAGACAACTACTCCTATGTCCTTCGCTGGACCTTCAATCAGTCTTGTATGTGAACAGTATTTGCGTCGCCATTAAGCAGGCACACATAACTCTACGTCTCTGGAAGGGTTTTAAGGCCTCGTAATCAGTGGATAACCAAGCAATTCAGTTTAAAGAATACAATGGAAAAGGTGACAATCAACTGCTTTTTGATCACCAACCAGTCAATCTTACATCTTAACTGCAACCAGTTTCAATTCATACTTGTACCGCATTGATGATTGCCTTTATTTCTTCAATCTCAGACTGGTGTGAGAAAATTAGAAAGCTCCTTCACTGAACTTCACTTAGCTCTGATGGCCATTTAAGGTCACTCCCATTAAGCGTAAACAACTGCTGTCATTTCTACTCGAGCACCGTCAAAGCTGTCGTCGTCATCGTCCTTATAATCATCTCATCCGCTCGTACCACTTTGTCCTGGTTACGCAGAGTGCAGAAGTAGCGTAAAATAACGATTAAACACAAAAGGTAAGGGGCGCCGGGTACAAAATTAATTATGAACATTATGCACAGAGAATGAATAGGGCAAACTAGTTGGCGGTGGCTGAGGTGACTGCCAAACGAACCAAAAAATTGAGGATAAAAAAAAAACGAAAAAAAGTGGAATGCATTTTCGCACTCAACCACATAAGTTGATGGTATTTTTAGAATTCCCACCCACTCTTTCCTCTGTAAAGGGCATTCATTGGTTTCAATCTGCGATCATAGTGGAATTTTCTCACAAGTTGTTGTTATCTTCATCTGTCGTTGCCTAGATTTCTGCCTCCAGTTTCGTATACCAAAATGGTTGTGTTTTTTCATCAAGAGATTCGAAGGGTTGGCGCGAAAACCGGAAAGATCAACGACAGGTTTCCAGATCGTTGGTTAGTTGCCTCCAGTTTCGCATGCAAAGTTAGTTGATTGCGCACGGCACCAGAGTCACGATCTTCCTCTACTGCCTGCTCCCTCGGGGGTAGATTTATAGATTCTCAGGGCCGGAGCTCTATACCATCTTAGTCGTTGTATTTTGACTCTTCTCATTTGGTCGATGTCGCGTATGCAGACGAGACCATAGATCAACCGAAGGACTTTGTTTGCTACGCAATTGCGATTGCTCAGAGTTATTCTTCTTTTGATCTTAGCATTGGTGGCATCTGGCGCTGTTTCAGTTTAAAGTGTTCATAAACTATACTTATGAGCAAGGTCCTGCAACCTAGTCGTGCACTTTATTTTATTTGTAACTTACAATTTTCCTATTTTTTCTTCATCTACACTTAATTTGCATTAAATTCCGATTCACTCCCATTGAAGCCATCAACCACGTTCAGCGCCACCGTACAGCGTACAGAGTCGTTGAAGGCCTTGCGTTATGTGTCGATATTGTGTGTGCTCCTCTCGTCGTTCTATGTACATATGTTGCTTGTTCGTAACTAGAGTTGTATATCAAATTCAGTTAATTACAATATGGTGTGCCCAGTCGACTGCAATATCAAGTTGGGGGCATTCAATGAATTTGTGTTCAGGCAGCAATCAAACCAAAAACAACAACAGCGCATCAGAAGGGTGAACAGGTCGGTGTAATAAAAACATACCCACACACAGTTGAGAATTAAAACTGAATAGGTAATAGAAGGCAGAAGGCAGAAGGCGCCTATCTAGCCTACATTCCCTGCTCAAATACATATGACAGAGGCTGTGCTTGCATAGTCCCTTATATAGATGCAGCGCCTAACTGACGACCAACGGGTTGGTGGTGGTGGTTGTTCGGTTCGTGAGGGAGAGTCGCCTGGTGCATCCTGTGCGAAACTACAAAAACAACCGTCGCTCGTCTTATCCTTAATTTTATGCAAAGGAAAACATATCGTGCGCTCGGTCGCTTGGCATAGTGATGTATTACTATGGGTTATGCTTAATACATAAAATAATACAGTGGCTTGCAGAAGTTTTCTGACGGTAAGGGAGCTTATATGTATCATTTGAAGAAGGGACAATCTGCCAGCTGCCAGCTATGCTTAACCCATTGCAACGAAAGTTCTTCTTCTTTTTGCCACTTCATCTACGAAAGCCACGTTTCATTTCGGTTGAATTCTCTTGGTCGTTTCATCTAAAGTCTATGGATTTCGCCCCGCCCTAAATCAAGACTTCATCAGTTTTCACTTTATATTTAAAAGTGAACCTAAACAAGTTAGGTCTTCTGTTTCTGTTTTCTGATTGCTCTTTTATTCTTATCTACCCTCCTTTTATTTGACGTAAACTGGCTATAGCGTTCTATTCTGTAACGGAACTTCTAAGTTTAAGCTCTCCAAACAGCCCCCTAAGGTACATAAACTTTTAACCAATATTTTCTTTTCTCCAACAGCAAACATCAGCCACTCACTGTGTTCCAGTGTCGCATTCAGGGTAAATACGTGTACGAGACTGAGGAGTAAGCACAGCAGACGATGAAACAATCTAAAATCGCTAGAAGGTAACCTATTTCTAAACGGTGGTAATTTTTTAATGAAAGCCATAAAAATAAACTTAAATAATTTATGTATCATAAAAAAAACAACAACGGCACCGAACCGAACGAAAAAATCTCGCACCGATGCACGTAACGTCGAGTTTTTGTGGCTTTTAAATTGGACCGTAAAGTGGCTTAAGGGACGTGAAATGACTTCGATCCTGTCGCTCCCTTACAAAGCAGTAGTCGGTTTTGCAAGCTAATCATTCTCAATCACCATCCAATGGGTTAGATAAATAAACAAGAAACGATGTAAAATTAGTCAAAAAACGGGAAAAAATATTCATTCCAATTAATTATGGTCCTGTTGGCTTGGCTGACTGGTTGGTTGTTTAAGCAGGCTGTCAACCCTTTTTTGCTGTCGGCAGTAGCCCATTTCGGGCCCTAGGGGTGGTTAATTTGAAGAAAAATTTATTTTGAGCGAATCGCATCAATCCGAATCCGACATTCAAATCGCGACTTTGTTCCTTCTTAAACGGGGTAAAAAAGGAAAAAATTGCAAAACTTGTTACAGTAAATTTACATTCATTTATCTCATAATCGTGCTGTCCATATTTAATGGGTTGACTTTGGTTTTTGGCCTGGGAAATATCCGCCATCCAACGATAGTCAATTTAAACTTTTGCAAACGCTAACAAAAAATGTATTGCAAAACGCAAGAGTTGACAGCATCGCCGGGAGGGTAAGGAGGCGGGCGACGACAGTGTAACCATACTACGCGAATGGAAAATTAATTTCCCTCTTGCTGTCGAGACCTTTTCATCTAGGACGAGGACAAGGACGAAGCCTTAATTGGGATTGGGATTGGATATGCTAGGTATATACATTTTTTTTTCGCGAATTTTTATTTCTACCTTTTTCCGCCAAATCAACAAACTACCCCATCTCCAGGTGGCGTATTTCGGGATGAATGTCAATGTGAGTGCGTTCGGGGGGCAATGACTGGCCGTGGAAAATTTGTAAATTAGTGCGATGGCAGGGGATGAGATTTGTTTTTTTTTTCTAAACTTAAGTGGGCTAATCAGGTGGGCGGATAACAAGTAATGTTGTTAATAAATTATTTATACTTTTTCTTGGTAAATCGAATTTGTCAAAAGAAAAGTTTTGATTGGAAGTGAAATTGGAAATGCTGGTCCGTGGGGAGCACAGTGTCAGATACCAAAGTGTGCTTGGACTTGGGATTTTGGGAGTTTACGTGGAATTTTTATCACACAGTAAGGGATTGATATTAAGCCACGTGTAAGGATTTTCAAAGTTTCCTTTAGGTATAAAGAAAAACAAAAAAGAAAATTGGCTACTTTGTGACACTGGGCTATCGTAACACTTTCAGTGCTTGGGTGTTGACTTGTTGACTTTTATTGGTAAGTGTCAGCTTCTGTCTCTCAAAACGTATGTGGGTTCGATCTTAATTTCAGTTTAAATCCAGATGCTTAATATCCGAAACCCTCCAAATAGGAATATTGTTGCCAAATTCATGAGAAGATATGTACATCTTCGTGTGGTTTATTCGTATTTTCTCTTTTATTATAGCAACAGATCCACTGGTGATTTGATGGCATACATATCTCACTTAAGTGAAACGCAAACCTCTAGCTTTCTCAAACTTTCTATCTTCAGAATGTGTGTTAACGACGACTTTCGTTGGAACGACCAGATATTCGAAGTCGTCAAAAATGCTACAAAGTTTCTAGGTTACCTTAAACGATGCAAAAAGGACTTTACTCCTTCTGATCTGGCTTCAATCGTTCATTCAGCCAAAGCTCGCATCAGGTCTGGTGCACCAAAAACCGCTCGGCATATTTTAGATCGAATTTAAGGACGCGTGTTAAGAGCTATATGATAGGGACATAGTTTCCTGTCTTTCACTGTTTTATCAATTTTTCCGCAGAAAGTGCTCCCATTTTACATTTAACATCTGCTTCAAATGCAGATCAGTTTACCCTGAAGCCTACTCTCTTACGTACCGTCAAAAGGGATCTTTCTTAAGCCGTACCACACAAATGTAGAATGATATACTTAGCTCTGTGTTTCCTTATTACTACAACGCGCAAGCATTTCATATCAATGTGCATCGGTATCTCCTACGTCTCTCCTCTTATTTTCCAAAACCCCGTACTCTAGTTTAAGGGCACACTCTGTCGGTTGGAATACTTTCAAGAATTCACTTCTAACGCAATTTGAACGTTGTATCGAACAAAAAGGAAAGAGGGACACCTTCATGGCATTCATTCTCCAATATCTATGTGACTTCTTTGGTTGGTAAATTCTTGCACGTGACGGAATGATTATCTGACTATCTACCCACTCAAAATTTGACATGTAACATAACCTCCAAGCCGACATAACCTCAAACTGAATCAATAAACGTATAAAACTTTGACAGTCATACCGCATCCAACTTGTTGGGAATAATAATTAGAAATTCCATGAAAATTAGAAATTTAATTATGCTTTAACCTTTTACAAAATTTCATCACCGAAAGTAAAGTTCAACCTTCAAATTCTCGTCCAGGACAGGCATTCTAGAACGCCACAGAACACAAGCCTCGGGGCTATTTACAATAAGCAACAAGATTTCATACATACTTTAGTCATGTTCTGTGGAAATGAATGTGCCAGGACATTCACTCCTTTTCTATATTTATACAAGGATGTGTGGATTGTGGCATCATTATCCTAGGACAATACACCTGCCGAGGTTTTTAATTAAAACAAAGTAGTAATTGTTTAAAGCTGTATACGCCCGTATACAGAGACAGACCTATGTACATTGTCGTCAGGCTCTTTTGAATATTAACACAACTATGCAACACTATGGCTGCATCAGATGAGTTCTGTGTCCTTTTGTATGCGACGAGGTTTTTTTTTTTTTTAATAGAAACCATGCTAGGAAGTTTATATTTGCACACGGACAAAGGAGATACATTTTGTTGCATTAAATTGAGAATTGCGGTTAACCAAATGGGGGTAACGCTGGCGGTCTAATAATTCTATTGAGTCCTCCTGTTGCAGAATCGGTATTTAAAAGACGCAAACTAAACAAGAGAGAGGATATGTGTTACAAAGTGCTTTGGGCTATGTACAAATGGGCCAGCCACGCTTTGGGAACAACCTTCGAATTCGAATGCTATTCGAGAATCCATAGGGTTGCGTAGTCACATAATCCTAGAGCACTTAAGGATGCTCCCAAAGCGTCAACCCAGAACTATATTCTAACTCTCTCACACACACGCACCCTCTCTCTCTCTTTCTCAATTTAAATATTATACACCAACTAAGTGATGTGGAGTGGAACACTACAGTTATCCTTTATTTTCTGTTCTTTTTTTTTGTACTCTTTTGCCTACAGTCACGTTTGGATATTTTATTTTTATGTACCAATTGATTTATCCTTTTTACGAGTGTACACACACAGCATCCACATCAAAGATGACAATCACCACAATTGTGTGTATCGAGGATTTCTGCGGAAAAGAGGATTCTCTAGGGGGATTTCTCCTAAAAATAAAAGAAGAACTACGAGTCTACCCAGGATAGGAAAAAAGAAAAACAGAGGAAGAATAATATCTATTCAAAGGAGCCTCTTAAAAGCTTTGTACATACGGTACAGTGTGTATAGAAAATGTTTCATTTTTCACCTCTTGACAATCCTGAGAATGTTGCTAACATCAAGTTTCCTTGCAATTTGGGTTTTGCGGTTACTTAAGGTGGCGCTACAGTCCAACGTGGACCCGGGCCTCAATCAATAAGCCAGCTTGATCTTAAGGTAGCTGCCTCCAGCTGGTAAGTTTCTTACCATCTCGAAGTTATGGCTGTCTACTGTGACGCTCTGTCTGCTTTGTCGTACAATGTACTTATCCTGCAAAACTGAAGGCGGGTAGTTAAGGACTGGGCTACCTGGAGAGGCTTGTTGGTTGAAGCCCAGATTTACCCTGAATGAAAATAAGTTTGATCTCTCTTCTTCTAGTGCGCCAGCAGCTGGGATGCGAGGACCCTCTATATGGCTCTACTGTGAGAGACGGAGCAAATGCCATAATGATGCTTTGTCCTGGCGATGCTTATTTACGTCCGATTATTTTCCATTCACATCATTTGAATTTGAATTTCAAAATTTCCACTATCATTTTCCCCACCACAAGGAAGGTAGCTTCGACTGAAAACAGAGAAAGACATCAGAGAAGCCAACAAAAAATACGGACAGTAAAGAGTAAGACAATATGTGAAGGGAGGCAAACCGTATTGGTATATCTTTTAAAAATGTCCTCGGTGTCGACATTTGTTTCCATGTTAAATCCTTGTTCTAAACTTTACATATAGACGATGTGTTTATTCCTCTTCAGAACTAGATATTGAGAAGATACCACAGATTTGGATGACATTTTGTGGATGTCACTGCCGTTTGGCCTGCATTGTAGAAGAATTTCCACAGTCCTTCTTGTATGCCATCACAATATTTTTTCGATATTGACGTCTATTTTGTGATGCGAAATCGAACAAACTACGAAGTGAAAGCATATCAATTCCAGAATAAGTTTCAATTCTGTTTTTAAATTGGGAGTAGGGATACGGATTCGTCTTATCACCCAAGAGACTCTAGGTTTTTTGACAGACACTGATTACAAATGTCACCGATAAATCAAGTGTCACATTGTTAGAATCATTTATCATCATTTTGAGAGTCCACAGATTAGCTCCTTGAATTTGTATACTAGAGTCGAATCCCTGTGTCATATCGTCGACAGCATAAGATATAGTCAACATCATGACTCCAAATCCAATCATTCGTTGCTTGTGAACAATTTTATTCGTTTCCATCTTCATGCCACATACTAATCCTTGTCGTTTTTATGTCAGCTTAACAGTATCCATGTCACGATTTCAAAAGTTTATGCGCCTTTAAATCAAAACTCTCCTCCACACTTGTGTCCAATTACACATAATAACCATCCACCATCCACCAGAATCAGCGAAACGTGTGTATTCCGTCTATTAATTCCCACACCTGGGTTTTTCGTCCTTAAAAATAATTTTTTTTACAACATCCCTCCATACCTGTTGTTTGCAAAGCGTCAACCTCGTGAAATTTATCAACAACTACCCCAAAATTGTGACTTTTCATCATACAGCAATGACAACCATCTCGCCAATTACTCGAACACAATAAATCCAAAAATTTTGACTAATTTTATGGTGCAACCGACCAACGGAGAGTGACACAAACAGAAAGGATAACATTCGATTGTAAGGGAATGTATTATACCCTATCCTACTGGGCTGTGTTCTCATGGACCTTTTTTTCTGTCGGTGTGTTGGAAAGCCACACTGGAGCACTTAGACACAAAAACAGGTCCATTCTACTACCGGCAGGTACAACCCTTTTACTGTGTTTTCTTCGTTTTTCTAAGAAAGTCGATTAAGAGGTTCAGTTCTCATGAACCTACTCAACGTTTTTTTGTAGAAATTTGTACTTTGAACACAACCTTCTTGATATTTCTACCTGTTATTTGCTTTCGTTAAGGATTCTTGTGCCGTTTTGGTCTTAAGACTACAGAGTGGAGGCGCTGCTTACTCTTGGTCTGGGGCCGAAGCTTTTCTAGCTAATTCATCAGCTATTTCATTACTTGGTACATTACTGTGACCAGGGACCCAGAAGAGTGTTACATAGTGCTGCGGGCCAAGAATCCTAATTCTATTCTCTTTGGGACAATACTTTGCAAGCTTCCACGTCTACTTTGAGCTTTTATGGCCGTGGCGTTGACACTAGTTGAGCGACTCTTGTAACTGCTAGAACCTTCGCCTAGAAAAGCGCTGTTGTGATCTGGAAGTTCTAGCTCCTCGGAGAAAAGTTCCTTTCCTAGGCCTATGACAATTTTTGAGCCATCTCTGTATATAGTTTTGGACACATGAGACTCTTCGTTGTTCTCGTACAATTTTCTGTTTGGAAAGACCCATGAGATGGGTCTTTCGAAGTCCAAGTTTTGGACAGTGTAGTCCGATCAGAAACTAAACGCTACGGTAAAGAGTGAAACAAGATTAAATCTTGCAGTCGTCCTGTTTATGAAGGTGTCTTTGCTCGTTTCAGCTAAACCGATTAATCCAGCACTTTTCCATCTTGAGGGACCACACCTTTGTAGCACTCAAAGGAAACGACATCGTTTTTATGTATTTCTTCAGCCATAAACTAAACGTCAAAACGAATACATACCCACGTACATATGTATGTATGTACAAAATAGGGTGTAAAAAATATATTGTCGCATGACATGAGTGCCATGACATCTAATGGGACTAAACTCCATCTATTGGGATCCTTTTAACTCTAAATCCACGTTGAGGATGGCTTCAAAAACAAACAGAGTGCAAAAACTGAAATGTAAAAATGTAATGTATAGTCAGATTTTGACAGATTGATTTATTACGAAGCCACTGATAGATGGTGTGGGTGTTGCGCATCGTCTGTGTCACCAGTGAAGAGAAAGGATAATAAAAGACAACGTTCCATATATTACGCACATATGACGGCAACGTAACCAACCATCATCATTCGTAAGTGTCAAATAAATGTAAACGGAGGCAGTGTTAATAAAATTATTTTAAGACAAAAAACCGTGGGAGAAAAAAGAGACAAAACCCATTTGCACGGATCAAATCTCCGGTTATCCTGCTGTCAGGCACCCTGAAGTATGGGAAAAGAGAATGCCAGCAACAGCAGCAGCCAGCAATACCGGCATCCGAATCTAAACTAGCAGGTTGTCATGTTTGTGGCCGCGCGTATGAATGAGGGTTTTTTGTGGCTCGGCGAAAATGCCACAGCTTAGCTGGGCTGTCTAGTTGGGTAACACAAGTTGTACCGCTATTGTGAGCACTTCAACAGTTGGTCGGAACGACAACGGTTTGCATTTTTCTGGACAGAATTGCGAAATTGGGAATTTATTCCCGTTTGCAAATACATGCTTAATTTCCGCAGCGAAATAATTAATTGTTTAATTAGTTTGCTTGATACATGGGTAAATATTGAAACGAAAGGCAGACATTTGGCCCGATAATGTCATGTCCTGTCACGGGTTTTGAATATTTGTTTACATGGTCGGCGGTGTTTTGTGATTAAGCAATCGTTTGCTCGTTCGTTGCGTTTGTTTTCTCATGTACAATTAAGGACACACATTTTGATTGTTTGAATTCGTGTGATCATTAATTTATTATAATGTTGTTATTTTGCAATTCATATAAACTCAACTAATTGGAAGGCATCTATGTCGGGCAAGTATAACTACGGAATATAAGAGGAAATGCCGTTTTTATTCTTCGTCTCTCTGCAAGCTATTGCCACACTGACATGCTGTATCCTCGGTTTTTTCCATCGTTGAAGCACCCGTAACTGGTAAGGAATTGTGCGAGAGATAGAAATTCACCTCTCCGTACCTCTGCCCCGTCTAAATCGGGATGTTTCCGATCAGTCTTGCAGTCCACCTACCTCTAATCTGCTCCAGCCTTCTTGCCAGCTGCGCATCGTGATCTCTTTGGCTTCTTCTGTTGCCGTTTCTTTTCCAACTTCTCCTTTCTTCTCCGCTGCTAAGAAGTTACGCCGGCGACTACGAACAGTTCTGAGATTGTTCGATAGGAGCTCCTCTTCGCTGTACCGCTGCCATTTGTTTTCTATAAATTTTGATCAGGAGCCCATCAGCACAGATCGCGCTCCAATACAAAAGGTTACAGTGCCTCATGAGAAGTTTTCGTCTGCTTCCAAGTTTGTCATTAGTCTGCTTAACACTGAGGTGCTCTTTACAGCCCTTTCGCACATTAAATCCCTTCAATGTAGCCCACTTCAATGTAGACTGCTGTCTTAGTTGAAGAAGCATGTGGACTTCGTTTGTATATCTCTTTCAACAGGAGCAATTAAATTAAATTGATCAAAGATCCACACCTCGCGCATGTAGCAATCATATTTACACAAACCATGTCCAACTAACGCTTGGATCAGCAAACAATAAGCACCACCAAATTCCAGGCACTTTCATTAATTCACCCCCAGTATTTGTCCAACTCCAAGTGGCAGACAGTGGCCATCAATTCTGTGTATCTATCAATATTAGCACTAATCACCCGTCGTTCAATTCGTCAATAGATAATCTATTCTGCCCCAAACTACGAGTACTTAAATCACTTTTCACTCCAATTGACAGCATAATATTTACTTTTGCCAATCCCTCTCGTAAACCCCTGTGTCTCTCTCTGACTTTCGTTATCATCCCAACGAATGTCAACATAGTGATAATAAACCACAGAAGGACACAACAGCAGCGCAAGGACTTTTCAAGGAAAAAAATAAAAAGAACGGAAAGAGAATACATTTCCGAACTACTTTGGCACCATCAAAGTAAGAGTGTCGTACAAGAAAATCCTTAGCCACCAACATTGTCACACACAACACCCGTCACCCGCTACCCGCACAACGACTATCGTCAACATGCAGTTAATGTGACAAATAACAAAGTCATATTATGTGTCCGTTCTTGTGTTCGGCGGAAATTAGTTTTTCCGGAAATCCATGTCATGGCACATGATGCGGCATATCTGTCCGCCCTCGGTTGCGTCCTTTTGGAAATATGGTACACGGGCTGACGGGTGTCCGAACGATAAAAAAAAAAGGAAAAATCAGGAAAGAGTTGCGAATATCTGTAATTTATCACAAGATTGTGCTTTTATTTTGGCACGGATTCTCTCCGGGTTCGGAGAGACCGTGCGAGAGTGCGGATAAATGGCAGGAATGCCATTCGAACAGGAGACCTACCAAACGATGGACAAATAGAGAAACCACACTGCCCGTCCGGATGGATGACATGTTAACCTCATTGCATGGTTATTTAGTTACGGAATGGAAACTCATTCGCAATTTGATGAGAGGGGATGTAACATCTGACGATGGGAAATGATGATGTTGGTATTTTTGTTGTTGTTGTTCTGTCTATAGGCTTACTTTGAGTGTGGACAGAGCGAAGAGATTGTAATTTATTTACTCCAACCGGACAAGTGATGAATTAAAAGGGAATTGCTCTTTGTGATTGTAAAGAGATTTACTGTGAAGAGGCTTTCGCAAAAGATTGTTCGATTTCGAAGAAAGGATTGAGAGGAAGTTGTGTGAGAATTGCTTTTTCGAAATGATTTCTGACATTTGGAGGCTGAAGGCCTCTTCAACAGTAACATGTAAAGACTGTAATGGATGGATGAAGAATTACATTTTGTTAGGAGATGTTTCTAGAGATAAAAAGCGTTTGGCGTTGGAGCTTTGGATTAATCACGTTTAGTTAGTTTGAAGTCACTAACAACTCTTTGACGGTCCTCGACTGCCTATCGTCTCTTATAGAGATGACTGAGCAGTTCAATAATCTCCTATGTTGGGTGCCTGGACATAGTGACATCCCTGGTAACTGCAAAGCCGACGAACTCGCCAGATCTGGTACGACCCTAGAGATTACCTCTTACACCAAAGACCTGGGTATACCTAACAGTACAGTGAAACTAATTATCACACAAAATATAACTAGAGAAACTTACTCCAGGTGGAAAGGCGATCCTACGTGTCATTCCACCAGACTTATTTGGCCTGAAATTGACGACCATAAGTCAAGGGAGATCATCACCCTCAACAAAACACAAATCCGCACCATTATTGGTGTCATTTCAGGTCACTGCCTACTAGGACAACACGCCAGGAGACTAGGAGCTCTATACAATGATTTCTGTAGAAGCTGTAGGGATGAGGAGGAGGAGGAAAGCACCACCCACCTTCTCAGCCATTGTCCAGCGCTCTCCCACAGCAGAAGAAGATTTCTTGGGCACTATCATTTCAATGACATTAGTGACCTAAGTCAAATCCCCCTAAGGAAGATCCTCACATTCATCAATAACTCCAAATGGTTTTACGGGTAGAATTCTCCTTCAGGGAATTCTATAGGCAGCACAACGGGCTCTGAGCCTAAGTGAGTCCCATGGGACGCCTATCCACCTAACCTAACCTAACCTAACCTAGTTTGAAGTGATCCTGCGAGAAGAGGTATACTTAGACCAAAAGTAGGTCCACTGCGATACTTTCCAATTATGTGCGCCACCTGAATCGTGGTCTTCTTCAACTCTACTTCCTCTTGCCTACAACCTATTGGTGTCCAGCTCTACATGACAGAGCACACAATCAAAGATAATGATTTTCAAACCTCAAATCGCAAGCAAACCTCCGCACAAAACGTCTAAATCACTTTAATTTCACACCAAAATTGTTTCCTCATAACACCTCATGAACCTCTCTCCTTCACTCGTCCTAAAACAAAAATACTTCTTGGCATACGTTTCCTATTTTCACACAAAATGTGACCAAATAATAGTTTTTCCTTAACCGGTTTCTACCGCTTCCTTTTTGCAGGCTCCTTGCCACCGATTTACAAGAATTTAATAATAAATAATAAAAACCTGAAAAAGAACGGCAGTCACACCCCGGCAGCAACACACAGGAACACATGCTACAATTTTTATATTGCAACACTTAAACGATTATTATCCGTTTTCTTTAGCTCCTTCAAGACCGCAAAACAAAACTGCATCAAAGCCAATTATCTTAGCCTTCGTCACCCCTTCCAAAATAGCTTTGGGTAGAAAAAAGAAAAAAAGAAGAAGGACAGGAGGAAAATCCTTATTTTGTTTGGGCTCTTCGTGCTCACTTGGCCGGTCGTTGTCATCGTCATCATTCTAGTCGTTCGGTCCGTTTACAGATGTCCGAGAAAAGTAGCCCTCAAGCTATAAATATTTATTCAACTTTTTTTTTTCTGTGCAGCCAACACACTGAACTGTATGTATAAAATTCAGCACACGATCCTTAAGGGTCTGAAGGAGCTGAGCTAGAGCTGTAAACGGCACAAAAAAAAAAAAAGAAAAGACGAAAGTAAAACCGACGAAAACCGAAAATACATTGTGTAGTACGAGAACGAGAACGAGTACGAGTATGTTCTTTGGAACATATCCAAAAAAAAAAATTCTTCCTGAGAAAAGAAGAAGGACTCGCCTTTCCTCTTTACAAGTGAAAAGTACACAATGAAAAGCGTGACGGCACCGAACAACAGAAAGGATAAAGCAGCAACACACTAAGTAACTCCTTGACGTACGGATGAAGAGTGGGAGATATTCCCCAAACCGCACATATACATATGTACATGCTCTCACTTGCACTGAAGAAGACTTGAATGGGGGGGATGTGAACGAACCAACAGCACCAGCTGCTGCTATGAATATTTGGCAATTACTACCATGATTCTCCCCTTCTCTACCTACTCCTTTCGCCTACTCATACACCAGCACTTTTAACAGGATTTAAAGGACCAGAAAAAAAGAAAACAAAAAAAGGAGAAAGAAGAAAGAAATGAAACACAAGGATTTTGATTCTCAGCAACCAGCATCGGTGCTTTCGGCAAGCGTATTCGTCGCTGTTGTCTTCGTCGTCGTGGAATTGCGATTTTTATTTATTTATTTCATAAGCCTTGTAAATCACATCATCATCCACATGTGCTTGTGGATAAAACGGAGACAGAGGATAAGCAAGTGTAAGGCGACAAAGTACAACCGAAGAACACCACAACATACACCAAAATAAACCAGTGGGACGAAGGGTGGCGAACACAGAAGGCGATAGGATTGCCGACGGCTCGGCATTAAGTAGATTGCCTAATTCAACCTAATTCACCATCACCATCACCATTCAGGCGCTAAAAGGCAGCGGCTGCTGATTCTCCCAAAAGCCAAAGCAACTTGGTGGCCTCGTGAGAAAAAAAAAAACGGATACGAAACGTTTTGCAGGAGGTTTTTCGGTATTCTTGGCATGAAATTGCTCCAAGACTGCCCCGCTTGCCTCCTGGGTTAATCTTTGGTCTGTACATATGAATCGGGGATAATTTTTGTGTTCTTTTGTATACAGTGTGATTGAAAAGTCATATCAAATAAGTTTGACTCTAAACCCGTTTAAAGTTCCACAAACTTTGAGGTCTTTCATACTTTTCCACTTGCGAGTGCCACCTGAGAGTTACAGTCTTCCTCTACTGCGCCGCCCCTTGGGAGTGGATTCGAAGATTTCTGGGCCGGAGCATTTGTATCGATGCGGTCTACAGCCACCTCAGTCGTTGGATCTTCACTCTTCTGGCTACAACCAGTAGAGTCCTCCACTCACCGACCGAAGCATTTTCCTCTCAAAACAGCCAAGAGCAATCTTATCCATTTCTGACTAAGTCTGCGCCATAGACCAGAACTGGGATAATTAATTTCTGACAAAGGGTCACTTTAGTCGTTCAAGAGAGGGCTTTGCTATTCAATTGCCTTCTTAGCCCACAACTCTACCAATTCTTCCGGAAAAGTGGAATTTAAGCATGCCTCTCGCCATCTGGAAATTGCTACTTAATAGAAACGCGATCAACATCGCCAATCACAGATGGACAGGATCTCAAACGCTCTCACTGTCTCATCAGATGCAAAAGACTGCTCAAAAGCAGCTTAGTAGGTGTCTTAACGGAACACTGCACCGTTGGCAAGCATGTCTATAGGCTGAGTCTCCTTTACAACGACTTCTGCACAAGTTGCATGGACGAGGAGGAGAAGGAGATGATTCTCCACCTTTTCTGTACATGTCTGGACCTCTCAGCTCGAAGAAGAGCATACTTAGGAGCCAGATTCTTTAACAACCTTAGTGCACTGGCTGACATCAATGTAGGTAGCCTCCAGCGCTTCATAGCAAGCTCCTGCAAGACCTTATCTGGTCTAAGTGAGGTAACAGCTGCAGCCTGCCACTCCTACCTAACCTAACCTAGCTCAAAGAAGCAGCCATTTGCAAGAGTTATTCACCATTTGATCTCAGCGCTGGTGTTGTTGTCTGAAGTAATAGCGGAGACAAGGTAACTACCTCAAAGTTATATACTCTCCGGTCGGTGTTGGGTGTCTTTTCTTGTTGACAGCACGGACTTGGACTGTTAAACTCATCTTCCCCGCGAAAGATGAAATCACGCTGCGTCACTCTGAATAGCCGCAATGCTTAAGAATTGGTCTTTCTCATTTATTCCGAAGCATGCCGTTCTAAATATAAATTCCCCGTTTGAAAAACTGTTTACACAACTGTTCATATATCGAAGGTACTTGCTCCTTTTCTCTATATGGTGCCAGAATCTCGTTTATTTTAGTACGATGGTGGTTATTTTCTCTTATCAGCCACGAATTAGTCCGAATTTACATTTTATCCTTTGCAAATTATGGACTTGGATGAAATTGGATGAAGGGAGATCCCGTCCTTCCTTTACGTCGTCGTCTTGTTACACAACAATATGTGGATGATGGTCTGCAGGAAGCACCATAAAGGAGCTTCAACCCATTTACACCCCTATTGTATCCGCCCCGCCATTTGGTTGATTGTAAAATTGGTAACTACTCGACGAAACGCCATAGAACAAGGAAGCTGAGATTGACTATTTAGCAATGCAAAATGGCAGTTACTACTCCGTTACTGTTCGCCCCATCCCCCTCCCTCTTTTTCTACTTCACACGTGAAGAAAACGACTTGTTATTAAATTTTATGCATCCCGCCGTTCTTGTATTTCCATTATTAATGGCGGGCCTTGGTGTTCCCTTTGCCGAAAAAGGAAAATTATAAACATTAAAATTTGAACACCCTCCATTCTATCCACCACTCTTGCTTGAATATTTTCACCTCACTTCACCTCATCTTATCCAACGTCGTCGTACGCATACCGCACCTGTGGGGAATAATGAGGTCGAATATTCGATTCTTAATAAAACATTTAGCGAATTCACATTCACATCGGTAATTTGTTCCGTTGCGTTCACGGTTATTACTGTTTCGCTGTTGTTTTATTATTTTTTTTTTTCCCGCTGAATTAGGTGCGCCTTCAATTAGGCAAACATGGTGTAAGCAGCAGTGAGCAGCACAAAACCGATATAAAAAAAAAAAAGTTTTTATCTTTGCGTCAGGGCGTTTATGGATGGATCTGGGGGGCTTTAGTACGTTCATCCAGCGGACTCATATGGTTCCTTGGGAAACGAATTATGCTTTTGTTAAGTGGTAATTTGGAGGAGAGTGTATTAAAAAATGTGTTCTGGAATCTGCCAGCGGCCACTTGGGCGAATACGTAACCTTCTGTTTAGGGCGAAATAAAAAGAGATTTCCTATCAAACTCATTGGGGTACTACTGTGGGTTTATTGTTGGGACGAATCTAGTGGTAAATGTTGCTTAGGGGTTAAATGAGGGTGTGCATTTAAATTATGTTCCATTATGTGTGAAAGGAATAATCAAAAGTTTAATGCGGAGAATAAGATAAGGTTTAAGACGGGCACATTATGCACAAACAGAGGTGGTTGTTAGCAAAAGCAAATTGATGGTGGTTGTCAGCGAAGAGAGTTAGGGGAGAAGCATTCGAAGGTTGGTCCTTCAGAAGTTGTTTCTAATCGATTTACGATAGTTATCTGTGAATGCAGTTCTCTCTCATTCTGTATTTTTGTATTGAAACACCACTCAGTCACAAAAACAGGTCCACTACCAGCAGGTTCGATTCTCAAAAACCACCAACGTTTTTTCGCGGCACCACCTCTTCGCAGGCATGACAAACCTGCAAGAGTATATCTGTCATGAAAAGCTTCTCGAAATCGGCTTTAAAACTGTTGGTAGGTAGGTAGAAGTGGCTGGAACTGGTAAGCCTGCCAGAGACACAAGTAGCGCGGATGCGCCGTTTTGATACCACAACTCACGTGACATGGCGTAGCTAAGAGTGTAGTTTTTCAGATCCATCCTGTAGAGTTAAGAAAATTGATAATGTTGCAAAATTTTATGTTAAAAATCTCAGATAGTTCCTTAAAAAAAGGTTTTCCGAGAGTGCGCTGCCTGGCTCTGGCAAGTGCCGGGCAGTCACAGAGAAAGTGGAATAGCGTTTCTTTTTCTTGTGAATTGGCGCAACTACGGCAGTGGGGGTTGAACGGGATGCCTAACTTGGCAGCGTGTGGACCGATTGGCCAGTGGCCCGTGCTAATTGCCGAGATTCTAGCTGTCTCGATGCGATTTCTATTGATTAGGCCATTCGTTCTTTTTTTTTATCGTTGGTGGGCCAAATCTGTCTAGATATGGCACAAGTTGCAAGATTTTGCCACCTAGAGTTGGCAATAGAGAGAAAGTGTTGGAAAACTTTGCCCTTGATGAGTCCCATTGGGGAGTAGACTGACTCCGCGTGGGAAACATCCAGGGTAGAGCCGCATCTGGCTAACGCTTCGGCTCTCTCGTTCCCCTCTATGTTACTATGGCCGGGAACCCAGAGGAGAGTGATGTTGAACCGAGCGTTTGCATGCGTTATAGTTTCCTTACACTGTTCAACTAATTTAGAAGACGAAGAAAGTGAGTGGACCGCTTTGATGGCAGCCTGACTGTCAATTAAAGATTCCTATGTTGTTAGGGGTAGTGGTACGGAGGCTACGTATCTTGCAGGCTTTTTTAATCGCTAGCACCTCCGCCTGGAAGGCACTCGAAGAGTGTGGGAGGCGAAACTGTAGGTCCCTTTCATTCGTGCGAAGAATATAACACGCACAACATGAATGGTTGTGAGAAGCTAGGCCTTGGCTCTCTATGAGCTGTCGTGCCAAATGTACATACATACTACCAGCAGGAACAACCCTTTTACTGTATTTTCATTGTCTTTCAAAACAAATGTCGAATAAGAGCTTCAGTGGTAAGGACCTTAGGTTACCAGCACTCATCACATCAGCCCCAAAAATCTGCCACCTGATACGAGCGTCACAGATAGTGGTGTCCTTAAGTCTTACACTTTGAGGTGCTTGACAGAGACCGTAAGTTGTCTTTTAGGCTAAGGAACAACAAGCATGTCGCGGACTTAATTTGTGTCCAAGAGGACTCAAGACATTGCTCCACTCTTGTTACACAATTTTACACGTTTCAACGAGCAAATGAAATCACTTTAGCTAGGTTATTAGTGACAGCTCTCAGTTTTTAGTTTCACGTTCCATCACCTTTGACAGATTTGAAACAACCATTATTTAGTACCTTTTCATTTCCATACACAGCCTCATTTCAATGTCAACGTCACTCGACAGGTGTCTGAAATCCATAATCTCCTTCGAACGATTAATTTCAAAATTCACACCGAAGTCTACGCCCAAAACTCACCTATCAATGACGATTTATCAAATTCACTAATCCTACTCGTATCTTTACATTCCCTTAATACCATCGTCTTATGTGTACACCTCCTCGTCTTGTTTCCCTACCAATGACCTCTCTTAAAAGTTTTTCTCTATTTCTTTTTTTTTGCCATACACACATTCACCCGGATGTTGGCCTTTGTCATCTGTCCATTAATCTTTCAAAAGAAAAAAAAAAAATAAGCACGCAACAAAACCAAACGATGATTCTTGATCGTAGGCGTACCTTTTCTCCTTTAGAAGTCTTCTTCAGAAAAAAAAATAAAAAATATTCTAAAGCTCAAACAATATGTCACTCTGCCTAAATGTTGATGTTTTTCTTTTACTCCTCTGACCTTGTTTTTTTGATTGATTACCATCCAAACGAAAACGTGGTCTTTTCAATCCCAAGTCTCTCTCTATATTTTTCTTTTTACCAATGTCATTGAGTTGAAAATCAATAAAAACAAATAACAAACGTCAAAAAGAGTGAGGCGCTTATAAATCTTCCCTTTCTCGTGTTCACTGGACTCGACCGTCAATGTCATCTATTAAACCCTTTCAATACAGCTTGAACGAGCCCCCTTTTTTGTGTTGGCAATCGAATTTTTCGAAGATATATCATGAATTTTGACACATTTGACACTTATATTATCATCGCACATTGTCGCCATAGCAAATAATCAGAGAAACGTCCAAACCCTATTAATTTCACTCCAAACATGCTGTCAATTGATAAGAGGCAAACAGTGCTATACCGTTATATACAACAGACTGCCGCTGCCGTGTGTGGCAAGTGGCAAAACAAATTGCCTTCTTAGATATTCGTTGGCTTAGGTGAGGCGGATATTCGATCGCTCTGCATCAGTCACGATTACCTTTGGTAATAAATTCTCAAAATAACCAGCGATACAAAGTCTGGCCGCTTCCTCTCTAGCTGTAACTGTCTGATGGATTTCGAGGAACGAAAAGCAAAAAAAAAAAAAAAAACCCTTTTGTCGAACAAAACAAAATTGATTAACATGGAAGTGGCCCGCACTCAACCCCTCTGGCAGTCACTGTAATATGCACAAAGGACGAGGGCCAACACATCGACACCGATACCGACACCGACACACCCTATCATGGCGTGTCCTGGCTGAGTAGCTAAGTAATGCTATGAGCAAACACCTGAGAGCTTTAGAAAATTATGCGACATTTGTTAGCTCTTTTCTGTCGTGCCCGATCGTTGCTGTTTGTTGGTTGCTGGTGGTCTTCATAGAGTCTGCTGCGTCCTCCCTTTTGAGGTTGAATGATATCAGATTTACGTGTGTCAAATAGGAGGTGCGAAATGAGATAAGAAAATATCCCTAATAGGGTCGCCTATGCTTGTTTGCTTCCCTGCTGGTGCTTGTTTGCTTGGTTTAGCTGCCTACATGCATTTATCTAACCATCAACCAAATGGGATTAGGTAGATACGGACGGAGTGAAGTATGAATGATTGAAAGACGTTACCGACCGACGACGACGACGTGGTGAGTTAACTTCTCCCTGGAGGCCCAATTTTCCCTTTAAAGGTTCTGCCCTCCCAAAAGGGTTAGACAGTATGTCATCTCACATGTGTGTATACATAGAAACAAATAATCCTCTGCATATCCTTGTATCTTGGTCTATTTTCAATGCAAACACATAGGTGGTTCCGTAGAACGGATATGAAATCTCTTCTCCGTAAGTGTGTTATTGACACCAAACAGCACTGACCTTCCTCCCTACGTGCAGTTTAAATATCATCCATCTCCTTGGGTTTATTTCTAAAAGAAGACGAAGAAGAATAGGACAAACTGTGCAGTATTTACTTGTTTTTAGCCTTTGGTTTGGTCAATCACCGAGTCAAAAGAAGGGAATCTTTAATTAGTTCCGATTGTGGTCTCTCATTGTGGTATATGTACTTGTGTCGTCATTAACATGAAAAGAGTTATTTAACTGTGATAAGAGATCATGGACGGATAGCTATGGTTCAAGAACACAAAGTTGTATTAATTAAATCTACAACACTTAACTACATGAGCTATGAACGGGATAAAACAAAGTATAGAGCACAAGGAAGTTGTTTTCGTAAAGTGATTACACCCACACTGGAACAGTGCTAATCTTATTGAGTACGGATAATCCTTTTGTATTTGTCTTAACTGCCCCTAGTGGATTTTTGTGGAGCTTATGCAGAAAGCCGAAGTCAGATTGGGAAAATCAGATAGTTTCTATGGTAAATTGATTTTGCCCAATGAATATGCTTGACATCTTTGGAATCCAATTTTGTAGATTTCTGGTGAAATTTCTGGAATATTGCCTCGGGACAATACAAAGCAAAGCATGTTTACTACTGGGATTTGGTTTTGTGCATGTATATTTCGAGAATTTTAATGCGGGCTTTTATTTCAAAGGACTTGTGATTATTTGATTCTATTTTCAGATGTTTTAATCTGTGGGAGTTGTTAAGGAAACGCATAAAGATTTCTGCTCAGTAGGCAACTTGAATGAGACCGTTAAAAACATGGAAAGATATTTTTGTTTAGAAAAAAAAAGTTGCTTCTAAATTGTAGGCTCGGATCGATGTGAACTGTTCGGTAGATTATGGAGGTAGTCAGCGTAGTAGCTCTATTGTGATACCTCATGATCTAGGAGGAACTGTGGGGAAGTCGAGTGGAGTGGCACATCTGCTTGTAAGGCAGTGTCTTGTGATGGCACCTTTAGTGATTCTAAGAAGTCTTCTATTTCATTAGGAAGAATCTGTATTGTATTACGAGTTCATCGGCCTTACAATTCCCTGGAATGTCTTTGTTTCCCGGTACCCAGCAGAGGAGAAGAACTGGTTGGGATGTTGCAGAAACTGATTTCAGAGGCTTTAAGAAACTGTCTGTGAGACAGTCCTCCTTTATCGCCATAATCTTCGCTTGAAAGACGCTACAATGCTGTGGAAGGCAAAAAGTGAGATTGAGCTTTAAACCGTCGGAGAAAACACCTCCCCCTTTACAGTCTTTGATTTTGGAATCGTCTGTATAAATCTTCAAGGATTCTTGTATAAGCGGTGTTGATTTTTTCGAGAGATCTCCCGTAGGAATCTCGATCTTTAAAGTTACTCCTAAAAGATAGTTAAATGTGGTTCTCCGAGAAGAGGTACACACCAAAAATAGGTCCATTGTGATACCTAAGGATGGTGTAGTCGGTGTTTTTGGAAATAATTGTGAGTTGGTTAGGTTAGGTTAGCGGGCTGATGAGAATGGTTGCATCCTCATCACACTTAGGTCCATGTGGATCCATTGTGATACCGATGATGATGTTTCCTACCGTGGTATTATAGGCTCTTTTCTAGCCATCCGGACGTTCTGGCGAATTTGAGTAGTTTTGACGGTGATCCATCTGATAGCTCATCGATATGGTCGAAGAAAAATTTGCCCAGGGTTCTGTTTCTGAGTTGACAGAGGCTTAGACAGTGACAAAGGAAATGGGCCGTGTCCTTAAGGGCCTCTCTATTACCCCATCCTTTGCAGATATCATCGTCGCTCGGACATAGTTTTTTCATGTGATATTTTAGCATGTTATGGACAGTTAGCACTCCTATCTGGGAGTCTGCTTGTTTTCATCCTATCATACTCTTGCCACAGCCTTCTGGATATTTCACAGGTGGTTAGTAATCTCCACCTGTTATTTGCTTCTATTATTGACCTTTGTTCGATTTGTTCGAGGTTGCAGAGTGGAGGTTTGACCGTGCCATTCGCTTGTTCCCGATCTAGGGCTGAGCCCTTTCTGGCCATTTCATCAGCTGCTTCATTGCCTGGTATTCCGCTGTGACCAGGGACCCAGCAGAGTTTTACATTGTGCTGCGTGCCAAGAACCTTAAGCTCTTCGCGGCAGCTCATAACAAGCTTCGATGCTATCTGCGTAGCAGCTATTGCTTTTACGGCCGCCTGGCTGTCAATGTAAATTGTGATATCCTCCCATGATATTGTCAGCATTGACGCCAGTTGGGCGGCCTTTGTCACTGCTAGAACCACCACTTGGAAAACACTGCTGTGATCTGCGAGTCGTATGGAGCTGCTTAGTTTTAGTTCCTCCGAGAAGAGACCAGCTTCTGTACCTATGTCCATCTTTGACTCATCGGTATAGATGGACTTGGAGTCCTTGGATACTTCATTCTTCTCCCACTGTTCTTTACTTGGAAAGGTCCACCAGAAGGGTCTTTCGAAGTCCAAGTATGGGACAATGTAGTCTGAGGTGACCTTACCGCTAAGATAGTTGCTAAGTATCTTGGCGTGTCCATATGTATTCGGTCTCCAGTGTTTTGACTGGCTGATTCTGAGAGTGCGTGTATAGATCTAAAGGCAGAAGGTTAATTCGCTTCTAATCCCGCAGTCGGCGTTGTTCTTATTGTGAATTGGTTACAAATTGAAGTATGACCGGTGGGTCTACTGGTCCATTGTGAAGGAACTCTAACTGCCGAGAGTGATAATTCGATTCATCCTATCTATAGTGAGACTTTTTCGCTTGATTTTTGTGCATATATTTCAAAACTTGAGACTTATCTAAACGTAACGTTTATAACTTGTTCCGAATTTTATAAATGTGCTATCAGCATTAGGGTAAGACTCCCTCAGGACATTGGACATCAAGTGGATAAATATGTATGCCAAAGTTCGATTGAAAAATTAAGTTTCTCCTACAAACTTGCAACAAAAACTTATTTAAACCAAAAACATACAAAATCTGAAAAGTTTACCCCCATCACAGTAATCTAAGTTGGCAGTAACAAAAGTTATTGCCACATAAAACGTCCTTAAGTGGATTTTATTACCGCAATTATTCGTGATTATTATCATACAACTTCCTCAAGCTTGAGGAAGTTAATCTGCATTATTATAGCAAAACCCGATTCCAATTATTCATGCAGCAGCAACAATCCGATCAGATCAAGACGAAAGAGGGTGCACTACCCACAATCCATGCCCACCCCCATCATCAACCACATAACCATCGAAAGTGTGCCATTGTCTCGATCTGTATTCGAGGGAAACATTTGCGCACACAAAAGATACATTTTAATTGCAAATGATAAAGAATAACATTTATACAAACTGCTTCTTCCAGAAATAACTTAAATCAACATCATTATCAGTGTCGTTATGGGATTTATAAAGGATACAGTGTTTCTTAAACTTTTCTTTTCCGTCCGTTCGTTGAAAAAACTATCCTCGACCAGCAAGAAGTGCGGTGATGTGTCGAAGGATAATCGCTATAAAAAAAAAAGAGAGTCACTACTTGCTATCAGTGAACTCCCACTCTTAGCCTGCACCGCCTTGTGCTCAGCCCTCCCCCTACCCCCTCTACTTTAACTATTATAGTGGAACGACAAAAGAACTTTTAATTATGTTAATTTCTTATGGCAAGGACTTTGGTACACTCGCTGTGTTGGGGCGTTGCCAGTGCCCTATTCTTTGGTCCTTCTCTAGGGGATGGTAGTTCCTGTGCTGCCGCAAATCTACATTAATGCTGAGCGACTTACGTGTGTACGCAATGTTTTGTTGCCCCAGCACTACTGTTCCTTTGGCCTAGCTTTGATTTGAATTCATTGTATTCGTCGGGAATAAATTCAATGAGGACTATGACTGCCATGATGACGACGGCAGAGTTGTATAATTGGTCTTTATTTGTTGATCCTAGAAAGTCAGTGGTGGTGGGTGGGTGGAAGTGCCCAACTTCCTTTGTCATAGAAAACATTCAGAAGACTATGATGAAGACGATCATCATCATGTTGATGATGATGATTACCACCATCATCAGTGGTAGTGGTGGGGTGAAGGTAAAGCTAATTGCTTTGGCCGCTTGGTAATTGAATCAAATCATAACTCCACGGGAACAATCTCATTTAGAGATTAGGTCTTGGTTCCAACTAAAATCAGTACGCCCTTCAATACCACACAGAGTCAGTCATTTTCTTCTATTTACCGAGATGGGAATAATGGTAATTTTGATTCCCTTTTCCGTTCTCATTCTGGTTCTTGGCATTTTATATCTTTTCTATTCTCTTCAAATGAGAATCTATTTAAGCTCTTCGAAAGCTTCTTAGGGACTGTGTCCATTTTTTGAAGCATTTAATGAGGTAAGGATTGCCTTACAACGCATTTGGGGCAACAGCAAAAAAAAAGGAATGGATAATACTCATAAAATGTTATGAGAAGAAGTTTCGTTTTCTTTATTCTTTTGCGGAAAGGAAAACTGCACAAACAAGGACGAAAGAAACGGGGGGAAAAAAAACACGGGAAATGTGAGGTGAACCGTTGTTTGCCATTATGCGGAGATGGAATATAAAACAAGGTATCGATGAGATTATTTTAATGGATGGATTGGGTGTAGAAAATGGCCGATCGGCATTAGGGAGTAATATCGTAATTGTATCAAGAGCTTTACTCTTCCTGTGGGAGGTAAGAAAAAAAGAAAAAAAAAGGAAAGTAGGAAAGGCAAAGAATGGTAAAATATCTTATAGAAGCAGTGGAGCGTGTGTTAAGCCTAGATGTAATAAAAAGAATGCACAACGAGTATTACTTTCAGTATAGTTCATTGGCATCACTCAAATCTTAATATTGTTAAGGATCAGTTCAAGGATATTTGAGTACAATCTTAAAGTGAATTTGCTTTAGTGAAAATGTCTAACTTAAAATGGGGATGATGATTAGGCAGCTCTTGACGGAAGTTGTATGAAATAAGTTTCACAACATTTGGTTTGAAGACTTGAAACGTCTTTGTTAAGGTGGCCCTTGCACTAAGGTAAGATTCTGTAGGCGTAGCTGCACCTCGGATAATAGAATAAGGATTATTATTGCTGTTTGGTCTCCTTGAATCAACCTGAGTATCGAAGGTTTGCGGTGGCTTGCTTGACAATTCGACCAGATCAGTGATGAAGTCTTCTCCGAGGACTGACTTTCTATTTCTGTTAAGGCTCGGTGTCTACGTCGCTAAATCCTCTACATAGGTCAATTGTACTCAAATGTATTGTCTGTAGGTAGTCCGCCAGTCTTCAAGAAATTTAAGGTGACTTCTGTTTCGTGCGATGATTTCTTGATTTAACGCCCTTGAGGTGTGGCATGTCGCGAGTGCACTCCATCTTTCATTCGCAAGTTTTTGTAATTTCATGCTTTAACTTTTGAAGTTAAAGTCGTGGTAGAATTGAGTCATTGGCCATTATCAGATCGATCTCAGAATCAACTCTTGCCACCTCATCCACATTCTCATTCCCACGGATGCGCTTATGTCCCGAGCCTAAATGAGTGTAACGTTTTGGTAAGCATTTAGGGACTTTGATGGCTGCTTGACTATCTAGGAAATTGTCGATGTACGATTGCTAGACCTTCCGCCTGGAGCACGCTGTTGTGACTTCGAAGTTCATTGTCTGCCCATCTGGTGATTGCTTGGTGACCTATCAGACTCTTTCTTCAAAGATTGTTGAAGGAGGAGCGCATTTTTCGCTGCCATTTCCTTTCTGAAATGATCGACAGGTATCAGCCTTAGCATGATTTCGATAACTGCAGTCGTTGGTGTTGTTCTAATTGCACTTGTGGTTCCTATCCTGTGCAAGTGAATCGTTAAATTTATGGTTTTCGCTGCGGTTAGCCACTAAACTACGGATGGATATATAAATATGGATATTTCGACACGTCTAATGGTGACTTATATCAAACAACACAAAATAAAGGACCAATATTCAGTTAATTGAAACTATACAACGCAACCCTTGTAATTTAATGAAACACATTGGATCGTATAAGCTTCTCTACCGTTTCATAAAAACCCAAAATAAATCCCCATTTAAGTACCGCCCCTTCAAGTAACAAAACAATGACTAAACAATCCATCAACCAAACAAGGACTATACATTGTAACTCGACCTTCAATCAGCGCCCCGTAAAATAACCCTTTTTTTTTTGTTTTTCTTTTTTGTTGTTCCATTTCATCACTTCATCTTTCCCCATGGTATTTTTATGACCGAATCCAAAGGACTTCGTCCAAGAGATTAATGGACTGCCTTCAATGACCTTCAATAGTGTGATCTTTCACTATAAAATCTCCCTATCTCTGTGTTTCAGTGTTAACACCCACATGCGACGACCAAGAGATACTCGTATATTCTAGGATTTTCCCTATGAAAATCATTTTTCATCGAAAAAAAAAAACGCGTCACTTTAATAACTCACAAGTAAACATGGTGGCGCGTAGAGTATGGTCTTATCAGGACGAAGGAAATAATAGCCGCCAATAATTCTCCTTGAGGATAAATTACAGATTTATTTTCTTTTTTTTTTTTGTTGTTTTTCCCTTTGCCTCCAACCTCAAAAAAAGGAAAGACCAAGGGAATAGGAGGAAGAAAGGAGAAAAAACGATACAAAGAGGGAAAATTGCTGACCATAGACGAAAAAGTACCCATTTTTGGGGTAGTAGTACATAACATTCACCAGGATGGAGTTCGTAAGGAAAGGCCGGGTTTTTTTTATTTTATTGCAATGGAGATGCACACCATGGGATACGGTATAACGGCTAGAACGACATACATGAGTTTTTATCACCTACAGTCCCGATAGTCTTATTCGTTCTCACTTTAACGACTCACCAGATGTGAGAGAAAGGAAGCATGTACAATGCGGTAGTGATGAGCACTCTCATAAAAAGAACTCGATATGTCCTTAAAGTGATGGACAAGATAGTGACAAAAGGGACCTTTGACACTTAACTTTCGATATTGAAATTATGTTTTCTCAATAAAGTTCAGAGAGGCTGCTGCAGAAGATAGAGTGCAATTGGGTGTAGGAAACAGTGGGCTTGACAAATATTCGTCTGACGAGTGAGAGTGTTGTTAAGTGTAATAATCCTGTTCCAAGCTGTCGATTTTACTGTGCCTTGGGACCTCGTCTGTGAGCACTTTTTTTTTTTATTCTTTCGATGTTATATGGGCCACCAAACTATGATGTTATAGGTGAGAATCGGACGCGCGACGGCTGTGTTCACCCACAAGGTAATTTTTGACTGAAGTCCTAATTTTTGTTGCTGGCGTAGAAGGCTATGGTTGCCTTCTTGATGCGTTGTTCAACGTTAAGTTTTCAGCTAAATTTTAGGTCAAGAACCGTGCCGTTTATGGAGAGAGCAGTCTTGTATTTTGATTTTGGTGCTAAAGAGCATAATTTTGGTCTTGTCTGGATAAACCTTGAAACCTTAGCTAATGGCCCACTTTATTCAGAGCGCTCTCCATGAATTGGCTTATCACCGAAAGAAACTTCCTTAACACTAAGATTACCACATCGTCTACGTACGCAACCCTTTCTCCGCCTGTCTAGTCACATCAAGATTTTATTTAGAACCATAAGCCATAGTAGAGGGAAGATAACTCCATCCTGAGGAATCCCTCTGTTGACTCCTGGATCCCAATGTTGCTTGACTAATGTCCATCCACACCTAACTCTGTAAGAGATCCTTGAAAAGCTTCAGTGTGAGCATTATTAAAGACACCTTCTATGTCTAAGGTGTCAAGCTCCTACTAGATTATTCTTATTCTCATCTGACATACTCGTGTTTATGAATCCAATACGATGTGGGATGGGAATAAGGGAAAATCTCAAAAACTGCATTTTTACAGCCACCTCTTCTAACTGTCATTTACCAATGACACATCCTTCTTCTTCGGGTCGTTTCCATTAACATCCTCCAACTCTTCAACATACCGTCTGATATTTTATCAACCACATTGTGAATAGGATATGAATTGTGTAACGCTTGAAGGACACTTTATGATGCATCGTTAAAATCCTTTTGACAGCTGACATTCTTCATTCTCACACCATTTTCGCAGCACTATATCGTTTCCCACTTAATTTTATTTTATGATCAAAGCTGTCAATGGACTTATGACTTCCGAGTAGGACTTTTGGTTCACGATCTCGAGTTCATTTCAAAAACTAGTTTAAGAAATTTTAAAGAAAACTGATGACAGTACTGACAATTGTACAATTTGCTTTTGACATTTGGGGAACAAAATGAAATTTGAAATTTCAAGCTAAGCAACAACAATGACATCCCAATTACCGACCCTTAAGTGAATTGGTAATTGAACTTTTCCATTTTAAAAAAAAACCTTTCATATGAAATTGCTAAAAAGTTGTCAAAAGCAGGCATTATTTGCGTGTGTAATTAATGGATAGATGGACCGTTCCTTAGCCTTGCTCTAGTTTCAAATGGGATGCCGAATTCAATTTTAAACATCGTCATGTACCGCACAGGCACCATTCATATCAGCAGGCAGGGCGGTTAGGCTGAAACGGATGGATGGATGGACCAAACCAAATCGCTTCAACTCGACGGGACGCAAGTGGAAATGAATGATGAAAAGCTTTCAATTAAATTTACTTTTGAAACTTAATTTATTTTGCTTTTAACAGGCTCCCCCAAACTTACAATATGATGTGCCAAGTGCCCGGGGGGATTTAGTGTGTGTGCGGTGTATGTGGCTCACAGTGGTTCTCTATTTGCGTGGCGAGTGGGAGGTGTAGCCACCAACTAAAAGGTTGGCCATCTCATAGTTCGTCCGAAGTGGGAAAATTGTATTTTTGATAAATTATTCTTGCACAAGGAATTTTCATCCAACATTTTGCCTCATTTTCCATTCCACATGACGTTTAGCGAGGCCCCTGACACCACCCGAGTTTGTATATAGCGCTTTCTCTGCTGGGCGAGACATTATCCCGTTGGCTATTATCCTCACCATCATTGTGGTGAATAAGGTGTATAAGCGCACAGCGCCAAAGGCCAACTTAATTTATGGCGGTTAATTTTTCATTCGAAGCAATAGTGGGGTAGTAGCAGGACCTCCTTGGTAACGTAAATTTCTAAATTACACTACTCCGGAGGAGCTTCTACTTTGCTAGCTTCGCCCTCACGTGGGGAAAGGGAGAATTTCAAGAGAGAAAGGATTTATGTATATTTGGTAAGGCTTAACGATTGTGTCGTGCTTCTTTTTTTTTTTTTTAAGAAAATTAGCCTAAGGGCAATATTTACATTTTTTGTTTGTCCCTTGTCGGTGGTGTTTAATGTTTATCCCTACCTTGTCCTTTGCAAAATGCCGATGAAATGTTTAAGTTTGAGTTGATAGAGTTGTGTTCACAGGAAGAGTTACCAAGTAGTTGTGGTTTTTTTCCATCAGCTAAAGACAATTTTATTCTTGAAGCGTTTTGCAAATATTTTATTGTCTCAATGTTAAAGACGACCCTTAATTAAGTTGCAGTTATCCCTCTATAAATCAAATCCAAAATCTTTCTGTCAGCAAATGTATAGTATATGCGCTGGTGGTAGTAGAATGAGACCATGGCTAGTTGGAGTGGCCACCGGAAAGACGAGTATGTGTTTTGGGAATTTTTTTTGGCAAAATATCAAAGCAAATTTGGAAAGGTTATGCACAAGACTTAGGGGCTGTGACTCCATATGCAGTTGAGATGCTCATGGCAATAAGCTGTCATCTGTTTGGGAGTAGAAGTGTTGCTGGAGATTTGGCAAGTTTCCGAAAGATAGAAAATATATTTCGAAGCAGATAACGCAATGTGTGGCTTTAAGTTGAGAGATTTAAGCCGACGGGAGTTGATACGTTTTTGCTGTTTCAAATTTAGTTAACTTATTCACCGTTCGTCAGAGTGATATACCCAAAAACAACAACAAAAAGACCAAATGGAAACCTCTGTAGTCATCTTTCAAACTTGATTCGATGGACATCCTTAGGGAATAATTAAATGCGACACATTTTTCACAAGCATATCTTTGGATACGTATAGTAACACCCCCTTTCCATCAGATATAACAGAGCGTTCTTTACAATACTTTTAGACAAAGCTCTGTGTGCCTCCTGAGAGGCAATAACACAAAAAGAAAATGACATACCACACACGCATCCGGAGTAGCAGGAGCGGATTGGATTTACTGATGACTTGCATAGGATATGAGACTTGCTGTTTGCTTTTCGTTCTGCAGCACCTCTACACGAAGCCTTAATCTACGGACAATGGACACTGCATATGTCCGTTCGTATGAGTTTTTCTGCCTTTCTATTAGCACTTTTCGGAGGATGCGAAAGTTTTGCTAAAACTTCATGTGTCCAGCAAGAGCTGCTTCTGTTTTTTTTTTTTTGCTTTAGAAATAATTCACAGTCATTCTGTGCGTCATCAAAAGAAGTCCAGTGCAGGACATTTGTAGAGCTCCGAATAAATAATCTTGTTCCAGGAAATTAAACTGATATGTTCGTTGGATGAGAGAGTGTGAGAGTAAAGTGGAAGTAGCAGTGGTGGTGTACATCCTGCTGCCTGCCATAGGCAGATGCTCGCAGCAGCTTAACAAAGCTTCATGTTGTGATTAAATATATGAAAGACTCTTTTTTTTTTTTTATGGATTAGAGTGGTTTGTATGTGTGTGTGTTAGTTTGCTACCAATGACTGGTACTGTCTGTCTGACATTCTAACTGACAGACTCTGATTGAGGTGGTGGAAACGAGGACGAGGCAAACTTCCTTTATTTTCCCCGTTTCAGCGTTTATCCTTATTTTAATTTGTTATTTATTTGGTTGACATTTGCAACTCGGAAATAAAAAATACTCTCTTGCTTCCGCATCCGTCTGCTCCATCTCTGAATGAGTTTTAATTAAATCCACTTTGTTTGGCTTCGTTGGCTACTCCCACCACGTAGATTAGCTCAGGATGTGCATTTGTTGGTCTTCATTAAAGTGAGATAGATGCAAGGCATCTCCTTCCATCTTGGACAGCAGCTTCGACAGTTAAATGTGAAAACAGGAAGGAGGAAGTTTACTTTGACGGATACCAAACGAAGGAAACATTGGGATTGAATTTAATTTGCAATATTGAAGTGCAGAGCTTACTTTGCTCACTTTTATGTGGGCCTGCAAGGATAAACGTAGATTTATTTTTATTTTATTTCATCTATAGTCCAGGTTGATCCTTGATTATAGTATGAATGTGGGATAAAAGGAGTAGCATTGCTCTGAAATAGTGAAGACATCGTATCCTTCATTGCATGTGAAACGTACATTAAGTGTATTAAATTGAGGTTGCCAACGAGTTCTTAACAGTGTTACCGAGTGGGCAACGCAAGGACTTTTCAGATCAGATTTTTGTAGAAATATTCTTCCATTTCACATAATGGTTGTGCATTTCTCTTCCTTAATTCTATCAGATCACAGAATGAAATGTTGAGTGAAGGACTCCGCATTATTGGCTTTTTATCAAGTTCAAAACGAAGGCCCCTTCAGTGTAACAATCGTCTCAATTTCGTTTTCGATCCTGAATGTGTACTTCCTCCGGATAAACCGCCCCTTGTTGACCTGAGCTATGAATACGTCGAAGTAGCCTTAGTAGTTCGACCAAACTGAAATTATGGACGACACCGTTGATTCCCTTTCCGTCCGGATTCACGAAAGTGTGGCTAAGTGGTAGCAGTTTCCTCTCCCTCGTTAGTTTCCCATCAACAACTCTACAAAGTGGCTGAGGCTCAATCTCAAGTTGAGGTACTAGGCAACCAGCGTTTACCGCGTGGAAGTTGGTAGACAGAGGTTAGTTAGGGAAAACCTGTGGACGTTTCTGTTCTCTTGAATGTACATGTCTACCGACAATCCCATTAGAGTTGAGTTCGGCTAAACTAAGCTCCGATTCATTCGTTGGAAAAAGTATGAGTGCTTATTTTCTGATCAAAGCCTCTAGTTCGAGGCCAGTATTCGCTCTTTTCCGACACATTTAATCAATTGTATTTCCATCCCATCAATGGCAACACTCTGCTTCTGCCTTCGACACTGGCAACCGACAACTTAATAAAATTCCATGCATTGCATTTCACGGACTGAGGAATAGAGTTCTCGTTTTTGTTTTCGTTCTCGTTCTGCCAATGCATTCTTCAAGCGACAGGAATTCCCTTTAACATCCTTATCAGAATTTCAAATATCAAAACGGGAGTGGAAATCCACCCAGACGAAGCTTTTTAAAAGACCACCTCCATGTCATTAACAAGTGATTCGTGCCCGAGTATCCTCTTCAAGTTCGCATAAAAGCAAGCCAAATGCATTTATGCTCTTTACTACGGCTGGTGGTGCTAAGTGGAGCAACCAAAGTGTAAATCGAAGTAAGTCCATTGCTGTCCAGGATTACACGTAAATAAATTCAGGTACTCTCTGTAGAGGTCAAGACGTTTTTTTTTTTCTCATCGTGTTGGATAATTACGAGAGTTGTCACTAATGCTAATGCACGTCACACCTTTGATGTCCCTTTGCACAGATCATTCCATGCATTTCAACTCAAATGAAAGCTCTTGTACATTTTGTGGCTGTCACTAGATAATCTCTTGAAACAGGAAATCATTTATGTACCTCAAAGGAGGTGGAGGTGAAGTATCCTTTTTTTTTTCTATTTAACTCTGGTTTATCTGGAATCTTAAGCGACGACGACGGAAGCAGGACGAAGCAAATAAATCTTTTTTGAAATTTTTTTTTTATGACTTTTTAAGGAAGCGCCTATTGTAAACAGCGGTACTTGGCAGCTGTGACCGGACGCCGACCGGTTCTCTCAATAAATATAATTTTTGTTTTTTTTTTTGTTAAAATTTTTATTTTTATATTCATTGGCCATTTACTGTGTCATTTCACTTTGGAAAAGGTTCTCAAGGAATTTCGTTTCAGAGTTCCATCATCATCTGCTTATGGAAAGAATGGGTTTTTTAGAATACTTAATACTGTGAAAGGCCATCCGTTGTCGTTGCCTACGCATTGCGGCAGGACATTGGTTTCTTTTTGTGTCCTTTGGCCTTAATGAAGTAAGTAAGCAATTTTACACTCTGCTGAGTTTCTTTAGACTCCTCAATGTTGTGATATCCGTAGTCCGGAGTCCATATTTTTGCCGTCGTCGTCGTCCCTTTATCCTTTTTTTTTCTTTTATTAATTATTCACTTTACAATCCTTTTTTATTTTAATTCTTTTTTCTTGTCATTTTTTTTTTTCATTTCATTTTGTTGACCTGAAATAGGTCAAACCAGAGGTTGGGGGATGATCTACAAAATCGATTCCCAATGGAGAATTACAACATTTCCTTTGGGGGTGCTGTAGGGTGGTGGGAAAAAGGATACATGTGTTTGTGTGTGTGTGAATTGTTTTAGGAATTCCTTCTGTTTATTAAATTTTATTTTGTGGGTCCCTTTTGATGGGTTTTCCATTTCCGGCACTAGGACTTCTATACTCTTTCCTTTTGGTCAATTTAATTTAATGGACTGATGCAACTATGGACGGGACGACAAAAAGGGGTGTGCGCGGATGGGAAGTGATTGATTGCGGAGGAGAGTTGATTGTTTTTTTTTTTTTTTGGCGGCATAAAATTTGAATTAAATCGCAAGGAAAACGGAAGGAAACTCATGTTGACTCGGGGCAGGTGTCAAAGCTCGGAAAGTTGTGATTTGCATAAGGGCAAGAGTGCTGAAAATGTAAATATGCAAATGTGTTTCGCGTTTTTGTCGTGCACATTAGTCGAGGGTGCGTGTGGTAACAGATGGCTAAAGAAATATTTATTTTTTTTTGTGGAAAGTGGCCAGTAGTTCAAAGGTGTGCGAGAAAATATGAAAGAAGGCGACCGACTGGCGTTTTGAATTTTAAATTTCCTATGGCACGTGGTGAAACTTTGAATAGAGATGTGAGACATCAAATTCGGAACGAAAATTGGTCATATGTTGGGATAGATCTTATAAACTTTATCAGCAATGATGTCTATTTCAAAATTCAGTTCCATTACTCAGACCAGGTTGGAGGGTGTGAGCCTAAACTAAGTCCGCTTTTCACCCTTTACGGTGCCGAGCATGCTGCCTCTAGTTGTAGTCCGCGATAACTTGATCTTTAAGCCGGAGGTACGGTCTTCCTTTTCATTGTGAACCAGGTGATTTGCATTCGAAGACCCTCGTCCATTCACTTGATGTGGCCGAGCCAGGCAGTGCAGTACAGTACTTTATACAGCTCATATAATTCGCAGTTGTATCTTCTCCTCTCTTTGCCTTCATCGCAGACAGAAAGAAGTATTCGACGTAGAATCTTTCTTTCGAAGATCTGATCCGCTGTCTTACTTATCGTCTTGCATTAAGCTTCAAAAAGCAAGATTAGAGCATGATTTTGGACTTTTGAATTAGGAACTTTAACTCCAGCTGTTTGAACAAACCGAAATAGCAACGGTTGCCTTTGTCAAGTCTCCACCAGGGTGTCATTTCTATAAATAGAAAAAATAAGTCACCCGAGTGCGATAGACATCTAATCCCACGCTCAGGCAATGATGACAATTGATGTCAACAATTTGACATGTGAATCGAAACCCTTAAGCCATCTACACATGAAAATTTAATTTACTCCTAACCCTAATTTATTTTGAAATTTACGTCAAGCACTCTCGCATCCATTGCCACATACATACGAGTACCTTCTTACGTTACAAGTTAAACAAAAGGTTTTTTCTGTCTAGAAAATTCATCATTAACTGCTGATGCCAGCACTAAGCACCTTTTCCCCCATGAATGTGCCGCCCTAAATCAACTAATGGCTTCAACATTCCGCTGCCATATGGGATAAAGTTCATCAACCCGGCCTTTCAAGGCCCCACAAGAAAGGCAATACCTTTTGCTAATTTTACCTAAGCACACAAGGACCAGTCGGCACGATGAAAAATGCAGGTCCGCATTGTCAGGTTGGATCAATGTATCCGTTTGTCAAACAGTCGTATATCATAGCTCCATAATTCGTATTCAATTAGGCAAACTCTCCAGATGGAACAAAAAAAAAAAAAAAAACAGGAACAACAGAAATGTATTCCTAATGAAGTTCCGCCACCGGATGTCATTTTTCATTTTGTTTCATGCAGAGGACACACAAAAAGAAGGAAACTTGGCACTGCTTAGTTTGGTTTGGCATCGTGTCGGCTTTTGCTCACCCCCAAATGCTAATTGACATAAAATATAACACACATATGTAACACATTAAGGTGCATAGGTTATAGACCCGCCTAGAGTTCACAAAAAAAACACCAAATCCTCAACCCCAAGCTCATACAAAATTCGGTAACAATTTGCCACCGAAAAAGCACACAAATCCCCGGCAGTCGTCGTCTCTGATTTCTGGACATGTTTCACAGCTGCACATATGCTTCTGGAAAATCTGTTATTCATTGCCAATTTGTGAGGGATGCGGATGCACGCGTCCTGTTACCAATTCCCGATGAAGTAAAAACACAACAAATTTGCTTTCCGTTGCGATAATCACTGCGAATTTGGTGGTGCATATAAATGGGGAGTAGGGGATGGAGCACCCACAACACCGTTGCATAACTTTGTGTGCCATCGCCATCGCCATCGTCGGCTTACAGCAAATGCAATTACAATTCGGAAAATTTGCTTCCTAAATTACTGTCCCTGTTTGTGTGTTTGTGTGGGGACAATATTCTCCCTATTTGCCTGTCGATTTTGTCAATAGCGTCGAATCGGATTTAATTATATCGAGGACGACAGAATAATTCATGCGAGACGCCAATGGATGGATTTTAAGCAAAATCGGATTGAATGGGCGCGTTTAGTGAGCATTCCGGCCACTTGTTGTTATTATAATAATTATTGTTTTGTTTTTTGTTTTTTTTCTCTTAATTACAGAGGAGATAAAATTTAATTTACCAATTGTAGGGTTTGCATGTGGTGTACCACTAGAAGCTAGTGCTGCCCGGACGATATAAATGACTTTGTTTGCGTTCAGTGGCGAGCGAATTTGTATGCTTGGAACACTATTGAATTGGTTTGGGCGGAGTAAGGGCTCTCCTCGTCCGAAATGTTTGCTAAATGTGGTGATTGTGCTGCCACTTGGAATGGGTTGTGCGGTTGGGTTTGTTGATTTCGAAATACTTGAGGATGCTGAAAAAAGGGTTAACCTAGTTCTGTTTATTTTCATAAACTTTCAATTGAGATATAGTTTGGTTTCTGCTTGCTGCCCTTTCAAGGGTTTTTTTTTTTTTCCGTTGGGTTCTGGTCGGTTTGGTCTGGTTGGTCCTTTTATAAACATCGTTTCGGTTGTTATGGCGAATTGGTTCAGGGGAGGAAAGTAATTTACTGGGGGTAATTGTATGAGAAATAAGGGTGATGATACTTCGAGTGTATCAAGCGTCAGAAATCGAGAGTAGGAATCATCTATCATCACCTAAGATAAATTGAATTGAAAGAAGATTTGAAGGGCAAATAATTTAGTTTAGTAGGCTTGCAGGGATAAAAATTCCCAAATAGGTGGGGAACCTAAAAATTTGTTTATGGATAACACTTTTTTTTTTGATTGACTGTTACAAATATAAATATTTGGCAACACAGCTCTTCGAGAGCTTAGCTTCTCGCAACCATTCATGTTGTGCGTTTTTTTTTTTTGTACGAATGGAAGGGATCTACAGTGATACTCTTTCAGGTTTGTCTTGCCTGCGAAGAAGTAGTGTCGCTTAACCCTTCTTTATTTGTTTTGGTGAAGTTCGAACCTATGTCCCCGGTTCAACACACTAACTAGTGGCCACTGCGACCTCGAAATCCACGATTAATAGCTTTCTGCACCATCAAAATCGGAACTAAAATTGATCACAATCACCTCGACTAGATAATAGAGCGTGTGATTGTTGAATAAACTTCATGATGGGGGACAAAAACAAAGACCAGGAACTCTTTGAAAAGCATCGAAACAAACAATCCAAGTCAGAGTACGATACAGTATTCTGAGAGTGAAGTGCTCGTGGTATTTACCATCAAATTGCAAAATCATGCAATGATCCAGGGAACACGTTGTCTTTTTCTCCCCGAGTCATGTGACTCGTCTGTCCACACAGTATCGTGACCATCGTGACATCGAATAAGCACCAGAAAAACCACGAATAACACCATAACTATCAACTCCACCCAGAAGACCACAGTTTGCAGAGACAGACGAATTAAATTTTCTGGACTGCAAAATTCATTGCGATGCCATTTATTGGTCGAACGAGCACCATACGAGATCCATCAAGCACCAAAAACTGCATCCGAGACAATTGGGGACAACTTCGGAACAACAACAGGACAAAACTAGCAGCAGCAGTAGTAGCTGATAGACCGACAGACAAATAGACAGACATTCAGAGCGAAAAGAAATGAACATGCGAAGCCACTTTTATTCGCATAAATCTGTCATCCCATCGAGTAGAACAGAACGGACACAGAGCCGAGCCATGGTATCGAGAAACTTCAAAAACTGCAAAATCCTATTCAAGAACATACATCTCTAGGTGTCCCACTGTCTCAAATGATAAACTCACAATGCACAATGAGTTTGAGTTCTATATTCAGGATGTCAAATGGTCCTAAACCAAAGGAGACCGGACGGTCCAGATGGGTGGTCGGGAAAAATGAAATACGAAGCAATGGTATAACTGCAAATGTGGAATGTCCTGAATGTCCTGAATTCCCGCATCCCAGGTGGTGTTAAGAACAATCGAATAGAACACGGACCACCGGATGGTGTTGGTCAGAAGAGGGACACGTTGACAATAGCCAGACTGTGTGAAATTCTCAAATTCTCCATGTGCCATGTGTGCTGCCTTAGATATGCTTCTCCCGTTCAGTATCTCTGTCGTCCGTCATTTTCTCTGCATGGTATCTTGTGGCATGTACCTATGTATGTGTTTGTCGGTTACACGGCAGCAGAATCGACCATCCTTTACTCTAAGACTTAATTATTACCTCAAGAAAATACATTAAGGATTTTTATCCGTCGGAATAGCTCAATCTAGATTGGAGCCCTCAAATGTTTTGTCGAAAATCCTATTAGGACAGCAAATAAGGGGACTAACCACCGGGTCCTCCGCTGTGAGTGCTCAAGACGTTTATTTAATTAGGCTTTTTAATTAGCTCCGACGACGAGAGGAACAAAAACAAACAAAAAAAAAATGCCACCAGGAGGATACAGTAGAACGAGTGAACGATTTTCTTTTCTATTGTTTGCACTTATTTAACCAACAACTCATGAAATATATGCTAATTCCCTTTCCCCTTTACATACACGCCTTCAACTGCAAATAGCAGACTCGTACATCTCACAAAATTAAAGACAATGAATTTAATTTCGTAAAATTCGCTCTTCTCCCTCAAAATTAGCCCGGAGGAAAAGTTTGTGCAAAGCCATTGGGTGGAAAGAGTTGGTTGTATGTCGACGCCATAGACAGCGAATGTAATTAATATTTGCTGAGCTCATCTTTAACCCATTAAAAGATAATTTGAATGCTTCACAAGTTTAATTGAGTTAAGTACAATTATCAATTGTTTTCGGAAGCGCCCTTATTTAATATATACGAGCGGAAGTCTGCGAAGCATGTGCGAGTAAAAATGTCATTAAATGTCAGCAAGGACATGATTTTCGTATGCTAATTTGTGTGTATATGTAAAAGTTGGAAAGAAAAAAAGCAATGAATAGTTACTTTGGAGGGTTAAAGCCTGTAATAACGTCGCTTTCGGTCCTTTATGATGCCGCTTCTAGTTTACTTGACCGAGGTTTATAGTGTTCGCGATTACTTGGTGTTCAAATCGGAGATGAGGTTTGGTCTTCCTTTTCTTCGTGAACCAGGTGGCTGGGATTCGGAGACCCTTTTCAGCTGGAGCGTTCTCATACTACATCCACATTTTTATAGAGCTTGTACAGTTCGCGGTATAGTATCTTCTCCTACATGTGCCCTCCTCGCAGACAGGACCAAATATTCGACGTAGAATTTTTGTTTCGACGGACTCCAAGATCTGTCTCACTTATCTTCCAGCATTCAGGTCCATAGAGCAAGACTGGCAAGAACAAAGTTTTATAGAGCATGATTTTGGACCTTCGAGTTAGGTGTTTGGACCCTAGTCGTTTGGAAAAGCCCAAATAGAAACGATTGTCTGAGGTTATCCTTTGTCGAACCTCCACTAAGGTGTCACTTGTGGTGTTTATATTTGCCCCGTGGTAGATGACTTCCTTCACTACCTCAACATTTAAGCTGTCGATTGTCAAGTTCGGTCCTAAACGGTGTTCGACGGATTGGTTTTTGGTCGACAGCACCTAGTATGTCTTCTCATCATTCATCAATAAAGGGACGCTTTTTTTTTTGTGCCAAGGGGTGGTGGAGAAACGCTAATGCGCACGACAAACAGTCCCGCTCTGTTTCAAATAGTGTGAGTCTTGTTCCTACTCACTAAAAAACCACCGTTAACCCCTTTTTTTCCACTTTGAAACCATCAACTCCGGGACCGCTTTGCGCATTACTTCAGCGTAGTGCCGTTTTCTTTTCCCACTGGGGACCGGCTTTTTCAAATTTCTTTTCTCCTGTTGCGGGTTGACTCTTTCATGCTGGTGAGGCTTTTCATCGGGTTTGGTCTTCCTTTCTCTTTTTTGTTTTGAGTACCTTCTCTAAGAAGGCGCATACTCGTTTCCAATTCTGCTCATTCGCTAGCATTTTTGCGGCTATGTTGTCCGGGATTATAATGCTAATCACGGATTCCAGTGCTCTTCTTTCAGCTCCTCATCTACTGCAGGCGAAGAACGTGTGGTTTGTGTCGTCCACTTGAGAGTCGCCTTACTGGCAAACTGGACTGCTTATTTTTCCCATCTAGTGGTGGTACGCATTGAAGTACCCATGTCCGGTTAGAAAGTGGGTGACGTCATAGTTTACCTCACCGTGTTTCCGTCCCTTCCATTTGGCAACGTTTGGGATCAGCCTCGCAGTCCATCGACCTCTGTTTTCTGTACTCCATCTCTCTTGCCAATGCTCTACTCCTATTTCCGTCTTTTTTGTCGTAGACGTACTTTCTCTTCGCCGCCAGGAGATCGATAGGGGTCACTCCCGCGACTACGAGGATGACTGGTTCCGAGACGGTTCGGTATGAGCTTGCAACTCGTAGGGCTTTGCGTCTCTGTATTGCCGCCATTTGCTTCCTGTATTTCTCTTGTCGCAGTGCATCAGCTCATATCTCACACCTATACAGGAGAATGGCGTGACAAATTGTCATTAGGAGCCTTCGTTTGCTGGCTGTGGGTCCACCTACATTTGCCATTAAACTGCTTAGCGACATTGTGATCTTCGCAGCTCGTTCACATGCGGACCACCTTATCTGTTGCCAGAAAGTGAGCTTCGTATTAATAGCTAGCCCCAGGTTCTTTACTGCTTCTGTGCTGCTTATCACCTCAGACTCAACTTGAAAGTCGACGATAGTCGGGATCTTCTTCCTTGTCGGAAGGACTATTTCCGTCTTTTCTGTGACCAGACGTCGGCCATGTACTCCCATCCAGAGAAAAAAGTTCCAATATTGGCACGCTTGGAACGGGTGGCGACGTCGATATCGCCAGCAGATGAATGTGCTTGCCTTCTGTGTGTATGCCGGCCTTTCCGTCTATCTGTCTCGTCGCCAAAATCCGGTGCATGTCTGGAATGATAATGAATGAATACATCTGTTTGTTGAGCTTAAAGGTTATTTGTTCCCGCTTCTGAGAAGCATTCTTTCAGTGATTTTACAAACTTTTAAATCGTTTCTTTGGAAATCTGTTCAAAGGTTCGATTTCATAAAAACCCATCAACCTCTCATTAGTTATCCATGACATTACGACATTTTGTTTGAACTCAACTTACTTAATACAATTACCAATTCTGTAAAAGTCCGAAAAAAAAGTTGGAAAACTTATAACGACCTACGAGTACGAGTGCCTGCCTACTTCCAAATGTCCTTCCACAAAAATAATAAGTAAACTTTTCATTCAACGCTCAATTAGGCACTCAAAGTCCCCAATAAGCCTTTCAATTACATTGAAAATTTCCCTTCAAAGTGCAGGAAAAATTGAAACTCCTAACCTAACAAAATCTGAATAAGTAACGACCCAAAAATTAAAAAGAAAACCGTTCAAACTTTCTCAAAATGTCTTAAGTACACTTTTGTTTCGCGAAAAAAACGAAAAAACGAAACGAAATCCAATGACAAAGTCAATATTTGAATTCAATATGAAATCTGCTAAATGAAAAACTACAATATTGAAATAGTTCTTCAATAAACAGACGCCCGAAATAGTCAAATATATAAAATTCCGTTTAACATTTCCCACCCAAGAGCAACCGCGTGTCGGTCGCGACCATGATGAACCCATTTCGAACGACCTAAGGAATTGTGAATTGCACGAGCGAGGGTCAGGAGGGGACCAGAAATAACTTTTTTTAATACTTGAAAATTTTATTTCTCCATTTCGAAGGAATACACACCCTCGTCCGTATGAAAGCGGCCAAAAATTTAACGATGAAAGTGACAGCTTCCCGCTGAAAAGGAGGCAGCAAGTCACAACTCACAAGTAAAAGATTGTTCGTCGTAAAATTCACAAGTTAAATTTTCCAATTTAAACAATCGCGTGAGAAAGGACCTCTCCTTGAATGTATACGATACGATACGACGACTGTTACACCTTATGTCCGAAGTCATAGAGCATTGTGCTTTGATTGTTCTAAATATATAAAAATTTAATTTATTCCACCTCTACACGTTTTCGTTTTCATTTTTGCGGGAATCTTGTGCTGGCAGGACAATAGTCAGGCGAAAATGGGAATCAGAAAGGACACTCTGAGTTTTGTTAGCCTAAGAGGCGTGAAGAAGAAGGAAAATAATAAGCTTGACGTGTTGGAGATAAATTTGATGTCGTTTTATCGGGAGAGTGCTATTGAATAGATAAACTTTGGTGTTGTGTGTGTTCTTTTTTTTTTTTTTTTTGTACACGACATCTATGCTCTCATTTCCTGATCTCCTTCAGGAGGAGACACATCAACGACAATGGCAATGGCAATGGCAGTTCTCGTGTCTTCTCAACGGCCTACCAGAGGCATTCACTAAAAATATAAAGAAGACGTATTCGACCTCCGCTCTCCAACCCCATTATCATAGCTGATGGCACGAAACAACGAACAAGAAAATGAGGAATGCGGGCGGTTGCGATACAATCGCATGGAAGTCGTAATGGCAGTGGGTGGGCCGGCGGCGATGGCGGCGGGAACGAAGCGGCAAAGGTATAAATGCGAAAAGTCCTCTTTTTTATTTGCTCGCTATTTGTGTTTTCCTTGTTGTAAAGGCAGAAAACTCACTCGTCTTCTCCATGAAAGTCAAATAAAACCGCACACTAAAGCAAGAGAGACAGGTTCTTTTTTTTGCCAGTTCTCTGTCCTCTGCCTCCTTCTTCTGATATCCTTGGCAAGGATTTTTTTTTGTTTTTTTCTATGTTTTTATGTGACGTGTGTGATAACTTTGCACGGGGGGTTGTAAGTTGTAACGTGTATGTGCTTCGTCAGGAGACGAATGAAAAGTGATTTCGCGCCAACGGGCAAAATGTCGGGATTTACTTCTGGTTTCTCCCCTCTCTTCCGGTTCTCTCCTCTTTTTATGATTGTTTCAAATCTTCGTAAATTGTGAACAATTTATTTATTTTTATTGATTCAGTGACAGAGAGAAGATCCGCTCAGGATGAACGGAAAGGTGTGCATAAATTTGTTCCAAACGATTTGGGCGAAAGTTTGTCGTGCTTTGGGAGCGAATTTATTTTGTGTTTATCATTGTGGCGGCGGCGATGGAGACGGCAACGGCGACGGGCGAGATGGACGGTGACATTGTTAGCTTGATTAAAACAAAACGGATACGTCCAATTCGTCATTTTGATTTCAATTTGATGGAATCTATGTCTATGAGTGGGAGCTTTCATTGCATTCAGGATTGTATTAGTTATCGGCGGGGCTTTTCTTGGATCAGCAGTAAATTTGGTAGGCTGATAGAATTGAGTTATGCAGGCATTTTCGTTTGACTATAAAATTTATTACCGAATCTTGTTACTTAGAATCAATAACATGAGATGAATAAGTCGATGACTACTTTGAGGAGCCGAGTAGGTGTAGGTGGAATCCAATGGGACCGAGTTTATCTTGGGCTGCTGATGGATCCTGTCAAAACTTTCATGTCGCTCGACAATTCTTTGTTTAATTAACATTCCAATCGATGTATGCCAAAACCCACCTCAAACTTGTATTGGCAAATCATTCGACCGACCAACATCAACATGTCATCTTCACGGACAAATCCGATGTATAATTAAACTTCTCCAAAACTCTTGACTCGAACCAATTTATATCACCACCGTCCTTCCAAAGGCAAAACTTCTTAGAAAACTATTCATCTTTGCTTCTTTTGGTTAAAGGTAAATGGTAACCCAAACTCGCACCCTTCCGACAGATTGAAAATTGTTTTTCCCATGCCGGCCCCTTCTGCTGGTGCTACTTCATTATAATTTCACTTCCTCGCGCGCCCAGATGCACAGAAGAAGTTTATTACCAAACTTGTTGGCTTATCTCTCACTCAATTCAGGGAAATTAGCTTTTGCGAATACAGTCGATACACCTCCCCTCTGAGTGGTTTTCCTTGTATGTATATGTGTGTGTGTGTGTTGGTGTCGTTAAGGACTTCTTTAGCCTTATGCTATATACCCATCATCAAACAGGTTATAACAGAAAATTTCCATTGCAGTCTAACGCCTTCGCATTTGTATCATACGTTCGCCTTTGCTTGCCATTTTGCCACAAGCTCAAGCTTGTATCCAATTTAATTATAAAAGTTTTGCAAAGTGTTGGAACGGAAGAAATGGGCAACGGGTGTTGGGTGTTGGGTGTTGGGTATCAGGCTACGCACATCCATTAAGTGCGCCCGCAATGTTCTCCAAATTAAATTTTCTTTCATTGGCCAGGTGCGACATATCATAAAGTTTCCTGTCGTCGGAATCGTCGGAGTCGCCGGAATCATCGTCGCCGTCATCGTTGGCGTCGTTTCCCGGTCCCGGCACTCTATCCCATAGCTTCTTTGCAAAACACTCGTCTAACTTCCTCCTCTTCACAATTTAGTGATAACAATTTTTCCCACCATCAGCATTAAACGCCCCCAGCTCCAGTTCCACCCAGTCCTTGCAACCCTTCGATGAGAGGAGATATTACTATACCAATGGATGTGGAATTTTTTCACGCTTCTCCTGGCTGAAAAGTTGGTTTCTGGCCTGCCATGTTCATGTGAGTGTGTGTGTGAAGACGGACGGAAAAGTTAACAACTTGTGCTGTGTAAGGTGCTATCGCCGCAGATGGAAGCGTGTGATATTGAATGAAATGATGACATTAATTTATCGGTACCAGGGAATAATTTTTTTCTTCGTCCTAGTGAAGTTTGGTGTGTCCTGTATACGTGTGGCGTATATGCCACGACAGGGCATAGGGGGGGGCTCATGTACATTTGTAAAAACCTTCAAATGCTGATCATTGCATTTTATCGTCCTCGTAATCGTAAGTCAGTGCTCACGACGTTGTTAGAAGGGGGACAAAAAATGAGACCTTTAAATTTGCTTCGTTTAAAGTTTAGGTCCTAAGTGTGGGACAACGACGAATGACTTTGCTTAAAGGAATTGGGCGGAGTGAAGTTTGTTTCAGACGGGTTATGACTTTTTCATTGGCACGAAAGTACTCATAACTCAGTAGATGTCCACAGATCTCAAGCTCTGCGGTGGTAAGTGATTACGATAGATGGGGGACATTTCTGTGGAGGCGGATGTACTATGTATTGTTGGTCTTTTGATTAAATCTTTGAAGGGGTCATTAAAAACGTCTAAAACTGATGATAGGCACTGATGGCATTCAATGGCGGTCCTAAAGGTGAATTTAGACGTAAGACTTTTGTCTCGTGGAGGGGCTAATAAAAATGGGTCACCAGGTGTATACTTCTTTGAAATATCACAGTGGTCAGGTTCGGTTCGGTTTGTTTATGAGTTTCTATAGAGTTTGGGGAGTTTAATCAGGGTTTAGGCGTAGCATGGTGCGACCATAATAAATTCTTTACTTTAGAGATAGTCTGACTGTCACTTAACCAATTATTTTAACATCTATTGTCTTTTTGCTTACAGATTTTATGGTCAACTACTTCTATTTCGTTTCAGCGGTTGAGCATCAAACAATCTAAGGTAAGACGGAGGAAAACAGCGTTGAAAAAGATGCGATCAGTGTTCCCATGAAACGACTTGTGACAAGAACTTACCAGTTTTGGAAAGTAAAAGGTTCACAAGCATCATAAAGCAAGGTATTTGCGTCAAAGCTTAACTTACGTAGTTTTTAAGGGTTTGAGAAGCTAGGGCTCTCTAAGAGCTGTCACACCAAATATTTGTATTTTCAGTCTCAGTCGGTGTATTTTTCAATTGCAAAATCTTAATATTCACTAAGGGTAAGCTCATCACGGAATTTTTGGGAGAAATGAGGTCAATTTAAAGGACTTTTCCTTAAATTACCTTCCACACGACTATATGAAAGTCCTGATTTTTACAAACAACTTCATTAATGACAAGAATCAAGTGTGATGACAATCATGAAACCTAATTATTCCAACGTGAACACTCACAGTAGAGGACCAAAAAAGAATTCTTCTTCATGGTCAATAACTCTCTTTCTTAATCCAACACGAAGTCCCTACAGGTTTCATGCAAATGACAATGTCCGCGTAGAAAATTAGCAGTCAAACACACACACACACGCAAAAGGGAGAGCTCCCAAGTCCATCTTAACATCATGACATCATTATTATCAGACTTCTGCTATCATTGTCTCGTAATGCTATTGTTTCTGATTAAGTTTTCTGATGTTGATGTTGATGCTGACGCGACGACGCTGATGCTGCTACTGCTGTGCTCATCAGTGGATACCTGTCGTTGTTCCATTAACTGAAATGACTTCCTCATTTGCGTACATTCGCAAGCGTCATCCGTTGTTCGTTATTCGTTATTTTTATTATTTGCCAGCTGCTTGAATAGCATTTCCCTTGCAACGTCCTCGTCCCATTATATCACTCACTGTGACACCACAATGACATGGCACTCTCTGCATTTGGAAAGATCTCCATCCTTAATCGCAGAGGATAAATCATGAATGTGGAATGAAAAAAAAAAAAAAAAAAACGTAAGACAGACGTGGAAATGAGGACTTTTTTCCCTGCTCTTCCCTTTTTTTTTTGGGGTGGCAGTACCGAGAGTTTATAAATTCCAAAACCTAAATGAATGCAGCAGCCAGAGATCCTTCTTACTGCATCATCGTCAACATCATGAAGGGATTCAAGGGGCGATTTAGAATGGATAAGCTTCCCACAAATACACAGGCACACACAATGTGCTGCAAAAATAAAAAAAAAGGGAAAGGGAATAGTAATAATCATTTGAAATACGTCCACGGTTTTACGGGGTCTTTCATGGTCGCATTAGTGACGCGGTTTCATTTGCTATGCAAAAGGGAACCAAAAGCCCTTATAAAAATAGAAGAACAGGAACGTGAGGAACAACTAGGGAAAAATTGGGCGAAAGCTATGCATTCATTCAAATGTTCTTCCGGAAAGGATATTTAGCCCGTCTACCGTTTTAACTTTTGCAGCTGCAAAAGTGCACCGACAGCGTAGAGTAGTTGCAGTGTGATGTGGCGCGCTTCGTTTGCATCTTTATCATTTTGTCGTTGGTGGACTTATTTTTTGTTAGCACAGCCAAAGGAAGAAGTAAACAAGATGCTTTTTTTTTCTGTTATCCTTCGGTGGAATTCTCATGGAACTGCAATTGAGAAAATGTTTGTCAGGGGCTAGTGGTGGGAAAGCAAAGTGAAACATTTCTTCGACTTAACATTCATTTGTTAAAGTTGGACATTTGAATCTTAAGAATGTCAGAGTGGAGGATAGACAGATAGGGACGAGACAAATTCTGGATGAACTTGGAGATAATAACAAGAAAAAATAAGTTTGATTTAGTTTTACCATTTTGAATGAGGTTCTGCTTTGGAGTGGACTTTTGTAATTTTATTTTCAAAAAATAATATCGCAGAGCAAACATTTGATCAAGGGTCCGTTTCATTCCATGAAATAGGAACTACTTCCTGAAGAAGTTTCAATTTGTACTTTCGAAATGAGTCGGCATTTCTTTTTACTACTTCATGTTCCATAATCCATAATCTTTTACAACTCAGTCCGGACTTCAAAGGGTTGGTAGTTACCCCAAAAAGGTGGTGTCAAAAAGATTATCGCCATTGAGCATGGTATTGCAGCCAAATGATGTCCCAACCGAACCGCAAACAATTACGTTTCGAAATATGCTCCAAAAGAAAGCCATCAACCAGTGTAAACCCAAGTTATATATAAGCCCAGTCTTATAGAGATACGAGTAATTCTTTTGTGGGATTATTTTCAGAGTTCATGGCAATTAATTTAATCACTTTCGGACAACATCCCTTTTCCGAGAACACCGGTCCCTTCGGAAGCCACATCTGGGCTCATCAGTGTGAAAAATATTAAAGGTGTACCGCTTTTATCCTCAAAGCATTATCCTTGTGCAAAACACCACCGCCACGGCTGTAATCTCTTTCAAAACATTACCGTTGTTTATATGGCAACAAATTCCTCATTCCCTCATTTCGGCCTGTGATGTAATTTTAATCTCTCTTTCCCCCTCTCTCTCTCTTTGAAGTAGGTACAATCCCAATCTAATTATCAACCTTGGTAATAAGGGATTAAATAATAACAAAAACACTCTGGAATCAGAGGTGGGTCTCGCTCTCCATTTGAATCCAAACCACATCACATCACCATGTACTAAATGGCATTCAAGGAATTTCACAACCCCAAACATCATCTTATCCCACTCAAAAGTGTCTTCTTCCATTCGTATCGTTTCGTAACCCCTGTGCGGCCATCCCAAGTGTTTGCATAAAAACTTGTTGAATTGAATGTGTGTCAGAGGGCGCGCGCAGTCTTTACTGTGGGGCTGGGGAAGAATATTCCCACAAAAACCTCGTTCACATTTCGAGTCGACGACATTGAGAATGTGTGAGAGTTCGACTCGGCGAAATGTGGTTCCACCCAAAATACAAATGAGATTCCAAACCAAAAGGAGACCATGAACGAATGGAACAATGGATTATTGTTAACTTGTGGGAGTTGAGAAGGACGAGCAGTCGGGAAGTACGAAATTGAGAAATTATAAATTATTTGGACAAAGATTTTACTTGACACATAATGACAGTGTCAATCATCGTTCGGTTTGACATCTGACACTTGCTTGACATTTGAATTTAAGATCTTACTTCTAAACACACTTGAATGAGTTTTTTTTTGTTTTCTCTGAAATCGCACACAAAAGGATCATTAAATGAAAATTTACTAAACAATCGTGTAACCTTACCACAAGCCATCAAGAAGAAAGGTTTAAAAATAAATTTTAACGATTTTCTCTAACCATTCGTCTAGTAGTGTTTCCTGACATACCTAACCTATGTATACCCGAACAATGTTTTCTCTGCGGAAGGAAGAAAATAGGATTCTTGTCTTTTGCCGAATATCCTGGGGAGGGAGTAAGAACCAACGAACACACGAGGTAAGAAAATAAAAATCTTAATGGCACATTAATTTAGTGCCACAAACATGTGGCAATACGAATGGTGGATATCTACGAGGATGTGTGTGTGTGTGTGTTTATAGAAATTCTATCTGTGCGCCAATTGTGGAAATTGAGAACAGAAATAATTAATTAGGAACATGAAAAAGGTTCTTCTTTTTTTTGCTGGTGTCTGTTTTTGTCTGAAATGTAACCTGGGTGTGTGGGAAGGAAGTCCTAATTGGGAGAGTGGAGAGGTAGAATTTATATTCTCAAACATTAATCATTAGCTTTCAATTCTATTGGCAAATATAAATTGAAAACAATTTAAGAGGATCTACAAAGTGTTAATGCACTTAATTGAAAGATACTTGAATGCTTCCAAAGGTGTTACAGAAGATGAAACTTTAAGCTTATGTTTAGGGTGCTCTTTGAGTGTTGGCAGTCACATGACCAATTATTTTAATCTGTGTTTTTCTTTCTAAAGGGTCTTCCAAACTTTGACAGTTGATAGCGGCCATATTGTTGAAGCTACATCTGTCAAATTGGCTGTCAACAACACGTACCAATAATAAAATTGTTTTATCAAAATGGGTATTCTGTTCGGGCAACTTTCCGCGCGCTTCGTCCATTTTACGGTCGCCATAATCGTCCTTCCGAGAGGACTATTCACAGTATGGTGGATAAATTTAAGTCCACTGGTCGACGAAACGCAAGATCTGCCGAAAACATCGCCGCTGTCCGTGAGAGTGTGTAGGAGAATCCGTCGCATCGCTCATAAGAACTCGACCTTTCGCAGACCACAACTTGAATTTTGCGTCGTGACTTGGGCCTGCACCCGTACAAAATTCAACAAACCCAGGAGCTAAAGGTAAACGACCATAGACAACGACGTGTGTTGGCTGAATGGGCTCTGGAGCAGTTGGAAACTGACCCTATTTTTCATCGAAAAATCATCTTCAGCGATGAGGCCCATTTCTGGATGAATGGGTACGTCAACAAAAAAAAAATTGTCGAATTTGGGACGATACCAATCCACATGAAATCACTGTTTGGTGGGGATTGTGGGCTGGCGGCGTCATCGGTCCATATTTCTTTGAGAACGAAGTTGGCAAGGCCTATAGGTCGATGATTACCAACTTCTTTTGTCCGGAATTGGATGATATGGACACCAACGACATGTAGTTTCAACAGGACGGCGCTACGTGCCGCATTGGAAATTCTGCACAAGCGATTCGTGGGCATGGTCATCTCACGTGGAGGTGATGTGAACTGGTCACCGAGATTGTGCAATTTGACCCCGTTAGACTTTTTCTGGTGGGGTTTTCTGAAGTCGCAGATATTCCATCGAACATCATTATTTCGTCCTTGATTTGTGATCATACTTGTCGTTGATTCAATGTAGATTCCGCATTGTGAATCTGAAACAGTTGCTTGTTGAATTTTATTTATTTATTTATTTTTTAATGAGAAAGATTCATTTCCGTGAATCCTTATTCCGTATCAGAGAAGCTGCCACTCTATACACAGTACACAGTGATTTATTTATATATGTATGTATGTATGTATGTTCCTTTGCCAGTTCTGCGATATGACATTGAGTGTCGGATAAAAACCTTATTTCAGCACTCTATGCCGATCTGCTTTTGAGCTAAAGGATACTTGAAATTATTCTCAAGCATAAGTTCAAGGCTATACAGATCATGAGTGTTTCCAAAACAGCATCACTCACTTAATCGTTTCACGAATATATTTACGACGAGAGGGCTTGCTTTCAATTTTTTTTTTGTCTAAATTCAAAGAAATCCTATTTTAATGTGGTAGTATTGACAGAAAAAGGCATTCGTCGTCCTTGTTATCGAATCGATTACTTTCACATCAAGTAGGGGGGGAAACTGTACATGAATGGGGGTATTAGGGAACTGTATCTGTATAGATTTTTTGAAACAATAATAGGATTAGACCACAAAAGAAGTTCTCAATTGAAGTGGGAACGGTTGGGGTTCTTTGTTCCGAATGTTACAATTGAACCTTTTTTCTTTTCTTTGTTGGCATTATGTTATGAATGTGGATTTAGTTTTTTTTTTCGAATTTGTTTAGGGATATTTAAACAGTATTGTCAATAAGAAAGGAAGTGGTATTTGATGTATGGGTTGGGACAATATTGACAAGTCGGTTTCCAAGTATTATGATTCACAAACAAGCTGACGTAGCACGTGTTCTTGTTATAACAATTGAGATGAATGTATGTGCATGTTATTGATTTGGTAGCCACAACAGACCACAATCAGTTCATTACCAACGTACCAACGATTGAACTCACGTTTCCTTCTTGGATGACCACATGACATTTCAATGCTTTTCTGATCAAAATGTTTCTATTTACATATATGGATAGATGGACGCATTTTGCAGATCTACCAATTGAGATCAGTCTGGATTCGAATCTGATAGGGTGCAATCTTCATTCATTAGCCATTCCACATTTTAGTTTATTCGCTAATTTTCCGTTCTCTTATTTATAGTCCCATGGGAAGGGTTAAATCTCTCACAAAGTCAACGAAGGCAGCTTAAGCTAATAGATTTATTCAAACACAAACTTCTCCACAGGAGATATCGATTTTTTATTGACTTTTTTCTGGTTAATCCTTAACCCTTATACAAAAAAAAATACAAATGAAAGCAAATTTAAGCCTTTCAGGCTGAACAGGCAACTGTTTGACGGACTGAAACAAGTCCATCTGGGTTAAATCAACCTCAAGTTCCGCAATTTAACCTAAACTTTATGTGACCCTCACCTCTAATGTCCTTTTTTTTCTCTCTATTTCAGAATCCATTATCCATTCATCCCAAATTAGAGTTTGGCAAAGTTCGAAAGTTCAACAGTGTTCCCCTTTCTTAAGTTTCGGTTTTTTTTTTTTGTTTTTTTTTCCTTAAGGGTTGCACCACATTCCCAGCACCATAGCCGCCCCCCCATACGCAAACTGAATGATTTAAAGTTTCCAATCAGTTTACAATCTGTTAGCTTTTAGTCGCTCGAATGATGATGTTGTTATTGTCTTGTTGTTTTAGCCTCCTTGTTGCTCCGCTCGCTCTCCTCATGATGAGAGATGATGCTGATGATAATGGTTACAATGATGAAATAAAAACATTTATTGATTATTATGCTCCGTTCCAGTTCGTGAACACAAGCAAAATCAAACACTGTGTAGTGCTCCTCCGCCCCTTTGCCTGCAGGCGGTTCCACTTTAGTTTGAATACAAACCGGAGCAGGAGCACCCAGCAACAATTGCATGAGAGATATTGTTTTATGTACAAAATTGCTCACACTACCGAGATATCCCCGGTGCAGCTCTGCGATAAATGGGGCGCCATCAACATCATCATCGTTATAAGGGAATACCGGCCACAGCCACCCTTAAGTTATAGAGCAATTGTTTCTCCCTTATGAATGGAAAGTATGTTTGCACTTCTAAATACAGCTCACCCGCCATGCCTTATCCACAGAGATGGCGGTGGCACGTCACAAGGACAAAAGGAGCATTTTACCACCGTAAAGTAGTCTTCGTGATTGTTTCAAGTGTCTGCACTTCATAAATAAGTGTACACAAAGTGTACGGATGTAGGAGGACTGCGTTTTGTCTTCGCCTCGTTACATGTGTCCTTTGGCTTCCTACTGCGTGATTATATTCATGGCTTTCGTGTTACGCATGATGTTGGTGTGTTAAACGAGATTATCTCGATTCCCAATCACAGTCGCAACTTGTTCTCCCCCTGCCGATCCCAATTGAGACTAAGGACCGATTAAGGGGAAGAAAAATTATAAACACGACTTTGAAATAGAAACAGAGAAACAGGAGGAAAAACCTTGAAATGTGTGTAGAACGGATCATATGATGCCCTATTCTCGTTTGTGCTGTTCATTGTGATTCTAGGGATTCTTTTCCCAGTGCCACTCTGTGTTAGAAACTGTTTATCAAAACGGATATACCTTATAAATTTCGTATAAGAACAAGGAAAAATGACTGAAAATAAGGATAATGGCAAAAAATTGTAACAATGTGTGTCTGGAAAGATGGATGGATGGCATGGATAAACTGTTTGGTAAGCTTTTAAGCGTACCGTAGTTTCACCTGATCATCCTCGGTTGTTCCGTCCTATCTCAGACATCATTTTTGTCTCGTCGATAATTGATACAAAAAAAAAGAAGGAAAACCTCAAAGATACTTACCGTGCTTCCACCTCTTCCTCTCAGATGGTGCACCATGATTCCCATTAAAAACAACTTTCAACGCACCCTCCAACCTCAACCCCTAGCCCAACTCACTACTCGTCGATGACAACGGTGACAAAAATAAATTCACTTTGAAGTTCGTTTAAACTCGAAAGTGTTTGCCAAGGTAATTGATATGTCATCCGCATCCGCTGATTTCCCCCCTCCCATCATCGCCTCGGTTCATTCTTATGGATTAATCTTCTCCTGCTACTCTGGTTTTTTAGGTATTTTTTGCGGTTAACTGGAGCTTTGTTGGCTCGCTCAAGTGGAAGGTAAATTGACAAATGGTGTCTTGTCACTTTGGCTGTTGACTTGGTTTAACCTATAACGGGTAGCGACGGCCAGCAATTAAACTTTAATCACTCGGTCAAATGTCCTTATACTTATTCATTGGCATCGGGGGGAGACAACAGGAAGACAGTTGATTTCTCAGATTCCTGTCTCAATGATATCCTCGATTGATTTTGACACATGACAGGCTATCTATCACCAGCTGTGACTCCGATTTTGTCATAGAAATTGGGGAAGCCGTTTAATGTGCTCAAATGACTTCAAGTGGAAGATTATGGATAAGTGACAGCTGTCGTAAGTCATCGGGGTGCTGCTTAATTTGTTAATTGATACGGATTTCGAACATTTAATCCGATGTAAGACCGAATGTTCCACTTGAAGGACGAACGAGAGAATTACATGTATATAATAAGGTTACGGAAGTGGTGAACCTAAAAATGTGGACCAATTTAAGGGCGACGGGTATGTTTGGGTAGTCTTTAATATGGTACCGGCGAACAATTCGATTACATGTACCCGGGTATCAATCAAATATTTATTTGGGGTAGGCAATGGGGCGAGTACTCGTGACCAAATATAATTTTATTGATGGTGTGTTGAAGTAATAGTTAGTCATGCTTGACGAGCCCTTAAATTTTCTTAAGCTTCATTAGACCTCAATCATCCGTGGCTCGTAAAAGATTTTATTATGGCCTGGTTCGATAATTTTTGAGTAAGTTATGACTTCATAAGGGATTGGTTTTGAAGGATTACTCTTTTTTCTTTCGATTTTTACACACATTTGGGTGATTGACAAGATGTTGCTTAGTGGGCTGAGTCCTTATTTCAGTGAGAAGGTGACAAAATCGTAGAAAATTAAAGATTAACGTAAATAACTTTTCTGGCAGTTGAAGAAGAAGACTAGAAGTACTTGCTGGAATCACAGGATAAATCCTTCATCGTTTGGCTTATCTCCGATTGACTGCTTGACTGAGCACGCATAGGGGTCACGTAAATCATCACCATAAAATGCAAAACTTGGTTAATTTTTCGGTACAGAATCCTTGTTTCTCTAGATGCGTAAACAATATCCCTACCAGTTTACATATCATTCACACTCCGGGATACCTTCAAGAAGACACCACATGTCCTTCTGACACTTTATTCAATCAATGTAATCACTTATCCATTAAAAGGAATAAATCATTTCGAAATCAGGAATAGCATGTCCAATCTAATTAACTGTTGTGATTCAAGCCTCTTGTTCAACAAGTCCTTTACTCCAACAAAAAAAAAAGGGACACATTCGCAGGATATACATACATGCAAATGAAACCGAAATTCCACGTAAATTACTCAATTAAAGCAATTTCAAGACACTGGACATCGAGGATTAAAGCGACTTAAAATCGAATTAAATGACCGCCGGGGCTCTTCACAAAAGAGCCTACTGCCAACTACCCGTATCCAAGCGAATTGTTGACAACCGAGATCGCTTTCACGGCTGACGTTCAATTTTCAATTAGTGTGACACTCAACCGAAAATCCGTCGTATCGTCCTTCCGATTGAAGTAAAACGAAATCCTTATCGGTCGGGTGTCTCATCCTGTATCCGGTGTCATTGTCATCGGGTGACATTATTATGTCATACGCGCACGTAAACCCCTATCGAATGGCTCTGCGCCCGTCTGCGTCGCGCCCAACTCCCATAAACCGTATATAAAAGTCATTAATCACTTATTTCACTTTGAGGCTAATTGAGTTTTATGAAAAGGCCGCTATTAATTATCATCCAGTGGGTGGAACACCTCCCCTCGCTTCATGTTTCTGTAGACAGACCGACCGGATCGGGGGTAATATACAACGTAACCGTTCAGCGGTAGTGCGTGTGTGCCTGGGTGTTGTTGGGTCATTTGTGTCCTTTAAACGTTTCCATTTGCAAAATCGATGACGGTTGGATTCCTTGCCATACGAGTGGGCAGAAGAAAAAAACCAAAAAACAACAATGTTCTCCGGGTTTATGGGTATTTTTTTTCCGTTCGGGTCCGCGCTACGGTCCGTGGTAGCCGGAGGCAAAGCAATTAAAAGCGAATGAAATCGAAATCGTTTTGTGGTCTATTGGCACTTGTTTGGTAATTCAAAAGTAATTTGCGTACAGAAAACATTAGAAATGGATATTTTACGTTAGTAATTGTTTTTTGCCTTCTTTTTGGGCGGTTTTTTTTTTTTTGGTTTGCAGAAGATAATTGATTTTTGGTTTATAGCTGGTAATTAAATTAGTTACACAGCGTTCCGAGGGCTATTTTAAGAATACAGATAATTGTTTGTGGTTTTGGATATCCAGCCTGAAACCCTGCTTATTTGTCCTTAGATGGTTTAAGAAATGAAATGTGAACAAGTTCGTCATATTTTGGTTGTTTTACTACTTGTCAGTGACCACGTAACTAGGATAAAAATGAAAGTAATTTCTTCCCACCCCGTCAGAAGTCAGTCTCGCCAACAATGAAAATCCAAAAAGTTGTCAAAAGCGTTGAAGCGTTTAGTACATTTCCTACAATGCCCCATAAAACATGACCATTTAGGAATCACGACCCCCCAGACCAGGACTTCACACACACACATACAGTTTCTCTCTCTTTCTCTTGAATAGCTGTCATATCTGGATTTGAACTCAATGAATCTTCTGCCACCCAGAAAAGAACAACAAATTAACAGAGTCTCTCCCCTCCGCCGCCTTAAATGCTTGAACTAGTGTTCTTGTGTTCTTGTGGTACTATAAGACAATAAAATTTTAACAGCCTACAAGTGTAACGTACACACAACAAAATGTCTCTTTCTCACACTGCGAGTCTTGAAAAATACCAAACTCAAAGCCACGTAGAAGACTATATAGAATCTCATAAGCCTCTTAAAGGTATAATCGTCTCTGCCTATGCTGTTGTAGGCTGTCGCCCTTTAGTTTGTGTTTCACCCCTGTCCTTGTGTCTATTGTTGGAATTGCAAAATTGTACATCCACCGCCTTTTGCCTGCCGCCCAAAATGAAAACGGCACTACGCGAAGGATTATATACGACTTTTTGTTTCACATCGCACTTATTCACGCATTGAGATGAACTCTCATTTGTTGTTGTGTGAGTCCTTTAGGTGGGCCACGTATTCATTTGTTTAATTAAATCCTATATAACGTTTTGGAGCCGTGTGATTGCTCTCCTTCCAACGAAACGCGAAATGTGGGGTAACGTTGACTTCCAGATTTAGATCAAAAGCCAGAACTTTTTTTTGTTGTTGTTGAATCCCTTCGAGGAGGAAACTTCCTGTCACAATTTTCTCTCAACAGTTTTGTGTTACTAATTGGTAATTTCCCAGTTCTGTCTGTACAAAAAGGGAACCAAATAAAGAAGCCAAGGCACAGAGACGATGAAGAAGAAATAAAAATGAAAAAAAAAATTTTATATCTGCAAAATGCTTTGAGTTCTTAATGTAATAACTTATGGAAATTTATGCCACTTATGTTACACAGATACACGCACATAAATCCTAAGATTATGATCGTAAATCAGATTTTATTAGGGTCACACGCACATTATCATTCATATAAAAGTATAGAATGCGGAAGGATGCCATTGCGTCGTCGTCGCATCCGGAAAATAAAAAGGAAATTACATACTTCATATGAAATCCTTGGAAGATAAATAAAAGTTTACTATCGCCCTTCACAGCAGTCCATACGTTCTGTATTTCAGTGGGCATTGGACAGAAGGACATGCAATGCAACGTGAGTATTATACTATCAAATCCTTCCATTTCAACGGTGTTAATGGCATCACCTGCGAGCGAGACATTAAAACCAAAAAATAATAAAAAATAAATTCATCAGATGTGGCTTTTTGAAAGTGAATTCTGTCTCTGGTTGGATGGATGTGGAATCTGTGTTGACAATTTGATGGAGTTTTGATCGTTAAGCGGTTTGATGCAATCCGAGGAATTGAAGAGCAGAAGAAGAGGTATACTTAGACCAAAAGAAGGTTCATCTGGATACCACTGAGTGCCATTCTACTCTGGGAGAGTGCTGGGCTCTGTGCTGGCAGAGTTCAGATCATTTAGATCGAGAAATACCCGTTTTGCTTATGTAAGCAAGGGTCCAGCTAGTCTCTATAAGATCGATTTCCAGCAGAAATCTTTGCATACAATACCCAAACGTTGAGCATGTCTGCCTAGGATGCAGTGTCCTCTGAGGACGTTAGTAAGTTTCGAGAGGTGATCTCTTTTAATCTTTTTGGATCGAGGCCAGGCCGCATTAGCCTAGAATTTTTGGAATCGTCAAGTTGTTGCTATCTACGATTTGCTTACGACGAAGCATCGGTCTAAATGTGGGGCTGACGAATCAGTCAGATAAGGTTCTGAAGGTAAAAACGGCAGGAAGCTCGTAGTTTGAGCCGCACTCGAAGTGCAACTTAGTTGGTTGGTAGTGGAGGGTGAGAAATTACTCTTTATTTAGGCCTCAGTTGGGCCCGTTGTAATTTCCCTGAAACGACTGTAGGATCAGTTCTGTAGGGCTTGGAAGTCTTCACTCAAAGAACAACTGGATGTTGAACTTGTGTATAAAACGATTACTTTGAACTGTATCTCCTTTTGTGCAAAGAAAGTTAGTTAGTAATTTGTGTGAAAAATCTATTTGTCTGTGCACGTATAATGCGAAAACTATTGGACAGGGTAAACATTTAGTGTATTTCATCCCGAGAAATAATAAGGTTCGCGAGCATCAACAGCTAGTAAACAATAATTCCCACCATTATAAGTGTTCTTCCACATACTCATCCCGTTTCTCTTCTGAATTGGCTTATAGCCAATCTGATTATACGTGGCAACACTAATCCGCCACTTAAAATGCAACCAGTCGCTGTGTCTTTTGCCTTTTTACAACCACAGCCGCTTGGCTTGCAACGCATCACTCATCGTTCCAGGTGGCGAATCCTTTTAAATTGAATTTTGCGTGTCAATAATCTCGAGCAATTGATGGTAGGATTTCGCGCTTTCGTTTATTTTATCCTTTTCTCCCCTCTACCACCGTTGGATTGGAATCTTGTTTTTTTTTTTTTTTTTTTTTTAATATATGAAATAACTCTGCTTTCAGCTCTCCGGGTTACAAAGGATAGACAAAAGCGTTTGGCACACACTGTTTCTGTGTGTGTGTTGGGGGGGAGAGAGGTGCGATTTTATTCATCCTTTTATTCCTGTGGAAATTATGCCACTAATAAAATTTTATTACCCTTAAGGACATACTCTCTATACTGATATCACTTTCAGTGTACCCTTGTCACGTGGCTAGTTTTGTGGAGCCAAGTTTTTACATCCACCCAAGCTCACGCAGTACACCCACCTCCACCTCCACCCCCCTCACCGAAAACTGAAGCATGCAAATAAATAAAAATATACAAAAAAATAAATCCATTGTAAATTTGATTCGGCTTTTCTGTATGCATGTGTGTGTGTGAATAGTCCTTTTGTTGTTTAATTTTTTTTTTTTTTATGACATCCTTCGCGCTCGTTTATCGGTTGTTGATTTTGCTGTTCACATTCAAACTATTATTAATAAATTAAACATATCCTTCTCTTTTTCTGTTTTACCTAACTGGGATTGGGGTGTACTATGTGCTATTTACGAGTGTGTTTTGGGGGTTGCAGAGAAAATAAAAGGACAATGGGTCCCCCAGGTTCCCTATGTGTGTGTTTGCTTGGCATCGATGGTAGCTCTGAACTAGCAATTTATTGAATTGACTGAAAAATGTCCTCTTTTTATGGTAAAAAAGATGTAATCTCCCTCTAAAGCTCGCACATGAAATACATTTCAATTATGTATTATGATGAAATATACAATTTTTTTGTTCGTCTTTTCCGGACGATTGATGGGATGTCGATACTCTGGAGATGGGCGAGTGCGGCAAGGATATTTATGTTGGTAATATTGTTTATATTACAGCTATCTGATTCGTGAATTTATCCACTGTGCTATAAATTTAGTCAACCAATTTTGGTAGGAAGGTGTTGTTTTTTTTTTCTTGGGGGGGCTCTGAGGCGTATGAGTGATTTCGTTATTTTTTGGCTGACATATGTGCGAGGGGATTAAAATGATTGAAGGTGGGTTAGAGGGAAGCTAAGGCGAATTTAAGGGAAGGTATTCAAATGGATTTTACTACCCCGTACAATGTGTGTTTTGTTAGCGAGAGTTATGATACCCATATTGTCATGAGGTATAAGTTGTTTGCTGATAAATGTTTTCGAACGAATGGCAAATAAAAAAAAAAACTCGTATGGTATTTGCATTGAATAGGGACCTTGAGGCTTACTCAAGTTTAATAATTCTTAGGCAAATAATCTGCGACGCAACAAGTCTTGAAGTCTCAAGGTTAACGCGTATTTGTTATTTTCACCAGCAGCTGCAACAAAATTTCACTGAGTATGCACTTGTTACGATGAAGCAAATCCTACTTCTACTGTGACTGCATTGTCGCTACGCTAAATCGCAATTTCACGTGTAGCCCCTCTGCTGTATGTGATTTATTTTGTCTTTACAATTCACTAGCACTAAAGGGGTTATGAATACCCTTATGATGTTATTCACACAGCGCTAGTGTTGGTGTAGTGATTTTAAAACTCAGGTAGTATTAGGTTTCAGTCTTTTTGCTACGAGGTTGGTGTCCACAATGACAGGGGAGAATTAGTGGTACTGTTGCCATTGTTTATAATTCACAGTATTTGTTTCGAACATCCCGATATCATTTGTACGGTCAACACTTTCAAGTCATATGACCACCCTACTGCCAGTGTTATGCCTATGCAGTAGAGTTGTCGTCAGCTTTTTTCGCAGTTGATCGACTTTTTTTTGACATCGGGATTCGAACCCGAATTTAGCATTGCGACAGTCGTATCGCACGACATTTGATGGTTGCTATCTATTCTTTGCAACTAAATAGTCTTACTACTAAAATTGTTAAGTTTTATCCACGAACTGCTTCAGTTCTTGTACATTCAATGTAAAATTTTAATTTATTCCCCTGAACAAATAATAACATCAATTTTCGATTGGTAAGGGAGATCAAAAAGCCACTTAATATCATTTGCTTGCTTAAAAAAAATCAAATTTTCCCATTAACTCTAAAAGCCACTCGACATGAATTTAATTCTATCGGACCACTGCTCAAGTTCAGCAAAAAAAAAAAAAACGGTTGCAAAAGGGATAAACATGGATAGGATATATCATTTCATTACGCTCCAGAAATGAGATCGATGATGACCAATTTGCCATCTATCCCGTGCAATAAATAAAAAATCAACTTTCATGTTCTACAAAGTGTATTTCTCTTTTTCGAAAAAATAAACATATTCCTCCTTCCGGTCTACCGCAGTGACACTTTCAACTGATTATCCAGATTTCCATTAAAAAAAAAACCATGAAAACTATCCGAAAACACATTAACAGGATAAAAAAAAAAACAAAAAACAAACAAATAAAACAAACGTCCACTCAACATAATTATCATTGCTTCAGAATTATTTTTCAATTCACTTTTCGACCAGGAGAAAGGGAGAAATGATTGGAAAAAAACAAATTGCAATTCGACTGGAAAAAAAAAGGAAGATATTCACCACACAGAGAGAAATATTTATTTTTTCAATACTGGCACATCCTGTGGACGAAGGTATTCAATGCACACAGGATAACAGCAAGTAGAAAAAAAGTTATAATCAAACAAGAGCAGTAGGTCGATTTGTTTTGCGGCTGCACACATCCACATTCCACACGCAAAAGGGAAGAAGGACAGAAATCGTTTTGAATTTCCTCAATTCCGACACAAAACCACCGGCCGATTGTACGGGCCTTGTCATACTTTTATTTATTCAAACTTGCATCGTAGACTGATGGAAAAAATGTCACACAAAATGCTCGAAAAAAAAGGACGAAAATGTCATTTGGGTGAAAAGGCTTGTAACACAAATATTGGTCTACGAATCCTTGTGTGGGGAGAAATGTGAGCGTTTGACAATAATATTTTGACAGTTGTGACATTTCAATAAAAATTAAATATGGAAGCATGGAGTTTTTCGTGTACATATTCGAGATTAGTAAACGGGACGATCTAGCGCTGACAGAATTTACAATCAGCTTAGACAGTTAGGCTTTTCGCGAGTTCTACGAGGATGGACACCGGCTTCTCAGAAGAAAAAAATGGGCGCCGGTCTAGGAAATTGAGTAAAAAGCACATGCGAAGGCCACACAACCAGAACTGAAGTCTGTAGAGACAAAGTCGTAGATTCGCAGTCGATGCTGAAGCTGAGGATTTGGAAAGATCATTTCTACAGACTGTAAAACGGTGATGCCAAATCAGATCCAACTGTCAGGCGGAATGAACTATTCAACATAAACGATGTTAGCCAACAATTCCCTCCACCCGACCTGAACGAAGTAAAGCGCACGCAAGTGGAAAGAGCCTTCAACCAACTTGGCATGCGAAACTGGAGGCAGCAAGCTAACAATCGAGCTGGCTGGAGACGCTTTTGGGTTGAGGCCCAGGCCAGGTCCAACCCGGACTTCAAGTAAGTAAATGATCTTAACTTATCACGTGTCGACTTTTCGGACGCTTCAGTTGATAATGATGGCAGCGAGTCGGCACTTTCGTTGCCAGTGAATCTCCAACAGATGTAAGAATCTGCTCACAGGGTGACCTAAATAAACACATTTTACAACTTTCAGTGACATCTTGTAGCACAGTTTCACAATGTATACCAATTCTTTTAATTGAACCATTCAATTTCAATGTAAAACAAATTTGTCAAGAACTCTCAACTAATGACCGCCTGCCATTTGTCAACCGGAAACATTATATTCATTAGGGAATAATTCATTTCATTTAAACGTCTGATGACAGGACAAAAAAGTTACCAAACAAAGCCATCTGGATTTGAAATAAAAAAAAAAAAGACACAACATCGTGCACAACAGCAAGGATACATCTATCATCAAACTCTGGGACTCGTTTTGGCACAAAACAACAATAATAGACGATGACTAATAACAAAAGAAATGAAAAAATATAAATGGCAAATAAAAAAACGAAAAGGAAAAGGAAATTCATACTGTAAAAGAGAATAAATAAAAGGACGCAGGCAAAGAAAGCACCGTCTCTGTCCTCCAACTCCTCAGTCGGGTTTCAATTTCCATTTATATTGCTTCAAGGGTTTGTAACCAGTGCGTGGTGAGAGAGGCACACAGTACAAGGACCCAACCAACGTTCCATTATCGTTCAATCACGTTCAATAAAAATTATTATTTACCTCGATTTCCGGCGTGTCCGTAGATTCCATCCAGCCGACCTTGTGGCCTGCTGCCACTGACGGTGATGGTGATGATTATGTTGATGTTGTAAGCCCCTCATTTGTTTGGGGACATCGATTTCGATTGTGTTTTGGTGGGCGGAGAGTTTATTTATGTTACCATCGGTGTTTCAGTACAGTTTTACTGGTGTAATATTGTCGACAGTTTCGCCATTGATAACGGAAAAAGCAAATATTAACGAACACTTTTTGTTTTATAGTTCGAACAACAGTTTGTTCCAATTGTTGTGAGTTTATGGAATAAAGTGCATAAATGGTCTGCACGTACTTGTTGTTGGGTCGTTAATTGATCATTTAGTTCAGGGGGTGTTTGATCCAGAACCGGAAATGGTTCCTTTCTTCCACCATGAACATCTAAAACTGTGTCGACACGTTGTCTTATCCTTATGAAGGCGCTACAGTCCGGGAGGACCTGGATTTCAACCAACAAGCGTCTCCAACTGCTTTAAGCTTCCCACGTCAAGTTGGTTGCTATCTTTTTCAATTGAGTCTACTGCGTTCCTCCGGTGTAAATTCGAAGATTCTCTGGGCCCGTGTTCGGCAAGTATCAATTGGCTTTCATCACAAAGGATCATTGGGAACAAGTCAAGAAAATGTCTGCAAGTCCAATCTAAAGGTCCAGGGTCTAGTCTTTATGCAAATTCAATCTCCAAGCTAAGCCTCTGATTCTCTCTTCTAAACTCTGCACATCTGCTTGGAATATACGTATGCTCTCGAATATTTCCTACTTTCTCGACTGAAAATTCAAATTAAAGTGAAATGTCCCGTAAGTGTTGATAGCATCAAATTAATCCCAATTCCATCAGCATCATTAAGAACATAACAACTTTCCACTCACCTCACTTTCTTCGTCCTCCAATCAATGTACGCATCAGACAATCCTCTCTGATTGTGGAAATCCTTAAACTCAACACATCTTGCATTTCCCAATACAACTCTGCCGTCAACACATAAAATCGTAATCACAGGATCATTTAGGCTTTCCAAAGGTTTTAACTCCCTCAATTATTGAGTCATCAAAATTTATAATGCGTTACGATGATAATCCCTACAAGCGACACTTTAACGACCGCCGACGTCCTGCAGAAACCTAAAATAACCATTATACCATTTGGAGTCAGCCCAGAGCCCACCCTTTGACAAAAGGGATTCGAACTTTCGTACACTGATGATGGTACCCTAACAAATGGATATTTAATAACTTATATTACGGGGTGACTGCTCCTAATCCAACAAGGACATCGTCCTCTTTGTATACCGAAAATACATAGTTTTGTATTAAAAATTCAAAAGTTCTGTGATGTCTTTTGCCATCGAAAATCGAAAAATCGTTGCCTGCCATCTTCTTCTTCACTGCAGGAAGCCAAAGCTTAAATGCTCCCAGCAGGATTGAAGATTGCCACCAAACAAGTATAAAGGGACAAATTGGCCCCATCTCCGCAAAAGAGGCAAACAAATGGAATCACAAAAAGGAGTAGCGGGGGAAATGAAAAAAAATAAAGAACTTTCCCACTTCTGTCCTTTCGGCCCAAGACGGTGAAATGACAAAAAGAAATGCAAAGAGGAACTTGTAACTCTTCTAAGAAGTTGTATAACAACTTCTACCTTGACTACGACAACAAGGACTACACAAAAACTGTGTAAAACTCAACCAAGTTGTTCGCTATACATCCTTTCTCTTCGCTTTTGTCATCTTTTTGTTCTTCTATCATTACACAGAATATAAACCAAATAGAATGCGAGAAGTTTTTTTTTTTTATTTTCTTTTGTCGCTCATGATGATGACAAAAAATTAAAAGAAAACTTATTGTTAACACTTTTTTTTTTGTTCGTTCTACTCAGGCGAAATGTGTAAGTGTGGATGTGTCTCCATCGTATCCTTGAAGAATATTCACATCTGTTAGTGTAGGCATGGGGGTGTATAAAAAATGTATTCAACAACAAAACTCTTAGGCAAAATATAAAAATTGACTCAGTTAACGATGAAGACGACAACGACGTTGAGGGGAGCCAACCAGCCCCATCATCACCAGCCAAGGGCATGGTAACTAAACTACTTCAAGGGTGGAATGGGACCGGCAATGAGGATATGAACTGGCAATAGGGGAGTCGCTGCACAGCCGTCATCATTGCCATTTTGAAAGCTAGTGGATATAACTTTTATGAATATAGCTGGGCTGCAAAGATTTGTATTCAGGTAAAGCCAGAAGTGGCAACAGCTCGGGCCAACTATAACTTTGTTTTCATTGCATGTAAGTTTTGCGAAATTAATAAATTTTTTTTTGCTTTTTCCTCTTTCTTTTGCATCGCTTTCAGTGTTGACACTTTGATGGGAGGAAGGTGGCCTATGTTAATACATAAAACGTTGTCCTTAGCCAGGCAAATTAATTCAAAGTACTTAAAAGCTACTGAAGGAAGAACTCACTTAGACCTTAGATTAGACTAAATGAGACTTCATCTGCCTTCGATAGAGTCCATGCTTCAGCGTCATAGAGTAGGTCTGAGATGATTAAGGTCTTGTCTCCTTAATTTTTTTTTGAGAGTTAATTGCCTTCTCTTCGTTTAACTTCCGATGAGATGTAGTTTTCAGAAATAATGCTGGGCCAAGGTGGACAATGGCTCTTACAACCTCGAAGTTATAGCTCTCGGTATTGCATGTCCCCTCTTGTTGACAGCAAATCCTTAATTTTGCCCTCCTTAACCGCTAAATCCGTTTTCGCCGGCTCTGTCTCAATATTCACGAATGCACCAGTGACAGCTCACTGAGTTCGTCCGATTATTTCAATATCGTCAGCATACGCGAGTAGTTGCACGTACTTTTGAAGGATTGTACCTCTGTCGTGTGAGTTATGCACAATACATTTAAGTATGATGTTAAAGAAAGCACCTTTGAGGTCATTATCGATCTTGATGGAGCAGCGAGCATTCTCCTTCGTCATCCCGCACAAACGAGTGTGATAAAACTAGACATGACCTTGCATAGTTCGTCCTTATAAATGCTGTAAAAGGCGACCTTGAAATCGATAAAGAGATGGTGTATATCGATTTGGACTTCTGCTCTGAACACATTCATTTAACATAAACTTTAGTTGCATCAAAGTGTCATCACTGGAGCTAATTTATGTGAAACTAAGTTTTAAACCACACTACCTCTCGCGTGCGTGTTACGTATAAATCTGAAAAATTATTTTTTTTTTTTGTTTTAATTTTAAGGTAAAAGTAATTCTGACACTTCTCCACTTCAATTGAAAACTTTTTTTTTGTTTTTTTTTACTGCCGACTGCCGAGAACTTTAAACAGATGGGAGAATGCCAAATGGTAATACCACAGTCGAGAATGGAGGGTGCAGTGTATATGTGTATATACACAAACTCATTTAGAAGAATAAAGTAGTATGAGTGCATAATTAGTGTGCCCTTAGGCATATTCATCTCCCCATCTTGATGACTCTTTGTGTCCTTTGGCATAACTCATTCTAAAAACATTCGGCCCATCTCCACCCAGTTCTACTTATTCTGGCTGTTCGCACTTTTAGACGTGTGTACCATTACTGATGTTGCCGTTGAATTTTACTCACATAAAAATTGAAAATAATTTAAATCATCCTTGGCGCATAGTTAGTTGCGTTTCACAATGACTTTGAGGATGGGATTGGGATGCTCTGGGCCGAGTTTGAGAGCAGGCGGTGTTGCTTCACCCGTAATTCATGGTTAAAATGTAAATGAGAAAATTACTTGCATTTTAATTGAATTTTAATTTCATTACAGAGTTTTTCTTTTATACAGAAAAAAAATAAGAACTTCAACAACGACATCGACATCCAGCTTGAGAAGGATATGCTCCTCGAGTAGGACTAATGCTTCATTTTAAAGTTTTGAATAATAATTCTTTTTCTCATTCTTGTATAAACTTTCTTTTGTTCGTTTCTCCTTTGGGTTATCTGTCGGGGTTAGTGTTACTTTGAGAATGTGGTTTCAATTTCCAATTGAGTTTGTCGAAAGTAATTTTATTTAGTTTTCCTTAAAAGTTTTTTTTTTACCCAAATGTAAATTCTCTGTGGCACAGCAATGAAGGAACTTTTGTTCAATGTGCATTGAAACAATTTTTTTTTTTTTTTGCTAAGTTTTAACAACTTTATCGGTATATACTGTGAGAATAAAAGGATCCTGCAGTGTACCATAGATAAAACCTAATGGTTTGATGCATCAATTATCGTCATGTACCACAGAGTAGAAGTTTTGGTTCGTTTATTTTAATTTAATTCAATAATATAGATTTTTCATTAGAGTGATGTATGTTGACAGCTTTTACTTTAAGAAATCATCACTCATTGTGGTTGCTGCTTATTTTAATAACATGTTGGTTCCAACATTTCCTCTGACATTATGGTTAACCAATATCAACAACAAATGACACCTAAACTGTCATCTAAACATTGTTTCATGTGACATTTCTTACCATTTGACATAAATCACAGAAGTTTATGAGGACTTTTACTTCATTGTCAGTAAATGATTGGAATTTTCAATTTACGAAAATCAATAGAACTTCTACGAAAACATAAATATCCTCTAGCAAGAAAATTGCAATCATTTTGAACTGTCGTTTCTCCTAGAGATGTAGAGACTGGCTTCAGGCACATTCGACCCGCAACAAAAAAAAAAAAACAAGTAATTCCCATACATAGAGTAAGAATAACAAACATTCTCTCATCTCTGTCATCATTTCAACTATCGCCTGCTACACTAATGGACTACAAACATTCGTCTACTCTACTCAAACCCAAACAAATGTCCTCATTTGTATTTATTTCCATAAAATCCATCAGAAAACGTTCAACCAAAATATGAAGGCCAACATAAACTCAACCCTCACACACACACACATACACACATTAATCATTTTCTAACCGAAAAAGATAAATCTCTCGAAGAGTCGGAGCTTCCTTTTGCCAGCCTCATTTCATGGGCTTTAAGTTTTCCCTTTAATTTCCTCCGTCCGGACGGAAAATTTCAAAATGACAAGGAGGTGAAGTTCCGTTCATCGCCAAATATGCACACATTGATTGGAATCGCCTTGAAGCAGTTCACTGACTTTCGAGGAATAATAATAAACAAACAAACGTCCAGGTGCATGGAGTTTCAAGAACTCTTTTTGTTTTTTTATTTTACACAAGGTCCTTTATCTCTTTCAAGGGAATACAATTTTGATTTTTGATCAAGGGAAACCACACACAAACGAAGGCAGCTCCAGCCACTCAAGTCGGTGTGCTCAGTGAGCGTGAGAAATGTACCGGGGCTGGGGTATTACGTAGCCATGTTTCTATGGTTTCGTTTTTTTTTTTTTTTTTTGCTTTAATCGCGTTTCCATGTACAACGAAGGCTTAATGCGGGAATAACAGAAGGAAAAAAAAGTTAAACATCCATTAAGCCCTTGTTATGTGATTACAGTTACAAGTTCAACAGCATCCGTGGATTCCTCGTTGCTCACTTTCTCTTTATGGCCAGCAAAAAACAGACATGCTGCCACTTGACGTCGTGTTTCGTGTTTGCTTTCTTTCCTTTTTTTGTTGTTGTTGCTGTACCCAGTTTGGATGCTGCTTTCCGATCCTTTTCACTGGCACTGTTAATATACATTTTTTAATTTTAAATTAGTCCGGTTTCTGGGTCATGCAAAATTTCGCCTGATGACCGCCTCCACCGCTGCCATGCCATTTTTCCTGACAATTTAATTCTGCTGCTTATTAATAATAAGTTAACTCGTCCACATGAACTCACACTATCTATGTACTGCTGTCAACGGTATCGTTTTGTTTCGCCACATACCTATCATTTCCGTAGACCGAGGGGAGGGAGAAGAACTTTGCTTCCGAATTGGGATTGAGTTTCGAATGTTTCCGCGTAAAACGTTGGGGTTGGAAAATAAACGGAGCACATTTCCTCGGGGCTTGGATGTTACCCACTCGATTGGTGGAAATTAAAAAGTCATTTGAGTCAACAGTCAGCCGTCAGGCATGTAGACAGAGACAGTGAGTAATGAACAACCTGTGAACTTTGGTCCCTAGAGAATATTTCGCCACACAGAACATCTTCAGTTTGAGTATAAGAACATTGAACTACTTTGCGTTGGTTGTTCAATATTGTGAAGGACATTTGAAAATGAAATTCATTAGAAATGCCAAAGGTAACATGGTTACCGCGAAGGGTTGATCAGAACTAAGCCGAATAGGTTCAAAGTTTATAAACTGCTCTCAAAGTTAGCAAATTGAACACTTATGATGGTGCAACAGTCCAGAGTGGACCTAGGCCTCCACCAACAAGCGTCTCCAGCCAGCTTGATTGTTATTTAGCTGCCTTCAGGTTGGTTGAGGTCCCTTTCCACTTGCGTGCGCCACCTGAGACGCGGTCTTCCTCTACTGCGTCGGACCTCGGTGGTAGATTCGAAGATTTTTCAGGCCGCTCTACATGTCCCATTCATCTTAAACTCTGCATTTGGACTTTTCTGACTAGGTCGATGTCGCACATACAGTTGAACACGAGTTTCATAAGACCCTTTGTACATCTACCAAATGAGCTGCCACATTCTCCAATCATCGTCAAGGCGATGCGGTGCTCAATGCTCTCAACCAACTCACGCATATCCTTTCAAATTCATCAGTTCTATCGAAAAATTATTGTGTTCACCGCAGTTTATTGGTTAGAGCGTCAGACACAGGTTCGAGCCTCAGCAAAACAAACAAAAATTGTTCGCAGCACCATCTCTTGGCAAGCAATGACAAAGCTTCTCAATCTGTCGTTCGAAGTCAGTCCTGTCCGTTCGTGTAAAAAATACAACACCCACAACATGAATGGTTGCGAGAAGCTAAGCCCTGGCTCTCTATAAGCTGTATCCAAAAATTATTGGCAATCTTGTCTTGGGATCCTTCGGACTACGGACTTCTTTAGCAAAGCCAAATAGATTAGGTAGGTGGTGACTTATTTAACATAAATTTTCCTTTTTCAATTCCAATTCCGCCCCAAAAAGGACCCAAAGGAACTCTCAAAACTAAATAATTTATTGTTTTTCATTAGAATAATTTCTGTATGATTATTTTTCACCAGTCCTATAAGCTTTCAACTATTAAATTATAAAAAGAGAAGAATTAATAACTTAATTAATTTTTTCCTTGTATTTATTTTGCGGCCTGTGATGTTTTTTTTTTTTTTCTTTTGTTCTGCCCACTTAGCAGCTACGGATGTGTCAGGAGGAAGTCTCACTCACTCACCGCTAAATTGAAATTAAAATTTTATTTTATTCAACAATGGTATAACGCGTACAACAGCATTAATTCTCATTTACGAATGAAATCCTATTAACGGTATTCAAAATAATTAAAACAAGCTTGCTCTCCGACTGCTCAGAGCCAAAACAAAATAATAAATAAAACCAGTCATATCGTTGCAAATTACAACGAAAACCTATACAAGGAGTAGGATATTAATTAAAAAAAATTACACGGAAAAAAAAAATAAATAAAAGAAATAAAAATGAAAACGAAAATCGCAAGCATACAAAAGATGATGATAAATTTGCATGTATGCAAGCGAGCAAGGTTTTTCCATTTCAAATGTTTTCCTCTGGATTTAATTCTTTTGCCGTATTTTATATTTATTTCTCTTTTGTTGTTTAAAAAAAAAAAATCTCATTGGGGGTGAAATTGCATTCCCTTTTTGCGTGTCTCGTCCTGTTTGACACCAGTAGCAGAAAAGGGGTTAGCTGCTCGCTCGTGTGAAATGAAATTACAGGAGCAACAACGCCAACAACTGTGACTGAGTGAGGCAAGGAAAAAAAACAAAACGAACAGGACCAGAAGCGGGGTGAAACTAGAAAGTAGGAAAATTGCGGGGTTCCTGGTGCCCAAGTGACCTGGTAAGATACTGAGGTTAATCTATTCTTGTGGTATAGGTCGCGAAGAACGACGGATAACTGAGGACGAATATAGAATTCATTCTGACTGGGAGGAATCAAAAGAGTTATCACCGGTATAGGATGTCCTGCGCAAAGGATAATATGTTCGCTCTCTCGGTTTGATGCTGAATTTGTACGAAAAGGTTTGATAAGGAGAATTTGCGATTTCGGAGTGTATGAAGTTGGACTGCGTTTTGGAAAATTCTCTGCGGTTTTAGAAAATTCAGCGGATATAAGAGGAAATACAACGAAATTTCTCTCCTGACCCGCACAAGTTAGCATACATGTGAATGTTTAACTGATTTTATATTTGAATTTAAATTCAAAACTCTTTCCCCTGTTGTAAGGTTGCCATCTTCAATGAAAATTAATGGTGTCGTGTATCAAATTATGTCACGACTTAGTATAGCTTTGGATCTTCCTTTATCAACAGTTTTTAGCACATTGTGGACCAACTTCAAAGAACAGTGGTAAGAACATTGGACTACTGAGTAAGCTGAAGTTATTCGTGGCACCACTTTGGAAAGAGAGACGAAAAGGATCTCCCAACAGTTGGGGTATTTTTTGTTATTTGCGTCGACACGAACATGCATAGCATATAACTTCGAAGAGCGATCACCTTTCTTTGACTCCTAGTAAACCTGGCAAAGGAAATACGTAGGTCAGACTTAAAATAAATGCAGTAAGCTTCGGTCACTTTGAAACCGTGTCCTCTTGTCTAAAATATGACTGCATGCATTAGTTCACTATTCAGCGGATGCCAAGATAGCTATCCAGGGGCGCCACGTGGAAGCTGTATGTTGAACAGTGACAGGAATCGCATCTGCCATCTCTTCTGGTTGAGAGCAATCAGAACCTTACCCTGTATGTGCAGTTCCAGTCCATTGGATCAGATGAATTCACCAACCCACCCTAGAGTGCTCCGTACTACTCAATAATGAATCTTACTTCCGCTGTGGGCAATGTATTTTGGGCACGTCCACCCAGGCAAAATGTCTACTTAGTTGTGAATAAACAAACACAATTTTTGCGAGTCCTCATATCGCCGAAGAATCAACTCACATTAGCAGTGTTAACATTCAATCTTTGGGTTGAAAAATAATTTACAAAATAAGTCCCACTTCACCATTCGTCCAACCTGCTTAGAATTCGTACCACAAAACACTGACTATACCCTATAACAACTGCTCTTTGACACAAACTACGTAACGAAGTCTTTTGGGAGTTCCCTGTATAATCGCGTAGTCGATTTCAGTTATTTTCTGTTTATTTTCGAATCAAACAAAGTTTTCAAAGTTTTAGGCATTAAAACAGATGCATTCGCCATACTTAGCCAAGTTCATATCACAGACAACCCTATTTGTTTCCAAGATAGAGAATTAACCATAATTCCCGTTTAAGAAGTCTCCAAAAGATATGTTAGAGGGGTGTGCATTCTTAGACCAATCCTCCGAAATTGACTACCCATTATTTGTTCCACCCCTTCGTGGAAAGGGAAATTTCTGTACTAAATATCCACAAAAACTCTCCAATGTGAGGGATGGTTGATAGCATGTGGTAAATAGGAAAGAATTTCGTTATTTCACCAGAATAAGGGTGCTGACTTGACTTGTCTAAGGGAGATTTTAGTCTCTTATATCTCTCAAATGCCATCTATTGCAAATTCTTGTTTAAACACTCCTAAATTGTCCTTAACATACTCCGAATTTCCAAGACTGGAAGTTCGAAATGTTGAACATTTTTATTTCGCAACATGTTGATGAAAGTAAAATATGTGTCTTAAAACCAAAAGGTTGAAAGAAAGGACTAAGCTTACATTTTTATTTTTCACTTCCGGTAGTATGCGGGAAAGAAAATATTCCTTTTCACAACCCTCTAACGTGTGGTGAAGTTGCAATGTTGGCAGCTTTTTTTTAAATTTGTTTTTTGAAGTTCAGGGTGGATATGGAAATGGAAGTTAAAGCATCACTTCCACTTGGAGACTTTAAAGTATGCTGTAATTTCCTTCATGGCTTGATGATGGATTTACTATTTACTTTGGTGGCGCTACAGTTCGTGATGAACCTGAACTTCAACCAATAAGCCCGGTCCTTAACTAACCACCTCTAGTTACACACTCCAAGTTCGATGAGCTTCACATTCACTTGTGCGCGCCACCTTAGGCGAGATTTTTCTCAAATGCATTGTCCTTTTGTGTTAGATTCGAAGACTCCCAGGGCTGGAGCGTTTCTAATCGCTCTTTATGTCCTAATTATTTCAAATGACATTGACTAGGTCGATGTCGAATCTCCTCCTCCAAAATCCGTCAACGTATACACAGAAGTCCCTTTCAGCAGTTATAGCAGAGCCAAAGTAGACAAAGTCCCTTATCATACGCGGCCTTGAAATCGATGAAGTGGTGATTGGTGTCGATTTGGAATTGCTGAGTTTTCTCCACGATCTGCTTTAGTGTGATAATTTAGTCGGTGGTGACTTTTCCCGGCCTAAGGACACACTAATGTGAAACAATCAGGTTGATGACAAAAGGCTTAGGCGCTCACACAATATGGCAGACACGATCTTAAAGGCGTTGTTGAGGGGACTTATACTTCTATAATTGGCGCAGTTGATGGGGTCCCATTTCTTGTAGATCGGGAAAACGTTTGACCAAATCTTGGAGATGTTCAGTCATTCCTTCGAATAATCTTGAATTTTACAGTGCCAGCAGTATACTCTCGCCGATACAAGACCAGAGCAGCCCCGAGCGCGAGAGTGTACTTGCAGCACTCGCCTTGCTTCACTTTTTTGAAAATCAGGTATTATTAGGTATCACTCATTGCTCCGAGGGTGGCGTCTAGAATAACTAGGGAGAATTTGTTCGTTTTGTTGTCATTGCTTAAAATTCACAGTATGTAATCGCTATGGCTTAGTGGTCAGCGCGTTGGACTGCTAAGTGTCATAGTTTTGTCACGGCACCACTTCTTCGCAGGCATGGCAAACCTACAATCTGTCATAAGAAAGGTTCTTGATTCGCTGATCGAATTCGCCAAAAAAAAATGGAGTGGCCTTTCGTATGAAACTGAAATGTAAATCGAAATCATATCCACTTACATCTTATTTTATTTAATTTGTCTCTTGTATTTATTTCTCATATATACGTATCAATATTTTACAATAACTCGCATTGACTGTCGTTTATATCTTAACTTAACTAAGTAAGTTTTTAGCTTCTCTGTCAGTGTCTGCGACTGCGAAACTTACAATTAATTTCAGTTATCAGTTTTGCATGCCTGTCTGTCTGTCTATAAGTAGTTTTTTTCATACTTAAAAAATAATTTACTCAAAAATTAAATTATATACTTAATTTATTTGCTATGAGTTGGTTGTTGTGTTGTGAGTAATAATATATTTACATTGAAAATAAATTTATTTAAATTATTTTTAACTATTTAAAATATAAGTTACATTACATTTATGTGCCTAAAATTAATTTAAATCGTTTATTCACAACATAATGCCTTATAACAATGGCTCAGATAAATTTGTTGCATTGTTATTAAGTCCCGCTAATTCCTATTCCTTTACTGTGTTGGTGCAGGGTCGATTCAATCTTTCGATTCGGTTCAAGTAGATAAGTAAATTAGTATGATTATGTGGTAAGAAGATGAAAAGTTTTAAATTCTCTGTGTTGAGTTTTTATAGAAGATTCATAGCTTGCTGTTGTCTTTTTCAATATTAAAAATATATATGTAGTTTCTTTTGTATCAATATTTTGTGTGAGATTATATAAATTGGAAAATTTGCTCGGCTTTCTCGTTAAGATTCTGTGTGCAGCTTTGGTTGTAAAAAGTTACTTAGTCATTTGGGGTTATATTCAGTCCGTCGATTTGCAACCATTCGTACAAAAGAATATCATTTTTGTTTACTTTGTCTCTTCCTTACGGTATAAATCTACAACAAATACAAAATAATTGGAGACTGTGTCCTCAATTCACATCTCTTGCTCTCTCCCAGTAGTTAGTCTGTCTAAACGTGATCTGTTAGGCCGATTGTTGAATCTGGCACGAGGGTGGTGGTTACAGCTGCTTGCAACAATTTGGTGACAATTTCCTCTTCGGCTTGCCCACTCTCCGATCCGGAGGCCATTGTGGAGAAAAGTGTACTCATTGTGGAGGGTATGGCGGCCATAGTTGTGGCGAGGGTTGTGAGAAGAGTTGTTGTGGTTGTCGCTATTGTGGTAGCAGCTGCAGTCGATGTCGACAATGTTGCAGGTGTTGTAGATGTTAATGTGCTCAGGAGAATGCTGCTGTTTACAGTGGTTGTGTAATGTAGATTTGAGTGATCAATCACAGGCGACGGGACATATGGGTATGTGGGGCAGGGGTTCGTCAACTGAGCTCCTAACATTGATTCAAACACGTAACCGATCAAAGAGCCAGCTGTTAAACCGACATTATATGAAAGTGTCATCATATTCCCAGTCACCTCCTTGAGTGTGCCGGGTACTTTGGCCGGGGCCAACATCATTGGAAGACTTCCGGCGAGTCCATTACTAACTCCCAAGCCAATGGTAAAGATAAAAGCGGCTGTTTCACCAGCGATTACTGGTTGTGCACGAGGCGCGCAGCAAAGCAACAGTAGTGGAACCAAAGTGATTCTTAGACCCGACATGAGGATCAACTGCCTTCGTGACCAAGTGTACGGGACCGCAGCGAGTATTTTTCCAATCACGTCTGCCGTGTTAAAGGTGAACATAAGTAAGACTGGCAGCCAGGTACCTAAGCTGCAGGAAATGATCTCTGATTCGATGCCAGGATAAAGTGAAAGAGTCACACAGTAAGCCAGAGCTATACAAACCATATATGGGTATATGGCTTGAGCTACCCTCCACCTTGATTCAAAGCCATTCCGGAGATCTGTCAACTTGCCAGGATTACATTGTCCTGGGGTCAAAATGTGTTCAACTTTAAAAGCCACATTTGGAGTCTCTTGCGGGGTCGTCGGTACATCAGGAAGGTTATTAAGTCCCTCGATAACAGACTCTCCGGCTGTTGGGTTGGAAAGCTCATACACAGGGTTGCTGAAATAAAAAATATATTTCATATGTCATATCTGTTGTAAGTGTCAATTTAATCACCTAAAACTTAAAGCAGTTGGTGCGTTCCCAGTCGTTTGCATAGACGGTGGACTCGATTCCAGAGTTAGTACCCCATACTTAGCTGTCGCTGAATCACCGTCAAGTGCATCATTCTAAAACGAAAAAGGATTGAAATTTCTTCAAAAAAAAAAGTCGGTAATTTGTTTCCTTACCAAACGATCCTCGTCAGGCCTTAAAACAATCTTGGCACACGCCTTCATGTGATATCTAACAAATGGCGAATGTATTGTCATCATGTGCAATATATAGCTAAAACCTATATACATCGTTGAAGTCAAAAAGAATATAACAGTTGAGACACGATCATTTTGAATGAGCAACTTGGTCACAACTCGATTGGAAGACACCAGAAAACCGGCTAAACTCTCACCAGCCATTACAGCTTGGGTGTACTGCTTTGGCAACATGCTAGCAAATCCATAGAAACTGGATTGTTGAACTGAAACAAGATGCTTGTCAATTTGCGAATGAAGAAACAAACAGTTTCTCTTACCTGTGCAGCCGATGGCTACCAATGAAACCGCAGCCAAATTCACAGAATATGCGGTGTTAGCGGCAAACATGTGCCAGGCTACTTCACAAACTGCCACAAAAATTAACGTGGTAAACGATATGACATATCCAAAGAGTACACGTATTCGGAACGGTGCCAACGACAGGAAAACATTGTTCAGCAAAACTGTTGCGAAAGCTACTATAATGTACGTCATGGACATGTCCAAAGCCACCGAACGTCCTGGAAATCGGGCTTGCCAGTAATCTGCAGCAATGATGAAACTGCAAAAAAACAAAAAGAAGGAAGTATTTAAGTTTAAAAAGGATACAAAAAAACACCCCAAGACCTTGCCCATTACAAGCGACCTTCACATAATCAATACATCTACACGCCACCTTCGTCATTTAGCTAACTTTTCTCATCATGACTGCTCGCAATCATTTTCATTTTCTTCTGTTTCTCCACTAGAGGTCAGCACCCTATCGACTGAACATTGACACGAATTTAATGAACTAATTACGCAAATAATGCGACCAAGTTACCACCTCAGTCGAGGACTTTAGTCACACGTGGCATAAGAATGTTGATGATTCCATCAAAAGAATAAAAGTGGAAAATGAATGTTCATCAACGGCATAGACATCACTGACCTAGATCCCGATTAGGCAGACATACACACAGCTACAGCTACACCACTTTGGGATTGGTTATCATCCAACGGGAAAGGAGAGAATGCAATTTTGCAAATTTTTAATGAGATAATGTGCATCGCTGCAATGATCCGATTGCGAAACATTGAACAGAAGGAAGAGCAAAGAGGATTTAACAATTTGGAAGGAAAATAAACGGACTCCAAGCGAAATGTATGATAGATATTGAGATTGAAAAAAATATTTACTTTTTTTAAGATTACAAAAAGGACACGTCAATGCACTGATAAGTGATTAGGGTTGTTCATGCATCACAGCAAATTTTGCAGTTAAGTGAAGCATCTCTTTGTATATTTGGCATAAAGAGCCAAGGCCTTACTTCTCACAACCATTCATGTTGTGCGAATGGAAGGGACCTACAGTTTTAATGCCAACTCCGAACGGCGAATTGAGAAGCTTTTCATGACAGATACAGCTGCCCATAGTATCTTTCTTTACAAAGCAAGGAAACCCTACATGCACGATTTCTGGTGCTGGTAATCTGCTGAATTACAGTGGACCTTGATTCCTATCTAAGTGTGCTCCTGTTTAACCTGATCCAACCTACTCACCGGTATGATAAGAGAGATGGTTATGCATTTGTTTTTCGAGGCGTTAAGGTTCAGACACCATAACCTTTTTTACACATCGAACAAGTTGTCCCTTCTGAAATTGATAAATTGGCGTTAACTCTTCTAAGACGTAGAATCATCCCTATTGCGAATGTTTGATTGGTCAAAGAAGGTGCTAGCATTACAAAACACGAGTCCGTTTATTTTTTGCCTACTTTGTAAGGCACATACATTTTACACGTCATTTTCGAGATTATTTGTTTGTTTGTTTTTTGCACGAGTGTACATGGATCCGTGTTCATTTATTTTTGGAACGGTTCCCAGATTGAAATAGAGAATGAAGGCAAACCTTTCATCTAACCACCAGGGAGTATAACTGTTCCTATCGATTTATTTCCTCGACGTTTGTTTTTTTATTTATTATTCCTGTGTTGAAAAACTGGACACTTTAACCTATCCAAATGCTGGGAACAGAGTTCAATTCGAGGGGAGGATTGGATGGAATTCGCCACAAAGTGCTTATGCTATCGGGAAATGTTTTTTTTTTTTTTTCTGTTTGTTCTCATTCCGCATTCAATGTGGGGCTCCTTTTTTTAAGGCATTCACGAATGTGGGCCATGAAAAACCACAACTAAGTCGTTACGGGTGCGAGTGTGCGGCTAAGTCTTGATTAATATTTTGCAAAAGTTTGTTGTATTGGATAGGGACACTGGAGGGTGAAAAAACTTTGCAGTTGAATTGTTAAAAAGTGTTTAAGCATCTTTATAAAGAAAAATTCAATCATAAAAACAAACAGTGTCCACAGAAAACTTGTGGCACGGTTCCAAGACTTGAGTGTGAGTTCTTCGTATCATAAGAGAATTGCGTCAACTAAAGGATAAAGTTAAGTTCTGTTGGTGTTCCCAAAAATGTATGTATTCCGAATGTGTATCGTTTTAAAGCCTGAAAACAATGTGATACAAGTTTCCAACAAAGACACTTCGACTTATAACAAGGTGACCTGTTGCCCTTCCACCAATTCAAGTATCAGTCGATGAAAACAAAAACAAAAACACAAAAGCAATAGATCACCCACAAGGCATACATCAAACATATCATCCATTGGAAAAGTTATTTAAGACCTTCTCATACTCGAATGGCATTTTATATCAAAACAACTGCACCTGTGAGGTAAATTTGCCGCAACCTCTGCCATATCATTGCTATCGCCCACCAAGACAAACCTTCCTCTCTCACTCAAGCAAAAAAAAAAAACTTACGTCAACATTACGGGCCAAACAAGCAAAGAAAAACAAATGTCGGACTTTAGGTACATCCTAATTATTGAACGTTCGGCGAATACAATACTTATACCTGAATACCTATCGCGACGAAAAATCATCACTTTTCACCTGAACCTCCTACGCAACTCTCAATCAAACTCCTCTGCATCTCTAAAAGCCATTTCTGACAGGGGGAGGCCACCCCCACCATCTATCTATGTGTGATCTGATCTCTATAATCGTCCATTCGTCACAAATAAATCGATTGACAGGACAAATTTAACTTTTCAAGGCATGTACCACCGCACCCTAGAGGTAAACATCCGCTTCAAGCTACCCACCTATTGTAGGGTAAAACAAATCCAATTCCAGCGGCCAGCAGAGCCAAGTACACCACGTGCTTCCGATCCTTTGGTGGACCTACATCGATTTCTGGACTATCCATAGGTTCATGGTGATTGACACGTCGTCCTTCGAGAGGTTCATAAGTTGTCGCCTGGACACCCTCCATTGTGAAAGTTGAAGGTGTAAACAAACGCTAACTAGTCCCTTTCAATCGGACCAAGTACACTAACAGAGAGAGGATGAGAATGAGATCTCACGGACCGTGACTGATTGCACGCGATGCTGTGACTTCGGAAGGCGTCACAACGATTATCTCCTTGAAAACACTTCTGATGTAATGTTCACACACGCACTCACTGTACACTTTGAGGTGGCATAGTTTTCATAAGAAACTCGTTTCCGGATTTTTTTTTTTTCTTTTTTTCTTTCGTGGTTTTCACTTTTTTTCACTTCCCACTGCGAATATGGGAGGAGCAGGGACAGTTTTTGAAAATTCTAAAACTTGTCACGGGTTTTTTAATGCAGCGGGCATTTTTCTAATTCACTCAGAGGGATTATCGTGAGGGAACACCTCATTTAAAACAGTTTTTGTGAAATAAAACGCTTATTGTTTGGCGAAAATTCGTGGTTTCCGCGAACCATGTCGTGATGTGTTTTCAGTGGAAAACTGAAAATTTCTCTGCTCCGTGCAGCGCATGCATCGAAAAATTGATTTTTTCTGCCCAAGTGTCAGATGGTGGTGAATATATGGGGCTCTGGCAGGCGGCACATGATGAGGGTTGCTCGATGGCTGGTGAGTTTTGAGTGAAATTTAAATCGTGTTTGAAGGTCTGGTGAACTCTTTGGTATATCAAGCGCCAATGACCGAAAACTGTACGTTTTCACTAGAGGTAATGATAAAACTCACAGTTTACATACTTATTCCTCATCTAATTTTAAAATGTGGAACTTAGGACAGTGCACCCTATGCGCATAGACAGTGTTAAAGATCTACTACATTGAACTTAACTGTTTTTCTCTCTAAAATGCAACAAAGTCTCCGCCTTTGACCGACACTCAAGTTCTCTGATACTTCACCCGCAATGGTTGTCTAAATGAATTTCTTTTAAATTTTAAATTTTTTCCGCGTTAAAGTTTTCATAGTTCGCTGCGTTTTTATATTTTAGTATTTTTTTTTGGTAATTTCGTGTCGGTTTTACGGAATTTTGTACCATGAGTCTTAGTGATGAGAGCTTCCCTGACGATGACCTTCATATCACCACGATCGATCGTAAGGGTAATGTTTCATTGTGCATATCCACGTCGCCAGGTGGAAATGATCCGAATTTATCAGCATCAACATCTGGACAATCTTCATCTGGTACTAGCCATGAGACAACACAAAGTGATCCGATAAAAAATCCCGAACGACGGGAGGAAGAAGATTACACACAAAAAGTGAGATCATGTCAAGATCTTCATTCTGTCTACACGAAGCGCAGGTATACACATGTCAAAAGCAAAGTTCGGGAGTTCATAGAAAATCAAAAAGCTGAACACGAACTCAGAAAAACTACACAGGAATACATTCGACGGATATCGGTACCAACAATAACAGACGGCAGCAACAATGAGTTGGAAGATAAAACTCAATATGTCACCACACAAAAATTAGAAACAATAATGGACAATCCGTCTGATTTTGCACAGGCCCTAGTCGAAAAGGAACAAGAGATGATGTGTTTGAAAGCTCTCAATGAGCACCTACAGTCAAGCCTGCAAGATAAGTTGATCGAAGCAACAAGGTTACGGCGAAACGTGGACAGCATGCGTATAGAGCTGATGCATGCTAAGGACAAGGCAAAACGCCACTCGATGCACAGCATTGGCATGGAAGTTCGCACAAATTACAGTCCACGGCTGTCGCTGCCGACTTTGGTGTACAAACTGCCCCGCAACACAACTGGTACGCAAACTGATTTTTTCGAACCACCAACCGATAACAACAACAACAGTACCGGGCATTACGACAACAAGAACGTGGCAACTATTCAGCCAATTTCTCTGAATTTCTCATCAGATCATCTGGACCACTTCAAGCGTCAAATTCGTCGTCGTAACAATTCAAATCCACCAACACCCACGGGCGAACAAACAACAATCAGTAAATTGGAGACTGATCGGAGTGATTCAGCCATAGACACCGAGGAGGGTGACTCCTCATCGGACAATATTTTGAGGGAAGAATTTATCATCTCCGAAAAGGATCCCAATGATACAACAAATTCAATCCAGCCAAATCAGAAGAAGAAAAAACGTTCGTTCAAACGAAAGTTTAAGTGGATTTTTGGGCCTTGCGCCAAGTGCAGCGAACAACAAAACAACAGTATTGGGGAGCAGTACAGTCAGACTCCGTTATTGGACTCAATGTTTGAATATAGATTACGTGTCGCAGATAACAATTCGTCATAGTTTCATATGTCGTCGGTTGTATTTTCTTTTAAGTTAAAGTTTTGTCTTAATTTTTTTTTTTTTATTACACACAATTACATATTCTCGTGTTTGGATGATCTATTTTTTCGCCTTAAATGTTAAAAGTAATTTATCAGTTTATGCCGTTTTTTTCTTCTTTTAATAAAACATTTAAAGCGGGCTTTAAAATGTAATCTTTTATTTAGTAAGTTACTGAGTTACATCGGGAAGTCTGTTCCCAATTTTAATTAAATCGTACTTTTCAATTTTTCTTGTTTTAGTGTAAGAAGCATCCAGTGGTTTAAGTTCTTCACGTTTTAGAATTAAGAAACTCCTCATACCCATGAATCCTTAGCAAAATGTTTACCCAAAATGCTTTAACGCGCATTTCCCATTCTCCGAGGTTTAATTCGCTTCACTTGTTATGTTTGTCATTTATCGAATTTTTTACACGAAACATATGCGAATGAGACCTCATATTTCTCACTTTCCCAGTTTGTATACTTTGAATTTTCGAACTCGCCAAACTATTCTATTTACAATTTACGGCAAATGGTCTAAATAAGGATCAGCCGCGTGATGATTAAATACTTAATCGGAATTCAAGCAATTGGTGGGTCTATGGAACAATAAGTTGGTGTTGAACATTCTTTACTTGGACATGGCGTAACGCTGGCATCACACGTTCTTCCCCCAAATTTCCGTGATGCTGTGTAGAAAATCGAAAGATAAGTTTTGAATAATTCGCCCACTCGAATGCCGAGCCCCTACATTGTATTCCGATTTTAAAGTCAAATCCTTCGAAACGCAGATCATAAAATCCATATAACATTTCTATGGACTACATTTGAAGAAGAGGTTAACCTATAGAACTGGATTACAGAGTAGGACTCCAAAGGATAAGAAAAAGCAGCTGCTTACGATCTTCAATTCCGGGATATGGTGGTGGACTATCGGTCAAGTAAAGTGAGTTAGGCTTTGGATCAGGAAATATGTCACTATGTGGCAATTTCAAATATTCCGGTGGTGATTCATATACTCCTAGTGGAGCCTCATACCACGCTCTAGGTCGTGTGTACGGTGGGATAAGCTCAGGATATTGGTCGATACAATTCGACGTAGGAAAAGTATGAGATAAAGCATACTGTAGAGCTTGGAAAAATTCAAAAGCTCCACTAGAGTTCAAGTATAAAGTGAATTTTACTATTCCAGTGAAATTGCCATTCGGTTGCGATCGAATCTTTCCTGTAATGTAAGCAGTACCGTCCTCCTGCTGCAGCAGTTTTATCTGCAATTTTACTTGAATGTTATAGAAAATACATATGTATAACTCACTTTACTTACGTTACTTATTGTAATATAGGGTGCACTAAATGACGATAAAAAATCAGTTTGTCTGCAACTCTTAAAAATCATTCGATGAGAAGTCAAATAAATGCATCCTTGCTTTGTTCCATTAAAAAGTCTACTCTTTTGACCAGAAAATTCGATGCTGGTATTTTTGCAATGAATTAGGATGCTATAAAATAAGTGAAGATTTCTGTTTTTTTTTTTTTGTTCCTCCTATGTTTATACTAACTATTCTCCTGCATGTATTAGAAGGGCACGATTAGCGTGGGCTGTATTTACAGACATTTTCTATGTTATTCGCAATTATTTTTAAATAAAAAAAAAAACCCGAACACGTCGAACTGATCCCCTAAAATGTTTCGTAAACGTCAAACGGAATTAACTGAATACTTTGTTCAAAAATTATTCACAAAAATCAACATTGAAACGCATTTGTTTAGCATAATATACTTCATTGTGAAACAATGTTAACATTTATTAAAAACGTTCTCCTACTCAATCATATCCGGAAGTATGTTGTAATTAAACTCCCGCTATGATTTTAGTATAACCATCCAGTGGTTTAAGTTCTCCTCACATGGCTCTCTATGGTATCCAATTAGTTTAGCTCCGCATAATGTTTGTTCATCGTTTTAGAATTTAGAAACTTCTCACACCCAAGAATCTTTAGCTAAATGTTCACCCAAAATGCGTGAACGCATTTGTTTCTCTTGTTATGTCTGTCGTTTATCTTGTTATTACATCAATCGTATGCGAATGAGCCTACATATTCTCATTTTGTAGTCAAAGCGACGTTGAACCTAATTTTTTCATTCTTGTATTCTTGCAGAGTTAAATGAGTTCATCAACTGGTTGTGATTTAAAACCAGAAGTTGATGCCAAGAACTAGGTAAGTCCTTATTAAATCTGCAATCATCATAAACAACAATTAAAGTGTAAAATCAGTTCTTAAAACAAACACCGGAGAGAGTTGTCAAAGTCTCAGTTTAGCCAATTGTACTAACTCCCTCCTTTTGAAGACTTACCAATCAAAAATATAGGGTACATTTGAAATAGCTGTAGACTAATCTCTCACATTGACATTAAACAGGGCTTACGAAATACATTATGAAGATCTGAAATAGAAAAAAAAAAATGAAGGTACATATGGTTGACTGAAGAAGGGAAAACAACTACAGTACAAAGCTATACCTTCTCGGCATTTGTTAGAGCTTCATATTTTCACTGTTAGAAAATGTACGAGCTATTACTTAGCATACAGAGGCCACCAGCAAACCACATTGCCGAGTATGTATACTTTAAATTTTCGAATTCGCCAAACTATTATCTATGGCAAATAGTCTAAATAGGGATCAGCCGTCTGATGAGGAAATACTTCATCGGGATTCAAACAAGTAAATACTCCGTATTTGGTGTTAAACATCCTTCACTTGGAAAACACGTAGCGATTGTCTCATATGTTTTTTCCCACAATTGCCTTGCTGCTATGTAGCAAATCGAAAGATAAGTTTTGAATAACCTATCTACTCGAACGCCAAGAAGAAATAAAGATGGGCCCCTATTCTGTTTTCCGATTCTAAAGTCAAATCCATACAAGATTTCCGTTTTCTATAGACTACATTTGAAGAAATGTTTGCCTATAGAATCGGATTACAGAGTAGGACCCCAGAGGATAAGAAAAAGTAAGATCCTTACCCTTATCAATTCCGGGATATGGTGCTGGATTATCGGTCATGTAAACTGAGTTGGGCTTTGGATCAGTAAATAGGTCACTAGTTGGCAACCAATTCAAACAATTCGTTGGTGGTTGATATACTCCTATTGGAGCCTCATACCATGCTCTACCCGGTGTGTACGGTGGAATTTGTTCAGGACATTTGTCTTTCCAATTCGAGGTAGATAAAGTTAGAGATATGGCATACCGTAGAGTTGAACAAAATTCAGAAGCTCCACCAGAGTTCAAGTATAAATTGAATTTGACTTCTCCATTGAAATTGCCATTCGGTTGCGATCGAATATTTCCTGTAATATATGTAGTATTGTAGAGCTGACGCTGCAGTTCTATCTGCATTTTTACTTTAATGTTACAGAAAATACATATGTATACATCATCACTTTACTTACGTTGCTCATTGTGATATAGGGTGCACTAAATGACAATAAGTAATCAGTTTCTTTGCAACTCTTAAAAATCATTCGATGAGAAGTCAAATAAATGCACCCTCGCTTTGTTCCTTGAAAAAGTCGATTTTTTTGACCAGAAAATTTGATGCTGGTATTTTTGCAATGAATAAGGATGCTATAAAATAAAATATAAAGATTTCTATTTTTGTTCCTTCTGTGTATGTACTAACTATTCTCCCGAATGTATTAGAAGGGCACCATTAGCGTGGGCTGTATTAACAGACATTGTTTTTTTTTATGTTATTCGCAATTATTTTTCAGTAAAAAAATATAAAATAAAACCCGAACACGTCGAACTGATCCCCTGAAATGTTCCGTAAACGTCAAACGGAATTAACTGAATACTTTGTTCGAAAATTATTCGCAAAAAGTAACTTGAAACGCATCTGTTTAGTATAATATACTTTATTGTTAAACAATGTAATTATTTATTAAAAACGTTCAAATAAATTTAAAGTATGTAATTACAAAAACAAACGAAACTCAAAATCATATAAGGATACGTGTTATGTCTCTAAAACTAAATGTGTATCTTGGATTTTAATACTTTTAACAATTTTATTTCGTAAATTATATTTTTTTAAACATTTTTTCTCCGATTGTATCGTATAACATGCTGCATGCGCTATTTAACCGTTTCAAAAAGGATTAGTACAAAGAAGGAATGAATTATTTATTGATTCCTTCGGTCGTTTAGGGAATTATAATTTGGTGGCAAGTCCTATAGGAGAAAGTGTATCATGAAAGGAGAACATTTTTGTTTTTTATTTCTTTACTTACTCCGTAAGATGGTGGCATTTCGCTTGGTCGTTGATCATTCCTTTGATTATCTGTGGTGTTAAAAGCGCTTTGGAAAGCCTCAGCCTCCTTGGAATCTTAAATAAAAATAAGAAAGATGGAATAAAACTTAATCTTCGGGGATAGGAGGTTGAAAAAGGTAAACGAGTGCAACAAAAATACAAGATAGTGAGTCTTCATAAGAGCTTACCAACTTAAAAAGTAAGAAAAAGAAACGTAAACTTTTGTGGTTGGATATGTTTAGAGAAAAATAACTGGGATTGGTAAGAAATAAAAGTTTGTACACGGATAATTGTAACGGTTTTGACGGTCTGAAATAACACAAAGAGAACACAATAAACGTAAGTTTAAAAAACGGGCATGATTGTGACCTTCTCGGCATTTGTGTGAAATGAAATACATATTGACTGTTTGAAGGGAAAAACAAACGCAAAATACCTTTGAACGGTCTTGGGGTTTTTGGTAATTTGGTTGTTGAACGTATCTACATAGCTGTAATTGAAAGAAATTGAAACTTTGTATTCACGACTTGAACGTTTGTAATGGAAGAGATTTTAGTTATTATTTACTAATTTGTTCACACTGCCAATTAGATAGCATCATTCGTGCATGTGTTATACGTTTTATGACCTACACTGGTTATGTAATTTCGAATTTTACGGTGTTAAACAGAAAGATGTGTACCACCAAACAAGGCACATAGTTAATATATTAAAGTGCTACTTACTTGCAGACGGTGCCGAGAATCCCATGGCGCCAGAGGGTGCAGCACTGCCTCCTTGACCGGGATAGCCTGGGTAGCCATTTGCCTGGTAACCCTGTGGCGATGCCGCTGCACCTGGTTGCCCATATGGTGGTTGGCCATAAGATGGTTGGCCATAAGGTGGCTGACCAAACGGCGGGTACGCACCCTGCTGTGGAGGAGCTGTGAAGCCACCATATGAAGGCGGTGGTCCGTACCCTCCATAGGCAGCCTGAGCCGGTGGTGCATATCCACCACTTTGAGGCGATGCAGGATATCCTCCGGGTTGAGGTGCTGTTGGATACCCACCTGCTTGTGATGCTGGTGGATATCCACCCGCATGTGGTGCTGGTGGATACCCACCCGCTTGTGGTGCTTGTGGATATCCGGCCGGTTGTGGTGCTTGTGGATACCCACCTCCTGCGGGTTCTCCAAATCCTCCTTGCTGCGGTGCACTCGGATAGTTCTGGTAATTAGAGTATGCTGGCGCTATTTCCCCAACAAAAAACAAATTCAATCAACTATACTCAATGCCGAGAAGGGAGACTCGAATATAAGGAAAAAAACAAAACTAAAGCCAAATAAACTACATACGTGTACCGATTCCTGGGTATGGTGGAGGATTATCGCTCACAAATACCGAATTTGGTGCTGGACCAGTGAATGCGTCATTCGACGGTAACCACCCGTAGTAACCTGGTGGTGGTTGATAAGCCGGTGGTGGAGCTTCATGCCAAGCTCCAGATGGTGTGTATGGTGGTGGATCATCGGGATTGCCATTAGTGCTGCGCAAATTCTGTTGAGCGATAGATGCTGCACGCAGCATTGCTTGACCATACTCGATGGCTCCACCAGATTTGAAGTACAGCTTGAATTTCACTTCACCGATAAAGTTGCCATTGGGCTGAGCCCGAACCTTGCCTTTGATGTAATTCGCCCCGAAGACGGGTTGCTCTATCTCGACCTAGGGAAGAGATGAAACATATTTGCGGAGCCCTATCAGACACAATTCTAAATCCAACAGCTTACATCACTCATTGCAATAAAGGGTGCACTAAACGACATCAAAGACTCGGTTTGTTTCTTGCTGTTGAAAATCATCCTATGCGACGTTAGGTAAATATGTCCATTTTTGGTTCCCTTGAACAGGGGATTGTCCTGACCCACAAAATCCAAGCTGACATTTTCACTGTGAATAAGAATGCTGCAAGCAAAGTGAGAGAGATTGAAATCTTTTAATCACCGCCGTTTGATTTTAATCTAATCTTATCGCTGATAGAACATGAACTACGCAGAATAATGAAAAAAGAAATCAATAATCACGACTACAAAATGAAAACAAATTTCTAATTATTGTTAATACTACTATGACCTCATCAATGACGTCCGGGTTTAAATGGTTTTTTTTTTTTCCTTGTTTTGTGGCAACTTACTATTCTCCGTAGTGAATTAGTACACCACCGTTGGTGTGTGCTGTATTTACAGACATTTTGCCTGAAATTTACAATTGTTTCCCGTTTTCTTTTTTTTTTTTCAAAAGATTTGCTTCTTACGGAGGAAAATAAAAACCGCAACCGAAACTGCACCGGAAAGATTAGATTAGAAAAAACTTATAATTTTCCAGAAACGTCAAATGTGATTCATGTTCCCAATTCCGATTGATTTCACCTCGCAGCCGATGAGTTCAGATGAGACGTAAACAAAACTGTTACAGAGCATCAAAAACTGTTTTGAAATTTATCAAATTTTTTATTTTGTTTTGAAAAGCTTAGGTATGTACTTGTTCTTTATAAAAGGTCAGAGAGGACTGCGAATTTGAATGTAACGAGTTGCAAACTCAGAAGCATCTTTAGAAGTGTATTTTAAACAATTGTGGTGGTAGATTCATGGTGTTCATACAATGTTCATAACTCAACGGAATCTAACTGATATGTATAAATTTTTTTCTTTTCTTAAGGTGGCGAGTGGTCTAATGGTGGACATCAGTTGATGTCAGTTCTTGTACCGAGGGGCATCTGTTGTGGGAAAGGACTATACAGAAGGATACCAAAAATCATAGCAAACCCATATCTTTTTCATTACCCAGATTGACCCTTTCACCACTCATCAGTACTGCAGGAAGTGAATAACATCTCGATTTAGTCGAATTCCAAATGCGGCTCTAAGTGTGCCGCTTCGAGAAGTATCGAGTCTATGGTGTGCTCAAGTCAAGCTTGTGGAAATTGCAATTCAGCGTAAGTTTTGTATAAATAAGAATTCAACAGTCTTTCGTTGATGTTTGTCAATTTTTGTTCTCATTTTAGAGTGAGTCTGGATGGTCAGCCACTGTGACTTCAATTAGCATAGCATCATTTAACATCTGTTGTGGCAAAGGACAACATCCAAGTGTATACGCAAAAGTGTCAGTCTCTGCCAGCCTTATGAAGAATCTAATGACGACTTGGACCGGCAACATTTCAACGGATTTTGTCATTTCACATTACCTTGCATATTGTTTAAATTACATCGTCCAACAGAGGCACACTTCACGAACCATTTACCGAAAGGCTCCGACACAATTGACAATAGCGTACCACATATAACTTCTCATCACATTACAAGCTTGACCAGCAATTGCATCACAGAGTTCCCCCAAAACTATCTCTGGAAACACCATAGATCATGAATCTTTCAAGTCTGACTTGCCATACAACTCTAGATTATTGAATATATATATGAACAGAAATAAAAATACATACATATGTATTTGAAATGACGGTATAATTTGTTTTAGGTGGATTTCGAAGAAATACTACCTATTGCAGAGGTCCTCATGACGCAACTTTCAAAAAATTTGAATGCAACTTTTCAAGACCTCTATAGTAAACACCAAAACCATGGTCCGTTCAAATGTTTATATATATATATATCTATATATATATATATATATATATATGCAATATAACGAAACCTTGTCACCACGATAGGGGCCGCAGTTCTTAACCGAATTGAACGAAACTTGGTACACATGTTGATATGGTGAATAGCACGGACGAGTTCGTAGATGGGCGAGATCGGTTGAGAGGGGGGCGTGTCACGCCCATTTATGCAATACAACGAAATCTTGTCCGCACGATAGGGGCCGCAGTTCTCAAACGAATTAATTGAAACTTTGTGCACATGTTTATATGGTAAATAGCTCAGCTGAGTTCGTAGATGGGCGTAATCGGTTGGGAGGGGGGCGTGTCACACCCTTTTAAATTTTTCAAATTCCGCATTAATAATTGTTGCATTTTCATTTTTAATAGTATAGAAGTGGTAATAGTTAAATTATATTTTTGGAAAAAAATTCCCGCCATTTTGAATCCGCCATATTGAAATTCTTTAAAATTGCTCCGATTTCGTTGAAATTGAAAAAGTATACTCGTTTATGGGTACTTGTTATAATTTCGCCATTTTGGATTACTTTAATATCACTTAAAAGTTGCATACAAAGGAAATCCACCTATCTCTTGCGGCTGGTGCCGGAAGGTCTTTTTTTTTATAAACTAGAGGTCCAACTTCACAATTTGACGCTTATTATAGGTCCCTACATGCCACAAGGAGCCAAAACCCAATCTCTATTTTAAATTTTTCATACAAAAATTTCTTTGAAGTACTAGTCGCCCAGAAATTTTAGTAAGTATTCCGACCAATTTTCTTGTTTCGTCTTTAAAGGGGGTAAGGGTTGCAGGAAGGAGCCAAATTTGTAGATAGTCATGTGCTCTTAAGGTCGCTCTTCAAGACGGCGTTTTTCAAAATGTTGGAACATGTACCGTTATGCGCTGACATGTCCAAACATGGAAAAATCAATTCAATTATTTTTGTTTCCTCTCTAGGGGGGTAAGGCTTACGCGGAGGGGAGAAGGTTGCATGTAGTTTTGTACTCCCAGGGTTGCTCTACAAAATGGCGTCTTCCGAAATTCCGTCACATATTCAATTATGAACTGACAGATCAAAACACGCAAATTTCACGACAAATTCATGCAAATTTTGCAGGTTCGGTGCCGATTTCAATTTTTCATACAAAAAATTTTCTGAAGTACTAGTCGCCCAGAAATTTTAGTAGGTATCCCGACCAATTTTTTGGCGCCATATGTTTTTGTTTCGTCTCTAAAGTGGGTAAGGGTTGCCGGGAGGGCACAAATTTGTATGTAATTGTGTGTTTTTAAGGTCGCTCTACAAGATGGCGTCTTTTAAAATGTTGGAATATGTACCGTTATACGCTAACATGTCAAAGCCTGAAAAAAATCAAGACAAATGGAGACCAGATTTTTGTTGCCATATTTTTTTGTACCCTCTGTTAGCGGGGTAAGGGTTGAAGAGGAGCGACAAGTTTGAATGCAGCTTTAAGCTCTCAAGGCTGCTCTAGAAGATGGCCTCCTCCACAATTCTGTAAGATATACCGTTATGAGCTGACATCAAAAAATAAAATTATTAAAATTATTCTAGACAACGTTTTTTGTGGCTTTTTTGTGTGCTCTGAGCGCAAACAGGTACTAGGAATGTGCTGAGGTCTTGAAGCTTAGACAATCATTACTAAAAGGGGTTGGCTTCAATTCTCCCTGCTGGTCTAAGTGTTCCTGTTGTTGCTTACACCTGCAAGCTTCCTTAACTAGACACGGTGGCTATAGTTCCAATGTAACGAATGCAATAGTAGGTTGATTGGAGGAATTCCTTTTGTAAACGCAACCAGTCTGTCCAAGGTAAGAACTTCTTGTTTCCATTGAGTGATTGTCATGAATCTATAATCTGTAGGGAGGAAGTCTAAGAAAAAATAATTTACAAACAAATTCTTCTATTGCGTTTTCTCATCTTTATTGCCCTCCCATTGCACGGTTTGATAGGATAATTTATTGTCTTTCCCCACATATGCGAAGACACACAATTTATTTACTATGACAGACAATCTGACCTTAGCAATCAATTCTAGTGGCTTAATAGTGGGTTCCTCAAGAACAATAACAATGTGTGAGGCATGGAACACAATCGGATCACCAGGATAGACAATGAAATCTGCTCCGAATGCCTCACCACAGGTTACATATTTGCCACGATCCCAGAAGTCTTTGTAGACTCGGTATTGTAGTGAATTCATACTTGACTGGTGGACCGGAATTCCATCTAAATTGAAAAAAAGTAAATGAATTCTAGTGAATTCAGGAACATTTTGCTCAACTCACCATGGATTCTCGGATGTTCACAGTGAATCTCTACTAAAGCATTTTTTCTATCAAAAGATACACTATCTCTTATTTCCTGTAGAACTTCTTCTTGTGTTAAATGGATATCTAAAATCATAATAGTCAACAATGCAGGAAAAGTGATTCCAGATTTCCACACCCACCGCTCTCAAGAATTCCAGAATTCAACAACTTTTTCCGCTTCCCGTACATTATTTTTTCGATATAGTTCAATGATTCTTTCACTTTTCCTTCCTTTAAGTGTTCCTCCTGATCGTGAAGTCTCGCTTCGGTTTCTTCAGTGTACGATTGCAACTCCCCATCTGTTGGCTGACAAAGAAGACTATTGGATTTACTTAAAAGAATAGCAATGCCTTTCTCAACTAAAAGTTGAGTTTCGTAAATAGTCAACTCTACTGGAAGATCTGAAATGTAGTAAGCATTAAAGAAATATCAAAACGTTGTCGAATTTATTTCACTTACTACAAGAATTTGCTGACCATCCTCGCAAGCAGCATGTTCCTACCATGGAGCCAATCACTCGGTAATTTGTTCGTAGTTTCATATAATCTAATGGAAGAATAAGAAGTATTTAATGAAGGCAATATCTTAAAGATTCTTTTTACTTACCATCTGCATTGAAAACATAACCAGTTCTATTTAAATAAGTTAATTTTATTTTATTTTCACTCGACTCCATGAAAATTGTTTACAAAATGTCTATGCCAGCGCCATTCACTTCTGAACTGTCATATGAAAAGATGAAAACAGGTACTTTCAAACTTTGTTTCAAACAGTCATTTAAAGTTTGAGATGCAAATGCGAATTATTTAATTTATTGTTTTACTAAAACATTTTTAACTTTAATTCGATAGCTAGCACCTATCACGCGAGGACTTTGCACGAAAAAATATGTTTTTATTTTTTTCCTTCCTGCAGAGTTAGGAGACAAGCAATCTTAATCGTGGAAACAATCTTGAATAGTAGTTTAAGCTAAAGTTGGTTAGCCAAATTTTGAAACTTTATCTAAGAAAGACTACAAAGCATTGGCCAGTGAACATATTATATTGTCCTTCATGAAACAGCAAAACAGCTTAACATCTTCAAGTTTTAACTGGAAACTATGCCACTTTAGCTTCATACGAATAGATCCTGGATCGAATCGAATATCCCAAAAGGTTAGCCTACTTGTAAAAAATTAGTTCGTAGGTATTATAGATATACCTACTGTTTTGAGTTACAGAGGCTATTTGTCAGCACAAACAACTAAAGAAGACGCTTTGGTGAACAGCATCCCAGATTCATTTTAAGAGACTAGCACTCTGACTCTATAGACCTCCTTTCCTGTGGCAACTTTCTAAGGAAAATGCGTTCCAAAAACTAAAAATACACTCTGAATTCTAATAGCTCTTTTCATCTTCAAGTTGAAGGACGCATAAATTAGTATTTGTTTGCTTGACATAAAACCGTCACAATTAAAACATCACTCTGCTGCGTCAATAGGTGGGTGCTCGTTCATAATTCAAGAACACCCAGGAATACTGAATGAAAATATCTAAACATTACACGAGGCAGAAAAGTTGAAAAGAATTTTTCCACATTTCAATGTGTGACCTACTTTGAACATAAAGACAAAAAAGGAAATATCGCCTAACCCTGAAAGACATGAAAACAAGAAACTCACAAAGATGAAAAGAAGTTAACTCTGCACAAAGGTGATCGGCCTAAGGGCGCTGGAAATAGAAATTACCCGAAGCCAACAGACCATTAAGGCTTCCAGGTCAACTAAGAAACATAGTAAACACGCAAGTTTTTATCATGTACATAGTTGTTGTATATACATAACATATGTACATACAGATGTACATTACATAGGTATGTGGACCCAGAAAAAAGTTACCACTAGATTGTACTAAATATTTCTCGTGACTTCTTATTGTTTTCATCCAAATGTTCCCGACACGAAAAATGAACAGAAAGACAAAGAAAAGAAGAGTTTCTTCCGTGAATACTTTTACTTTTCATCTACCAACGGACCGGCTCGGACGGCGGTATGTTCCAAAAAGAGACCGTAAAACTTTCTGGTTTGTAGAGATTCATCATCTCCTCACCGACATTTGGTACATTGATCTCCTGCGGTAGAGCTGGAGCCGGCATTTTTCTTATAGTTGGGTACACACATTCATAAATGATACACAGTCAGTGGCCGCGGCATATGTGGCAATCAGCCTCAGGGTGAAACAAGTGGGTGCGCGAAGAGAGGTGTGGAAAGTAAACATACGAAAACAAATCTCAGATAAATTAAGAAAATAAGCACAAAAAAAAAAGAAGATAGTATCTCAGCGTGAAAATGTTGCTTTTACTTGTGGGGTGGAGAGAAGAAAAAAATTCCGAATTCGAAGAGAGAAGATATTAATGATTACTTTTTGTGTGAGGAAGATGCTTTGTTTTGGAAGACATTTACTTCTTGGATTAAGGTAGTTGATAGTGGGAAATATGTTCCATTGACCATGTGGTGACCGTAGTTCAAATCCTGACCATACTGGCGTAGGCCCCCCCAATACCGAGAAAGGGAATATTTGCTCAGTTCGCCGTGTGCTCTCTTCCATTTGTGCCTGCGAAGGGATGGAGCTTTAGATGGAGCTGCAGTCATCTGAGCTTTAACGTATAACCAAACCAGTCAGGAAATATCTTAGCTTTCTGAGAAGAATTTAAAATCGATTGTTGGAAAAGTTTGTTACAAGAAGAACACCCACTTTCTAGTCACCTAGACAGTTTTTCTAAACACGATCAGAGGTTTTACTTAAATACATGCAGCAGGCGCTTTAAATTTGAGCTATATCTAGAAGAAAAGTTCCAATTAAAAATCTGCAGACGCGGCCCATAGAGAGCCAAGGCCTAGCTTCCCGCAGCTACTTATGTTGTGCGCGTTATATATCTGAGGTCACAAGGAAAAACAGCATAAGTCATACACAGCACAATACGAATTATGTTGTTTTTCCTTGCGACCACAGATATGGAATGGAATCGAAGGGACCTACAGTTTTTATTGCCGACTTCAAATGGCTAATTTAGAACATTTTAGGTTAGGTAGTAAGAAGGATGGTGGCTTGATGGAAGGCGCCGCTTCACTTGAATCTTAACGAATCCATTGAAAAGAGGTTAGTTACTATCTATTGATTGCCTCCCTAAGCCACCCCGAATCTTGTATGCATTTTAGAATGGCATCCGAAGCAAGCAATTAGGGCTGTTCTCTAGGCTGTGTTAAGGCTTAGGCAGTCGCAGAGGAAGTGCTCTGTTTCCTCTTTTGCGTCTATGTCACCACAGCCTCGATCGTATTTAATCGTATTCTTTTAAGATGGGCTTTAAGCTTAAGATTTGCAGCGAAAAACTTGTTGGTAGATATAGTGAGGTTTTTAGCAGCTTGCTTAGTAGTCCAACACACTAACTGCGATCAGATTCCGTTCAACAATAAAACTACCAACGAGCCGATAAATTTCTAAACAAGTTTTGTAAATATCAACTATCAATATGTCAGTGGAGCCTGTTTCCCCCCCCCCACATCAACTTGTAAAGTTCAACACAACCGTGTAGAATAAATTTCGACACAAACTTGTATCTTTCCATTTATCGGCACCGTTTTCATTACAAAACAGGAAAATTATCTGATGGTTTTATTTTTTTTTTTTTTTTTTCTTGATTCACCAAAAGCAACATCAACAACAAAATCTCGCGGAGAGAAAAATCTCCTCTTGATCACTTCTATTGGCGCATGGAAAACTCAGCACGATTTGACTCAAGCAACTAAAATCAGTCTGCTGAAGGCAGTTGTGCTCCGCCGCGTTCTCCTTCTGCGTTTTCGGCAACACAACGCTGCCGGTTCTAGCTGCGCGTCTCTCACTCTGCCGTGTCGCATTTAATATCCCCAAGAAAGACGATCGTTAGTTACCCAAGAGTGTCGTGCTTTCGCAACAATTAATTTCATTTTTCTATTTGATTCGTTAATTATAGTGTTTTTTCCTTTTTAAGTGAAGATATGCATAAGTAAATACTTGTAAATTGTGAATATTAATCAGTTATCTTGTGTACCAGTACCGCCTCTCCAATAAGATACAAAGCAAAGTTATTGTTCTCAATAAATCTCATCACACGCTGTTTGTGTAATTAGACGTTCCTCTTGATTTTCTTGATTTTTCCAGGAAAACTGTCGGATAAAATGAATTAATAACTAATTCAAATGAAATGGTTGATTTTATTTTTAGTAGCAATATATACATACAAACTCGCATGTAGAACTAATGATACATGCTTGACGTCAGCTTTCATATCGTGTGTGATTTCTTTAAAAAAAAACTTGATGTTTCAACTATAAGAAAAGGGGGGGTTTCCCTTGACTCAGATGTTTTAGCAAATCTTTATCAGAATACACTGTCTTTATAGGTTAAATTGGCATTAGAACATCGCGCACAGGGTAGACCTTGACATTTTAATCAGTCAACAATACCTATATTCCACTCAAAACAAATGCATACAAGTTTTGACGTATATTGTTGATATGTTGACATTTGTTAACTGGTTAAGTGCAATGCGTATGCAAAGCATCTACGTTATCTAGGTTTGCTATCAGTAAAAACATGACTCAAAACTAATTCTTTTTTTCTTGAGAATATCTCTGAGTTAAAGATTAGAGCTAACTTTGTAGAACTCACTAGATTACGCGGTGCTGTCTGTTTTTCTATTAAATTTGCGATAACTGGAAGGAAGTAAAGAACTTGGAAAAGTGTGCTGCATTAGTACTGATTTGAGTTTATAAGAATCGCTAGTGATCATACACTTGGCGGTTTCATCAATCAATTGAAGTGTGTACTAATTGTCAATATTGAGAAATTGATCAGAATGGTGTTCCTCCTCATTGGTAAGACCTGGTGCGGCCGCAGTGGCTTAGTGGTTAGAATTTATCTATCAGCACCATAATAGGTGTCATCACGGGAGACAGTCTAATGCAACAAGGCTTGGCATACATTCTATCGATATTTGTTGAAGTTGCTGGGATGAAGGGAGGAAACTATTTTCCATCATTTTTTTAAGCTGCCCAGCTATCTTCCGTAAAAGAAAACTTCACTTAGGAGAATTCTACTATGACGATCTTGACGGTCAAATAAGAACAGATTTCAGAAATCTTTAAGGAGAATCTCTTCAAGATCCATGTAGTATCCCAATGGTCAAAGTGTGATTACTTTAGCTGGCAGCTGGACAGACTTTTGCTCCAAGTGTACCTCTTCTTGAAGGACCATTCCAAACTAGCTGGCAGCCACGTCAACCTAACATATATATCACAGATACACGATGTATTTTGACCTAAATTTTGACTCCTTTCTCAATCGACATAAGCAAAAGGCAGTCGGCTTCAGTTAGAGAGTGCTTTTACAACATGTGTCAAAGTATTTATTTGCCCGGCCATCTTGACATTTTAGTCAAAGCTAAGATGAACGAAATCATCATTTGTTTGGTAAACGAAGATCCACATGACAGCAACCTTGCACATCTGAAATATTTAAAGTTGCTCTCAGTACTGTCTGACAGCTGACGTAACAAATGTTAACGTTTCATTAAATAAGTACACGCGAAATTCATGAATCGTTATCATCATAACTTGACCTCTTCCAAGCGAAGACTTCTAGAGTAGCAATGCAATCAGTTTTGTAAATGAAAAAACCTCTTTCTCATGTATTTACCTATAAAACTTCACATAGAACTTCAACCCAACACACATACAAACGTAAACCAGTTATTCTATTGCATTCCATGAGCCAACATTTAAGCATCTAAATGTGGGACTTTTGACATTAACCCAGTTGCACGTTCAAGCATCGTGTTTTAATGAATGCAATAGAAGTGCTTGTAGCGCAATTGAAAGTTTTCAAATTGCTTGAAATTAAAATTAAGCAACAGAGTGTCATTAATGTCGCAAAGGAAAACTCCTTTTCCTTAAACTAAACGACTCATTCACCTAAACAATATTTTTTTAATTGCTTTATCTATTTCCTGACGAATGACGTCCGATTGCCTCGTCTCGGAGCTTTAAACGACGAGAGCCAAAAACTTATTTTTAGATTAATCTCAATATTTTCTATTTTTTTTTTCGTCATATTTTTGCCGAAACATGAAATTATTTTTATGGCAGGTGGCTGCAATCACTGTCTGGAGTTGAGGCATTATTTTTTGCCATCGTGCGTACATAAGTGAGTTATTTTTATCCGGAACAACACCTTGGGTGCCCAGTAGCACGTTCCGCAAGTCAGAGGGTGTCAAGTCAATTCGATCACTCGAATTAGAGTGTGGTTTGCTATTGCTATTGGAGTTTGTTTATATAATTCGAATGTAACGAATTGGATTTGCTTGGTTTTTGGTTGATTAACTCATTGCTTCGAGCAGCGGCGAAAGTCCAACAAATGATTTGCTGAAACGGTTTCAATAGTCATTACTTCATGGTTTATTAAGTAAATGTCTGATGCAATAATTACTGGCAGTTTTGTTATAAATAGCCAACAGATTGCGTGAAGATGTAACCAAGGAGGTTAATTTGTTGTGGATAGTCGAGTCTGAGAAGCGATTTGCACAGCAATAGAGCCTCCTTCATCAAAGTCATCCATTGTTCGCCGGAGGGATAAACAGACGTTGAGTTGAACTGACATTTACAGATGGAGATGGAGATACACGATTGGACATGGTGCATTATCTCTGGTGTGGAATTTCCTGTCATTTTTCAAATTGAAACTCGTTTCCAATGGAAAAATCTTACAGGATGGTGCTCTGCAGAACTGTCTCTGATTATGAAGGGATAATTGCAAAATTCAATTGAATTGAACCTTTTCCTTCGAACGGAAATTAGATAGGGGTGGCCGTGTTGAAGTGGTAGCATCATCAATTGTCACGCTTATGGTTCCAGGTTCAATTCCTGACTCTTCCAACTCTACTGCATGGCAATCGGTGGGCATAAAGGTTAAAGGGTTGATCGTACTGAGTAATGATAGGTGACATCAGGAAGTTCGAAAGAAAGTTGACACTAGTATGCTTGAGATTTGTTGTATCTGTCTGCTCCTGAAAGTCAAGATATTACTTTATGCATGAGGTCCTTAGGGTTCGGATCCTCTGTCACATTCTCACTAAGCAGTTACATAGGAAGTGTTCGTTGTCCTCTTCCTCTTCCTCGCAGTTCTCAAAAATCGCTGCTTCTGTCACTCCCAGTATACATATGGATGTGTTTGTTGAGGTTCATGTATTTTGTCTCACCATCAGTTTTCATTGCTCTCAGCTTGAGCTTTACTTATCTACTTACTTAAGGTGGCGCTACAGTCCGGGATGAACCTGGGCCTCAACCAACAAGCATCTCCAGCCAGCTCGATCTTTAGCTAGCTGCCTCCAGTTTCGCACGCTAAGTTGGTTGAGGTCCTCTCAACTTGGGTGCGCCACCTGAGTCGCGGTCTTCCTCTACTGCGCTGTGCCTCGGGGGCGGATTCGAAGATTTTTCGGACCGGAGCATTGGTGTCCATCCGCTCTACATGACCCAGCCACCTCAGTCGTTGAACCTTCACTCTTCTGGCCAAGTCGATGTCGCTGTACAGCCCGTACAGTTCGTCGTTGTATCTCCTCCTCCACTCACCATCTATGCAGACGGGACCGAAAATCACTCGAAGAATTTTCCTCTCGAAGCAGCCAAGAGCACTCTCATCCACTTTTGATAAAGTCCATGCCTCTGCGCCGTAGAGCAGGACTGGGATTATTAAGGTTCTATATAGGGTCACTTTTGTTGTTCGAGAGAGGGCTTTGCTAGTCAATTGCCTTCTTAGCCCAAAGAAGCAGCGATTGGCAGCGTGAGCCTATTGAAGGTTATTTTTTGGTTACTTTACAAGTGATTTTTCCGTTTTGTACGTCAAAAGGTTCACCAATGCGACTTGCACTGTGTTTTAAGAGGTTTGCCGGCTGCCAGTTCGTCTGCTTTCTTGTTCCAGTCACCCACTACTCATTGAAGCATGGATCAGGTTCTGCAAAGAGGTCTGACCTGTCGTTCGATAATTCATATGACATTTCTTTGTTCGTTTTTAGTTTCAATTTCACCTTTGATCTGATCGGATACGTTCGCAATGTAAAATACAACAGATTTGTGGATAAATAGTTTCGAATTAAACAGCTGAAAAGTATGAAAATTAACGTGAATGGGATTGTTGTCAACACAAAGTACTGAAATAAATTACAAACTATCACACGATTTTGACCCGAAATTGATATGCCCTAGTAGCTAAGGTATTTGCTAACATTATGCACAAGCCACATGCTGAGTTCTATTGTTTAAAATTATTCATTGAAAATTACTTTTTTTTTATAAAAGAAAAGACAGAACGGAACGGCGGCTTGCTATTATCTCTTGCCATGACTGATAATTTGCCGCTTACATTTGCATATCTATTTGTACTCGTTAACACAGCTGTTAACAAAATTATTCGAATATTTCTATGAGAAGAACAACAAATAGTAACTAAACACGTTAAAATTTTTTTAATTTAAATTATAGGTTTAAGGAAATGCATTCGTGTCACGAAAATGTACGATAGTCCCGTTTAAAAAAAAAAAACAACAAATTCCGTTGAAACAAATACGCAAAAAAAAAAAGAAAGAAGAAAAGCAAATAACTCGCATTATTTTTGTATCTATTGTGTTCTACTATGAGCAAGTGGCTAGATTCTCTAGTAAATTCTAAACAGCAGCAATCACCGAATACAAGTAGAAGTGTCAGTAGTTCAACTACTGCAGCTGGCGGTAGTGCACTTGTGAATAGTGATCGGTATAGACAGGTTGGTTATTCGGCTTTAACCAAGGAGACAAACGGAGATTTATCATTGGATTTAAGCAGTAGCAGTTCGAGTGAAGAGGATCTTTTCGAAGAAAGAAACAGAAGCAGAGCTGGTGTAACTCAAAGTCGTGGAAGGAGAAAAATGGTAGCTAAGGGAGCGTATTCAATGAATAATGGTCTCGAGAGCAGTCGCGAGGTAAGTTTTGTTATTCAATTTGTGTACTTTTTTTTCTTACATGTGAAAAGAGCACCTCTTCCTAGGGAAAACCCATTAAAGAAAATTTACGAACTTTTACAATTCGAAACGTTTTGACGATTTGCATCCACCATCAGGCAGTTGTTTCGATCACCTAGTGTGTCAGGTTCTTTCTGACTAAACTTTCCACCACTTTTGGTATCTTCGGCAACCCTTTTGGAAGCGCTTTCTGCATTAAGCAAGAGGTCTTCCTTTCCTTTTGAGTGTATGTTTTCGTCTTCCTCTTTATTTTTCATTTGCAGCACTCGACTGATAAAGGAGCCTATTTGGTTCCATCTGTCATTATTCGAGATCATCATTCCCACGTCATTTTCTGAAGTGATGTTGCCTGTCTCTAGTTCCAGCTTTCTTCTTTCTGGTGCCTAACTGCTACAAGTGAAAAGTTTGGTTTGCGTCACCTTCTGGACAGTCGTCGTATCGGCAAGCTGGGCTCTCTACTTTTCTCATCTTATCTAGGTACGCATTGAAGTCTGGGTGATGTGGTAGTTTACTTTGCCATGTTTCTAAAGAAGTCACATGGCAACACTTCTGATCGACAGCACTACAGTCTATCTACACCGGGTGCTCTACATTCTGCAAAACGTTTAGAAATATGTTCAATCTCAGACAATTTAAGTTTTTAAAATGTTAAATGTTTTCATTTGTTTTAAAGATCGTGCATTCGTGACTAGAAAATATCACGTTTTCTATTTCCGGTTTCATGATAGTAACTTATGTAACTTTTTTTATCACGCGTTCGCTTCTAACTAATCACACTTATGACTATTTCCTGCTTCTGCACATTTTTTTAAATGATTTGAAGATCTTACGTCCAAAAGTCGTGCATTTTTCATTTCTCTAAATCTTCCGTCATCCCAAATTGGTACCTTCTCTGGTCAGGTAAGACAAGTCAATTGGTTATAAGAAAACAAGATTACTCATCGAAGCAGAAAAATCGCAGCATGCCATAGACAAGCCGTTGCATGTGTCAAGTTCACCGCTGTGTAATTCGATTCGTATCAGTTTATCGAATGACCACCTTGACTGTCGTTACCACCAATTATGACGCCACCTTCTCAAGCCACCCCAAACGGCTCAATCGCATCAATGAACTTAAATTTACTTTACAAAGCAAAGCAAGAAATATAGGAGCTTTTCTCACCTCAAATTTCACCCTCTTTTGGAGAGCTTTCATAAAAAAAAAAAAAAAACCGCCACACGTTTAACTCACTTAGCCCACTGCCGAAACTCACCTCAGTTTTATTTACTATCATTTGAAAATCAGCTGTTTCATCTTATTCCCTTTTCCTCTCTCATTCGCCACGGTCTCTGTAGCGAATGAGTAACAAAACACAAAACTGCGGATAGAGATATCCACCGAGCCCTCTCCAAAAGGAAAAAAACACCAGTAGCTGGATGGGAGCATGGAGCAATGAAGCACATGTGATTCTTCGTCCATCTCTTATGGCCTCTCGTTCGAGAACTCAGTCTCTGTGTTTGTATTTGTGTGTAATATCTTTAATTCAATTCTCTTGTTTTGCTATTCTCCATTATCATCATCATTGTCATCGCCATCGCCATCATCATCATTATTGTCTACCATACCACGTTACCACGATAGTGTGTGCTCTCTGTTATTGTTCCGTTTTATTGGCATGCCCATGCGGGAGTAGGAGGAGATCTGGTGGTGGAGCTCTCCGTATCCAGTGTGGAGCTGTCAATATAAAGATTGCGGCATCGAAATGCCAACAAATGAATGCCAGTTGGTAGCAGCAGCGCAAGAAAATCCGTTTTCAGACATTTCAATCAGTTGCAAGCGAGTGTCCGAGAGGAAAGGTTCCTTCTGTGCGCTGCTGGTGCCTGACTTCGAGGTTTTTTCGTCAATTGTCGTGTGTGTAGTGTGATACGCGCGCGCCTTTCTTTTCTAAAGAGTGGTGTCAAGATCGCGACGGACATACTGTGAACGGACAAATTTAATGTAAAAAAAAAAAACAACATTTATTCTTATAATAAAATTTATTTAGTTTGGTTTTTATTGGTTAATCAGTGGATTTATTTCATTTCACAATGGAAGCTACTTGAGCTCGGCTTGTGGTTAAAGTGCTCAAATTGAAATAAATAAAATTATTGTGTTGACCTACGAAAAGAAATACGAGTATCTGTGACAAATTGAATTTGAATCGAGTGTGGATAATCGCATGGAGAATAATAGTGTTTTGAATTGTTTTTCCAAAACAAATTTATAAACGGATTGAAGTTTTTTTTTTAAAAGGTGTTTGCATGCTTATTTAAATTGTCCAAATGTATGCGTGAATAAATTTTGATTTAGAATTTGTTTTAACAAATTTGCTAAGTGGATTGATTTTGGTAAAAAAAAAAGAAGAGAACTACCAAGTTCAAGAAGAGCTTCAAAAAAGTCACAAAATCAAATCTGTAGATGGATTAGATTTGAATTAGAATTGGCTTAAGCAGTTCTAAAATCTGAGCTTCACTTAAACTACACACGTCACAACACTTGAAAAACACAAGATTGGCTCAGTCTACATAACTTAGTTTTTTTTCTTTTCTTTTTATTGCATTTCACAACAATGACTCCAATCCCATTAGATATTTTTTGTCATATTTCCGTTCTTATCGGCTTGTTAATGTGTACATTTTTCTTTAAGTCCGGCGTAAATAAATGAAATGAATCAGTGGACCAGACTTTATATCGGAGGGCTATCTGTGTACGATTATTTTCAAACAAGACTTCAAATTACAGTGACAACATTTTCATTATCATATTCCAAGATAAATTATCCACAAGTGATATCGAACATCCGAAGTCGTAAATGAATTAATCTTGGACTCATTCAATTCGGAAATGAGATATGGTACTCAATTTTCTTATCGATTGTGGATTTATTTCATCAGCAACCAAGTTGTCCAAGAAATGTTTACTCCGGACTTAGGTTGGCTTCGAAAGATCGCAATAAATGCAATTGTAAAAAATACATGCGAATGTGAAACATCCTTTTTGGCCTCACTTACGGCAGAGTGACGGATTCTATTTGGTAAAGATCTGTGTAGAGTTTCTATGTGATCTTACGCTTACTAGCTTTTGTTTTCTGCGAAGATTGTTAAGGAAACATTGTCAAAATCTGGTGAAAATAAAGAAATCCGGATCCACTCCATTGCTTACTTGTTATTTTGTTTGTTAACTCCTCGCGTGTAGTCGTTTCGCCTTTTCCCTTTCCTCCTCGGGAAATATGTTTGCATCAACCCAGTCCAGTCAAGCCGAGCCTCTTTTAGACTTTTTTTTTCATTTTTACATCGTGGCATGAAAATTATTTTGTGAGATCGTAGGACAAGCAGAAAGATATCCACCCTTCCGCCGTGCAAAACTGCAAGCGTGCTACACCCTTTGCTTCAGGATTTCCTACAACTCCTCGGCTCCCAACAGGGACCACCATGTCTCTCCTTCTTACTATCTTCTCAGGCCAGTGACCCTTGGCAGTGTCAGAGCCTAAACTAACGGCGCCTTCCATCATTCACAGTCCTGGGCACGTTCCTTCCAAGGTTTTTAGCGACCCCAATTGCTTGATCTTAAAAACCGGAGGTTCGGTTTCCCTTTTCTTCGCGAACCAGGAAGCTGCGATTAAAAGACCTTCTTGGGCCTTTGAGCGATTGAAAAAAAATTAAATGGCATAGTTGTGGCCACGCATCGACATCGCTCTGTCGCCTTCGCTCAAGCTGCTATAATGGCACGCTTGGAACGGGCGATGTTGTCGATGACAGCTGCCTGGGGTACGCTATAAAAACTGTTTTCAAGTCAAGAGATCGATGAAATACATAATTGCAAATGTGTGACAGGATATTTCATGCAGTATTTACTGAATTTACTTAACTTCGGGACTCAACTAACAAGCTAACAACCTCCAGTTACGCAATCCAAGTTAGTTGAGGTCCCTATACTATAGAAACTATAAAAACCAACCTCAAGATCGAACAGTCTAATTTCAAATGCGTACCAGACTTCTACTTCCATTTAGCCATCAAATGAACTTCCTTTCTAAGAACGCTTTTATATCATCAAGTGCCATTGGCCTTAGCATAGATATATGATGGCCAAGTCAACAGTTTAAGTAACCATAAACACCCTTAATACAGCTACAGTGACCCCAAAACAGTGCTTAAAATATTAACAACTTATGTAAAGGTTTATCGCGGTTATTACAAGTCATATTCATAAAAAAAAATTGCTTCAAGCACCGCCTATTTCTCTCTCCATCATAAAACACTTCCTACCAATTCTAAACAGTTTATCCTTAACCAACTTACGAGCATAATCCCCAAGAGTTTATAAAAAAAAAAAAAAACCTGAAATACCACAGTAAGATACTTCAAGTCATAAAGTGACTCCCCGAGCATATAACAACTTACATTGGTCTTAAATCGTTTGTGATCCCTAAAAGGCTATCCTAAAGGGTTCTTTTTTGGGTGCTAAAAAATTACAACATTCTCGGATTATTTGCCCATTTCTATTTTTTTTTTTATTTTTTTTTTACTTCCGCTCAATATGTCGGTGGAGAAACAAAAAGAAAGCCACACAAAACAATGAATAATTTTCCATACATGAAGAGTCATTAGGGCCGAATCGTGTAAACATGTTTACGAGGCGCTTCTTTTCCTTTCCGGATATATTTTTACAAGGAGTTAATATGTCCTTATAAATATTGAAAAGGAAAGTGCTTTAGGGGCTTTTAGCGTGGACAACTTTTCCTAATTTTTCCCACCAAAAAAGGAAAAGAAAAAAATTCAAAATATCGTAGACAATCAGTGAATTAATTAATACTAGAGTATAATTTGTTTATTCAACCAAAGTCAAGTTGCCCAAAAAAAAATATATATTCAACAGTGTAAACAGAGCCTTATTTTGCATTCAAAAAACGTATTCTAATTTGCATTCTGCGAGACGTAAACAATAAAAGAAAGCTGACTGTAATGAGAAACCAAATCCGCCCACAACCGGCCTGTTCGCCGCCATTCAGATATTAGAGATGTTACTCCTCTTTGCATTCCCTTTCACGGATGCATTGTGTCCAAGCTCGTTGCGCCCTTCACTTTCTCAATTGAAGACTGGCATTTGCAAAAGGAGGAGTAATAAGTAAAATTTGCATATAAATTGAGATAATATTGCGCGGGGTTGCAACAGATTCTTTTTTTTTTTCTTAATTTATTCGTTTGCCAATAGTCTGGCAGAATGGAAGACGTTTAATGTTGGTGCGGTGGAAGCTATTCGATACACATGCGATTTGATGAGGATTTCACATATATATCTGGTGATGGTGACAAGAATAATTTAAAATAGATAGATATTATCGAGGCCATTGGCATAGTGTAAACGTGTTTTGTTAATTTGCTTAAAGGCTTTCTTGGAAATGTATGATTACGGCTGACGATAGACTAGGTATTGGCTTTGATTTCTGCTAATTAAATTCTAAGGAGAAAATACCAGCTTTTGGTAGATTGTAGCTTAAGTTTGTTGGAAGGCAAATGTAGACCAGGAAGTCTCTTTCGAATTTCTCTTTTCAAGTTCAGTTCTAGTAACTTAGATTGAATTGTTTGAGCTTATGATTGGGGAAGTTTGGGGAAATAGAAAGGTATATCATCAGAAGAAAAGAAATCGAGGAAACCTTTATCTTTTACATCCGCGTTTTATACAAGTTGTAATACAATTCACTTTTACGGGAACCCAACACAAATTTTGATATTTTGTGACAGAAGCCAAAAATTTCCGACCTGAGTCACTGTTTCAAGCTCGCAACATTCCTACAAATCACTCGCTAACCCAAGCTCCTGGGCATTAGCAAGTGCCACGGAAACCTAAATCAAGTACTCCTAGCCAAGTGGGTAGGTAGGTAAAAATGTCTGTCTGGGAAGTCCTACCAGAAATACAAGTAACTCTGATGCGTCTTTTTGATACCACAACTCACGTGACCTGGGTGTTGATGAGGGTGACAATATGGGGAAGTTTTCAAATCCATCTTGTGGAGCTGAGAAATTATGTTTCAAAATTTTATATTAGAGATCTCTGATAATTTCTTTACCAAGTGTGAGATGCCTGGTCCTGGCTAGTGCCAGGCAGTCACAGAAAAAGTGGAATAGAGCTTCCTTTCCTTGTGTATTGTTGCAGCTAATTTGGCAGCGTGTAAGCCAATTGGCCAGTGACCTGTGCTAATAGCTACAATTCTTGCTGTGACGATGTGGGATCTGTCGTTGATCCTATTTTTACTGTACGTGGGCCATATCAGTCTGGATATGGTTCAGTTTTCTCTGCTGTTCCACCTAGAATTGGCATTTGAGAAAAAGTGCTCCCCAGGAGCTCCTCTCTTCTAATCGAGGAGCAGACTAACTCCACAAGTGAACCATCAACGGTTGAGCCACATTTGGCTAGAGCGTCGGTTCTCTCATGTCCCAGGAGTACTCAAACACGTTCCGGTCCAGGCAGGAACCCGTTTTGTTGCAGTGGCAAGATCGATCCGTCTTGTCCGGTCAGTGGTCTCATTATTGAATTTGAGTTTAGGCATCGTGTAGTCAGTTATGTTCGAAGCCTATACAGCAGATTAAGAGCACAGCTATGACCATAAGGTTTCGCAGACCAAAAGCTAGATTCTCTGAGTCTAAATGCACAGGTCCAAGGGCAGGATGTTTAGGAGCATGCTAAGAGCTTCTATCAGACGCGATCGTTATGCTCCTGTTCTTTGAACTCTGCTAAGTTTTGTTATGTTGTAAGCTTTGTTTAAGGCGGGCCATCAAACAAGCAGTGTAGCATTTATAAGTTGAAAACGAGCTTGGAATACAGCTGCACTTTTAGAAATGTATCACTTAATCTCAAGCAGTCAAGAGTGTTCTGTCTGAAGCAGTCTTAATTGTTTTTGTCAAAAGTTACAACAGGATTTTACTTTTTTTTAATCAATCTGCCTTTGCTACAAACTTATTCAACAGTCACTGCATCAACAGATTCATTGGATCTCAATTGGTGATTTTGGCTTACTGGTGTTAAAATTCGCAACTTCTTGCCAAGGTAAGACTAACACTTCTCATTGTCCGAATTCACACTCATTCTATCTCAATGAATACTTGATTGATGTAGGTACAGACCACTTATACTCACGATGCTCTTCCAAAGCCCATGACTAATACCGATTATATCTTTTCACAAGAACTATCATCTCTTTAACGATCCACAAAAGATCACTCAAAATCAAATGCCAGAGCAATTATTTACTTTGACACTTTAATGCTATTATCATGTTCCGGAACAGAAAACTGAGAAAACCCCAAGCTTTGACCGGGGGTATCTTGCTAGGTTCAGCGTACTCAGAATAGATTATCTTGAATGCCCAGGTAGAATTCTAAGCTTTTGATCTTATGAGAATATCTTGCAATCTTCTTGTTAACAATCACATGCGAATGAATCTTTCTAATTGTTGGGATACGTACATATGTATAACTAACTTGTGTTTCTTCAGAAATGATCCCATGATTTGTTGAGAGAATTGAAATTCCATTTGAACAATGAAACTTGAAATAGTTCAAACTTCATGAACAAACAAAATAATTACCGATCTGTTCAATTAATGTTGACTAATAGACGCGTGGCAGTTGAACAAATAGGCTTGACACCGACTTAATGTCAATTGTCACGCAAAATGTATACAATTTGCCGCTAAATTTTCGTGTGAGATACAAGTTTCTCCGCACGAAACCTCATTCCGATAAATCTTCTACTCATAAACTATGATGTCTCTATTGAAATTCTAACTGTCAGTTGAGGGTTTGCCGGAAGTGGGTGTGTAACTACTTAGGGTTGGTAGACCTTTTGAGTTATAGGGGAACATCCATATGTTCAAATTATGGAAAAGAAAATTCTACGTCGGCAAGAGGCAAAGTCGTCCGAAGTCGTATGTTGTCTTGCTGCCATAATGCTGTAAAAAAAAAATGGATTCAAACCTGAATAGGTTAGGTTGTAGGGGTGGCTACAGTCTCATTCGGATCTCAACGGATTCAAGTTTGAATAAGCAGAAGGTCTGGCAATCCTGTTTTCTATTGCAAATACCTTTTGATCCGCAAAGACATTCAGGTGCTATAGCTTCCTCAGGCACCTCTCACTGACTTATAGTAAGTGTCACAAATGACTATGTATGTAGTTCTTGCAATTAAGTGCCCGCAATTCTCTGGCAGAAGGGAAAAAAAATGTCAAGGTTTTTCAATTCCGTCCAACTGTGAAGGTGTCATCTACCGACTTCTGGCCGAGACACCATGCTGCACACAATACCATCTTGTTAATGCCTGGAAAAAATTTCCTTCACAGTCGACTGCTTTTATTATCTCTGATGGAAGAAATGAAAGTGATTAACATCTAATGGTTGTACACTACACCTAAACCCAAACCCTAAACCTTGATTCTTTAGGTCATCCCTTGAAAAACAATTTACGAATAGGATTACCATCTGACATTACTAATTGGCCGCCCCCCCCCCTTCCACTGCTATAAGCTAAGCACTCCCGAGTGACACTTAATTTATGCGTCGTCGTCGTCGTCGGCCAATTCAGAATCATAAACACACATGAACAACCCGAAACGGGCTCTTTATGATTTATTTAAGAAAAACTAAATAAAATGCCCGGCCTAACTGGATGAAGTGCACCTAATGGACTGCGACTATGGCAACACGATATACGAGTACAACAACGTTACACTGACAATAGTGACTTTCAGAGAATATAACCACAAAGTGGTTGTCTCTTGTCCCCAAGCCGCACTACTTGTGCGACTCACTGCACGACTGAGGGGTGATTTCTCTTACGTATGTACGAGGAAATTGGATGTGTATGCGTATGTTTTGGGGGATTTTTTTTTCTCCTTCCTATTTCGCATGTTGTTGTCACACTTAAGCCTACAAATAGAGATCCTTACACCGGCAGAATACTCAACTATTCAAATATCCTCATACAACAGCTAAACCGACTGAACAATGCCCTCCCAACAGAAAAGTCTCGACAACAAGGACAAGATGATGATAACCGTCAACACAACAACTAACTTTAACTGCTTTTCTACGAACTTTGACTGCCACTACTTCTAGTACTTGCCACGAATGCAGTTAAACCACAGACCAACCCCCAACCAACAACAAGACCACGATCCACTATCTCTATTTTTCAAAAAAAAAAAAAAAAAAAAAAAATCTTCTTAAGTAATAAAAATTTCTGTTCAATTGAATTAAGCTGACTTGGGAGCGATGGGAATCGAGGAGAAAAGGTGGATTTCCATTGAGAAGACTCTGCAGAGAATGGGTCGAGTCGAGATGCGAGCAACCGATTAGGGGTGGTTGTTGTGTGCGGATTGGGGTTGGAAATATTGTTGAAAGTTTAAGCACCGCATAAGCACATGACAAGCTTTTTATTTTTTCTCTTTTCTTGTTGTTATTCGAGCCGAGTTTTCTTATTATTATTTTCATGTCGTTTACTTGGTTTTTATCGATTCACTAAAAAATAAAAATAAAAATTTTTGCGGTGGAATTTTAAATCAATTTCTTAGATATTTTTTGTATTTTTGTATTTTTTATTGACGACGAAGATGTGGAGAGTAAGCCACAAGCTTGATACGTACGATTTCGCTTAACTAAACACATTATCTCAAGAAGAATGTTATTATCGAGGGGGGAAATCTTATCGTTAGCGTTTTTTATGTCAGATATCCCTACTCGTATGGAATATTTTATTGTTGGGCAATGCGGATAAGATTAACAGAGTCCGGTTGTCAGAGGCATACGTACATGTGGTTGTTGGTAACCCAATTGAGGAGATGTTTATAACCCAATAAAGGGCTAAACAAATACTGATTGAATGAGGGTGAGTGGGTTTTGTGTTTGTGTGGACAGATTCGATGGTGTTTAATAGAGAGAGAGAGGTCACAGGGAATTCTTGAGTGCATTGCGTAAACGACAAATATGTTTGGGTAGTATGCGTGATTTTCCCGATTAAGTAGCAATTACAGTCTAGAGAATGTTTTCGAAGTGAAAATATTGAAACTAACTTGAGTTGTTTGACAAGCATGCAAATGGACAGCGGATAGGGGTGATAAATTGAGTTATAATTCGATTCGTATTGATTTAATGTAAGTGAATACATAATGAATGAAATGCCAGCAGTAGCCGTAGAGTAATTTTGCTAATTTATGCAGAAGTATTCAATAAAATGGACTTAAGTTGTTATGACGCGTTGACACCCTTTAAATAGCGTATAGTTGAACGAGAAGTCACTTTGAAAAAGTGCACACAAAACAATAAATTCATGATAATTTGCTATTGCACGACTTTGATGTTGTACATAGAATAAAACGCTTAAACAACTCGCTCGTCTTAAACGGTTTGAGCCCTGCAGCAGAAGTTCGACTAGCAAATGTGTCAAGATTCGAGCAGTATGGCTCTAGCTTGGTCTGAACATAATCTTGAACACTATTCCCCACCCCATCGTACAACTTGAAAACTTCTACTCACTTGACTAATTGTTTGGAATTGCTTGTTTGCTGAGTTCGGCGGTGTTACTAATAAACAGAAACCTGGGTGCTTTCGTTACACTCCAACGTCTTGAGATCCTGGGTTTACCACGATTACAAAACTTGATGTAAATGGAAGCCAAACTAGACATCTATCGACTCTTTCACTCAAGTAATTTCGACTTAAAGTCCTATAGAGGAGGTCATCTATCCTTGCTTGAAACACGACATAACCTTCAGCATGTTCCCAGAAGACATGTGACCCAAATACTGCTCCAATAAACACTTCTTATCCCATTAAAAGAGGACTGTAAGAAGCTCAGCGGAACACGTACTATGCGAGTGCGTGGCTGTCTGCAGAGTCAGGAAACGCTTTCTCCACAAAGAATTCCTAACACCGAAGGACATACGTAATGCCCCGACGGGAGATATCCTCAACTTCATTAGAAAGATAGAGGATCTCCTTGTCCAACTGGCTCCAGGCGCAATAGATCTTTTAGGTCGCTTTGCCATTTGCGTCAGCCGCAGAGCCTAACCAATAATAATAATAAGAAGCTCAAACCCCAACCATTACCTTCTGACCTCGTCTGGTCTATGGACGGATGCGAAACGGAAACAGGAACTGGTTCAGTGTTCGAGACTTAATCACATATCTTGGGGAAAACTATATTTATCTTCTTAGACAGTCAAGCTGCTCAAAAAGCGTTTGGCTTCCTTGTCATCAAATCCAACCTAGTCCTTGAAACCCGCTATGTGATCGCGGACCCAGCTAGGACCCTCGAAATCATCCTTCACTGAATTTTTGACCATAGCGAAGCTTTAGACTCTATCCTGAGATTGAAAACACTTTTCCATACCTTCTAGAGGAATGTCCAGCCCTCTTTCAATTCAGAAAGATAATTCTTGGGTGCGAAGTTGTCTCAATGGAACAGCTTGTTGTCGTTCACCCTGACATCTTCTTTAGTCAAACAACTCATCCACGACGCATAATGAAAAGCACAATAGGATTCTGAAGAGAAACCACAGTGCTAGGGTCTGTGAACAACCCTTTTGAACAAAATGAACATTACATACTTATGATGGTGCTACAGTCGGGGGTGGACCTCGGCCTCAACCAACAAGCGTCTTCACTTTGTTTTGGTCTCATTGCACGCGCTAACATCACGCTGCGTTCTTCCGATAATGCCAATATCGTCGGCACAGGCGCGCAATCGCACGAAATTGTGTGCCTCTTTTGTTGGCGTTTACGTTTTGCACACTTCGTTCAAACGTGTGGCCTTGTCTAAATCCTTTTCCGAAAAACCATTCCAATAAAATCAAATCAATATAAAGCATAACGCAAACGACAAACTAAACATCACTTAAACTGACACAACTCACGTTCAACTTTATCTATAATTTTATAGTTTACAAACAAAACTATAACTCTCGATTAGCTTTCTCAAAAAATAAACATGTTTACAAATCGATCCACTCGTCATCTTTCCTTTTCCTCATCAATAAATGAAATCCTGTCATGTGTAATAATATTCAACTTGTCAAATCGTCCGTACAGACACTTGACAAAAACTGCCACTTGAGTGAGCTACCCCCCCAAAAAAACGCACACATAAAGAGAGACTTTCTCAAACTAAAACTTGAGCCTAGCTATGATGTAGGATAAACAATACAAATATAAAAACAAAAACAAAATCAAAATCTCTGCGCACTTAATCTTCATCTGTTCCAACGGAAGGGTCGTCGAAAAACTTTTGAATATTATGAAATTTTCCAAATGCAAAACATGTCAATGTTCCATTTTTTTTGTTGTTGCCCCTTTTACACCTCTCCACTCTGCGAAAGACGGCCCTAAACAGAAGTTTTAGTTTAGAAGAAGAACAAATCGGGACGAAAAATGATGAAAAAAAAGAAACAAAAACAGTAGAAAAGAAAACAATATAATGGAGATAAGTTTTCCTGGTTTCAACAGATTACGTTCAGAGAAACTATGGCACTCCGCTTCCGGATGTTCAAATTTTCGTTTCCTCCTCTCATTCGGCATAAGTCATTGTCCTTAAGCCCTCTGACATATTTTTGCACATTTGGCAATTCCTTTTGTGTACAACCAATCGGTGGACGACGAACCGGAGGCCATTGGGGGTGAGAAAAGAAACTTTATCCTTTGAAGAGTTCTACGGATGTAGAAGTTTCAATTGCACCAGGAAATTTCCCTACACATACTCAGACGCACGTTTGTCATCGTTGGATAATGGGGTGACATCTTTTGGATTTGAAGTTAATATAGAATTCTCACTGCAGTTCACATATTTCCTCAATTGTAGCACTCGATCTCACACCTTTTGGCATGCTGCGACCCCCTCCCCCCTTTTCAACTCAACCACTTCGATGTGAAGAACAACCTTGACACACTGAGGGTAGGTGTGTGTTTTGTTGTTAGCCAACATTCACATGGAACTTTTCTCAGCCATTATTCCGTCCACTTGAGCATAGAGTAGTGCGCCTTAACATGCTTGTGGAACTGCCTGCCAACTGCATTCATTGACTTTTTCAATGAGGATCAGAACAAGGCACACATAGAGTGCAAAACAACACATTCGCACTCTATCGAGTTTAACTGGACCAACTGGAACTGGTGGCCACTCAATCTGTTCACTACAATAATGGGTGGAGCGTAAGGCTTTCTGAAGGGTATATGATTTTTTATGGGTGCCAAGTATTTGAATTTCTTAATTGTATTGTGTCGCCGTGCTGGGAATACCCAAGCAGGGATGTTGCTTTCTTCAATCCGGTCCTCCGGTCAAATTGAACGATATCAAATGAATGTCAAATTAAATTTCTGATTCTAATTGTAATGATGCGATGGGTATGCGTATGATGGTGAAAGGATAATAATTTCACTGAGAATTGCAAGAGACCCTCGGGAGCAGTTGGTGCAAGCTGTTGTATGTGATCCACAACAATATAATGTCGATGTGCTGAGTTTGGCGCATTGAAAATAATTGGTGAACCTCCTTATTCAGACTGGAAGGGCTTCTCTTGGGGTTCGTTAGTTCTTGGCACATTGCTCTGTGTCACAAACTTTGTAGGAGAGAGGGTTAGATGAACTTTCAGCTTCCTTCCGCCAGAGAACAGTTGTGCAACGCTGGGCTATTTTGTTGAGCACGACAACGACGACACAAAGGAGATGGCGTTGAAGTGAAAACAGGAAGTTTTAGAAGGATTTAATTAATGTTGTTTGTTTGCCATATCATCGTTTGATAAGTGTTAGTTTTTGAGAGGATTCCCGAAGGCGATAATGGATTATAATTGAATTATACAGTGTCGGCTTGCAATGACTTATTTAGGTTTTTTGTTTTTGAACAAACCTTCGAAGTGAACTTTTGAGACACGTACAGAACATGAATGGAAAACGTGCTTAATGCAGCAGTAGTGATGGAGATAGATAGAAGTGCTACAGAAACTTTGGGTACATTGCATCGCGAACTGGGGGTGACTCTATGCATTCTGAAGAAAGTCAGGCATGACCCTCGTCTTCAACCATTCACTGCATATGTCCCTGTGTAGATTCAATTAGGCTATGCCATTCAAATGCAAAGTAGTATGCGGTCTGTCTTTCGGCTGTCAAAACGAATCCACAGTCTTCAGTTAGAAGATTGGCATTGGGTTGAGTTAATGGGTTGCACTACTCCTGATGTCTTTGAAATTTGTCAACATTCCATCTTTTCATTGCGAATGTAGTTGCAGTTGTGACAGCGTATAGCTCTTCTATCTCCAAACAGTGACCAAATAACTCATAAAACTGCTCCTTTCTCCACCAGTAGTAGCTTCAACTTCCCAAACATCCACGTGCTCCAGCTCTAGCCCATATGTTTCAACCTTTTCATAATTACATATTCCGACCATTTTTACCAGAATTGATGTTTATCTACGCCTCCGTATAAAAAGCGAAACATATCGTCAAAGTTATTTCCCATCCAAGGAGAAAAACGAACCATAATTTGTCGCAGAATCATTAAAACTCAACGTTCACACCTCTCATCTAAGGGACGTTTGCTGTTTGTTTGCAAGTTACGAGGATCCATTCATTCATTTCCACCCCATGTAACAAATCGCAAATTCTATTCTCACAAAAGTTTGCCTTTCACAACGGTGTATGTCGCACTTCACCTCCTAGTTGACAACCCCTAAGGCAATGTCATTTGTTCACGCCCTGACCCCCTTCCGTTTTCCATTGCTTCATCGCGCCGCATATCTAGTTATTCCGCAATTCATGTGAATTTATGAACAGCTTTGGGGAAGTTATAGTTCTGTCATGCTGCATTCAATTGTTTTTCATTTGCATCCTTAAAAATTTACGTGGAAACGAAGGACTTTTCCCGGTTTCTCTTCGATGAAAAACCACATGGCATTAAGCAAGCACCAACAAAAAGAAAAAAAAAATTAACAATTCAAATGTCGCGAACACTTGGGAAATTAGATTCAATGTCAATTGCTGCTGCCGTGTGTTGTGTACAGTACCGGAGGTTAAAATGAAACAAAAATCGTTTTTTTTTTTTATTTTTTTTATCGCACATCATTGAGTTTTTGTCAACATTAACTGGCAGCGTGTGGATGGAGACTAGAGGGATACAAAACGTGACAAAATTCTTTCTACGTACGTTCTCCTTTATTTTTTTTGCTTAATCTCTCGAAGCTATTGTCTAATGTTTTATTATTTTTGTTAAATAAAACCCCCTCAAGTGTGAAATAAGTTGCTAAAATGTTGACTTCTGTCTGACTTCTAAGGCTTGGCTGCTTAGAAAATAGATAGCCTCAGGAGGAGAAGTCGTATTATGTAATTGTATAGCCTAAGGCGTGTCTTGTCATTTATTCTATAAAAAGTGTCTCTAACGAGAAGTAAACTGAAGAACAAGTTCTTAGTAACAAAAGAAACTAAAATGATGAATGTTGGAGGTACTTTTGAACCTGAAGTATCAAAACTCGTAGTCCTTTCAATCAACTTTCTGACATTTGGCTAAGGCAATATATTCCTTAACCTTAAAAAAAAGGAAAAGTCTTGTGAATTACTTTGCAAACAAACGTATATTTTCTTAAAATGGAATTGAGTCAACCCTTCAAACAAACCCTATTCCTATCCACGTTTATCTCTAACACATTTGCATTGAAAAAGTCCACTTACAACCAAAGCTTCACGTACCTAATCGATTCATATGATTTTCATATGAAATCCTTCGTCATGCACCAATTCCCATTTTGAACAGTGTGTCCCGTCGGAGCTATAATGGCAATGTCAATAGAATCATAAAAAAAAAAAATAAATCCATATTCAAGTTTTGAATTTATTTTCCCGCCACTGTGATTCCTCTGCTCTGCCTGCTGCCTACTTCTCTGAGCTGCTCTTGACCTGGCCATGTCTGCTTCACCGAAATTGTCAGATTAGTGACTATGGGCACTTATAAAACCCAAAGTGGCAATAAAGTCGGTAACTTTCATGCGCGAATTCAAAAATCATTTCACAAATTCGCATCGACTGTTGTGTCACCATCCAGGGAGGACAGGTCATGGTTGATACATGAACCGATGAAACCAACAGCTTGCCAACTCTACTTTTCGCAGTAATGAACTGGAAAACAGTAAAAAAAAATACTCGCTGTCACCCGTTAATTGGAGCGAAAAGACGAGACAACGTTTTCCCGAACGTTGTTCTGAGGATTTTCTTCTAGCCCATGCCATACCCTAACGAGGCGTTTCATACTCGTGCCTACTGACATAGTCATTTCCGAGAAACAGGGAAGGAGAAAGCCAACAACTGAAGTTCCTCTGAGTTCCACAACGTTGCGAAAAAAAAATATCCCACTCTCCCGATGACTATGATAATTATGGCGTCGATGGGTGCCGCCACGCTTCCCTAGCCGCGAGCGTGACATCAAAAAGTTCAGTAAACTTTTTTCCCTCTTTACACTCATACACACACATTGTGTAGTATGTATACTCCACTCTGCGTTGCGTCCCGAAAAAGACAAAATCTCGAAACTGGTATAGCGAGCCTGGTGGTGTCATAGTACTGGCGCACATATAATTCTGCCATGACACCGTACCGTCATTGTTGTTGTCTCGCTGTAGTTGTAGTGTACCCATCATGAGCGAGCATCAATGTAGTCGAATCTTTAGACTTTCACTTTTTACGGTAAATTGGCGCGCACACAGTACTTTATTGCAAATTACGATTGCACTATGACAGCGCGAAAGCTTCGGTTGCATGTAAGCCGTTTGGTTCTTGTTGTTTTTGGCGATGCTGTAATCTGCAGGGACTGGGATTTGTTCGGTTTATTATTGTTGAGCCTTTTAGGTCAAAACGTAATCTGGTGGTTCGCCGGCTTGAAACAATGACAAATACTGTGTTGCAGCTTTGGAAAGTGAGGAAGCGGATGCGTTCACAAAACGCTGTTTGCTTTTGGAGATGGAAATTTTAATTGGTAATTGCACATGGAGTGCGGTTGTTGTTAAATAAACTTGCTGTAAACGACTTTTAATTATTATTTAACTAAAACGAGTGTGGATAGGTATCTAGATGTCAGCTTGTGTAATTTGTAATTGTGCACTCTCCGGTTTGAGTATCGTGTGGCATGAAGTGTTTAATAGTTTCCGTGTTGCTTGGTTACATCTAACTTCAAACTTGTGCAACATAAAGTTGAAAAATAAATTAAAAAGCTCAATGTAACCAATTCGTGGTTATGTTCAGCGGTGAGAGGAGTTCCTTTTGTGCTTTACAGGCACGAGATTGTGAAAACACCTGCATTCTTGCATCATAGTGAATGAAAATCTTTGTCTTTCGTGACTTACGGCTGACATCTGTCTAGCTTGGATCTTAAAGATGACAATTCTAGCTAAAAAAAAAAAATCATGCATTGCCTTGGTTACATAATTAACCACACTTGTGGAAATAGGATTACATTACGTTCACCTTAACCTTAAGGGACTCCAAAAAGTCCGTTGATATTGTCTTCTTTTGCTTTGAAAGGTACTTAGTAACATTTGTATATATGATGGCGCTACAGTTCGAGGTGAATCAATCAATCAAGAAACAACCCTGTCCAGGCAGCAAGATTCTTAGCCAGCTGCCTCCAGTTGCATACGCGTAGTAAGTTGATGTCACCCTCTATCTGCGCACGCAGACGAATCTAACAAAAATGCATCTCTATAGCGAGAATGAGAGTTTGGAGCCCGGTTCCGAAATCGCCGTGTAAGTCATCTTCCACCATCTTAAGAGGGCGCCTCACTAGCACAACTTGCGGGAACTTTGAGCAACTCAGGTGAGCAGACGGAGATTGACGAAATCGAAATTTCCAACGAAGATATGATAGCTGATTTGGAGGCCAACAGAGATTTTAAAATACGAGGCGCATTGGCGGATAGCAGGAGAACATTCTGACAAAATCTTAAATCGTAACGAGTTTGACGACGCGTGTAGTTTTTTTTTTTTTTTTTGGGTGCGCCTATGGATGTGGTAATCTTCTTAAGATACTGGTAACCCGGGCTACCAGCATGCTGCATGCCTGATTCGCAGACCCGAGTTACTCGAATGCGCCTTCGTGCTAATCCACACCCAGCACACTTCAACCACTCTCCCCGCGGGACTGTCGTTGGGTATTACTTCGCGGGGCTGGTTAGCATTTTACTATACTTCGTGTGCTTCCGCTTCTGCTCCACTTGCTATTTCGATTTTTCGGAGCTCTTTTTGCACATTCGTTACCAGAGTGAAAATTTCCATCTAATTCTCCTCTGACCGCACCATATGGTCTATGCGGACCTGTGGTTTCGGCAGGTTATTTCTCTATTCTGCGAAGCGACTGCAATGGAATACTGCGTGCTCCGGGTCTTCTTCTTGATCTGGAGAATCTGGGCAAAGAAGTGAGCTGTCGTGTCCAAATCTGTGTAAGTATTTGCGATATCCGCCGTGACCGGATGGAAACTGCGTAAAGTGGTAATTACAGTCTCCATGCACCCGCTTTGTCCAGACTTCGATGATGGCAATCAACTTGTAGGTCCATCTGCCTTTCGTAGTGTTCTCCTACCTGGCTTGCCATATTCCTATTGACGTTGCCTCATCCTCTTCTTTTACATTCTTGACAACACCTGCCTTTCGTTGGCTCGAAGCTCTCATTTCGTAGATCCCTAGCATCTCGTGGGCGAGGATGTCTGTCGGGACCATTCCGGCTATAACACAGGCCGCTTCATCCGATATTGTTCGGAAGCCGCTGATTGTTCTTATCGCGCAGAGCCTGTATGTTGCCGACATGTAGTGTATGCGATTGATTGTGGTTCGAGCAGGATTTGAAGCAGATCAACATTTGGTGCGAAATTTGTTCTGTCGTTTCGTCTATTTGCCATCGCAGTTTGTCAGTATCGAAGATGAGACAGCATTAAATAGCTCCAATAAATCGAAAACGTTTACTCTTTGCAAACTTGTTGTTCCACTTTACAGCAAACAATAAGTTTAACATTCTCCAAACGACAATGACAAACAAAAAGAGAAACCACATGTGTATTATATTTCGTCTTGAAACAAAGTACATACAATACAATATATTCTCTCCGATGCGTATCAACCCATATTTGATTACCAAGAAGACTTTCGAACACCCCAAGTACTGTTTAACTTAGTAAGACGTTAAAATCCCACACATGTTTATTCCTAGCAAACACTAAATTCACCAAATCTCTCATTTAGTTCACTTCCGATTTATTCTTTGCTCTCAACTCCAATTCAGGACTATCGTAAGTAGTTAAACTTTGGAGAGTTAGCAGGCAGCAGAACAAAGAGCAACTTTCAACAGTGGCCCTCATAACAAATGTTTTTGCCTACAACCCCCCAAAACTAGGAGTAAATGGGAGTTTAATTTTTTTCTTTCTTTTTTTTATCCAAAAGTTTCACCTTTTGTTGCTCGTCTTTGTGTGTTTTTTTTTTTTTGTTTTTAATTTTATTCGTTTTTGTCTCACCGATTTTAAATGCCCCCTACTCCCATCACCACCGACAGAAAAATTAATTGAAGTATCCTTCGGCTTTTTCCCGTCTGCTCGTACATTTCTTCTTTTTCCGGGCGAATTCCGCTGAATATGACTGAAAAAAAGAAAAAAAAAACGGCTCAAATAATACTGTCTGACAAATAGTTAAGTGAAAGGACAGTCAGCTCTTCATGTTTTGAACAAAACAAGTGGAGTATGTGCTCAGCTCGGCTACCCTCGAATAAACAAGGACATTCAAGGTGATGATGATGATATAACTAACCCTACTCGACACATTTTATTAAAATTAATTCAAGTCTGTGAACGTATTTTGCTTACCGACTTCTTTTTGTGATGCACGAGTATGTGCAAGGACGGTATTTCATTGTTGTGTAAATATTCTATTGAAATTGGACAAGTTCGAAATTGAAAACTATATCTATGAATGCATACCACATAAACTCACATTTCGAAAGACATTAAACTGATCCTGCTTATCCTTTAGAAAATTACCACAACAAAGTGTGCTGCAAAGTTTCGGTTTTGAGAATTCGAATAAGTTTCGAGAACGAAAGCGGACATTAAGGGGACACAAATTGTAGTTTAATGGTGGAACAAACGCACATGTACACGAGAATGACAGGACATCCTTAAAAATTCGAACTTTATGCGGAGTCGGGTAAAAGTAACTTTTCAAATGGAATTTACTTATTGGTGAAGTTTGGTTAATGGAGGGTTCAGAGCGTTCTGAGGGCACCTTTTCACAGTTTCTAACTTCCATTTCGAATAGTTGATAGTTATGGTTGGAAAGTTCTAAGTTATTTTAGTTGAAGGGATGAATTGTAATTAAAACCAAAGAGTATGGGGCCTGTGGAGCCGGGGAGGATGGTATTTATTGAGGTCAAAATTGTGATTTAAGTTCTTGAATGGTACATGATAGGTACTGTTGTTATTCTACAAGGATAGTTAGAGAGTTAAGAGGTTGCTGATGATAAGTAATTACTTACGAATAAGGAGTCCATAGACAGATAGTTGCATTATTTGCTTCAATTTTCAGTGAATATTGTGTTTAAAGAATTGTTGCGATAGTCTTGAGCTTTTAAATTCACATGCGACTTTGGCGTAAACAATGATGTCGACTGCTCACATGGTTTCTATTGTTTCATTGTAGTTTCTTTATGTTGAATAAGACACCTCTTTTCAACGAATGGATCTAGTCTTAGAGTGGATAATGGCTTTGGGAGAAATATGCATACAATGGTTTGTTAAAGTTTAAAGAAATTCTTATTGTTACTCGTTTGTCTTTCCAGATGGATGGAAACTTAAACTTGATGATGTAGATACCTATTCTCTTGAAATATAACTTACAGAAGAGTCTTTGAAGGATTAAGAAAAAACAAAAACGTTGACATACCTGCCACAGTTTTTTGATGCACTTTTATGATCGCGAAAAGTAACCAAAAGTCGATAAAGTTGGACACTTTGTTGATGCACTTTTATGATCACAAAAGCAACCAAAAGTCGATAAAGTTCGACAAGATCGTGTAGATCTTTTATGCTTTTATCGCAAACATATTTAAAAACACGATTTAAAAAACTGTAAATTGAGCACATCAAGAAGTTTAAGTGTGAAAGTGAACGATAAAGACTCCCTCGAATATTCCTTGCGTTTAGTGGCTGGTAAATATGGGAAGACACGATTCACAAGATCGTTTTATAGTGTGCAAATATGCCGGCGTCTTCGGTCCAGACTTCCATGAACAGTTGAATTTCTTGTGAATGCATAATTTGTTCGGCTCAAGATGCTCACTTGCAAAGAGAAATAGAAAGAAAGGCCTACATTCGGAATAATTGAGAGGTTTTGCTTTCAACATGAACAATACAACGTCTGTTTCAAACAATGGGCGACAAATAGATTGTAAAGAACGTATTGATAGTAATTTTGCTGCTCAGAGACCTTTCTTCAACTGAAGATGGTCAATTTTCGATCCATTTCTGCTCAAGTCGGCTTTTTCCAAAACTATTTGAAGAACTATAGCTGTAGCTTGTGCAAGTTCAACATATGGACATTCTAGCAGTAGAATAATAATATGGCGTTGTAAAGTGTACTGTGACATAAGTAGTTCCATTGTGTTTTAAATCAAAGCACCTCCTTCAGATTTTCAAGTGGAAATAATACTTTTGTGAACTCGAACATAAATTCTACATCCCCGAACTCCGCTCATACTGCTTTCTCGTTATAAATCAGCGAACAATAAACAACAGCTTTCGTAGCTTCATAAACCTCCATCGCAACATCTTTTTCATTTTGCAATTTTTTTGAAGTTCATTCGCCGAATAGTAAACAACTCAACAGATTTGGAAAAGTTTTCTCAAAAACTTCTTCTTCATATCTTGAGTGCTGCACATAGCAGAAGCTCCATAATTTCAGTTTCATAAACAACAAACAAAGGCTGCTTATAGGATTAATGAAAGCAAACTCCACAAGACCAAGTTCAAGCGAATTTTTTCAAAATATATCCCACATCCTTATGTTGACCCAATTTTAAAGTTTTTTTTTTTGCGAACTCATTGATAGTTTGGAAATAAATTTGAACCAAGCCACCTGATGACACTGGCCACAGATCCAGATCGAATTCCCATAAAATGTCCCACTAATGGCTGTAGAAATGGAATGCTTTTCGAAACAGAGATGGCATTCTACAAAAACAATTGTAAATCCACCACATGTTCCATGATGTTCATTGGTTCCGTGTTTACATCAAGGTTTTGTTATTTTTTTTTGTCATCTGAAAGCCACGGAAGCTTAGCTTTCCAGGATGTGTACCGTCATCACCTTTAGTTTACAAATTGAAATTGGTACTTTAGCTCCTGTCAAAATTTCTTTACATAATTGTTGCAATCAAAATCTTAAATTAATTAAAAAATGCGTGTGTGCAGGGCATCAAAAGAACAGCGGCAAGGATGTCAAGTTTTTTCTAAACCCAATCGCCTTCAAGCACTATAACCTTGGGTAAACCCTTTAATTTTTTCTTAACCTTTTTCTAAGTTATATTTTGCGTAGTCAAACTTAGCTAGGTTAAGTCTTAAAAGTCAATTAATCCAAATTGAGCATAGGCATGGTGGATTCAGGGAGTGGTTGTGCGATGTGGGATTCCTTTCGAGCACCTAGGAAAAGGCCAAAGTCGTAGTTTTCTTTGCAAATCTGATCAAGTCATCCAACTCACGTAAGCCTTTGCTAGGATGTTATGGTGGATTGTTTATTAGAAAAATACAGGCTGGCGTTGGGAATGTGAACTTCTACTTTCTTCATTTAGAATATTTCGACCATACTTCCGTGAGACTGGCGAGGAGGTTTAGCAAATGCTTGCATTCCTGCACGAGTAGGGATTTTGATGAAGGATTCGTGAACGCTTCAATTGCTGATATGCTGTCAGAGTAGATGTACATATATGCGTGTGGTGTTTCATGAGGACTTCTACCCCCTTATGGATCGCAAAGACTTCTGCTTGAAGGTCTGAGACATAAGGTGTATGACGATTTCGTTTTGCGGTTGTAAACAGTATAATCTCGCCCCCAAATACATTCGCGAAACCGTCTGTATATAGTGCTTTTCCTTCGTGATCCTTCTACTGTGCATCAATGACGTTAAGAAGTGGTTGACAAAGTTGAAACTCTTGTCGGCAAAGTCGCTTGGTTGATCAACCCTTTCGTCAGTTGTACAGAAGAATGGCAACTTTGTGCAAGTATTCGATCGGCTTTCCGCAATGTTGAAGGCCTAGTCTAGCGGCGATTGGACGCTGATCTTTTACTTAATTTTTCGTGGAATTCCTTCGAAAATGTGATCGAATCTGAAAGTTATTTGTGAAAAGCGTTCGCCAGGAGGCTTGTGACTCGTTCAAACAAGGACTGAAAAGAGAAAGGTTTCTTTTTTGACGACTTGCGCAAGTTGATTGAATCAACGTCAATGCCCACCCCACCAAATGACATAGATCCCGATCGAATCTCTTAACAATCTCGCGGCACAAAAACAGTACAATAGAAGACAGAAAAAAACCATAAATGTAAATATGTGCACCGCACATGATATTCGGTTTTGTGGTTACAGTGGTATCAAGGCTTTTTTTTATATGTTCAGCCCTATTTTACACCCACAGAGACACTGCAAGCATGCAAAACTGTTTGGGACGCACACTCTAAAGGTAAAAAAAACATTCGAAATGGATGAGAAAAATGGGTGCAGTTTCTGCCCGACGGCCCCCAACATCCGCCCCCAAGTACAAAACGCAAACAATAAGCAAGTTGGAGTAAAATCGCTTAATGGAAAAACTTGAGTAGTGCCGTGTGTACTGGCTTTGCCTCGTCGGTTACGTGAGCCAGTAGTACTTGCCGCAACCGCACTTTGTTGTTTTGTTTGTTGCTGCGTGAATCATGTATTTTTCTCTCTTTTTCGTTACTCATTATGCAATATACTTTTTTTTTTCTTATTATTTAGGCACATACACATGGTTTTTCCGGCCTTTGTACGAAGGCCTGCACAATCCATTTCGTTTGGATATAACCAACAATAATCTTACTTCTCATCACTCTCTCTTCCATAGAATGGGCATGCAAATGTAATGAGTTGCTAACCGCAACCGCTCTGCAAATCGATGAAAAGGATTTCCATTGGAAATTTTCAATTCCGATTATGAGGTGATGCCGACTATCATCATTGAGGAACGCACTCAAATGGAATTTCTTCTCGGTGAAAGACATTTTGTCATACCTATACGCTGTGCTTCCGCTTGAATGCACCTTCATCCCGATTGCATTCAAATACATCTAATCCATTAATTTATGGTTAATTTATCTCATTCATTTGGTTAATTGACAAATATACATTTTACAAAAGCAAAACATAAGCGGCCTAATCTAGAATAGGGGCGACATCGTGGAGTACTGTGTAAACTGTTTGCAAGAGATTATGAACTGAATTTCTGCCTGCAGAGTGGAGGAGAATCCTCTTATAAGTAAGCAACACGCCCGAAGGATTACGAGCATAATATTTTGTGGATCCCTTTGTTCTTAACAAACACTCTGTGATGTCTTGATGGTTGCTCATGCATGGAAATTATGAAATTCATTCATTCGGTGCATTATCCCATGGCCAGAGATTTTGTTTTTATTTTTTATTTTTCGAGAGGAAGGTAAAGAAATCAATCAAATTAAAGGGAATGGAGTTGTTTTTTTTTGTAATTTAATTGAAATGGAAAATATGATTAAATAAGTTTGTTAGTTTACTTGAGAGAGATGGTGAAAGTATTTTAGTGGACGTTGCAGGTGGTGACTGGGTAGCCAACCGATTTGTCATTATTTAGATTGGAAGAAGAGAAATTATGTTGCCGAGACTTTTTAGAGCGTGCTAAGTGGTGCACACTTTTAGCACTTTTTCTTGTGAAGGTATCATCTGGACAAGACGTAAATTACACTGTTGTGTCGATTTTGTTTGGCAAAGACAATAAATCCAAATGACAGTTAACGATGTTTTTTTTTATGCACTAGGTTTTCTTATACCGAGAAAATAGATACAATCAGTGTCAAACACAGAATCTGTGGGAGTTCAATGCAGCAATAGTTCAAAATAAGGACGCACTATTTCACTCGTCAACATATCAAGGAGTGTCAGTCAATAAGGGATTTCGTTGGTAGGTTGAAGGGATAACTGCATTTCGTACGATGCAGCCTTCAATCGGATCTTCACGGATCCATTGTATTCCCCTAGCGTGGATTGTCCAGTCCGTAGGAGAAGGCAGAGAAGAAAGGTCTCTATTAGTTTGTTTTGCTGATCGATCGGCTTCCCTGAATTCTTAATGAATTTTAGAATGGTTTTTGGTGGCTTCTTAGACAAGTCAGGTTGTTGAAGTAAAAGATAATCTTTAAGGGCCATCTTTCTGGTTCTGCAAAAGCTCTGCGCTCTTTTCTACGTCTGTCTCGGCGCTGCCTCTGCATAAATCGTCTGTACAGCGCATTCTTTTAGGGTAGGCCGTCAGTAGGTTGTGCTCTGTGATAATCCCTATGAAGAGCGTTAAGTTTGATTTGTTTGGCGCAAGAATGTGTCCTGTTTTTATTTTGTTAATCAAGATTTCTCTGGAGATGAGGCATGATGAGAATGCGCTCCATCTCTGTTGGATTTATGAGTGCGAATGCAACCTATGATAGGTCCCATTCCGATTCTTTCCTAGCTAACTCATCCACTATTTCGTTTCCGTGGATGCCATTGTCCAGAATCTTACGTTGTGCGAGTTTTGAGCTCGTCACGACAACGTGTTACAAGTTTTGACTTTACTCCTGTGAATGAAATGACTTGATTAGCAGTTTGACTGACTACGTACTTACATGTAAATAACTTTCCTACAACTATCAACTATCTTCGTTGATGATTCTCGGCTGCCTCGACGATAGTTAAGACTTCCATTTCGGACTACCGTAGTTGGGTTCTAGCGAGTAGATCCCACTGGATCGTCTTCTAGTGTTCCAAGGACGATATTATAACACAGTCAACTTCCTCTAACTCGATTTTTTTTTCACTTTTTCTTGCATTGCCTTGTTTTCTGATACAAAAACGAGGCGAGATCCCTCCAACTCGATGTTCCGTTGAAATTAAAGGTTCCGGCCTTAACTATGCTTCCACGATTTTAGGTTAAAAATGTCAAAATTCTTTGGGCATAGACTATATTTTGTTCAACATATCTAACGCGACTTACGACGCACTAACATTTGCTTTGACAGGCATGATTCACTTTTTAGTTATATCAGCCAGAGCGAGAGGTGACTTTCTCTTGATTATTTGCAATTTAATGTATTACTTCACTAACGATAGTAGTGATCACCTTTCTTATTTTGATGGTTTTCAGTGAATGGTGACTAGCATTCGTCAGTTTTTTTATTTTGGTTTTGCGACTGACGCAACAGACACTGTGACCTACTGTACCACTAGGAGATTTTTGATGTTTCCTATGATGTTGGGGATGTCTTCAGTCGAGGCGTTTCCAATGTCTTAAGCGGTCAAAAATAGCTTGAGGAAAAATTGCCTGCCTCCTGATGCAACAGAGAGCCAAACACTTACACAGTACGACAAATATATCTGAGGCTGCAGAGCTCGGAGAGGAAAGTGAAAAGCCTTATGATGTACTAAGTTGTTTTATTCAGGGGTCGTATGACCCTTTTGACCTGTCTAAGTTCCTGAATGTTGTCCTAGAGTTGTTGTCTAGAGTTGTTCTAAACCCGAAATTAGGAGAGTTCGGTACCTAGATACCTTTTCGAGGGCCTTCTGGCTAGCTTGTCAGCTCAAGAATTCTAAAAATTTGCATTCAAGTGTAATTTTCAAACTAAGGACGAAACCACTGGGCTCTGGAAAACCCAAAAAAAACGTCCATATGCAACGAATGGTATTATTTTTTTACTTATACTTCCTTCTAAATGGCAACTCTGTATTTATCATAATCCAACCGAAGGACAGTACCTACTCTTCGACCGCAAAAAAAAACCACACAAAGTAACGATGAACTACATATCTCAAAAAAAATAATTTCAACTAATTGACGAAAGTCTCAGCTCAACCAAGAGAACGACTGAAAACTTCACGTTCCATCATCCCCGCCATCAGCAATTCTTACACCAATAGTCCCCCCCCCCTCCTCCACCTTAAGCCAGTATAATCGGTAATAATTTTGCAATTTTTATTTTGTAAAATTCCGCAATAACCATCAAATTAAATTGTTGCTGCAAACAGACCTTACAACGTCTCCCAACCACCATACACTTTCAGTTATGACAACTTGCCGATGATGTATTATCAAACAATTACTAAATTTATACAATGTCCTGTGAATGCCAGCAAAGAGGATCAAGAAAAAATGAAAAACACCAGCCAAACGCTACACCATTACCATTGCAACTGTTTTACTTTTTCATCTGGGAGCTGGCTAACAAATTGGCACGGTACCAATTTTTGTCTGTACATCCACCCGAGGACTGGTGTCCTCTCTGGATGTTGGATCTGGATGTTGTTGTCGAACACTTTCGGATTTTTTGAAGAATATTAATTTTGAATATTTTGCTATTTTAGCTTTTCGCCGGACCAGGGCGAAAAAAACAAAGACACATCACAGTGACCCTCTTCTTTTTTTTTGCATTTTTTTTTTGTATGTGTGCATTCCTACATCCCACCCGATCGTAAATTATCATCATGTTGTTGTTTTTTGGGGTCGAAAACATTTTGCCGATACTTTGTCTTGTGTCTTGATAAAGTGTGGAGGACAAATAGACCGCGTGTACTTGGGTCCTGTACACTGACTGCATGGAAAAGGAGAAAGTGATTAATTGGAAAAGGTTTAATGAAAAGTGGGAGAGAAAAAAGAAAAAAAAAAACGAGAAATTGTAAAGAAAATGTTGTGCATACGCCCGAGAAAATTTCTATTGTGTTCTTATTTGGCTTATCCTGGCTCCTGGCGCCTTAGAGCTTATTCAATGGATGACTTTGCCTGCGTACAGTACTAGTGCTAGTGGGGAAATAATTAATATCCCTAGATGGAATATTTGAAAATCAATTGAGTAAAAAACTGAAACGATGAAGCCAATTAAAAATTTCAACAGAGTTGTCTAATTCAGTCTTGATGTGGACGGAAGGAAGGATCAGTATCATCATTAATCAGAAGATTTTGTCGGAAGAGTCATTAACATCAACATAGACCTTAAGGATCTGGATTCAGTTGTATTGAAGTCTATGCTTTTGAAACTTCAATTTGACGGGAAACGAAATGTCAATGAGGTAGCTCAAAGCGTCGTAATTCAGTCACATCTGTGGTAGACCGGAGATTTAGGACGCCTGGCAGCTGCTACCACACAATATCATGGTTTAGGAATTTAAAAGCTAATGTGAGGACATTTAAACTGAAGCCGAGTGTGCTGAACAAAAAATAATTGTGTTTCAAAAGACTGTGACAAGAGTTCCTACCCGCCACTACAACCAATGTAGAACCAACTTGCTTAAGATGGCGCTGAAGTCTGGGGTGGATCTGGGCATCAACAAAAAACAAGCGCCTCTAGCCAGCTCGATCTTTAGGTAGCTGCTTCCAACTTCACACGCTTAATTGGTTGAGGTTCCCTTTCACTTGCGTGCGCCACCTAAATCGCGGTCTTCCTCTACTACGACATTCCTCGGGGATAGATTTGAAGATTTTTCGGATCGGAGCATTGGTGTCCATCAGACATGACTCAGACACCTCAGTCGTAGGACCTTCAGTTTTCCGGCTAAGTCGATGTCGCCGTACAACCTTTTTGACATTTAAGGTCTCGACGAGGTCTAGATTTTGCCCTGCATTGCTAGTCTCTATAAATGTTATCATACGCGGCTTTGAAATCGATGAAGAGGTTGTGGGTATCGATCCACTCCCCAAGATTTGTTGGAGTGTGAATATTTGATCGATGGTGAGATTGTTGACGAACGGCTTCGAGAGTTCACACAACACGGCAGATAAGATCTTGTAAGGAAGACTGATGCTTCTGTAGTTGAAGCAGTGTAGAGGGTCTCCTTTCTTGAGGATCGGACAAACAATGCTGAGATTCCATTCTCCGGACAGATGGGTTTGTGCATTCTCTTACCAAGTCATCACCTGCCGCTTTGGATAGATCGGCAACTAAGCCGTCAGCTGCAACTTCGTCCAGGTCGAGTGGAGAGAATTTTTGGCCAACATCGCCCAAGTTGAATGGTTCATGTAGAACTCACACCAAAGGCAAATGTTAAGTTTTTATTTGTCATAATTCCATAGAAACTGTAACTTAAACAATGTCCTTCATTTCGCTCTACATAACCACAATACTTGTGTCTATATTTACATCTTTGTTCAAAGTTTCTTCAATGTGTAGCACTCTCATCCTTAATCTTACTTAACACTCATAATCTTCAAATGGCTACCACCTTACCTTTATTCCTTTTCCTTTTCTCATTCTTAGAACTTAGTCCTGTAAATCTGTTTTTTTTTTCACCATCAAAGGACACAGCTCTGTAAGGGTCAACACAACGTAAAAGAGTGGGCAGACACACAATCATACCAACCAAAAGGGTTAACAAAAGTTTTTAAATCCAAAATGATTCAGTGTATCACTGTAGAGTTACACACCTATCTATAGTGTGTGTTGAGGGAATTCCAGGATACATGTATTATACATACATAATTTGTGTTTTATCCTTTAAGGTTAAAAATAGCATTTCGCCTTCCAAGTTGTAAATGATTGCCTAACTCCGATGGCACTGATTCATATATAAATTTCTTTGGAATTTTTTTTCTTTCTTTTTTTAAGCCCCAAAGAATCCTTTCATTTCAACACAAGCGGGTATATTCGAAGGGTTCCTCTGGGCATGGAATACATTAATTATGTAATCCTTAGCTCGGCTCTAATTATCTTAATTTCCATCCTTCAAATGATAAATTTCTCTAATGAAATTTGATACAATCCAATTTGCAAATCAAATGATCCCCACTGGAAAGTTCTAATTGAATAAAAAAAAAAAAAGGAACTCTCGGATGCCATGGTCATCATCATAAACTCATTATACAGAAAGCACTTCGGATTGGATCACTTCAAACTAAGTTTGGGTTAAAAAAAAAAATCAACCCCCAACAACTCCAAGGGGAGAAATCTAGCAAGGAGTTGCTGTTCCATAATTTTAAGTGTTCAAGAAGGGTGAAATTTTGGAATTTCAGATAAGCCCACTTATTAATATCAAATATCCTTCTTATCCTTATTTAGCATCTCACCAAAGGATTATCTAATTGGCCTTGCACGGACTTAACGCAAGCTGTGGGGGAATGTGTGCAAGCCGACTGTCAACTCTGGCTAATATCAGAGAAACATCAATAACTTTGGCATCATTCATATCCTGGGGGTTGTTGGTTTAGAAGCATAGATGACAAAACCATACACTCTCGTCATTATAAAAAAAGGGGTGAGCCGGGCAGTGAGATGATAGAAAATTCGAAGAAATGAGGCAATTACCTTGGACTGTTTTATTTTCCTTTTGGTTTTTTTTTGAATTTTACCAATGGCATTAGATAAAAGTCTACATGGACCTCAAATAATTGCTTCGACTTATACTTTGTGGACATACATACCACATATCCGATATCATCTCTTTTCCATTTACATTATCTTGTTGAGCCCAACTCAACCGAACCTTTACTGGCATGGCATGGAACAGGGGGAAGGAGCAATAGGAATAGAAAGTTTTTTTTTTTTTTTTTCATAACAAAGTCGCTCTCTGTCGGGGTCACAAAATTATTTTCATGTGGCTTTCGAAGAGTTCTCTTGGACACGATTGAGGTTTGAGATTGGGTAGATGAAAGATGAACTTGTCCTATTTGTGTGGGCGAGGTGGAATATCTGTTTGGGAGTCACCATACCTGTCAAGGGTGATGTTTATTGATTACCACTACTACCAATGTGGATTAGGTTAAGGTGGCTTTTTTTTCCCCTCCCCCTACTGGTTGGTTTAAAGTGACAACGTATTTGGTAAAAATTTAAAATTTGCCTTCCAGCACACATAACCTCGAGAAATAAAATGACTTTGACCTAAGGGATTAGTGAGAGATTTACGGCGGTAATAGAGTTGGGCTTTACTTTGACATTTCAAGTGGAAGTAATGCATTCCTATGAAGCTACACATACAAATTCTTGTAGTGGGTGTAGTTAAAGTGCCTGCTTCCATGTGTCAAACAATGCGTTCAGTTGTCAATATGATGAAAACTCTTTTCCTCTGCGTAGTCACTGTATCGGAAAGGTTGCTTGAAAATGTTTAGATTTGTGAATAGGGATGTGTTCAGTTGTACTTACTACAAGACGCGGTTCAGTGATTTTTCTGCATTTGTCACACAAATTTCCAGTCAAATTAGCTTCATTGTGATGGCTAACGGCGATGATGAGTTTTGTGGATCGAAAGACTCAGGAAAAGGTGTGTGAGAAGATTGAAAATAATATACGTAACTCCTCAACCAACGGCGTCTTTAGCCGGCTCGATCCTTAGCTAGCTGCCTCTTGTTTTGGCACACTAAGTTGGTTGAAATTCCGTTCCACTTATTCTTCTTCTACTGCGCCACTCTCGGGGGGGAATTCGAGGATTTTTTTTCGTGCCGGGGCATTAGTGTCAATCCGCTCTACATGACCCAACCGACCTCAGTCTTTGGACCTTCAGTATTCGGGCTAAGTCGATTTCGCTGTATCTCCTCCTGCACTCACCATCTAAAAGCACCCGAAGAATTTTCCTCTCAAAAGTCCTTCCAAGGTCTTTAAAGTCACTTTAGTTGCGCAGGAAAGGGCAAAACCCAAAGAAGCAGACATTGGGAAGAGTTATTCCCTTTTTGGTCTCAGCACGGGTGTCATTGCATGGATTTATAGCGGAGCCAAAGCAAGACATTGCTCTGTATAGCTCTAATCTATAGATGCTATCATAAGCGGCCTTAAAATCGACTTGGATCTCCTGGATTTTCTTCAAGATCTGACGTAATGTAGAAAATTGGTCAGGGGGTAGGCTTTCCTGGTGTAAAGTCACACTGTTATGGACCAATCAGGTATTTGACAGATGACTTCAGGCGTTATAAGATCCACGCGGCATATAAGATTTTGTAAGCGATGTTGAGAAAACTGATGCCTGTGTAGTTGGCTCAGTTTAGAGGGTCTCCTTTCTTGAGGATCAGGCAAACCTTCTGAACTAACATCAAGTAATTAACGCGTTTTATATTGACGACAATAGTGGTTAGTTCGATGGACTAGAGAACTAAACTCTGGTATAAGTTTGTTGTAGATAGCACGAGCTAGGTGAGAATACAGTGTGAAAGTCACCGTTTTTCTGAGAGCTATAACGAAATTTAAGCAGTCGAATCGAAGGTCTTTTTAAATGTTTGACACACAGATTAACCCCCACGTATTTCTAGAGCCGTACACTAAGACCAAAGGTCTAGAGTAAGACTTGTGTTCAAATCAACCGCGATTAATACAAATTTTGGACAATTTTTATAAGCTGCAACTGCAAACATTACCTCAAGTTGTAAACACATTTTTACCAACAGACCAATACAATCGACAATTGTTGGAAGCATTCTGATATTTTCTACCACAAAACATAATATAAAAAAAAGAAAAAAAAAAGACCAACCTACCCTTGTTTCTTAGTTGTTAAATGATATAAAACTATCCCCACCCCGCCCAACAAGCTCGCGTATGTACAATCAACAACACCCAACATACTAACATCCAGAGAATCATGTCAAGGAACGACACAACAACGGCCGAAATTGGACGAAGCGATCAGGTATGTATAGACATGTGCTTTACTCGTCCTTGCCATTTGGCATTTCTTTCATACATAATCGTATATCCTATCGCTCTTGCATCGTGTAGTTTGTTTTTATTACGTTTTATTTTGTAGTCGAATTTAATTGAATTCTTTTCCATTGGAATGTAACTTTAAATCTTCTAAACACTGAGTATCCTTTTAGACAGTAATTATTTGCACCGGAAGTGGAATGTAGTCCTGTATTTGTTTTGTAAGGAATGATTGCCTTCAATCTAAAAAAAAATCAGTCACCTCTCTCTTTCTCGATGGTTCCTATCGAAAATTGCAAAGAATACGGATTACAGGATGCCAAAAGAGTAAAAGGAACGAGTCCTCGTTCTGTATGTTTGTTTTTTGTTTTTGCTTCCAATCAGCTTGCTGGCGGAATTCCGGTCATAAATGACGAGGACTAAAATCGCAATGAGAATTAATCTCTCTATTTTTCTCGTTCAGGATTTTTTTTTTTTTTTGTGCTCACGTTTTGCACTCGAAGTGTTTGTTTTACCTCGGACAGGGATTGTGTGTGTGTTTTCTCCCAAGCAGGAGGACTGAGGAGTGCATGTAGGGAGAGATATTAGGGCAGACAGGATCACAATAAAAGCGTCGTCTGGCAGGAACGGGGTGTCGACAAAGTGGCAAATCTTTTGTTCTACTAACCCGGGATAGTGTTTTTGTGTGGGAAACAGAAGAAGGGTGGACTTTTGGTTAACTTGGCTTAGCACCAAATCCCACAGGGGAGGAGAAAATGTCACTTTATGGTTCTGATTGTGATTGCACTATACATGGACGGAGAAGGGCTGAAAATGGAAAGAGAGAGGGCGAGAGAGAAACGGCGGAAAGTGATTGAAATTGGGATGGTTTACGAAGTTACATTATGCTCCCTGTTTGATTAGAAATGAGGTTGATTAAGAAGGAGACGTCTGGACTGGTAGCATATTCCATATGCAAATAAGGAAGAAAAATATGAAAAAAATCGGGGGGAATTCGTTCAATTATGGTGGCAATTGGAGAAGACACGATGATTGTACTTGTGGCTTGTAATCCTCATGCTAACGATGTAATAGGATTGTTTTGCTTCGTTTAGCTTTTTAGCTTAAATTGAGTTTATTTAGCTTAGATTCAGCTATTAGGTAGGAGTTCCCTTCTTTTCTGTTTTTGGCTGTTCTTTGAACGCCTCTTCTTTAAGGCACTTCTTCCTTGAGAACTTCTTAAGTTTTATTTGTGAAACTAACCTCGAACTACGATGCATAATATTTGAGATTTTTGAAACGTGAAAACTACTTTTTAACTTTCTTCGTGGATCCCTTTTACGATCCTTTTATGATCATTTTGAGTGAATTGGGTGAAAGGAATTCGGTTAAAGCCAATACGTAAGTCCTGCAACTTATTGCTTTTAAGGCGTAGGTACTACCTGTCTGACTATTTCACGTTTCATGGATGCCGGATTGATTAAATAGTTTTTAATCATGCAGTGTCTTCAACGTTTGGCTGCTAATAGAAATGGTCTTTCCCTTTCTTATTGTGAACTCTTTGCAACTAAATATGCCAAAGCTTAGTGGTTAGTTCGCTGGACTGGTAAGCGGAGTGACACAGATTCGAGCCTTGGCAAAACACTTGCTTACTATTCAGCACCGCGATGCGCCCATCAACATCCAGGTCATGTGAGTTGTGGTATCAAAACGACGCATCCGCGCTACTAGTGTCTCTGGCAGGCTCACCAGATTCAACCACTTCTACCTACCTACCTATCAGGACCGCGACCCTTGGAGGGTCAAAGCCTGAACTAATGCCACCTTCTATCCTTTCAGTTTACTAGATCAAGGTTTCCAGCGTCCGGAATTGATTGGAACTGGAGCCAGTGGCCGAGCTTGTCCAATCAACGGATTTTTGCTTTTCGGACTAAATCGACATCTTTATACAGCTCGTGGAGTTCGCGGTTGTGTCTTCTCCTTTATTCGTCCACCTCGTAGATATGTAGCACCAAATGTTTTTTTCGAAGGATGCCAAGATCTGCTCAGCTCCATAAAGCAAGTAGAGTTCTGTAGAGCACGATGTAGGGCCTGCGAGTTTAGGTGTTTCAGCGATGAATGCAGTCGTATGCTGCAAAACACCTCAACGTTTTTCGCGGCACCACCTCTTGGCAGGAAAGAGTATAATCTGTCATAAAAAAGCTTCTCACTCCTTCGTTCGGAGTGGGCAATAAAACTGCAGATCCCTTCCATTCACAGAAGTGAGAAGCTAGGTCTTGGCTCCCTATGAGCTGTCACGCCAAATACTTGTATTTCTTTTTGTAGACTTGTTATGCTTGCCTTGGAGTTAAGCTCTCTCCATCAACGTTAATGCATACTTCAACATGAAGGAGAGAACGGATTCCATGGGTCGGCCCCTTTAGTTCTGTGGGAACTTGAATAATTCCTTGTAGTATTTCGTCAAAGAAGTCAGTATTATACAAACGGTTTGGTGGATTATGACATAGTGAAGCAACTCTTGAGCTTATTGAAATGTCAACGATCAAATATGTGTAAGTTACCAGCCATCAGTGAAAGCCTTTTAAACTCCACTACAGCTCTATTCTACAACAACGTCTTTGATGCACATATGCACATATGTATGTGGAGATTCTTTGGACAGTTCTTGACATTTTCTGCTCATATGAACGCGTCCTGAATATGTATCCAAACGCATGTAAGTTTCCTTAAAAGAGTGTTAAGTCATTCCATTTGCGAGTAAAGCAAGTGCAATGCCACTTGAACTACAAGCAATAAGTTACAAAATTTATTTTAAAATTCCCTTCATACCTTTCCCTTTCCCTTTCCAGTTTGCATTCTAGGCATGCTTCTTTTTTTTCAACTTTTTTCTTTTACGTTTTCTAATTGCCGCGCAACTTTTACTTTTTCCCCATTTTTTTTTTTTTTTTTTGAAAAAGAAAAACCTTATTACTTTCACTTTCTTCATTCATACCCCCGCTTTCAAGTAGAAATTTCGTTGCGTTCATTGCTAGTTCTAGTAGCAAAACGATAGTAAAAATATGGAATTTTCCGCTCAACTTAGCAAAAGAACCCGCAAAACAGAGAATTACTTTTTTCCCTCAGGTTTATGGGCTGCCAATGCACAAACGTAACATATGTTGGAACCCCTACGGAAGGGGAGACATACACGATATCTATTGGAATCCACCCGCCACCACTACTACTCGTCATCACCTACCAAATTGTCCTTGTGAAATAGCATACGAACAGACCTGCGAAAAGGTAAAGGAAATATCTTAATCAGGTCACTGTAACAACACATACATACATATGTTTTTTTTTTTTTTTTTAATTCGAAGGTAATTGTTTGCATTTGTTTTTTTTTTTTCTTTCTTTCTCTTCGTTGTCTTTCTCAATCCTTGATGATAAGATAAAACACAAAAGAGATAACTGTTGGAGGCACGAGGAGAAAATGAAGAAAAAAGAAATAAATGCCCCCTATCCGGTGTGAATTTTTCAATGGCGCACCTTATACTCGTACACATCGCCTCACTTCCGGTAACAGCCAGCCCACATATTATTATGGTCCCTCATATGGATTGTATTCCGCCCGCACCCTCATCATTGGATTTCTCTCTTCTTTGCATTTTCAAATGCACGGAAATCCTTTTCATTTTTCTTTTTTTCTCTTTTTCTTTCAACGGAATGAATGAAAAAAATAGAAAAAAAAAATAAAAAATTTGAAAATTCCCAAATGGAGAAGAAAAATTACATCCGCAGTCCTAAGGCATTCCGATAGGCAGGCAGAGAGTGGTATGTTTGTTTGAAAGTTTTTTTTTTTTTCTAAATCGCATGTCCCCAAAGGACACACACACACATACACATGGGACACGGGTTAATTAAACCGAGTACGATGGGTACGTTCTCCGGAATAGGTAAATAGAAAATCATTGACTGTCCTAGTTCCAATTTGCTTAATTACACATGAAATCGTGGGGGCTGTTGACACTCCTTAGACTGATACTGACACCACGAATATAACAGGTGAACGAAGGGAAACACATAGTGAATTCCTTCTCGACGGCCTTCAATAAAATAGTAAAGCATTCAAGGAAAAGAAGCAATGAAAGTGGAAATTTCATTTTCATAACTCTCTACTGCAGTAAAAGTTCATGAGATATGTTGTTTTTGTTTCTCCATCGTTGGGGCGCCATCGAGAATTGAGGTTAGCTTTGTTAAGGACATAACGGTGTTTTTCGTGTGGTAGCAAGGCGGCTGCTGTCGGCGGGCGGCACAAACACAAATGTTAATTTAAGGATTTGATAAATTGAATGCGGACAGAGGAAGAGAGAGTCAATGGAAATTGCCTGATGTTGAGAGAAAAGGAGAAAAGGACACCGCTGCTGGCTGGCTGTTGGCTTGGCGATTGTTTGACTGAGTGTTGCATTTGGAAGGTTGGAAAATGTGCAAAGAAGAAGTAATTCATGTCATTTTATTTGTTTGTCCCTCCGGCGGCAGTCTATTTGGCCGTCTACTCCTGTGTGGACACTTTGAATGAAAATGGAAATCAGTTTGATTGAGGATTTGACGTTGATATTGAAGTTTTCTTGGTCAACAACAAATTAAATTTTACTAAACGGAAGGAGATGAGGATAAATTTAAATGACAAATTACATTTATGACCAGCTGTGGTCCACTGTTTTAGAGAGGACTGAAACTTTTTGATTACTTAGGAAATCTACATGGATTAAGTTGAATCCTTTTGTAAATGAAAGATCATAGAAGAGGACTTTAGAAGTTTGAAGAACGCTTGAATTGTAAAATCGGGGGAAGACGTTTTGTAAATAAAATTATAATGATGAGGTCGGTGTGGTGTCACTGTTACGTGTTGTTTTCCCAAGTTAGTTAGAATTGGTACCCTGGGGTGCAGTGTGATACCATTGAGTGGTAGGGTTCGTAGTCTACTCCTGAAACCATTTAGATTTCCTAACGTAGCAGTTTAGATCGGCCGTATTGGTGGAGCTCAGATCATAACGTTTTGATGGTTTTTCTGAGTTTAGCAGAGGCGGGACAAGTGTAAAATAAATTCTTCCTCTTCCTCGTCTCTGTAACTCCTGCAGAAATCGTTGCATACAATGCATGTCTGCCTAGATTGCAGAGTCCTTCGAGGACGTTAGCTAGTTTCGAGAGCTGGTTTATTTTAAGTCGAATTTATGATTTCGATCTCTTAGGATCAATGCCAAGTCAGATTAGCCTTGCATTGTTGCAATAGTCAAGGTGTTGTTATCTATGATCTGCTTACGACAGAGCATCAGTTTAAGTAAGGTGTTCAGCATGTCATCTGTTAAACAAGCCACTTTGACATGGTCGAGCCTCCTACTATCTGTACCTTGAGAGCCTTATCTGATTAATTCGTCAGCCGCACAGTTTCCGGAATGACGCTGTGACCAGGGACCCAACAAAGTGTGACTGGTCAGCGGCGGGGCCTGACTAATAGCCTTGACAACAACTTGAAAGACTACCTTTTCTTCATCCCAAAATAGGTGAAACAAACAAATCGGTTTAGAAAAGTGACAAAATGGTGAACAGACGAATTCCATCCGTCTTCTCGAAGACTTATGTTTGGATCAGGGATTGAAGATCATTGGCGAGTATGATCTCCGTTACAAGCGTGAGGTCTGGAGGGTCAAGTATGCTCTTGCCAAGATTCGTAAAGCTGCTCGTGAGCTCCTCACTTTAGATGAGAAAGACGAGAAGAAATTGTTCCAAGATAATGCTCTACTCCGTCGTTTGGTGCGCATTGGTGTGTTAAATGAGTCCCGTATGAAGCTCAATTGCATGTTGGGTTTGAAAATTGAGGATTTCTTGGAACGTCGTCTCCAGACTCAGATCTTCAAATTGGGATTGGCCAAGTCTATCCATCATGCACGTGTATTGATCTGTCAGAGACATATCCGTATTCGCAAACAGATGGTCAACATTCCATCGTTTGTTGTGCGTCTGGACTCCTGGAAACACATTGATTTCTCCCTGAAATCGCCCTTCGGTGGTGGCCGTCCAGGTCGCGTGAAGAGGAAGAACATGAAGAAGACCCAAGGAGGCAATGGCGCAGCTGTTGCTCTTTATATGTCCTAAAGCTAATAAAAAATGTTCTAGAAGTTCTAGACTAAGGAACTGGTGATTGTCAAGACACCGGCACCAACACTTTCAGCTGCCGTAAAAGAGGACTTCGCGGTCAGATTCCACAAAGAGTGAAATAAGTTTGTTTCCAGTTGAAGTTGATCACTGTCATCAATCCGTCCGCACTCGATTCGTATTATTTTCTATTGATTGACATGTCCATTTGAAACATCTCTAGTTACCAACAGCCTTTGATATAAATTTAAGCAGACAGTTAATACTTTAAGTATCTCATTACCCATCGATGACTACAAGGCTCTACTTACATCGTACACCTTACCTATCACTGTCAATTTGATCAAATGTCAATTTTGAATGACTCAGTTCATTTTGAAATCCATTATCTACCGTGTCAAAGTTTCCATCGCCCTCATCAAAAAAAAACTTCCCTCCATCATCCCGATGAAGCAATACGAACGAATATGTCAACATTTCTGTCTATTCACAAAGCTACTTACCTTATTACTCTCTTACTGTCTATAAATCAAAAGCTCTCTGCCAGCCAAACAGAGCTCCGCAACACTTTGCAATGACACGTCTACTGTCATGTCACACCCTTATTAAAATGCAAAACACAATCCCTGCCTCTATAGTATGAAATTCTTTATTTTTTTTTTATTTTAAATTAATTCTTTAGAAGTAAAGAAAAATAGTAAATGAAATCCATCCGTACTGGTACTGTATCTCAAAGTCCACAATTCACGAATGTTTGGTCATCTTGTGGTGTTTCATGTTTCAAAGAAAAATGATTCCATCTGCAGCTGTTGGTTGGTATCGTGTTGGTCCCATCGCTGATGGCCTTATCTTATAGGAAGCACGTCGGACGTGATGTCGCATAAACTTTGATAAAACGACACGAACAAAAAAAAAACAGCAACTCTACAGTCGACAGTGTCGCGTTTTCATTAGATATTCGAATGTCATAATTACCATGCAACGACGAGAGAACAAACAAAAAAAAAGAAAGACTCACACACAAAAGGATAATTAACACTTCCTTTTGCCTATTTCAGAGTGACTACACATCAAAAAAAATTCCCTTTTCTATAGAATCAATGCAACGGGCGGCGGCGGCGGTGCAATGAGTGCATTCAGCTCGCGCAAAGGTGGTACAACCAAGTGCATGGAATGAATGCTAAATTCCTGACAAAAGTTAGTTTCTTCCATCAATGTGCGAGAGTATCTATCCATCACGTGTCGTTGTCTTTTGCAGTAGTTTCAGCTGCACTGTTCAAACTTTGCCTCCTCCAAAGTGCCACCCGCACTCACTACAACGTGACACGAATGAAATTCCTAGACCGAGAAGGTGCAACTGTCCACCCGTGTGCAGAGTTCAGGTGATCATAATTACAGCACCGTCACATTATGCTTTCACTTATAGCATCAGCTCAAGGAATTTGCATTCGCAGACGTATCAAACTATCAATGTAACACATTGGCTAGCTCGTGCACCCCAAACTGGGAGTATCGTGCCTAACTTGGTCTTTTCCTCGATTCAAACTGATCGACGATGGACGGTATGACATAATCGACCGTTTAATATTCTGACTGCAAACTATCCGCATAGCTGGTGATGGTGAGAGGTTTCAAATTATTAAGTATCTGTTATCTAGTTTCAATCTGCTTACGCCTATAGGCATGGTCGAGGCAGAAACATAAACCCTGCCCCTCGGTCACAATCACGAGCGAGTGACAGTCTGAAAAGAAAGTGACGGAAATGGCAGGCATCGAAATGAATTCCTGTGAATGAATCGACGGCACGTATCGCTTCGGTGCGTCGTCATCGTCATCGTCGTCGTCGTCGTCGCTTCGTACCAAGGCAAATGGTGAAAGATAGATTTTTGGTGCTTCCAGGTCTGATTCGAAGACACCGTCCGAGTCAAAGTTTTGTATTCCGTGTGCAAATCAATTTCAGTTTCTTTTACTTTTTTTTTCCTTTTATTTTCGTTTTTACATAACTCAGGCCGGGTTGCCTTTGGAAAAAAGAAATGATTTGCCGGTGGTGGGCTTTGGGTATTTTATTCAAATCCCACCGACCAACATGACCATGGGCTTGCGTCTATTTGTTTGGCAATTTGCGACTTGGTAATGTGTAACTGGGACAGTTGATGTTTAGTACTAGGTTGTGTTGTGTGTGGGGGGATCATTGTTTATTTTCCCATGATAAATGCTTGGTACGTGGCTTAAAAAACTAAGCTAATGCGATAGATATTACGCCTGTGAAATAAGGCAATTTGAAAGCAATGAAGACAAGTTTTAAAAAGTAACCAACTAACCCAATTTGTTTGTGAATTGCGCAGATAAATTAATTTGTATTTAATAAACGTAATTGGACTAAGAAAAAACGAACTAATTGGCGTTCAAGTGCAAAAGTCTTGGGTAGATTTTCTTAAGCGATACGTAAGCAATGATTATCTAAGTGAGCTTATCTAAACCTTGATACTATATTTCATGATTCTGTTCAGGCGAGACCAATTAAATTCATGTGCTTCATGTAGATAGTTCTTTAAAAAAAAAAAACTTTATTAACAGGCATGTGTTGATAATCGAATTATCTAATCTTTTATACAAACGTATCAATAAATCTTTACGACATACGAGTAGAAAAGTATGTCTAGAGGTCGATTTGTAAATGCTAGGTATCAATCAGCCATTTTAACATCATCATCATCACTTACTTATCAGGCCAGCGACCTTTGGAGGATCAGAGCCTGAACTACGCTTTTTTGATTTCCGGACAACATTCACAACTTTATAGGGTTGTGCAGGGCCCTTACTCTGTATTGCGATTCTAAAGTTCGGATCGTTCGAAAGCGGAAATTGTGTATGAATTTGATAAATTGCGTTTCAAATTGCCCATACAAAATGTCCGCTTTCGAACCATTCGAACTTAAGAATCGCAATACAGAGTAGGGGCCCAGTTCGTGGTTGTATCTTCTCTTCCATTCGCCCTCCTCGACGTGGAATTTTAATTTCGAGAATCTGCCCCGCTGTCTTACCTATCGTCCAGGTTTAAGGTTCATAAGGCAAGACTGGCAAGATCAAAGTTTTTTAAAGCATGATGATGACAAACCGAAGTAGCAGCGGTTGCCTAAGGTTATCCTTTGTCGAATCCCCACCATGGTGTCATTTGTGAAGTTTATATTTGGCAAGATGAAGAAAAACTCCTCTTCTCAATTCTCTAATGTTCTGTCCTAGACGGTGTTCGACAAATCGGTTTTTGATCGACAGCATTTTCCTTGCCTTTTCCTAACTGATCATAAGGTCAACTCGTTTGGCTTGTTCTTCAATCTCCGTAAAAGTTTCAATAATGGGACGCTGAAAACGACATCATCGATATTGTCCGCGTACCCTAGCAGCTGGATAGATTTGTTAAATATAGTGCCTTCTGTGTTTATGCCAGCCTTTCGCACTATCTGCTCCAGCACAAGATTGAAGAAATCACACGACAGCGCATCTGCTTGTCGGATGTTCGACATGTTTGTGATAATTCTGAGGTTCTGTTTCCGAGCTTCACGGTGCATTGCGAATTCTTTAGCGTGGCGCGACACAATCGGATCAGTTTTCTCGGGATCCCGTCGCGTTATATAGTTCGGTGCGATAAAGTCGATGAAGAGGTGGTGAGTATCGGCTTGGAACACGCTGAAAATGCTGCTAAAATACATCCACAATTCCCTGAGGGTCGGTCACCATTAACTTGCAAGAGCGTCTGGAGTGTCTGGCTCTAAGGAACTAAAACCACGATAGGCAAACACCTAAGTGTGGATAATTGAGGGTAATTCATTATCTTCATCAGCCCACTAGGCTAATCCAACTTCAACAGGTCCTTCGATCGTCAGTTCTAGCTAAAAAAAAAAAAGTTCACAGAGCTCCATCCAAGATATGAGGTAAAGAATCGCTTCCATTTCTACTGTTTTACAACTAACGATCTATGTACATGAAGCAGTTTGATACATCCAATCATTTCAGTGTTGCGAATATCCTTACCAGCCGACTAGGCCTCTTACCCAATTCTTTTCTAGGCTTAACAATCGTATACCGATGTTTGAATGTATGCAACAGAAGAGGTGCAGATATTATTTTTCAAAAACTTAATTTCACTTTCTAAAACAATCTTTATCACTATCTACGTTCTCAATTCTAGGACCTCATCTATTCAAAGAAACGAATTCGAAATATTCGTATTATCTTAGGAGTTATCGGCGCTATCGTCCTAATCGGTCTCATATCTGTAGCTGTGGTATTCTTAGTAAAAAATAGCGAATCAGATGATCAATCGTCATCACAAAATGGCAATGGTATTCAATTGGAAGATATTCTTTCGTCAAAGCTGCAAGCAAGAAGATTCAATGGATCATGGTCATCGGGCACAAGTATTCTTTTTAAGGAAAATAATGTAAGAAAAATTGAAAATGTACTCGCAACTAAGACTGATAATATTTCTATTTATTCAGCACATTTACGAATATAATGTAGCAAACGGAAAACGTACATCATTACTGCATGATGATAAGGTAAATAATGGTCACGCTCCCACCAGTTGCAACTCTTAACCAAACGATTTGAATCTTTCCAGCAACAATATGTAGTTTTTGAAAAATCAGCCGATGGAGATTATCTACTTTTGGGCAAAAATCATATCAAGGTAAGTAAAACACCTTAATCCATCATAATGTTGACTAAACATCTCCTTTTGTTTAGATATATCGCCATAGCTTTAAAGCCGAATACGATATAGTGGATCTGCGAACTGGAACAGTCTCTCCACTTAAGATCAAAGGCAATCAGGAGTATTTATTGCTTGTACAATGGTCACCGGTTGGCAATGCCTTAATCATAAATTTTGATCGAAATATTTACTATAAGCCAACTGCTTTGGATAGTGAGGAGATTCAACTTACAGATGACATTAATCTAACACTTTTGAATGGTATTCCCGATTGGGTATACGAAGAGGAGGTGTTCGGAACGAATTCAGCCATCTGGTTCAATCCGAATGGAACTAAAATTGCCTTTATTCAGTTTAATGATACACCGACGAAAGTTATAAATTTCCCTTATTATGGCGAAGCTGGTGACCTGCGATATCAATATCCTTGGAATCAACAGGTTACGTATCCGAAAGCAGGATCTCCAAATCCATTTGTGCGGCTTTTTACTGTTGACTTGCAGCTAGCATTAAAATCAAGTGATTTCCTTACGGAAATTCCCGTCCCGAGCGCTCTGAATACACAAAGTCACATAATAACCGTGGTAACATGGTTAAATGATCAAGATGTCCTCTCGGTATGGATGAATCGAATACAGAATGCAGCTTATATGCAAGTCTTTGGAGGCCTTCGCAGGTCTGAGGTATGATAAATAAGCTTAATGTTGTATTTACCTCACTGAATCGATCGTTTTCAAAAAGATCTTTAGCATTGAATCTAAGACTGGCTGGGTTGATATCTTCACGGAGCCACCCAAAAACAAAGAAGGCAGTGAAATTGCTCTGATACTGCCTCATCGACAGGGAGATGATGGAGATTTTCGGCATTTAAGTCTTTTGTCAACAAAGACCGCAAATCCCATTTCGGTGCCCATTACCAGCGGCAAGTATGTGGTCACATCCGTGCTTCATTGGGACACAGAAAAGAATATCATTTTCTACACGGCTAATACCGAAGATGCCTCAAATGTTTTGCATGTGTATGCTATCAAAGCCGCAACCGACCAAAAACCACAATGCCTTACATGTAATCTTCTAATTGATGGTAAGGGTCTCAGAGGAGGGAAATAAATGGTTGGCAAAAACTTAAAAGCATTTTTATTACAGGTGTTCAACAAAGTTACTTTGGAGCAGAATTTAGTAAAGCGAATTATGTTGTGATCAGTGCACTGGGCCCAAAGGTTCCAGCGCAGGTTATCTATGAATGGTCATATACGAACGGTAAGAAAGTTTTACAGCAGCACTCTGCGATCTGTATGTAATTGGTGTAATCTTCCAATTCCAGGTGAAGTGAGACTTAGTAAAGTTCTCGATTGGGAGCTGAATAAGAATTTAAAGAATGAATTGGCGACACTTGCTATGCCCCAGCTGGAAATCCACACAATTCACATTGCAAATGGATTTACTGCCAAAGTTTTGCTGCAATTACCTCCAAATGTGGATCGTAGTGGGAATACCAAATATCCAATGTTGGTAGATGTCTACGGTGGACCAGACTCATACTCTGTTATCGATAAATGGGGCATGGATTGGGGAACATACCTGTCGTCCAACCAATCAGTAATCTATGCCAAAATTGATGGTCGAGGATCGGGCTTGAGAGGTGATAAGTTGTTACATTCTATCTATTTGAAATTGGGAACAGTTGAGATCACTGATCAGATAGAAGTAACGAGGTTTGTTAAAAACTTTTAATCAATCAGTTGCGTGGTAAAAAAAAAAATCGGGCTACTTGCAGATCTTTGCAGCAAAAGCTTTCATACATCGATGCCAATCGCACTGGAATCTGGGGATGGAGCTATGGAGGTTATGCGGCTGCCATGGCTTTGGCTAACGACCAGTCTGGATCATTCAAATGTGCAGCGTCAATAGCTCCCGTCACCGATTGGGCTTATTATGGTAATACATTCACAAGTTCAACATCAGAGTCTTCATTAACATAAATCACAACAGATTCGATTTACACGGAACGATTCATGGGAGTGCCGGAAGAAAATCCTCAAGGCTATGCCAATGCGTGCCTGAGTACATTAGCTCTTAAGTTCAAGGGAAAGAAATTTTTGCTAGTCCACGGAACTCTTGATGACAATGTCCACTATCAGCAGGCTATGATCTTGGCGAAGAACTTGGAAAGAAGAGATATTCTCTTCAAGCAGATTGTAAGTATTTTTGTTTTTTCCCACTCCATCGGTCTGTTATTAACGTCTGTCTAATGTTTAAAGAGCTATCCTGATGAAGACCACAGTTTGATCGGTGTTCGACCACATCTCTACCATTCTTTGGACAAATTCTTTGGAGAATGTTTCAATCTGAAAAGGCTAAGCAAATGGGGTCGCAAATAAATCCAGCTTAGTTCAATAAAATTAAACAAATTCAAAAACCACTATGTCAGGTTATCCAAAGCGTTAAGGATCGGTTTTTAATTATTTTTTTTTATTTTCATTATTCAATCGAGACTTGTACTTAATGGGATCAAAATTATTGTCCTTCACACATCCCAGAAAACTACACACAAACACATGCAGCTGAAGTGTAACCTTTTGTAGTTGTGCCTCTAGGAAAAGAAAATATATTTCAAAATAAGTAAATTTAAGTAATTAAAAAAAGAAAAACAAAAAAAGATTTTCATTAGACTTGTTTTATCCAAGAAAAACGAAAAAAGAAGCCAAAAAATTGTGCCAGGATTTTTTACCTCCTATACTTGTTCCCTTGTCCTTTTTTTTTTTTTTTTTTTTTCTTATTCCTCCTACTTATTGAATTTAAATTATTTTTTTCCCCCACTCTATAGTTTTATTTTTTACGAATCGATTTGAACAAAAAAAAAACAAGAGAACTCTTGGTCATGTTATTGTTTTCCTTAACTCATATCTATTTTTTACTTGAAGATATATTTTTTGTTAATTTGTAAATATTTTTCTTTTTGGATTAAGTCGATGTAAAAATGTAGAAATAAATTATGTTACAAAAAAAAAAACAAATGATGCAGAGGTATCAATTCAATGGAATGACAACAAAAACATTTGCCCAAACGAAGACAAATGAACACGATATTTAGCATATCCCTTAACAGGAAGCGATAGTATCAAGATAGTCCAGTCTTTTTGCTAATCCTGTTAGGGAACATTCTGAAAAATTGAAATGTAGCCACAATTGCTGTTCATTTGTGTAAACATTTTGTGGTTTTGGACTGTAGTTATAGCGATTGATTTACATTCATACACATTTGCTATGCGACGGAAAAAGATCACCTAATGGACTCAATCATACAGTTCACACTTTAGTGCTAGTGAAACCAAATTCTTCGCAACAAGACGGCAACAAGTTCAACATTTCAGATTGAATTGGCAACTCTTTTGTGAGATAGCATTTGCGGCAAATCCACTAATCAATAAACTGAACTCTGGAAAAAACACATGTTAGGCAAGGTAAAATTGTACTTTTATAAAGAATATCCTTTTTTCCTTAAGCACAACAATGTAGTATTGGAGGAGTTTTAACCTTGGACAAACAGGCTACACTTACCAGAAACTAGTGGCCAGCATTAGCACCAGGGAAAAATGAGAAGTAGTAGTAACAGAAATAAGCAGAGGAAGCTATTCTATAGCTTTAAGAGGGAAATAATTGTTCCGGAGCATGCCTCACTAAGATGGAATACTGTGATTGTTCCTTCTTATTTGTAAAAGCCATTTAGATCTATTCCAATTCAAAAAGCTGGTGAGTAAGTTTTTATTTGTTTGCCTAGCCATACACTTGTTAACTTATATCTTTGTTGCTTTCTAGATAGGCCAAGGGAATACTGCTGAAGCCGAACATCCAGATTTGGTTGAAGATATGCTATCGAATCCAGTGCGTGCAATTCATATAGCAAATTGACGAACAAAACTTCCCGAGGTCAGCTGAAGAAAAGTCAAATTAATCAGATACCAGCAGTTACACCACATCGTCCTGATTCCTCCAAAACAGTAGATTTGCAAAAGAGCTACAACATATGTACAAAAATTGCGTCCAAAATGATACGAAATAAAAGTTTGTTTGAAAATGTTGATGTTGTTCGTGATTTTATTTTTATTTTTTAACGTGTCAGTACATAACGGTACATGTTAAAGCATTTTCGAGGACGCCATATTTTAGACCAACCTTGAGAGCTCAAGGCTGCATCAACATTTGTTCCCCCTCACCGACCTTTACACCGTTTAGGAGTACAAAAAAATATAACGACACAAATCGGGCGCCGTTTGTCTTGAATATTTTCAGATTTTGACATGTCAGTACATAACGGTACATGATCAAGGATTTTTGAGGACGCCATCTTGTAGAGCGACCTTAAGAGCATACGACTGCATAGACATTTTTCCCCTCTCGACAACCTTTACCCTCTTTAAATACGAAACAAAAAAATATGACGCCAAAAATTTGTCGAAATACCTACTAAAATTTCTGGGCGACTAGTACTTCAGAACAATTTTTGTATGAAAAAATTGAAAATCGGCACCGAATCTGCAAAATGTGCATAAATTTGTCGTGAAATTTGTATGTATTGATCTGTCAGTTCATGATAGAACATGTGACGGAATTTCGGAAGACGCCATTTTGTAGAGCAACTTTGGGAGCACAAAATTACATACAACCTTCTCCCCCCCGCGTAAGCCTTACCACCCTTAGAGAGGAAGCAAAAATAATTGAAATGGTTTTTCATGTTTTGACATGTCAGCGCAACATTTTGAAGGACGCCGTCTTGAAGAGCGACCTTAAGAGCACATGACTACCCACAAATTTGGCTCCTTCCTGCAACCCTTACCCCTTTTGGAGACGAAACAAGAAAATATGGCGCCAAAAAATTTGTCAGAATACCTACTAAAATTTCTGGGCGACTAGTACTTCAGAAAAATGTTTTGTATGAAAAATTGAAAATCGGCACCGAACCTGCATAATCTGCATAAATTTGTCGGAACATGTTTTAAAAAAAATGAAAGGACAGCATTTTGAAGAGCAATTTTCTGAGTTCTTTTTCATGTTTTTACATGTCAGAACATATCGAAACATGTTACATTTTGTGGAACGAACAGAAATTTGACGATATCTTGGCTTCTGAGGCATGTAGAGCTAAGCCCCTAGTTTATGGAAAAAGTAATTATACAGTCATTTTAGAAACATAAGTATTTTTATTTATGTACATAGGTATATAATATTCAGTAATCTAGAGTTGTGTGGTAAGTAAGACTTGTGTTTGAAAGATTCATGATCCGTGGCGTTTCTAGGAATGGTTTGGAGGATGAGGAACACTACGATGCAATTGTTTGTTGAGCTTGTAGTGTGATGAAGACCTAGTTGAGAGGTGATGGGTGATATCCTGTTCAATTGCTGACGTTGTTAGTAGGTACTGCGTATTTTGTGTTGATATTGGATGTACTGATTGGCACTGGCAACGAAGCCTCATCGTAAAAAAAATTGTACTGAAAGTCTTTTATGTTGTTTGTTGCACATAGTCCGTTGGCCCTTCCTTGACAGTACTTTCAGACCTGTAAACAAATTAAGAGCAACATTTAAGCAGTCTGTAGGACAGTTGAAATGAAATATGTACTACCAAAGCAAAATTCATTGAAATGTTGTCGGGCCAATTCATAATCCACGGGAGAAAGACTGTCACTTTTGCGAACGATGCTCCAAAGCCCGCTGTTGTTGATCGTCAATAGACCACCACTAACTCTAAGAAGAGAACGAAATGAATACATATCAAGGAGTGTCTGTTGAATTCTTATTAAGTGAATCTCACATTGCATTGCAATCTCTAACAGCTAGACTTGCACACACTCTGGATTCGATAGTTCCTTCGTGAGCAACATATCTACAGCCGCAATGGGGAAGCTATCCATTTTTCTTTGCAGAATTGATGACCGTGGTTCCTCTGAGGAATAGAAAAGATATGGGTTAGCACAAATATGGATAAATTCTGAATAAATCATAATAATCTCTAAATGTTAAAATTTAAACTCTTTATTACTGCAGGAGTAGATTTAACAGGCAACCCCCGTCTCCCTTTGGCTCTTCGCTGCTACTAAAACTCGCACGCTTCCTCAGACTGGGGCTATTTCACCACTACAAAACTTCTGTAACGAGTAATTGTGACCGGTTTACCCAAGAACTGCTACACTGTTATGCTACAAAGAGAGGGGTACTTTTAAAAATATATATCAAGATAGTCGGAAATGTAACAGCTTACCTTGTCTTACAAGTTGATGATAGTTAAATGATCTAAATGCAACACAAACACTTCCTTAAAGGGTAATTTAAAAATCTCTTATGAAAACGTGGTTTCACCTCAGATTCGCTCACGTAACATACCACAACCTGTTAAAAACACTCTTTTCAATCTCCACCTATAAGCCTACACGACGACGCTTCATTCTTTTGTGGATAAGCGCCCGCCGTCTCATGACAAAGTAACGAGGACCAAGACACCACACAATATTTTACTAACAAACCCATTTTATTGCGTTTCTTTTCTTTCAAATGATTTATATTCCACTTAATTTCTAGTTTACTCGCCCTCATATCGCTTAGATTACATTTTATTTAAGATACATAATTCAAATTCAATTTAATTTTAAATACAATTACAATTACATCTGACATTTTTTATTTTTGTTTTGTTTACTTATATGTTTAATCAATAATATATTTGTAATATTTAATTTTATCTTTTCAGTTGAATCAAATTCATTTAGAGTGTGTTAAGTTGGTTGTGCTGCTGCTTCATGATTTTATATTGTTTTATCCATTTGAAATTGTTTCTTATAAAATATTTACTACACCGTTACATACATATACATGTTATAATTATTTTTTTTTTTGTTCAAACTACACTAGTATATAATTTGTAAAGTTTAAAAATTTTATTTATTTTTATTATGAATTAAGTTAAATAAATATTTAGAGTTTTGTGATTTTCATTTATGTGTCGAGGGGGGAAAATAGTTTACACTAAAAAATACAAATCTATATGTATGTACATACCATACATACTATTTATGTATGTGTGTATATTTTTGTGTAAAGTTTTTCTTTTAAATATAATAATAGATAAGTTGACACACACACACAAATGTTTAAATATTATTTATATGTATACAGACTAATTAAGTATTTACAGCACCCTGAACTTAAAGGTTAAAAAAAATATGTTTCTTACAATTGTTTGATATATTTTCTCTTTAGTTTGTATCATTTAAGAAAGAATTGTTGCTCATCATCATCGTCATCTTCATCGCGGGCGTTTTCATCGGGAGGTTCCTCCTCTATTTGTTGTCGTTGTTCCTCTTCAATCGGTTCCGATTTATATTCATCAAAATGATAGTGATGTTCTTCCTCTTGTTGGGATTCTTGCATAACTTCATCCTGTTCAACATGTTCGTGTTGTTGAATTTGTTCATCATAGAACGTATGCTCCTCGTCTTCCTCGCTGATGATTTGTTGATTTTCATGATGAATTTGTTCCGCAGTTGTTAGAGTTGTTGTTGCGGCATTAGTCTTCGCCGTAGGCACCAGGTTTATGAAATATAACCTGTTGTCATCGGGCGAATCTGGTTTTGATCATCATTACGTATTATTATTGCCTTTTAAAATAAAAACCTTTTTAACCAAAATGTTATGATTTTTCTGCTACAATGGAATCAAAGATTGTTCAATTTGATTTTTTTTTTTTTGATTATTTTAGTTTTAGTTTATTTATTTTTTTGTGGAGATGAAAAGAGAAAAAAATTGAAGAAAAAAAGACAAGAATTGGTCAACATGAATTTGGTTTGGTTGTACATAAATATATTAATCTGTTTATATATATTAAAATATATTTGTTTTATTCACTTTGAGAGGGTTGGTGATGGGGGTTTGGCATGTCGGGTACAAGAGTAAAAAAAAAAGTAGAAAATAAATGCAAAGAGATGAAAAGTCATGTAAATAAAAATAAAATGGTTTCGGTTTTTTTTTTTGTTTTCACATAGCCTACATAACAAATCCACTTTTATTTCGCATAACTACAGAAAAAATGTACAACTTAAACTTATTGTTTTTTTTTTACTTATTAAATATGCAAGATTTATTTTTTTTTTTTTTATTCATAATTTGAAGTTAAACCAAAGAAAAATAAAACAATTTTTTTTTTTTGTTTTGTTTAAGACTTACAGATGCATATTTTCTAGGAGATAAATAAATATATATTTAAAGAGAAAACAAATTTATAAAAAAAAAAATATATATATGTAAGGGTCACATACTCTTTGAGATAAGATGTGATCATTGTATTGCACGCACCTTGGTTGCAAATTATATGAAAATTATACTAAAAATAATGTTAGTAAGCAAGCGAGAGCACAATTCTTTAACTTTTTACCTTTATATCCAAAACAAAAGGATAAATAAGAAGAAAATATTTGTTAAATGTTAAAAAAAAAAAAACAAAATAATAATAAGCAAGCACCATCGAGCAGCAGATTAAGTTTTTGGCTATATACAATTGGATGTTTAAAAACAAACAAAACTCACCGGGTTGGATTAAGAATTAAGATTTTTTTTAAGCAAAGAAAATTACGACTAAAGTGTAAATTTGACTAAAGTTTGGCATATGTTATGTTTAGAACTAGATTTTTATTTTTTTCTATGCACGATCTTCGTTTCATGTCTGAGAGAGAGAGAGCTTAAAACTCTCTACGAAAAGTTAATTATTGGTAATATAAGCCGAATTTAGGTAGGGAGTACCTCATTATTAAATATGACAAAGCTGTAGAGGGTTTTAAGAACTATTACTCTGCAGGAAGTCGATCCAAGACCCACCTAAACAAAGAGTTCAACACTAATGTGAAAATATTGCCTTAACATTGTTACATCCGATTGATGGATTTGTGTATCTTCTAGACTAGGTAAGACTTCAATTTTTAATATTTGAAACAGAAAAAAAAAAAAACACAAGTTTAAGGCTACTTAAAAAAAAAAAAAAAAAATATTCAAAGGGAAAAGAAAATTGTAGTTTGGAGGTCAAAAGTTGGAGTGATTGGTTTTTGGTTGGTAGTTGGTTTTGTGGATTGTATGCGTGTTTAAGTCTCACAACTGTTGTTGGTGGTGATGGTAATCAGTCATATTCACCTGATTGATATTGCCAATCAATTGATGGCCCTGAAGCGTTTGCACTTGAGCTATGGACAATGAGGTGGTGCCGTCCGTATGTTCTTGTTGTGTCACTATCGTTGGTTGGCCATTGCCTGTTGCCGTAGTTATGTTACCCGATTGATCGATGATCTGATGATGCACCTGTTGCTGCTGTTGTTGTTGCTGCTGCTGCTGCTGCTGTTGTTGAGAAGAAGTACTGACTGCTACAGACACTTGATTATTGCTAGATGATGAGATCGCATCGGGGTCCTTTTTTACTTGCACTGCTTGAAGAGTGTGTAACGATTGCACTGTCTGAACCTGCGGTATCGTGCTGGCCACTGCTGTTGTAGTATTCGTACTAGAGTTAGCTGTAGTTGTCGAAGTCGTTTGTTTTTTTGTACCTCCCGGTATTGCTAGATACAGAACTGTTTAAATTCGATATTTTGGATATTCCCACGTGTTGTACTTACCCTTTCGTTCTTTTTTAACACCGGGCTTGGCAAAATGTCGTAATTCCAAGTGGCGTCGTAAGTTTCTTGACTGGCGAATGACTGCATAACAAATCGGACAAGTTGCTGGCTGTTCAGATTGGGATCGTGAGCGTCCTTCTACTCATGTGTAAATAATAAAAATGGTAAAAAATAAAAACATAACAAAAATATCTCACTTACTGTTGCCTCCAGATTTCACTCCCGAACCAGTTCCTCCTCCGGATGTTGCTGATGTATTTGGCGTTGTTGGAGTAACACTGGCATCCGACATTGTGACCATTGTTTCATTATTCTTTAGAATTTCTGTTTTAATTGGTGTCGATGCGATTGGCGTATTATCACCATTTTCATGGGTAGAAATAGTTTGCGTTTGATTTGTCGTTGTTGGGGTTGTCATGATGCTGTCCATACCGTCGGTTCGGGCAATTTTCGACACAGTCGCTAAAAGTCAATTCAAAAACATCATCAAGTCACTATTTTCTTAATGCGAGCTTGTTACTTACGTGAGATCTTCTTAACACGCGGTCTACGCTTACGAGCTGGCAAAAACTGATTGATGACATCCTTAACTTCTCCTGCATCAGCAATTATCGGTCCAGGTTGGTGAATGTCCTCGACTACTTGAGCATGTACGGTCTGTTGTGGGGTAGCAATGGTAGCAATCAATTGGTCCTGTTCCTAAATTGAAAACTCTCAATTTCGTACACACTTTCAGTTTTAGCTAGCTACATACCTCTTCCTGGCATACATCGATTACGGTCTTAACGTGATGTTGCGGGAGCATATGTTGCAATTGAATCGAGTGTGTCGTGTAGTCATCTTTGGTAACGGTCTGTGGTGCTAATCCTTGAATGTTCAAACACTGAGCAGCCTGCAACAGCGACGGCAGTTGAGCGTGATCAACACTAACCTCACCGCGATAGACAAATTCAAGAAGAGCCTCTAGATCGTTGGCATTGACACCGGCAAGCATTACCACGGGATGTTTACATGGGGTATTCTGTGGGTAGAGAGAAAAAAAAATTAAAACACACGACTTTTGAGCAAGGGCAAGAGCGAACCGCAAGAGAGGGGATGAGAGGAGACAATTGAATTCGTTGCATTGTTTTGTTTACTTTTTTTTTTGTAATTTAAGATAGATTTGGGTAAAATATCGTCCGCTTAAGAGATGAGCGAGTTCTCTTTTGATAGTTATTCTCTCCCGCAGCCAGCAGGTGACATTGGGTTAAAGAGAAAGAAAATTGTATTTCGTAAACAGAGAGGAGGGAGAAGAAAAAAGAATAAAGTTCGTTAAACACACATTTCGACTGTGACATTGTGTACACTAACGGTGAGACATTGAGATTGTTATTGGAAGGGTGTTGTGATTCAATTGTTGTTTCGTAATTTGCATATTCATGGGTGCAAAGTACTTGGCACAGATGAAACATGCAAAGGCATTACAGCGATGTTCGGATAAAGACTTAATAAGTTGTTTGGAGCACTTTTAATCTTATGAAGATCGATATCAAAAAGGTTTCGATAATTAAACTGATAATCGTTCGGCTTTAACCACTGGTAAATTGGAGGACGAACAATGAAGCTTAGCTGAAAGCTCTTAACAAAATAGTGGGACAATGGAAACCACAGTAAATGTGCTGGGACCATGATAAAGGAGTTTACGAAATGGTAGGGCCATGTGTTGTTAGTAATGTTAAAAGCCATCAAGCGTGTTCCACTAATCGAAGTCAACACTACTTTGCAAAGAAGCAGGCTTCTACTGCAATTAGAGATACGTATCTATGAATGTACAGAGTATACGAACCGGACATGTAAGCTGGTATGGTTTGGAATTACTCAATGCTATGAAGGCAGCCAAGCAAAGCAAAGTACCAACGTAAAGATTTGAATGCATTGAAAGAAGGACGATGCAAGCAACGTAGGTAAATTACGGTAATAAATTACAGAAGTAGATTCGAGAGCACTACTTCCCCGATTGTGCTTTTCAAGCAGTACCCAGCAGGTGATGTCAAAAGCAGTTGAATTGACGCTGTCAATGGTAACTGCACGGAGTAGTTTTCTTTGTAGAAATGAAGTCAAGAGCGTCTACAGACCAGTGATCACCACCATTCTTAATTTTTCTTATTTTTCCACTCACTTCTTTTTAGCAAAAGGGTTCTTTGATCTGTGACATCAGTGGCACTTTGGTCTATTCAGACCAAAGCCGCGAAGATGAGTTTAACACTCAATGAGGGCAAGAGCAAGTAGGTATATGCTCTCAACAAGAAAGGACACCCAACACCAACATTTTGGACAGAACGTCATCGTAGACAGATATAACTTTAAGGTAGTTAGGGACTTTGTCTACCTAGACTCAAACAATGAAACGAGGGCTGAAATCAATCGAAGATGCCAACCGTTGCTTCTTTGGACTTGGAAAGGAATTGAGTAGCAAAGTATTTTCTCAAACAACAAAAGTGACTCTTCCGGTGATTTTCGGCCCCGCCTGCATAGACGGTGAGTGGAGGAGAAGATACAAAGACGAAATTTGCGTGATGTACAGCGACATCGTCTTAGCCAGAAGAATGAAGGTCCAACGACTGAGATGACAGGGTCATGTACAGGGGATAGACAACAATGCTCCGGCCCGGAAAAGCTTCGAATCCAACCCCGAGTGACGGTGTGGTAGAGCAAAACCTCGACTCAGGTAACGCACGCAACTACAAGAGAACCTCAACCAACTTAGCATGAGAAACTGAACATAGCTTGCTAATGATCAAACTGGCTGGAGACTCTTGTTGATTGAGGCCTAGGTCCACCCCAGTCTGTAGCGACACCTTTAGTAAGCAAGTAAATTCCTTGATCTTGACTCTAAATAAGTGTAAGCTACGAAAATCAAGCAGTCATTTGAGGTTGGTTGGCTTAAGCCAAATACCTGTGTGGTACATATGTACGCATATGACCTCAAATACAAACAAACATACGAGTATCAGCCAACCAATTGACCTAAAAAAAACATCGCTAATTTGTCTACCACGTTCGTCTTTTCGATGAAGATAATCAGGTGCACAACAGCTATCGCCATCGTCAACGAAGAACCACACTGATCAACAGTGCGGCGCAAACAATCCATTGAGCGACCAAAACAATCCTCGTTCGTTCTTCTTGTACCTCATTTTCGTCATCCACTCTTTTCGACTCAACAGAAAAGAAAAAAGAAACTTTCAACGAAGAGAAACTGTACTCAAAACATTTTTACAAAAGAGCAGCAGAGGGCAGAGCATCAATCAATTTCATTCTTTTTTTTAGAATTTACTGTGCTCGTGGTTGCCTGGAAGCCAACGCCACCCTTGTCAGTTTAAAACACCCATGAAGGGTTGATATGAAGCGAAATCTTGTTTTTATTCTCTCTTACCTCTAATTGGAAATCTGGCAAGAGGGAGAACAAAACTCACCTGATAATGAGGATAAAACCAAGTACAGCGGTGGACAGGCACACAGGGATGATGTAAACAATCCAATGCGAGAGGGTATCTCATACAAAATAGAGCCGAGCCGAATGCGAGTGCGAGTCACAGATGAAAACCATAATCTACTGGAGATTGAGAGGAGTCAGCCACACAATTCTTCTCAGGGAGGCAATCTAACACACCAACACTGCTGTGCCAAGAAATACAAGAAAACAAAAGCAAACCCAACAAAAGAGGGCACTTCTCTTTCCTCTCTGCTGCTTATGCTGATGTCAATGTGTGTGGATGTGGAGGGAATACAAAACGAAATGATCTCTGTTTACAAAATATCTTGAGCTCAATCTCGGGAGCGAACCGACCCACATGCCACTTGTCTCCTACCCACTTGTCGTTGATTCCAAAATTGGGCGGGAGATGACCACCAGCTGATATTTCCACCGATTTAACCCCAAAAACTTACCTTCAACAGTTCCAAAAGGAACGGACTAGCTGCACACAGGACTATTTTATGAGCTGGAAAGCTGCGACCGCCAGCCGCCAGGGTGCAGTCCACCAAATCGCCATGACAGCGTAAAAGTTGAATGGCCGATACAAGCGAGCTGCCGTAGTCGCCCCACGTTAGCGAATATAAAGAGTTCATTGGCAAAGCCATCATTTAGACGGTTTCTGAATGCGGACAACTGGATGGATATGAGGAAAAAACGAAAAAAAAAAACGCAAAGTCGCGATTTTGTGCCCACTCTCCAAAAACTGTCGCCGTTGTCGGATTGTGTATGTATACGAAGTGTGAAGTTGGCAACGGCAGCGCGACGAAAGAGGGGTCTGGTGGGGAACACCACGCTCCAAATTTTCTCCTTCTCTTCAACTGGAGCTCCTCGCGAGGTCTTTCACTTCACTTTATCGATGAAAAAAAATAAATAAATAACAAAATCTGCACCAAAATGCACTCTATTCCAACACTTTCGCGAAATACGCTCACCCGTCGTCGTACGATTGAACAATTTTTTTTTTCTTTTTCACAAAATTCCCATTTATTTCGACTTATTCACGTATATACCAGCAATGCAGAGAGCGAGCGAGAGCGCGAGAGTCACTCGCCAATGTAATCCCTCAGAGAGAGATAGAGAGAGGATGATAACGAACGACACCGATGATGATGATGAAAAAAAAAAAAAAAAAAAGGAACACGACGACGAATAAGAAAAAAAAAATTTCCCTCTTCACAACCAGCCTAATCACCGTATCTGGTTTCGATTTGATTTTTTTGCCTTTTTCCGCAAAATCCCCCGCGATTCAAAAAAAAAAAAAATAAACTCCCAATTACACTGCACTCGGAGAAAATTCCACAAATTCCAAATAATTTGTATTATTGTTTTCTTCTCTGAGAAATTTTTCTCCGATTTCACACGTCGAGAAAACTCCACACGTACACACGCGTAGCACGAAAAGAAATTCTATAAACGAAGGGAAGGAATGAAAAAAAAAAAAAATTTTCTCTACGTCTTGTCTTCTCCACTCGGCTCGCTCGCAGAGAATTTTTTTCTCTGCTGATGGAAGATATATATATTTTTTTTTTTACCGTTCGTTTTTGGAGCGCACTGATAGATTACACTCGCGAAACCGGATGTGGGCAAATCAAATTAAATTTGAACACAATCGTAGAGGAAAATTTTCCAAAATTTTCACTCGATTTTAATGGTTTTTTCCTCTCGCCACAGCGATTCACTGTCAGAAGCACAAATTGTCACCACACAAATGGCAATGGATTGCTGTTGGCTCAGATGTGGGGAAAAAAACGTCGTCGATGTAAGAGCGAGGGGCGAAAGAGGTCGAGGGAGAGGAGAAGAAAAAAAAAGAATTTGTGTAGTGAAATGAAATATGGCGGCAAGCGACTTTGCTCTTTGGTTTCGAATTTTCTGCTTGTATGTGGGACAAGAAGAGGGAAATCGTCACACGATTTGAAGATATGCGTATGCGAGAGATAGATGATTTTTCACTGCTTCTGGTGTTGCCAATCGATGGAAATTGTGATTGCGATACAAAAGAGAGGTGGCTCGAGTTCGTGGTGGCGCCATCTATGTGAGAAGTTTGTAATTTATGCGAAATTAACACGCAAAACGAGGAAAACGAGAGAAGAATTATTTTTAAATGTCAAATAATAATTCCGAATGAGCTGGCTGGAGACGACCCATGTCCACCCGGAACGCTAGAATCGGTGCTTCAAAATGAGCGCCAACATACGAGAAGATAAAATGATTCTAAAACTCACCAATAGATGGTTATTTGCGAGGCAAATTGCTAGGATCTACACAGAACACAAGTTCAATGAACTGAATTAGAGCAACGGCAGGAGATTTGGGTGAAAGTCGTGGGGAGATAAGTGGATTAATGATCTTATTACGTGTTTCTAGAAAAAATATAGGAAAAGTCCTGTAGATAGCATCTGGCCAGTTCCTGTAGTAACGGGCGATAAGCATAAATGTTGTTAATAAGTTAATTTAGGAATAAAAATTGTACTTAAGACTGACTATTTAAGTTGAGTTGCACTTTGTGTCCTCCTCGGCGTCTAAGTGCCCACATTCACTGCATAGGTCCATTGTATTCAAACGCATTCTCTTTAGGTGGGCTGCCAGCAAATTCCCTGTATGCGATGATTTCTCCTGTTCTCCTTTTATTTAATTCTGTCCAGAGTGTCCTTGAGGTGTGGCATATGAGTGATTTCATCCAGATCAATTCAAATAAAATGATTGCTTTGCAAACGCGCCCCTTGATCTTCTCAAGAAACACAAATCTCAGAACTTTTTTTATTTTTTAAATAGAACTACTTATACATTTGCACTTTTTCTTGTTAGTTGTTTGGATAGAATACGATTAAAATCTTTATGTATTGTACTTAGAAAGTGCCTTAGCAAAAGAAACAAAAAGAAAATAATAAAACTTATACTTATATGAATAACGTAGCCCTAACTCTTATCATTCTCATTAATATCATCTCTGGGAAAGCGGTAAATTAGCGTCTGAATTATGCATGCGTCTCTGGGCAAGCGAATACAAACAAATCGATTAAGACCTTAATAAGAAAAGAGAAGTTCAAGTTCAAGCATACACATATAAAAATTCTTAGCAAATTGATGCGAGCGTTCGCTGTCGCGGCTTTACATCGTGAAATTCTGTGTAAAGTCGTATTCAATTGTCGGGATGACTGTTTGAACGAATTTCAGGAATATAATCAGATATAGATGCACGCCTAGCTGGCCACCGCCCTCTTCGACGGTTTGAATGATTTTTTTCATGATATCAGCATGGCGGCAAGGATGCACAGATGCCATATTGGGTCCGGGGAGATGTGGATGACTTTCCATTGTGACAGTCTTTTTGGCATGATCCTGGCTAACATCTTCGTACATTTGCTCCACGGTTAATGGTTGGCGATTCTAAAAAGTCTGGATATAGTGAAAACTTTGTGGAAATATTTGGAAGTTTACCTCATCGTAGCCAACTACCCAAAGACGTGGTGTCTGGTAGTACTTGTCATAAGTTATGTGCAAGTCATAGGTCCTTGTGTGAAGGACAGAGTCACCGCCATCGCCACTATCGCCTCCTTCAGAAGTCGTAGCCTTTGGTTGATTTTCCGGCTTTCGCGTGGTTGTCGCAACGGCCTAAATGGGAAATCACATATCAAATCAATCTAAATTCAATGTAAGGCAGAAGCGATAAGATTGTACGATAAGCGAGCAATTGTTTGTGTTAACCGAGCTAGTTTCTCTGTGGTTAGCACTGGATACTCTAAGGAAAGTTATCTTATCGCATATTGCTCCCGACACTGTAACGATAGTCCCTTATCGCTAGCGGTAAAACTCAACATATGACTAACTTGTGTGAGTTTACGGCTCAGATAATAGCAAGACTTGACTTACTGGATCAACAAGCTCCAACAATCCACTCTCTTCGAACTCCTCCATATCGATGGCTTCATCATCATCATCGTCGTCATCATCATTTGGAATATTATTCTCGTCCATATCATGAGCTTCATCATCGTCATCGTCTTTACCGCTCAATGTCATTTCGCACACCTTTTCGTCCAATTCAGCGACTCCATATTCATTGAGCTGATGCGTTTCCACCCAACCACCATCGCCACCCTCTTCCTCAACGACGATCTCCTCGCCCACATACTCCATCTGCTTACAACGACGACTGCAAGCAACATTCCGAGTTATTAGAAACTGCTTATCTAGAAGAAAAAACAAAAATAATAACAGCATCACCGCTACAACGGATCGTATGTACTTTGTACATACCTTTCGGTAGATAAGGCTTTGCTTTCGTCTCATCCCCAGTGGCCCATTGCCACGTCGGACAATGGTGGACCAAATGCTCACCAGCGGCTACAAATTCCTCCGGTGTCAGAACACCCGTCTCCCGAAACTTACTCTCCTACAAAAGAATGAATCACCATGATGTCAGGATTGAATGCCTCCTCCAATCGGCATTCACGTATATCTCTTCTTTTTCTTTTTTTTTGTCTTAATTGGACAGAGGGGAATTGAAATTTTCTTGTACTTACCTTGAGGACTGGAGTTAAATATTCGGCGACTCCTAAAGCCGTACCCTTAACGGTGTTGATAACACTTTGCATTGTTTTGCGTTGCACAAATATACTAGTTCTTTGTTTTTGCAAAAACTCACAATTGCGATGAAAAGAAAGAAAATTTCACTTGAACTTGTTTACGGATGAAAAATACGTCAGAGATATGAAACGTCTAGACTTCACCGATTTGACTTTAGTTGTCTGTCTATTCGTCTCGCACACAAGTGTCATGCAAAAGTCAGCTCAGCTGTGAGGGAAAACGAAACAACAATTCATCTTTTTTTTTCGCGATAATTGGGTTCCGAAATTGGTTTACAGCAGGGATGGCATATTTATGAATTTGATTAGAAATACATTTATTGGGAAAATCTTATAGGTTGGTCAGCATACTTAGACCAGTGATAGCTCCAATGTGATACCATATGGATCTGGAGAGATCTCCCAAAAGAACGAATAAAATTAGTTGTTGTCCATAGAGGATGATGGAGTATCCTTAAACAGTAGTTGAAACCCTTGAAAATGTTTCAACTGTGCGATGATCACTCCAAATTTAATATGCGCTCTGCACTCATTGTTTTGCTACCGGTAGAAGACACATGACAATGCTTGATAGATTGCATTCCCATTTTGACTTTTAGTGTCATCTTAAACCAAGAACTGATAATCTACGCCAGTGAATCGTACAATATTAAGTTGAAGTGGTGACATCTAAAGCCAGCAAACTTAGATACATTCCTGTAATATTACTAGAAATGGGTTTTTAAAGACTTTAATCTCAAATTTGACTTCTAATTTTAATTATCAAATTTCATTAAAAAAAAACTCGTTAAATTCACCCAAAACAATTAAAAAACTCACTAAACACACTCTTCCCAGATGTATTCATAAACTGCTGCCAACATTTGACAAGAATTAAAATAAAAAAAATAAAATCTCACCAACACCAGTCAGGCAGTCAACCATTTCATTGAAGAAAACTCTCCCTCAAGTCAAAGTCAACAAGAAGAAGATCAACGACAACGAATACGAGGGTTTTTTTTTTCTTTGATTTTCGTGAAAATTTTTCATTTCTACGGGATAAATTATTTAGCAAAAATAAAACTCAATTGTGCTTTTAAAATTCTATTCCCTCTGACGGAGAACAAAGAATGCGAATAAATGCCGCCGTTTTAAGAGAGTGGAGTGTTTATCGACGCCGTTGAAAATTCACTGCAATTGGTTTTCGTGTTTTGGCTCCTCCGTGGAAAAAAGAACCACAAAGGTTTGAATTTCTTACTTTCTAACATAATTCCATTGTTTTTGTTGAATTTATGGTGCATAATATTGATTGTGAAGGTTTCTTTGTGGGTGTTGCTAATGGAAGTTGGAAAATTTCGTGCTGAAAAGCAGCTGTGCGTGAATTTAAGGATTTTCCTCTTTACGACGTGCACCTCTCTCGCACCCGCCCATACTTCTTTGCCTAGTGTTGGGGCGTAACACCCCGTATTTTTTTATGTGTCATATTTTCTTTTATTTATTTTCTATTTTTCCAACCGTTGTGACCACTTACTATTTTTAGAGAGCGATTGGGCAATTTCATCAGTTTTACTGAGCGCATTTTGTATGTATGTCCGTGGGAGCTCCGCAGCACCACTGGAACAGAGGTCGTACATAGTTAGAAATTTCTATTTTCTTTAAAAAAAAACAAGTGCTCAGACTATGTAAAGATAAAACGCGAGGACGGTTAGTTACCCACTGTTTCTGGAATGAGGTGTATTAAGAATAATTGATTATTGTGGGCGCACATATCCGCTGCAGTTTGTAATGAGGTAGCAGGTGCTCTGGTGCTCAATGTAATGCATGAATTGTTAATGCAAACAACAAAGCTGCCTCCATAGATACGTGCAAATCGGCGTTCCCTTTTATTAAATCAGTTTACAGAAGTACCTGAAAAAATTTGTTGTTAATGTAGCTGGCCGACCAATAGCTTTGTATGGTCAATGCTTTGGGTAAACCCTAACCAGATAAGATACAAAACTCTCGAAAATTTTGAATGATTTGCCAAGGATGTTAGCAACAATACATAGTGCATACTCATCATCTGTTTGACACTAGACTAGCTTAGCGTTTATTTTAGTTTCCACAATGTATATGCAGTGCAAGAGAGCTTGTTGTGTCTCTAAGATGCGTGAGGGGCAACAATTTTGCACAGTGATTCCATATGTTCCCTTATTAAAGGCTTGCTTAGGGCATAAGTTCTTTGCAACGTCATGCAATCGTAACAACTTCCTGAAATTTAAAGCAGAATTCTGGAATGAGGAATACTGCGGAATCATTAGATAGGGGTGTGCCAAATCCAGACCACTTATTTGTTCTCATACAAGGCCAATCAAGTGTCGAATTATCTGTCTCGTCGAAGTCATACCAATCCTCTTTAATTTCCTTTTTTTTTTTTAATTTTCAGATAGACGCTGTGTGGGGCTGGGCTTCTGCCCCGCTGCGTTTGGCGGCAAATAGAATGGGCGATCCACTTTTGGGTGATCGGCCGCCTTCGCCAGCGCGTCTATCGCACACCTCAGAAAAGCATCCCAAGGTGACGCTTTCGGAGTTGAATCTCCTGAGGCGTCACCGTGAGCTGTGCGATGTTGTGCTGAATGTAGGCGGGCGTAAAATCTTTGCCCACCGAGTGATCCTGTCGGCATGTAGCCCCTACTTCCGGGCCATGTTCACGGGTGAGCTGGAGGAGTCACGACAAACCGAAGTCACCATACGCGATATTGATGAGAATGCCATGGAACTGTTAATTGATTTTTGCTATACGGCACACATCATTGTGGAGGAGTCCAATGTGCAGACACTACTTCCGGCAGCATGTCTCTTGCAGTTGGTTGAGATACAGGATATTTGCTGTGAATTTCTGAAGCGGCAATTGGATCCCACCAACTGTTTGGGTATACGGGCATTTGCTGACACACATTCATGCCGTGAACTGCTGCGTATTGCTGACAAATTTACACAGCACAACTTCCAGGAAGTAATGGAGAGTGAGGAGTTTCTGTTGTTGCCCGTTGGTCAGTTGGTCGACATTATTTGCAGTGATGAGTTGAATGTGCGTTCCGAAGAGCAAGTTTTCAACGCTGTAATGTCGTGGTTGAAGTATAATGTAGCTGACAGGAGGCAGCATTTAGCTCAAGTAATATATTTCAATCATTTTTTGTTTCGTTTTATTAATTAAGTTAATTTTCAGGTCCTCCAACATGTCCGTTTGCCGCTGTTAAGTCCAAAATTCCTGGTTGGTACTGTAGGCTCTGATCTGCTTGTGCGGTCTGATGAAGCCTGTCGCGACTTAGTTGATGAGGCCAAAAACTATCTATTGCTTCCACAAGAACGTCCATTGATGCAGGGTCCACGTACTCGTCCACGAAAGCCAACCCGTCGCGGTGAAGTGCTCTTCGCCGTGGGTGGATGGTGCTCAGGCGATGCTATCGCATCTGTAGAACGTTTCGATCCACAGACAAATGACTGGAAGATGGTCGCCCCCATGAGTAAGCGCCGTTGTGGTGTTGGAGTTGCAGTTTTAAATGATTTGCTCTATGCTGTTGGCGGCCACGATGGACAGAGCTATTTGAACAGCATCGAACGGTATGATCCGCAGACAAATCAGTGGTCTTGCGATGTGGCACCAACGACATCGTGCCGTACCAGTGTTGGAGTTGCGGTCCTCGATGGATTTCTGTATGCTGTTGGTGGACAAGACGGTGTGCAATGTTTAAACCACGTGGAGAGATATGATCCCAAAGAAAATAAGTGGTCTAAGGTGGGCACACAATGCAAAGTGTTTCTGATATTTATAACTGACAATTTTGCATTTTAGGTTGCTCCGATGACTACACGAAGGCTGGGAGTTGCTGTCGCTGTACTTGGAGGGTATTTGTATGCTATTGGTGGCTCGGATGGACAATGCCCACTTAACACTGTCGAGCGTTATGATCCTAGGTGAATAGAGACTTTTAACTTTGAAATAGTCATGCCAATTCTCTCCTTTATCAGACAAAACAAATGGTGTGCCGTTAATCCAATGTCAACGCGGCGAAAACACTTAGGCTGTGCTGTATTCAACAATTACATTTACGCAGTTGGTGGACGCGATGATTGCATGGAATTGTCGTCTGCCGAACGCTACAATCCACATTCAAATACCTGGAGTCCGATTGTTGCAATGACATCTAGACGAAGTGGAGTAAGTTCAGACTCTATTCATTCTCTTAGATCGTATGTGAATCATGAATTTCTATTGTTGTCTTTCAGGTCGGTCTAGCTGTCGTTAATGGACAACTATACGCTGTTGGTGGTTTTGATGGCTCAGCGTATCTCAAAACAATCGAAGTATATGATCCTGAAACGAATCAATGGAGACTATGTGGCTGCATGAATTATCGTCGTTTAGGCGGCGGCGTTGGCGTAATGAGAGCTCCGCAGACTGAAAATTACATGTGGTACGTTAAAAAGATACCATTCTCTCCTCCATTTCGATTCTGTTCTATTGGTTTACTTTCAGGATTCGCAAAGACTCCGTAGTTTAAGTGCTCCCATCTTTATAAAAAAAAAAAAAAAAAACAAATATATATATATATTCCAAATCAAAACCATTGCACACAACCAAACCGTCTTTTTGATGAAAAAAAAATAAAAACTTGAAAACAAAACAACGCAAAACCGCCAAAACGGAAAATGGTCTGTCTACCCGTGTGTCTCCTCAACTAATTAACTTCACATCCTCTCAAATGTGTTTCTCCTTCGTTCTAAGTTCGAATTCTTATTACTTAGTTTGTAACACCTTATATAGTTTATAATTTAAAGAGAGACAGACAAAGAGGATCCAGAAAAAAAAGAGAATAAATCTACACATAAAGAGCACCAATTTATGAATTGTATCGAATAGTTGTTACTCCAGGAAACCTACTTTAATTTGGTTTAAACATTTGTGTCCCTCCTAATATATTTGTATTCTCATATTTTATGTGTTTACATGTATTTTGTTAACAAATTTTGTTTTAATTTTTGTTGTTTTGGCTAAACTACGCGAAATACAATTTTACTATAGTTGGAATTTGATGTAAATAAAAATGAACAAAATAAGTTAAAATAGTTTAGTTATGAATAACATCTTGTACTCTTGGGAATATCCAAGGGGGAATAGACGTTATTTTAACCATGCATTCAAAGGGTCGACGAGGACGATGAAGAACTGCAGTTTGTTTGAGATGCTATGAAGAAGGACTGCAGCTGAGGGGTGACTTTCAGCAATATGAAGCCCACTTTGACAAATTTAGAACAAGACTTAAGTACTGCCGTCACTCACAAACAAACAAATCATCACTCTGATTAACCTCTCACGTTTGTGATTGAAGGTTTTGCCTCTACTTCGTTTTACATGGACAGAAGAGCTGTAACAATTTGATTTCTCGACTCGCATTTTATTTTAAGATTCTATCTGTCAAAGACAGATTTCCCTTATAAGCATGGTTTTTGAATGATAAACGAACGGATATTGCATGTTCCTTCCGTGAAATGCTGATACATATGTCGTTAGGACATTTCGAATAAATTCTTGTTAATCCCGATGAATATATAAATTTGTTCACACTAACCGAAACTGTCTAAAATTTGGTATCATCACTGATACAACTTCTTAGGACAAGCTATAAAATGTAACCACACTTTACATTAACAGTAAGCTTGCTAATATACCTTTTGACTTTTCCCCCCTTTTCTCCCTTATTTACTCTATTTATTTTGAAACTGTTATTATTTAAAGAAATAGGTGAATAATAATAAAATGATGAAATTGATGTGAAAAAGAAAAACAAAAAAAAAAAATATTTAAGTTAAGTTTTAAGTTAATTAAAAGAAAACATTTAACTATTATTAATACATAAATACATATAAATATATATTTAAACAAAAGAAACGAATTTTATTCCATGGTCAACGACCACAGGGACGAGTCTGTGAAACAACTTTCACTTTCCACCTATTGGCAGGTGCTGAACTTGCGAAGAAGCTTGTCAAAAAGGCAAAAGGCAATTTTCGAGAGGTGATGCTCTCGCGTGAGGAAGCAATTGGCGGAGTGTTTCACAACGGGGCGAGTACGCCATTAACTTGATCAACTCTGTGTATCGGTCAGTTGGTCAGTAGTAGAGGAATCGTGACGAAATTGATGCTAACAATGGTGGATGAGTGAGCCTATCTGGAGGTTATTGAACTTTTCTTTTAATAAATTTCTTTTTTTCTTTCTGATTTGTGCGTGACAGTTAATTATTTTCGCACTTTCATGTTTATACCCTCTCTTTGGAGGTGTTTATGTGGAATTTGGTCATTGAAGTGCAATTGTTGTTGGCGTATAGAGGTTATGAGAGTAAAACGAGCACATTGTTAAAGTTAAGATCGAGAATGCGTTAGTTACTGTTGGGACTTAGGGTGATAGGGTTTATAGGTTTTTTTTCGAGGTCAGGTGGTCAGTTCAAGGCATATGCATCACTTAGAGTTTTTTTTTCTTTACAATGTTACACAATGATGTTTTACTGCTAAATTACTACCTAAAATACTAAAATGACTCACCAATGTCCTGACGGAAGATATGCAACCCTCCAGCTGATCAGTTCCACTGCACTGGATGTCGATGTCACCGTCGACGCAGCAATCAACCAACGTCTTGTTCCTTCGACGATTTCATCAACCCTGAAAATGAAAAACCATTGTTAGAGACGTAAGGAAAAGATCAATTTGGGCAATTTGTGGTAGCATGGGTTCAATAAAAAGAGTAACGCAACAAGTAGAGGAACAGCATAAGATCAGCAAAAGTTTAAAACAAGACGTAACCTCTCGGGTACTGAAATAAATTCCAAGGTCTAACAAAAGGAATTTTGATAGAGATATGTTGAACTAGTAGGATGTTCGAATGTTGCATTACGATGTATGGTTTCCTTGAGGTCTTCGGGAATATCAACCGAGCAGGACAGGAAAACTGTTCCAGATGTGAACTGCCTGCCACTGTGTGTGCTCGAGAAGGGGAAGATATCGAAGGAAGTTGTCTTCACTATTATTAATCTTTAGGTTTAACTTCTCAGCTACATGTTTAGAGGTTCCATTTCAACTCAGTGTTTACCTTTTGATGCTGAAACATTCAAATATGCTTCCAAGTTCGTCCCCGTTCCACTCTATCGTCAATCTTCCGTGATAATTTCTCTTCTCTCTAAACACTTTATTCTCGCACCGTTCATCATTTAGTACCGCAAAAGAGATTTTGGCTATGCTTCGCCACATGTGGTTTAGACTCTTACCAAAAACAAAAAAAAAAGGTACGCCTTTGACCATGTTGACTTGTACATTATGTATTTCTTAAGTTTGCCTTTGGTTTCCCTTTCTGCAACAAAAACACCGCTTTCCGATATTAAAGGTTATCGGTAACGCATTTAATTGCTTGTAAATCAGTTTCGTGTCCGTTGTCTTCGTGTAAATGTCATTCGTCTTCTGAAAATTGTTTAAATTTTGCTTGATTCCAATACTGTACATAAGGTAGATGAACTTTGCTGTAAATATTTATTTATTCTAATCCTTTGCATTCGCATTCCACAATTAAATGCGTAGTTCCAGCGTCCATCATGTCATCTTCCATTTTTATTTCGGTTTTCATTTGTGTTTGCTCGAAAATGTGGGTTTTTCGACTAGCCTCTGGGAATTTTAGGAGAATTGATTGCTCAAATTAAAATAAATACACCTCTGATTTGAATTGAGAAAGGCAATAAAGGGCTGTAAGTACGATAGATAAGGCGGCATAAAAGTGTGTTTACATTGCGGAAGGTGAAGTTTGAAACTAGTGTAACGAGATTTATTTAAAGTGATAGCTGGGAATTGTACTGAGTTCATTAAACCCCAAGCAGTGTAATCTTTTTAGGATTCAATAGATTTGTATACAATACAAACAGGCATGCTTCAAGTCTCTGTAAGCGTGTACAATTGGTTGAGCTTTAGTTTCAAGTGGATGTAGATGTAATAGTTAGATAATTATGTCCCGGAACCACAGTCAAAGTGGTGGAAAAATCACAATAATTATCTTAGTGCTCGATGGCTTGATGTTTGAAATTCATGGAACAAAGCTAGTTTTTTGTTTACACATTTCGTATATTCTCTCTGTCCTTGGATAAAATTTCCACATCCAACCCCACAAAATCGATTTAAGAATCAAAACATCTTTCGTTCGTCATCCATACAAACACCTATCCAAACCCCCATGGGTATATTTCAAGATTCAACTGCAACCGAACTTTATGTAGTATCTATGACATTCCTTGTGAGAGTGTGTTAATTAGATTTTTTGCTACTCATCTTGTGCGCATAATTTTCGTTGAGCTTCAGGTCAAGAGCCTTTCAAGGTTTTCTTCGTGAACACGGGTAGGATCTACCTAAAGAACTTTGTTATTTTCTTAAAAGAAAACTTGACAAATTGGACTAGAGCTTTTTTTTTTGTTACCAACTTAGATGCTTCAGTAAGTTAGATTATTACGGAATATTAAGGCGCAATTTGTTTTTGTTGTTCTTGTTATTTTCTTTAAGACGGAATTTGTTTGGATGGGAAAAATGTTAGCCAAAATAGTTTCGAGGTTATTTGATCGGTAATAGACCTTGAATTTGTTTTAGGAGTTCAAATGCCTGTAGCGTTTTATGCTGATGAAGTTGATTTTCGATGCGCGTGGCATTAGAATGCAAACAAAATTTGCTAGATTTTTAGGTTTCACGTCAGTCTTCAATGTGTTGCGTTTAGTTATCGTTCTAACTCAAGGTTGAGTTGTCCTGAGAATTGATTACCATTTGGCAGTTATGTAAATAGATCTAGGGGTGAGCTCATTGAGATTGCTGAGAGATTTTCTTTTTGCGATTTTGAAGACTTTGGAGCGAGTTACTAGGGTCCTATACCAACAACTTATGTCTAACGAACTTGGTTCTTGCGCGACGTTTTGAGATCCTTGACAGTTTGCAAAAGATTGGTGTGAGTTCTTTGAGAGAGCCACCATTTATGGGCTATAAGGTAGCAGCAACGTCGTACCATGAGGGGATGGTGTTTATTTCTTAAAGAGATAGGTAGGACAGTGGAATCCGTTTACTAACGGCTTTTAGTGACGAGACACAACATGTTTGGTTTGGATACAATAGAAAAGTTAAGATTTTCGTTTTGCGCGTCGTGCGGTTAGAACGTCGGTCCCTTGATCGTGGCTTTATCCGGATTATACTGTAGTTCCGTCTTCAGTAGACGATAATGTTCCTAGTCTTGATAAGGTGAATAGAAATAAGCCACCCCCAGTAGTTTTCAAGTCAAGTTGTTTGATCGAACCGACTTACTCATTCTTCAGTCTAATTCGGGATGTCGACTGTAGTTTATAGCTCGAAGAATGTCCTTCAGCCCGAAGAAAGTCATCAATATGATACTTTCACCGTCATTTGTCATACAGGCTACCAATGTCATCATCAAAAAGCTCTTCATTCAAATGTTTGAAGTATTTTCTGCTTATCCACGTGAAACTGTATTTCTAAAAGTCCCCAACGATATCAAAATCAAGGTTACAGTTCATTCCCCTCGCTTGCAATCACCACAAGCTGTTACGTAAAATCCGATGAATAATTTTTCTTTGGCATTTCGCTGTTCTGGATAAATTAGAGAACACATTCGAATCCATACAAGTCGGCATTAACTTGACCCATTAACACAAGTTGACTCACCAATTCCCGCGCAAATTAACACAAATTCTTCATCCTTATCGATCGTACTCACGAGGCATATTTATCCCTCACCTAAAAGTCAAACCACACTCACACAACAAAACCTAAAGCTTTTATGATAGTGAACTTCACTTGAAAGCAAAATAAACTGCATTCAACTGCGAGTTTTATTGCTTCCGTCTTTTACTGTGTTTATGTTTTCATTTTTTTTTTCTCCATTCCCCTAGTGCCCTAGATTGCGAAAATGCTGTGCATGCAATGGAATACCTACTACGGGGGGAGGAGAAAAGTAAAAAAAAGCTCTCTCACTGCACACATGTGTGTAGTTGTCGTCTACCTCAAGGTCACCACAATTGCAATGTCATTAGCTTTTGCCAAAGAACAGTCGACTAGCTAGGATGATATCATTGCTATAATGCGCTCTAGGTGCGATATATCTATCTGTTCAGGAACTATCTAATGATCGTGCGCAAAAAGAATCGATAAAAAGAACTAAAACCCCCTGACAGTGTGTTTCTCTCTCTCTCTTTCTCTCTCTTTATCTCACAAACTCACACACACGAGTTCAACGCTCATTTCGAGGTCAGCAATAACCAACACCACACAGGCAAGGCAATTGTGCTCGATGCTTGCGCCGCGTGTGCTGCATACGTCACACGTACACACGAAGTGCATTCAACCTGCGCTGAGTGGGACAGTTGACAGGTGGCGGTGGTGCAATTGAAGAGGAAACCCAGTGAATGTGGGTTATGTCATCGAGTGTCGACTGGTCGACAAGGAAAAGCGGGTAAATAGGAAGGGAAATGTGATAAATTCAGCGTCATGGTCAAAGGTAAATGAACTTTCGATGCACACAGCACTAGCACATGTAATAGAACACAAGAGGAAATTATCAAAGTGGTGTACAAACATGTGGTACATGTTTCTCTTTCCCTCTCTCTTGAAAGCATGCTTGTACTGCGCTGCAAAAAGCTTCGATTCGATGAGATTAAAAAAAAAAGTTTGTTTTGTGCTATCGATTTATTTTGGAAGTGGTTGCGATTGCAGGAGTTCATTGACACCTGTTAGGTAACATATCATTCGCAATGTGAATGTTTTGTAGGACTACCGAGAGCATTATGTTGTTGAAAGTTTATAAAAAGGGTTAGGTTATGTATGTACTTGTCAAGTATGTTTAGGGAGAGCTTTTTTGTTTTAGTTTGATGTATCGGTCAGTGTTCCTAAAAGATAACACAAGTGTTTGATTGTTTTTTGTATAATTATCGAGCCTTGTGTAGATGATCAATTTACAACGACATGTTGGTGGGTGGGTGGTGAGCTTACAAAAATATTAGTGAAGAAGTGTTGTTACTTCAAAAAGATGATTCTACACAGCTGTACCTGTTCACAAAAGCCCTCTCTTTAAGGTTAAGCACGAAGTCGAGATTTATCAAATATGGATGCTCTTTTACAAGGAACTAATCGTTCTCTGAACATCTGAGTAGAGCCTCACTTACTTATTTAAGTTGGCGCTTTAGTCTGGGGGCTCAACCAACAAGCGTCTTCAGCTAGTAGCCTCCTGTTTCACACGCTTAATTGGTAGAAGTCACCTTCCACTTGCGTGAGCCACCTGAGTCGCGGTCTTCCTCTACTACGCCGTCCCTCGAGGGTAGACTCGAAGATTTTACGGACCGGAGCATTTGTGTCCATGCGCTCTACCCACCTCAGTCGTTGGATCTTCACTTTTCTGGATAAGTTGGATGTCGCTGTACAAACCGTACAGTTCGTCGCTGTGTCTCCTTCTCCACTCAGCGACGGGACCGAAAAATGTTCCTTTCAAAACAGCCAAGTGCTGTTGAACTTTTGAAAGATTGTGCCTCTGGTGTTGACGTGTGAGTTTTGCACAAAGTACACACAATGTTAAAGAAATCGCATGATAGCGCGTCGCCATGCCTAAATCCTTTCTTGACATCAAAGGCCTCGATGAGGTTCACCAGATGTTAGTAGAGCCACACACTGTATATTGCCTACGCTCTATCGTGGGATGTATGATACAACAAATTCCAGCGTGATCCTAACTTAGTTTGTTAACTATTGCATGTATTTGTATCCGAAAGATTGGGTTGAATAGAACGTTGAAAAATTCTCCTCGCGCCTTCTCTCGTTCTCTAAAAATCCCCATCTTGAGCATTTAGTCATGGTTAATAAGTTGCGGGCTTAGTGGAAATACAAATTCTAAAAGCCGGTTACTTGTTTTAAATCCCACTCCGATGGGAGCCGTCCCTTCTAAATTGATGTTAGCACATCCTTAACCCTTATCCTCTGATGTCTCGTCTATTGCTTCTTCTTAACAAATTCCTATCTATAACCACCCTACCTCTATACCAAATAAATAACATGTGTGCAATATGGCCTTAAACCCAGTCATTCACCCTTTAAAACATTTCCTATTAAAAAAAAAAAAATTAGCAAACACGAGAAAAAGCCCCTAGGAGAAGCTTTTTTTTTTAAACAAACGATCGAGTTCAAAATACTCTACTACTTACAATACAGAAAAAAAAAAGCAAAAAAGTTTCCAACTTCTACGACCTTGCAAACATACACAACAATAATCAGTTAATCAATAAAAATACCCCAAAGATCATTCACCCCTACACAACTATCACACAAATGCAATATTGATTTTCATTATTTATGGGTCACTAGACCAATGTGCGTCAAGTCAACCCTTTGTTATAGTTCTAGTCACAGCGTCTGCACTCTTTTTCCGGTATATTATGCACTAAGAATGTTATTTCTTTATTACATCCCTTCTAGGAAAAGCTTTCTAATCAATTATCACCCCAAGTCAATACAATTACAAAAGCATAAATACCAAGAACAACACCCCCGTCCCGAATCCTAAAGTGCATCGCCGCCGCTACAACGACGAATCGTGCTAGATACTACGGTTTAGAAATAGAATCTAGTAATCGACAAAACGACACTCACGGCGTATAAAAGCTTTACAGATGTTTGGACGTGCTATCAGTCGGTGGTTAGCCATTAGAAAGGCGACTCGGGAGAGCATTAGTCGAAAAAAGTTTCGTATAAAGAGAACTTGCCTCAATTTGTTAAGCAAAATGTCTTCGGAGGATCTACCAACGGGTGTGCTGGACGCAATCAAGAGGATTGCCATCAAGAACAACTTTGCGAACTACACGGTAGAAACGAAGCCGGTATCTGGTGTTGGGGAGAATTCCTACGGGTTGGTATTGCAGGCGAAGATCGCAGGTCCAAGTGCATCGAAAAGTCCTTTTTTCTGTATTGTCAAGATTGCCCCGAAGAATGCTGCCCGTCGGTCCCACATGAGAGTGGTGGACTTCTATCATCGCGAGGTTTTCATGTACGAACACGTTTTTAAGGCGTTCAAACAGATCCAAGAAGAAGAGAAAATCTCACCGACACAAGCGTTCAATGCTGTACCGGAAATCTATTTCTCATCACTCAAGGATCGCGAGGAGTTCATCATTTTCGAGGATCTTACTCAAAGCGGATTCGTACGAAATCAACGAAAGAATTTGCCCAACTTTGAGCTGACTGTATCGGCTCTGAAAGCCCTGGCCAAGTTCCATGCAATGTCTTTCGTCATGCAAGCCAAGCGACCGAACGCCTTTGAAAAGCTCGTCAACGAGATCCGATTCAAGGATAATCTATTCACGCCAACCATGGACCAAGTTACTGTCGAATTCGCCAAGAAATATGTTCGTCTGACAAAGTCAATGATTTCTGATGACAAACATCGTCCGGATCAAGCGGAACTAATACAAGTTGTTCAGATCTTTGAGGACAAATTCAAGGAGATCGCTATGAAAGCTATCAACGGAGGGGAATGTGCACCGTATTCGGTCTTTTGTCATGGGGACTTTTGGAACAACAATATTCTTTATCTTTATGACGTAAGTACGAAGAGGCACGAAGTGCGATTTGTTTTGAGATTTTGATAATTCCTTGCCTAGGGTAGAGTAGTGCTAACCTAGTTTTTCATGTGCGCATCGACGCAGCAGCCTTATCGCGAATTAGTTTCATGGGAATTGTACGCTCTGAGGGGCAAATATCCGGATCAAACTAGATGCGTAGGTGTGTTTGAGTGTTGCTTCAATAAGACTATTGTTTAAAACGCAATCTAATCTGTGCTGTGAATGAAAAGACTAATCGTGTTATCGTAGCGGCCTGCGTTTCTTATTTAAAGACGTGTTGCCTTTAAACTAAAAATACTTTTTCAGTTGATTAGATCTAAAACTGTTTCTTATTTCATTGACCGGAATCTCAGCATTCTCTTATCTCCCACTGAGACGTAATAGTTAGGGGTAGGTTAGCAAACTAATTACTTCGGATGATGAACCCATCTTATCTCAACCGTTGTGCCTGCGTTTACTAATTCGAGATTCATTTACGATTACTTACAGAAGAACAACGCACCGACTGTGGCAAAGCTTATTGACTTCCAAGTCTCGCGATACGCATCACCCGTACTAGACATTGTACACTATCTCTTTGCTTGCACTGAGAAAGATCTTCGCGATGCTCACTTTCCGGAATTTCTACAAGTCTACCATGATTCTTTGGCCGATCACTTGCGACTCTTCGACTTGGATCCTGAACAAATCTTTCCAAGGGCAGTACTAGACAGTCACCTGAAATCGTATGGCTCCTACGGCTTCTGCATGGCGATATTTTCCATTCCATTCTTCATCAGTGATTCAGTTGACCTTCCCGATTTAGACGAAGTCTCTGAGGCGATACATGAACTCTCTTCTGAAGGATCAGACACTGATGAAAAGAATTTAGAGTCAAACAACAACGATTCGGAAGTGGCAACAAAAAGCCGAGTTTTGATCGATGAGTATGAAATGCTGAATGAGAAAACAATTCCGGTGTTCAAGAGTCGTCTGACGGGTATCGTCCTCGATCTGTTCAAGTACGATATGGTCCAGCAATTACTTGAGTCGGATAAAAAAAAATGAGAAAAATGCCATAAGAAGGATTGTGGAGAGTGTCACATGAGGCCAACAGTGTTAGCTTTGCTACATAACAATTTATACATACGTACCTTACCGATTGTGTTAACAGTATTGTAGTTAGGTGTTCCAGTGTTCAGTTACAATTTTATTCTATACACGTTCTTTTATTAATTATATTATACATTATACACGAAAGTAAATTTTATCAAATAAAACAAAAGTTCTTAGCTTTGAACCAACCACCTTTCGATTACTAGTCCTAAATGCGCATTTTGCTTACGCAAACGCATTGTAAAAGCTTTAAATAAGCTTAAATTAATCTGTAGCTATTGGTCGTTGAACTCTTTGTTTACTAAACAAACGCCACTTTGGAGTTCGTCTTATCAACACCTGTTGGTCCGATGACACACATTATTTCAAGCGTTATCACATGTGCGTAACGCACAATAGCCTAAAGTTTCGTAATCACTCAACGCGCAGAAAGAACATGCCTCCCATAGAGGTGATAAGGAACAAAAAAAAGTTTATCATAACTTCAAAACATCTATTATGGCCTCTACTGTGAAAGAAGCTTTACTTAGTCAATCCAAGAACCCCCACAGAATACAAATGGCAGACCATTTTGTGCTGCAACCATTTTCGAAATGGTAATGTGAATTGATAGAATTGTGTCTATGATAAGTGTGGACCAGCTCAAATAAAGATGGCGGTGGTGTTAAGTTTTTGGAAGAAATTTCCATCAAATGCACGATGGATAGACAAAGAATTGTCCAAAGAGAATCAACGTCACATTGGCTAGGTTCCCCATTGCAGCAGCCGAAGAGAAGAGTCTCTAATCAGGACTGGGAACGTGGATTATAAAATTGAAAGTTTCACTTTTAACAAGCGAACTCCAGGCAAATGAGGATGCAAAACTCTAAGACAAAGGGTAGAGCCAGCAAATCGTCTAAAGAGAGTTTGAACGACGAATTAACGTGTCAAACTCTGTGATTTTAAACCGTCACATGGGAGTTTCGACTAAAGACTGGTCCATGCCCGTAAACCACCCTTTGGGGGTGGGAGACTTTTAAAGCTGAACCTGGGCCTGTGTCAGTAACAGTTTGGAATCGCCATCCACTTAAGCCACCTTCCATTCTCAGCCCCTTTTTTCCCACGGCACCATCGTCTTGGGATTTCATCGTAGGAAGACTTCTTCAGTCTGTCGCCTTTCTCGTTCGAGGATCCTCAGTTGCGTCATGATTTGTTTCATCCAATCACTTTCACAGCATTCCATGTCCCTTGTCTGTGATTGGGTCATGTTTTCAAGGATTTTTGTTTCCTCAAGCTCATTCCTTAGTGTATGTCTCTCTTGGCTTCGAAACACATTTTCTCCTTAGGATACAAAGCGGACTGTTGGGGGAGTTGTCGTGCCTAAAAGATACGCGTGAAAACGCATTACGTACAAAAGAAGTCTGCTTCACCATGCTTACGACATGTCCGGGATGAAGTGGTAAGTTCCTCGGTCTTTGCTTGAAACCTTCCGTCGTTGCTGTCATTTCGTCATACAGTTTGCCATCTCCAGTACCTTTAGTTCGTTGTCTCAGTTTCCTGGTTTGACTTTTCAAAGTCCACGGCTCCAGAAGTAGTCCTGAAGTCACACAAACTACCACATCTTATGGCGTAGACCCGTAGAGCACCACAGCTGTAACCACTCTGGCCAAGAGCCTCCTTCGATTGTATCACGGTCCTTGTTCACGGCCGACATGTTATTTCAGTCTGTTGTCGCCCCTTCCCCACCCCCTCAGACGTTTGATGATTTAATGGTGCAGGAAATCGAATTATTTTCACTGTAACCCTTATGTTGTTGTTTGTCAAAAGAAAATTCCCCCGGTATTACTCTAAATTCCACAGTATCATTGAAAACTAAAAACGTCTCTCTCGAGCTTGTTATTTTGTTTACCCTCTCAAGGTTCATTCAACCTGACCACTCCCCCACATTCTAAGATCCTTCGTCAAGATGTATATGTATTTTTAAGAATTTTCTTGGCCTTTAAATTCCAGATACTTGTACCTTTTTTTTTCGCCCCCCAAAAATAACGATACAACCACTACAAAGTTCATCAATATTCCCTTTCCAGCTTCACTCATCGATAAGGATAACAAAACAACAATAAAAAAAAAGCAAAATCAAGAGCGACAAAGAGAGAGAGAGTGGTGGTGAAGGAGAAAAAAAAACAACATCCTTCATAAAAATCGTCCAACTGTAAGGTCAAACAATTTCAGACACGTTTTCCACATCAGGACTTCTTACACCACCACCATCATCACACCCGATGGACTTGCTAAAAGAAGGAAAACACCATGCCATACGGATAGTCGATACCTTCAATTTAGCCAGAGATAATTAAGCTCAAGCATTTCTCTAAATTCCTTTCAGGTGTTCCCAAAAGGTTGGAGAGAGCGGGTAGCATTTCAACGGCCGCTGGACAATAAGTCCGGAAATGTCGATGGAATCCGTTTTAGGATACTCCGTTTCGGTAGTCCTTTTTTGTGTTTGTTTCGCTCCTAATCCTCTTGGCAAATACAAAAGTACACGGAAGTAACCTTCCTTGCGAAGGAATCCATCGCACACATAGATTGTTGTTTTCGATTTAAAGGTGTTGATTGAAGGCGGTCCAAGGTTACTTGGAGGTTTGGATGGCTTTTCTTTCGTAAAATTTTCTCCTTTCACTGTAAAATGGAATTTCTTAATTATCCTCGAATGAGTAGAGATTCCGCTCGAAGGGATTTCACTCTAAGAAAGTCAGTCATCGTGCTTTACTTCGGTTTCGGTTTCTTTTTCTTTCGGATGATGGGTGGATGGTGGTCGATCCTTCTACAGGATGATGAGAACGATGATAAATTAGGTTTTCGCCTGCTGATGTTGTGTTCAGTTCAATAGCTAGACGACGAGAACACTTTGTACACGTGGCACATACTCGCAGTATGTATATGTGTGTTTTTCCAGTGCGATTTTTCGGGTGAGGCTTAAAATTTAATTTAAAATCTTCTCAAGAAATGAATGCGTCTGTCATCGCAGAAGGTACACCGCACACCTTTTCCTTATGTTAATGGGGTAATTTAGAAAATTAATCACCTCTGTCGGAAGCATACACGTTCGAGAGAATATTTTTGCTAGATCATTAAACATTTCGGTTTCTTCGGTGCTTTGTGTGCGTTTTCTTTTGGGGGGGGGGGGGGGGTGGTGGTTTCCCTTTTAGTTGTAGTAAAAGTTAAGGAATGCGTTGATTTATTGCGTGTCGTAGGAGGTGTGACAGTTGTTGCTGTTTGTATGTTTGCATGCGTGTGCATCTGCTGGCAATACGTAGTCTTATGTATGATTCTGGGTCGTTGAATTCTTAAGAAGGGCTTGAGGTGTGTCTCAACAAGTCTCCAAATATGCATTCAAAAAGAAAGGATAATCATCTCCTTGCTTAAAGCTATGTTTTTAGGTTAGAAGACATATGATTGGTGATTTTGTTAATAATTGTTATTGGTTCCGGAATTGTTAACGTTTTTGAGATACTTTTTGAGTTTGGAAGCGATTTGCTTACCTTGGTATGCAAGAAATGACAAGAAAAATGTAAAGGCGCAGCTCAAGCTGAACATTAAAATTGAAAATGAATATCTTCCTAGAGGGAGGACTTCAATCATTGCGACCACTTCACTTTGCCCACTGGAACACATTGACCGAATAAACATGAGCCATCTGGTCCAAAGAATCTGCGAATCGAAACTAGGCGAAAGGTGGCTTACATGTGAAAAAGGATCTCAAATAATCTGCAAATCCCGAACCAATCAGCTACGGATTAAGCTGGAAGGCAGAGTAGTCAATCCCGGACTGTCGTCTACAGTAAAAGTTAGACTTTGACTCAGATTATCTCACATAAGCTCCAGCCTAAGCATAATAACAATCATCCCCTTAAGAGATGACTGGGTTAGTGGAGAGGCCAGCAACTCGAATAAAATTTCACTTTTCACTGTCGAGTCGGAGAAAGAGTGGGCTCCGGAGTCTAGTCGCTTATATCTAACATAGTCCGGTCAAGAAGACCGCCGAACCAGGGTAGTGTGTTTGAAGAGGAATTCTTTGTTCTCGCCGAGGCAGCTCGAGAATGAGCAGCGAAGCTAGTCTCTGGGAAAGCTTTTGACATTAACATAGCCAGTCAAGTTGCTTGTAAAACTTGTAAAACATTGTTGTGGCGGGCTCAAAGCTTTCATCGTGAATCACAACGTCACATTCTGGAGGACACATTGACATCCATTGGAACAAAAAGTCGAATGGGTGAGCCAGGAAGGGTTCAAAACAGAACCTCATTGGTCGATCACGCAGTACTGCCACCCCTTAGAATTTGTTATATCCACTTGACATTCCAAGACAAGCTGAGGAGGGATGGAACACACTCTCATCATGCCGTATTGTCTAGTCTCCCTAAACAAAACTCTTAACCAGACAAGAACAGGGCATACTCTTGCGCTAAACAGATCAAACTTAGGGATAATCACAAGCCACCAATAGGGCACACCTTAGAAGAATGCGTTTAAGTGCAAGACGATTTATGCGTCGATACAGACGTAGAAAAAAGCACATATGACTTCTTTTTTATAATTCACTAGCGCTAAAGGGGTTATGAATACCCTTGTGATGCTATTGACACAGCGCAGGTGGTATTAGGTTTCAGTCTTTTTGCTCCGAGGGTGGTGTCCCGAATGACTGAGGAGAATTATTGGTACTGTTGTCATTGCTTATAATTCACAGTATTTCTTTCGAAGATCCCGATGTAATTAATACGATCAACACTTTCAAGTCATAGGACCAACCTACTGCCAGTGTTATGCCAATGCAGTATAGTTGACGTCAACTTCCTTCCCATGCGAATGCCCCAGCCTTTACAAAACTAGAAAGACGGCCCTTGGTGAATGGTACTTGAACAACCTGTCCAAGAGGCCACCAGAAACCATTCTAAACTTCCTTACGAGATGGTTAAGGGAGGTCGACCGATCAACTTCCAATCCAGCCATCTCAAGCTGGACATAAAACCAATCAAAAGAGATTTGGACCGCCCATACTCTCACATCAACGTTGTACAAATGTCAAGAAACAACCAGAACTCGTGTTCATTTAAATCCCAAAACTTTGGATGCTATTTTAAGAGCAGTCCATTAAAACCTCACTAAACCCATAACTTTCTTAGAATTCCTTGAAAGTATCCCGCCAACAAAATGATTTCAATTCTACAAAACTGAAATTATTTCAAAACAACTTCCGCCACCGCCGCCGTTTCGCCCATCACCGTGTTTCAAAAGAACAAAAGTATCAACTAAAACAATTTTGAGAAATTAAAACCATTATTCCGAGAGCAAGCCGACCCGGTAAACGAAGTTCCACACAGAACTGTAAAATAAAAATAAAAAATCAAACAAAAAAAAAATGAATAACCTAACTACAAACATTTATCTAATTTCAAAAGTAATTAAAACTGGAAGCAGCTGCAGACTAAAACTGTTACATGCAGCACTGGCAGCGTAAGAGAGCTCGCTCAAGAGCGAGTATAGGAGCGCGTAGCATGAGTATGTGAGAGTATATATGCAGGAATTCAATTCAGGTGCATGTTTAATTACAATTTATTCTGTAAATGTAATTTATTTCCCTGTGTACAGTGAATGAGTTTCACTGTTGTGAAGTTTGTGCAAGTATGTGAATGCGAAACTTTTCCAACAAAAAAAAAATAGGAAGAAGGGAACTATTTAAATACTCACAGAGTGCACAGTGCATTGAGTGCTGTACACACAGAGCAACAGGATCAGGGATGTGTTCACAATGGGGTTGAAAAGTTATCAGAAGGCGGCTGCATTTTTTTTTTTGTTCACATTACTCACACGTGTGTGTTAACAACTTAACTAATGAGGGGAAGTTGTTTGTAATTTGAGAAAGCTGACGATAGATGGGGGTAGTTCTGGTGGGGGTGGGCTTGTCAAATGTATATTCTCGTGGGTGAGTGGTAGAGTTTGCATCGAGGATGCGTTTGATTATGAATTGTAACACTTCACAGTGGACAAAGAAGGAAAAAAGCAGCTGACAAACTAAGGAGGGGAAGTGGTTTCGGTGTGGTGCCGATACAGCGAAGAACTGCAACTCAAAAGCAGTTTCAAAACGAAGCAAAGTTAAGCTATGAATGGGTACCAGGACACAGAGGCATTGAAAACAATGAAATCGCTGACCAACTAGCTAGGAAACATTCTTCTGATAGATAAATCGGTGCCAAACCTTTCAACGGCATCCCATATTGGAAAAACGGAACCACTTGTTCTATTGGGATAAGATTCATAGACCCAGAAAGGCCAAAAGGATCATCCCCTGAACAAAACTATAAAGAACATCCTTAATCACAAAAGGGACGATTTCTGAAATCTTGCCAGCTTCCTTTCCGGGCACTGCAGCTTCAGTTATCAATTACACAACCTAAACACTGTTCAGGAAGCCAAATGTCGACTTTGTCTAGCCTCTGGAGGAAGATGAATCAGCGGAAAACACACTGATTGAGTGCATGGCTCTCTACGTGCATTTTTTCTCAAGGAAATCCTGACACCTGAAGACATTAGAAACGCCTCGACTGGAAATATCCTCATCTTTCTAAGAAAGATCGAGGACCTCTTAGTCTAACAGGATCCTGGCACAATGGATCTTCTAGGTCGCAGGGCGAAATTTGGGAATCGACTTTATTCTGTGTTTACGTTGTCAGATAACCCAAGACCCCAACCCTCTCCATTCTAGTTTAGACTTGTCTTGCCAAAGGGTGACCGCAATATGGTCAACGATTCTAAAGCCCTTGGAGCAGTTTCAAACTGACTACTGAACTCGGATTCTACAGCTGAAAGGAAGAGTTAAACAGTTGACAGTGGTCTATAACAACGGTGCTGGGCGCCTTAACCGTGAGAACAGCTTTATGATGCATGCAACGAAGCAAAAGAACTACTGATTACGAAAGTTGAAAACCCAAATTGCGATCGAAGCTCTTGTAAATCTATTCATAGCTCCATCCCTTGTCCGTTGATTTTTCAGCAACACTCTCCTCATGTGTGTGAGTTGCTTTCTCGATGGCATCGCTGTAGACACAAGAGAGAACATTTCACTTGAAAGTTAAGTTTTGTGAACATTTTCCACGCACATACTCGTAGCAAAGGGAAAAGTTTCGGCGTTGAGAGTTTTACTCATATGGTTGGCTATCAACTCTACCGCCGCGCCGCAGCCGATAGTTTGTGAAGCGCTACAAGAGATGACGGCAAAAAAGATGATGATGACGATGATCGGATGTTCTACGCAGAGTGCCAGTAACTCGCGGAAAAACTCGTTAAAAGTAATTTTCTTCACAACGCTTCACCAGCGAACGAGCACCCTGGATGCACACAAGGAAAAATCTCGAGAAGTAAAATTCTTTTGCAAAGTGTGTTGCCTGCTTCTGATGCTGCTGTTGCTGTTGCAAGACTCGTCGTTTTATGGTATTCAGCAGTCAACTTGCACACGAGAGGTAAGACGAAAATAATTCCCGCTGAATGTTGAAACTTTTTGATTGTAATGCTTCTCGCATTGTTAAGCGCTAGGATAATCATTCATAATTGCAGCGCTTTACCGACGATGCTTTTGTGTTGTGTTGCCATGCGAAAGATGTGTGTCGTATAGGTGTATACCTGCAGATGATGGGCGATGACTACGATGCACCACCACTCACACCCACACCCACAGTCTTGTCGGCATGGAGATTTTCGCACATGAAAAGGGAACTTTTCCCTTCGCAAGATAAGTACTTCTGGTAATAGAAAAGGATAATAAATGGGGGAAGCTCCTGAGCTAGGAGTGTGTTCATACCACCACTCTCGCGAAAAAAAAAAATTCAAACTTTTTCCACAGCTAAGAAGGGAAAATACAAATTCCACATATCAAATATAAACAAATGGGATAAGGATGGAAAAAAAAAAACATAAGATGAAGGATGTGAAAGGAGATTTTGGAAGCTGCGAGGATGCATGATCTGTTATCCCGGCAGACACCTGCTCTATTTCTCATCCATATTCTATTAAATGAGCGAAGGGTTTTGCTTATTTTCCTTTTACACATTTTTTTCCATTTTCTGCTGCTGCACGAGGTGTGTAAATTTATCCTTAAGTATCCTAGTACCATAAGCTTTGTCGACGTTTGCTTGTTGTCGCTTCTTGTCGTCGACAGATAGGCGGTGGCACTGCTGCTGCTGCTGAGTTGGCGGCAATGGGGCGACCGGAACTTCGTGGAAAGTGTAAATTTATGAATAAACATATCTTTGGGGAGCTTATGGGTTATGAGATCCTGCGGCAGGTTCAGATGTGTTTACATTTTGGAAAGTCTTGTTATTCTTAAGAGCACACTATGTGGTGCATCGCTCATGAAAAGGATTTTTTTGGTTTTTCCATTTTTTTTCGGCGAAGTTAAGAGGAAAGTGTCAGTGTGATGGCAGTTGTTAGAGGAGTGGGGATAAGGGACTCACGTACATATATCATTGATGGCAGTTTTCAGAAGTTACATCAGAAACAGAAGGTGATGCCTGGATAATTTGTAGTTTATTATGGAAGAGGATATGCACATGGTGGACTGGTTTATTATTCATTGGAAGCCGCGTTGGGAGTTTTTTTTTAGACTAGTTGACAAGCGAGGTAGCACTTTGTCCAGAGCTACAGAGGAGGCACAATGCTTGGAGTCCAATATTTGTATTTCTAAGCTCGGTTGAGGATCCTGTTCACATTTGCACTCGTCATGAAAATTAATTTCTGCAGTTCAGCTGCATGGATCATCTAATCTGAGGAGATACCTAATGTAGGTTAGAGGAGAGAGAACCCTATACAACACTCTCAGATAAGTAGAGATCCATTGTGATGCCTATTAGGGGGAGAAGGTATCTCTTGCTCTCAGAGCAATTCCTAAAGCATTCTCCTATTGCCCTAGGGTTTCAAACCACCTTTAGGCTTTAATAAACCTTCAGATGCCTTAATAAGTACGCCGCATAGTTCTCCGATATCCTGGAAGAAGGGCCGTCCAAAGGATTTATGTCCGAAAGTGGGTTGTTTACTCTTTAACTTCCTCGTCTCTATAGCTCTTACAAAGATCATCCTCTTCCAAAAGAAAGCGCACCGTATTTAACCATGGAATCGCTCCTAAAAGAGTGGAAAGGATTCTTCTGTCCTTCTGCACCAGTGAACTACGTTCTTACAGGTGTCCATGGGGCTCCATCTTCTGTGAGAGACCAGTTCCCTGCCTTATGCTTAAATTTACGTGGCGGGACTTTTATTGACTGATCAGCTTAGTTCAGATCCTTTTCTTGCCAATTCAACAGCTTTCTCATTCCCTGGTATGATTTCATGTCCAGGGACACAATTTTTCCTCATGCTGTATTGCAAGCACACCAAGCTCTTTGCGACAGCACCTTAGCTTCAATTTTACTTGCTTTTAGTGCTGCCTGGGTGTCGCGTGGTATTGCTCTCATCACAGTCACGGGGAGGAATTGTCACAACCAGGACCACCACCTAATGCAATCTGACAGCGAAATGAAGTGTTCTTTTGATACTTAAAGGATGAAGAAGGGAAATTAGAACACATCTTCAGAGTAGAAACATAGATGGTGCTAAATTGCTGCTGATTCAGATGGTTGAACTTCCTCGCATTAGCACATCCTTGACTAAAGTAACGTTTGAATGATTAAAACAACCAAATACACTCGAACTCTACGAACCGAATTCCATTTCGTTTTAAAACAAGTCCACTCCCAGATTTCCCACACTCCTGCATCACACAGAGATATATTGACGTGCAGATCCTGCCGAAGGAAATTCATAGCGCACGCGACCACCCACTCGAATTGATTTGATGTACACTGTCAAAATCGTCCCAAAATTCTTCTGCCTCTGACAACACAAACTATTTTGGAAGACTGGGAATTTTCAGACACCGCATTCTACATCGGAAAATTTATTCCACTTAATTTGTGGGTATGTGTGTTAAAGCAAGGACTATGCTTGTTTGATTTAATAGAAATCCTTGGAGTGTTACTTTAATAAGCAGAAAAAAAAGTTGAAATTCTCTGAATTACTCCTTTGCGTTCACACACACACCGAGTTTTGTTGACGAACAGCAATGAATTTCGTGCCGAGGTCCTTTGTGTTAATTTAATTGAGCTAATTACGAACACGAACAAATTATAACGCCATCTTCCGAGAAAAATACTCAAATAAAAGGATTTACTTGCGCTCGTGCAAACACCAGGCAAAATTGTTGCGCGCTCTCTTTTACTCTTGCTCTTTGTCCGTGTACACATTACCTTTAGGACTTAAAGAAAGTGCCAGGAAAAACAGAAACACAACAACAAACAGAGTAAATTCGAAGGATAAAGCTAAAACAGAAGAATAAGTTGTATAGAGGTTGAGGGGAATAAAGGATTCGCCTTTCCATCATCATTATGCCGGGAAGGAGATTTATTCAAATGGATATTTTTTTTCTTGTGAGTGTGTGTCTGAATGCAACCGTGTACACAAAAAAGAAAAAACCTCCGGTAACTGGAGAGGATAACGGACGAAGACCAAAATAAGGTGAGCAAAGGAGCAAAATAAAGGAAGGACTTTGTAGTTTTCTCTTGTTAGTTTAAAAAGCGAATAAAAGTTTTTAATTACCCATGTCGTCGTCGTCTTCGTCGGCGCTGTCGTTAGTTTGTCCTTTTTAGCCTGCCCTGGGAGTTGTGTATAAATAGGAATTCAGCGTCCTGGCCCTTCGGTTGAATTCTCTTTACAACGAAAGGAGGAAATCTTAAGGACATTTCTTTCTTTCATTCGACATTCCGCAATGTTTTTTTTTTTTTTTTTTTGTTTGTTCCTAAGTAGGACTTCGACGACGAGTCTGTGGTTTCCCTTTAGTTGCCTTCTTCGTTAGGAATAGATTTGACTTTGTTGGCGCTGAGATTCTATGGGCTTTGGTAGGTTCCTTTATGACACGGTGCCGGTAGATATTCTGTTCCTTTTTATTTTTGTCTATTTTTTTGGGGGAAAAGTTTCCTTAATTACTGTTTGCTTTCAGTGGTTTGCTTAACTCTTCTCATCTTTTGAGAGATTTTTTTGTATTTTTTTTTTTGAAAAGGGTTGAGACACGACGTCGTGTATGGGGTTTACTGAGGCTTGCAGGAGTCGGAAGTTTACTTTTTGATTAGACGACTTTTGTGAGTATATAAAATCTTGTTGGCTACAGTGAAAATCCTTACTAATAAGTTTAAATGCTTGAAGTCATATGGCTGAGTGTTTCCTGTGCGGCGGGTTTGGGCTTGTTCAAATCATCGATCGTCTGTTGCATCGATTGGGAAAATCGTTTACAACTTTTATTCGCGATGATTATAGCTTTGGACTTCGTAGTTAAATGAAGAAGAGTTTTGAGACTTGACTGATTGAAGAAAGGGATTATTGTGAACAGCTAATAAAGACATTGGTAGGTCTGTTGAGCGCTTTTAAAAGGTCGGCAATAAAAACAATCAAGGAAGAAGAAAGGGGAGTGTGGACATACAGAGCAAACGGCTGCTCTAACTACCACATCACGCAGTTCCTGTCCGGTCACGGCAGCTATCGGAAATGCTTGCCTCGATTCGGACATGATAGCTTATCCCTCTGCTCAGACGAAGAAGAAGGTACCGAAGACGCAGTGTTCTATTACAGGCGTTTCCAAAAGTCGAGAAATGACCTTCTCAGTCCACGAATACTTATGAATGACAAGGTGTACTCGGAGTAAAACTGGACAAAAATCTGGACACTTGTGATAAATATGCAAAACGAGCTTCGATGGCTTGAGAAAATAAGGCGTGAAGCCGCATAGCATAAATGCTAACCAGCTCCGCAAAGTAGATTTGAAGGCAGTCCCGAGGGGAGAGGTGTTGAAGTGTGTAAGGTGTTGGATAGTACCTAGGCGTATCCGTGACACAGATTATTGAGGTTTGCGAATGGTGCATGCTAGTAGCCCGGGTTATAAGAATCTTCCGAAGAGTCCACATCTATTGGCGCATAAAAAAAAAACTATGTATGAGAGCATAGCCTTCTCTAACTAGCATAAGCACATTTCAACATACATATGCTCGAGTACTTATAACAAGTTCACCTAAACCCCGCACTCAATGATGTTATAACACCAAAGGCCGCCGTAAGATTGAAGCCCGCTCAGCCTCGCACCTCTTTTTTTCGACTTTACACCCTCGATTCAACTCTTTTTCCAAAGGACAAAGAGGTTGCGCCAACGGATGTGGAATTTTCTAAAGATACATGTAGACCGGGCCACTTGCATGCACGATTCGCAAACCTGAGTACTCGATTATAGGAGTGCGCCTACGTACTAACCCACACCCTCACTCTTCAACCACTCTCCCCGCGGGACTACCGCTAGGCATTACATTAGGACATCATTTAAAGAATGTCGATAGGAGGGTAGGTAGAAGTGGTTGAAACTGGTTAACCTGCCAGATACACAAGTAGTGCGATTTGATACCACAACTCACGTGACCTGGATGTTGATGGGCGTAGCTAAGAGTGTAGTTTTCAGATCCATCCTGTAGAGTTAAGAAAATTGATAATGTTGCAGAATTTCATGTTAGAAATCCCAGAAAAAGGGTTTTCCAAGAGTGCGCTGGCAAGTGTCGGGCAATCACTGAGAAAGTGGAATTGCGTTTTCTTTTCTTGTGAATTGTCGCAACTACGGCAGTGGGGGTTGAACGGGATGCCTAACTTGGCAGAGTGTGGACCAATTGGCCAATGGCCCGTGCTTATTGCTGTAATTCGTGCTGTCTCTATGCGGTTCCCACTGATTAGGTCATTCTTTCTGTTTTTAATGTAGGCGGCTCAAATCTGTCTGGATGTGGTACAGGTTGCAAGACTTTTCTACTTGTTATTGCCATCGGTTTTCAAATTTCCTTTACGCTTTAGTCATTTCCTGAAGCTCTCAAAGTGTCGGAGTTAGTATTTCTGTGTTCTTTTCTTGTCAACCTTAAATTGTCAATACGCTCATAGAGTCATGTCATGTCATCATTTTCAATTCCATTGGACACTCCGAATAAACCAGATCGTCTACGGCTTCAAGACCCATGGGTTGATTCATTTATAACAACTATTCCATCATGACTGTTTGAAAATTGTTGAAAAATTAGTTTTGAAAGGTCGTCCACAACTTAGTTGTCATCACTCAATTATTCAACCTCACTGTCTCCATCCACCGCACACATCCATATACACACACACATACAACTCTCACTCATCTCTATTAAAGGACAATAAAAAATGAAAATATAACAAGTACTCTCATCTTAAAAACACATTTGATACAATGACTCCTGTGTCCCATGGGAGCCATTCTGTTCCATCATAAAACGTTTCACTTCATGCATTCTGCACGCCGTCGTCGACGTCGACGCCGACGCCACCGTGCTGGCTGTGCTGTCGAAACTTCCAATTCCATTCACATTATGTATAGACGTACATAATTACATTACACAAGAAAACAAACTTTTGCATTTAGTCATTATTCTGTTGTGTGCTATATCCTGCTATATACCGTTATCGTTAATGCATTGTAATAAACAATAAAACTGGGAAAAAAGTGTACATCAAATGAAATTGGCGGCGAACTCTGTTTCATATTTAAGAGAGCGAAAGAGAGAGATCAAAAGGAAGAAATTAAATGGCGTTACGCCCAACGGCAAATCCCTGACAACTGATCCATTTGCTAATTTAATTTTTATTTAATATCCTTGCAGTAGCAGCTGTGAGATAAGAACTTTTATTACGTAGTTTGTCGCCGATGGTACTTTTTTTTGTTTTTTTTTTCAGGCGCGCATATGAGAGAGACAGAGGTGGGTTTACATATAAGACACGTCACATTTAATATTATTATCCTTACACTTTTGCCAGTAATATCCATAAAGTTTCCACTTATCCTTTATCTTTATGGCAATTTTGCACACATATATTCATATACATTGCTGCACTGAACAATGTACGTAAGTATATCCTTGTAGGTGCAGTGTATAGGGCCAGTCAGACAGAATCCAACCAGAATCTGTTCTGCAGCGCTCTTGTAGAGACGGATAATGATGATGATTATAACAACGGTGACTGGTCCGTGGATGGGGTGGGTGGGCATTTTATGCCAACTAGGAGGCTGTGCCTCTCCATAAGTGTTATTTTATGACATGCACATAAAAAGCGGATCATCATCAACAACATTGGCAACAACTACTAGACTTGAAGTTTGCTTAAGCAAATCTCGAACAGTCTGTGCGAGCTTTAAGGGAATTTTGTTTTGCTAATTCGTGACGACTTCAAATTTGAATGGGGATATCTCGGGCGTATACGTGATAATAATATGACAGTCAACCGGAAGTCATAGAATGTCAATGTGACAGCAACTGAATGACAGATGTGCTCATTTCAATAACTTCTGCTGCTTTACTTTTGAAGAGTGGTATTCCTATAAGGATACAAAGAGAAAGCTTTCAAAACTGTATGTACTTAGCCCTAGAGTACAAGGCTACAGTATAAATTCTAACCTTTTAGGGTGATTTGAATTTAGAAACGTTGCAGATCAGTTGTTTGCCCTGGCTTAGTAGTTTGAGCTCCAAAACTGTATGTCCCTTCCATTTGTGTGCAAAGTATAACACTTACAACAGGAATGGTGCCAAAAATCTAGCCCCTGGCTGCCTTTTGGGCTGTCCGTCCAAATATAAGACGAAGAAGAAGTGTAGGCTGATGGATAACAAAGCTCATAAATCATACCGGACATCGTCACAACTAAAACCTACAGCTGATCAAAGTACAAGTTCAAAAATCTTGACATTCACAGGCATTCAAATACGTACTAGACTGTGTGGGTCTTCCGCTTAGTACTTCAAGTATCTCAACATTTCTAAAAGGAGCAACCAAAGGCATTACTTTTGCTACACATCGTATGTGCAATGTGCATCCCCATGTGGTATCACCTCATCAGCTGTCTGCCTATCTGACTGTCTGGATGAGACTGACTTGACTTTGGTTAAGCACCCACTCGACAAACAAACACACACATGCACGTTTCAATCCTTCCACCACCCACCACCGACAGAAGCTACCACAAAATTTTCACTTGATTACCCCCATTACAACTGTGCAATTAAATGCACTGCTGAATATTTGTCCTCGTCGTCGTCGTTGTCTTCGTTGTCGTTGTCGTTGTCGTCCCAGACAGATCAACAGTAAACGAAAGCGGGGTTGGAACTTGGAAGCCACCATCAGGCCGAAGGAATTAACTGAAATGGAGAATAATAATTCTCGAGTAATTCGTCGCATGTTCATGCATGCGTCCAATGTACAGTGTACATCCACCTACATTCTCGGTCTGAAGGACTCATATATAACGGAATGAATGGAGGAAGGTAAGGATGTTGCAATGCATTGTTGTTGCTGGCAATAAAGCATGTTATGTTAGCTCAAGTAATGTGCAAAACAGCTCGCATATATCACCTCTGGAGAGTTTGTGTGTGTTTGTGAATGCACTCCTCGGTGCTCGGAAGGGGTCGGATTCAGCCACACAATGTAGTCAACTAAATACGAGTACGAGAACGAAACTGTGTATCGCAATGGCAATGCACAGGAACATGGGTTAATTTAACTAGTCAAGAGATATGGGTTTGGTTTGTGCTGCTACGTCGACGACGACGACGACAACGCTGGAGATTGGTGCTCGTCGTTGTGTGCGCCGCTGTGTACTGTTTTATTTATGTGCTCTTTGCATTTGAATTGCATGAATATATAAGTTTGGATTCTTTTTTTCGTCACAGTCGGCAGCGGTGTTGTTGTAGTTGCAGCTGAAGAAGGCGAAGACAGAAGTAGAGAATAAGAATTGCAATTGCAAGTTTATGAATAATTTTGCGAGAACCACTACCGCAATGACTGGTAATCTGACAGTGGTGAGGTGAGTTCTCATAAAGTTCTGCACTGGTGAGTAGGTGGTGGTGGTGGTTTCGAGGGGGCAAATGTCATTTTATAACGACAATGACGTTTGGTATGAATGCCGCAATTTTACCAGAAACGTAAGTTATTCTGTCTTGTTGTTGTCTATTTTTTTTTCCTCTAATTATAGGTTGGTGTTGTCACCCTATAGGGAAAAGCTATGATTTTCGCTGACATAAAGGACACTTTAAGTTATTCCAGTTTGTTATGGAACTAATTATATGTCAATTTTCTTGTCGCAACTGTCAAAATGACAGACAATAATGGAATATTCAATAGGAATTATGAGTTGGAAGAACCGAACGACAGATGGATGTCAAAGAGTGTCACACCAAGCAAACGAAACATATGTAGATGTCACACATGAAATATACTATGAACTAGGAATAACTGTGGAGTTGGCTATTAAGTATTATTATTAACGAAGGGCGGGTGGTACTTTGAAGGAGTGGCGAGAATTTGTTGGTCAATCATTTTGAAGGCGGATCCAATTGGAAAGGGAAATTAGACAAATTAGGTTATGATATAGAATTCTGGAAGAAGTATACAGCCCTCGATCTTTTCATAAAGGAAATGGTCGCGAAAAGTGAGCTCCGGCTGACCTTTGAAAATAGGGTGTGATACGTCACCAAGCAATCACCAGATGGACGAACATTGAAGCCAGAACTGACTACTACACACTTATTCCTGAATTAAACCTGAAACCTCGAGCTCAAATTTCCCTTCAGAGAGAGCTGGGCGGAAGGAGAGGCTGGGAGTAGTTTCTAGGATCTACGCATCAGAACCAAGAATCAAATCATAGCAGCGTGTTCCAGGCGGATATCGCGAGATCTATCACAGCACACATTTCCAAGAAGATTCATCGACATCTACATAAACAGTCAAGGAGCCATCAAAGTCACCAAATCCACAACAAACGCTGCAAAGTCGAGCTCATTGCTAGCCACAAGATTACACTCATTTGGGTCCGGAAACATAAAGGCGTCCATGGGAATGAGAAGGCGGATGAACTCGCCAGAATGAGTTCAGAGATGGATCTTATAATGATCGATCATCGATTCACCATTGGAACTCCAAAAGTCCAAAAACTCGCGAATGAGAGATGGTGTGCACGACAAGCAGCACCTCAAGGAAGCTCTGGATAGAACTTAATAAATGACGGACTCAACAGAAGTCTCCTATAACTTCTTTTAGGTATTATGACAGATCACAACCTGCTGGTGGTCCTCCTAAAGAGAATGCGTTTGAGTACAACGCATCTATTGTAGGCGATGACGTGACGTAGACGCCGAGGAGGATACATTCCACCTTCTAAGACAACCATTGGAGAACACTTCTTCAATGATCTGGGCGGATTGTCAAACAAGTTACCGAAAACCATCCTTAAATTCCTTCGGAACTCGGGTTGGTTCAGGGACGCCAATCAACAATAGAAGTCCTTGTTCCATCATTTCAGGTATCCCATACCGAGGCGGTACATTATAAAGTGTAGCCAGCCCTACAACCTAAAATGTATAAAGGACTTGACTTGAAGCTGGCAGACCAATCTAAAGAAAGAGTTCGACGAATTTTGGTTGACTGGCCTTCGAAGGTGAGTCAGTAGTTCATTGTGAAGCAAATAAGCACACCAAATAGTTGATTTCGAAACCTTAAGGTGGGTGGTGTCGCTAAATTCTCCCACAAGATGTCTTTGACTATTGAACAGTCCAAACGGCAAGAATATTACTTTGATTGAACAATGCCGTGACATCTGCAACCTTTCGCCGAAAATTCTTCAGCACATCATCGTCCCTCACACCTACTGATTATTCCCCCAAACAGCTGGATTAAAACACTTAAGCCGTACACGTGTTTCCCATGGATAAAATCCACTTATCACTAAAAGTATCCCCACCTCATGAGGATCATCCAATTCTGAGATACTCCACCAAAAAAAAAAAAAACACCCGCTCACTTACACACCAAAAGGAAAAAAATAAAAACCTATAGACGCCTCGGAATTCAATTCAAACACAGCCAACTGGCTACACAGGATAAGAGAAGCTCATACTAATGAAATTAGATTGACACGCACTTTAATTAAAATCCGGACACAAAAGTTATTGTTAAATATCCTGTAGCAAAGAGTGTATTAATTAAATTCCATCCGATTGCCTTTCCCGTAAGCTCTCAAGGACACCAAACAACACACATACCTCTATATACAGTGGAGAAGACCATCTCTACTATGTAAGGTGGATGGATATTTGTCGTCCTTCCACCATTCAAACTAAATGGCAATAGTTTGTTGATGCCCCTTAAGTTCGGTCCGTTCTTACTCTGTGTTGGAAATTCTCTCTAACTCTCTAACTCTCTATCTCTGTCTCTGTCTTTGACGTAAGTAAATAAACATCCTTTTTTCTCTATTTTTGGAAATTGCCAAATTATACACAAAAAAAGCAAAAAAAAAAAACCTAAATGAGTGTCCATTAAATGCAGGAAACAACTCTCCAGAGCACAAGGACAAACACACACACCTATAGGTATACATCCATGCATGCACACGCACGACCCTGTTTACGTTTACGCTGAATGGGATTCGAAAAGATTGTCATTCGCATGCCAGGAATAAATTAACCCATATTTTGCCTTTGAGTCTGTTTGTTTTGGTTGTAGTTGAATGCTTAGGTATCAATTTTCATGACACACATTGGAGGGGGGGCATAGAAGTGAATAGGAACCAGGGACAGGGGTGGTCCTTTTTCGTTGATGGCTTTTAAAAGTTGTTTTACTGTTGAATATCGTTGTTTTTTTTTTTGCTTTGGGTTTGAAACTGAGATATGAACTCCTTTTTGTACGGTACACCTAAGGTCAGCTGATAAGTTTTTTGTTTTTTTTTTAGAGTGAAACAGAGCTTGGAGCAAGGTTGTCGGGATTGCTAATGGGAATAGGATTTTTATTGACGAAAAAACATGACATTTAAGGAACTTAATCTAAATGGTCAAGAAAGGGGGAGACAATATGAGTTATGGAACAAGAATAAATGGAGCGGGGGATAGAGCCTGTAGCACCTTTCACTTCGACTGTCGCATGGATGGTACTACAGCGAATGGTAGGAACACTAGTTAAAAACAGAAATACGTCTTCCGAACCCACTAAGAATAAACATCAGCCATCCGGTCCAAACAATCTGCGAATCGAAACTAGGTTGAAAGTGGCTTGAAAGATGGTGGTTATGGTGTAGTGGTTGCATCATCGCTTGTTCCAGGTTCGAATCCCGATGTAAAAAAAGTCAACTCCACTGCATAGGCATAACACTGGCAGTAGGGTGGTCGTATGGCTCGAAAGTGTTGATCATACTAATGACATCGGGATGTTCGAAAGAAATACTGTGAATTATAATCAATGTCAACAGTACCAATTATTCTCCCCAGTCATTCTGGACACAACCTGAGTTACCTGATACTACCTGAGTTTCAAAATCAAGACACCAACACTAGCGCTGTGTGAATAGCATCATAAGGGTATTCATAACCCCTGTAGCGCTAGTGAATTATAAAAACGAAAAAAATCCTGAAGCAACTAGCTACGGACAAGGCTGGTTGGACAAACAGGTCAACTCCAGACTGCCGTCTACAATAAAAGTTAGGAACCGACTCGGATTATCTCACAGACAGGAAAGGCTTCTTATTATTACCATAGTGGCAGGCGCGCCAATAGGCTGAGTCTCCTCTATAACAACTTTTGGAAAAGCTGTATGTACGAGGAGGATTAAGAAACAATTCTTCAACTTCTCTGTACGAGCTCGAAGAAAAGCTTCTTCCACAATCTAAACGAACTGCCTGATACCAGCACAGGCAGCCTCCAGCGCTTCATAGTTAGTTCCGGCTGGTTCTGTGCTTCACAGATCTATGTGGTATCACAAAGGACCTTCTCTGCTCTAAGTGTGACTGTATGCAGGCTTCCACCCTAACCTTACTTTACATAAATCTTTCTTGTTTGTCTTCCCTTCCAGATGGGACATTCCACTCTGGGGGAACACAATGTATCCGTAGGGATCCGAGTGAAGGCTGCATCATACAAGACGCAGTCACTTCTCTTTTTTTTCACTCAAAAAAAAAGCATAACGAGACCATCGGTCTGGAACTTTCTTTTTTTTATAATTTAAGACTCTCCATCGTCTGCTATCTGCCAACACTGCATAATCAACTCTTGAAAACAAACTTTGGCAACCGTTTACCAGCTTTGTTTCCCCCATCGTAGGTACCACGTGAGGCGCATCGACCCACTGCGGACTTCCGGAACCAAATGAAAAATCTCCATAACTGTTCATTTATCAAAATTTAATTTATAATCATTGAAACTTTTCGACACAAAGATGGATAAAATTCAACTTTTTTGCCTTCATATCCTTTCGCACACATACTCTCGTGTTCCATGTGTTATCCTGCAGGATATAAACTTTTACTCGCATTCATGTACACAAACAAACTCTAAAGCAGTTAGTCCTTACATTGATGGATGTATCCGTATTGTTTTTCACAATGTCTCGGTCTTACTGCTTTTCGGGAGCAAAATTGTAGAAAGAGCGTGTGCAATTAAAAAGGGATTATTTGCAATGATTAATCGGAACGGAATTTCTTGTTAGAGCAGCAGCACAGCTCCTTTATTGAAGGGGGATTATGTTACAATTCGTTGTACCATTCCGGGGTATACTCGTTTTACGTTTTCCTCGTTATGTACGAGGCGTATTTCCCTTTCCCGATGAGGTAAGGATTAAAGCTAAGATGTGTTGGAACTGATTTACTTAGAAAAATCAAGCGAAAGAAAGAAGCGAAACGGTGGGAATGGAATTAAAAATCGCTTACATTTCGAATCGATTTAATTGGTTTAGTTTAACAGAGAGACAGAGAGAGAGAGAGGGAGAGTGGGAAATTTGAATCCTTGAATCCTTGTGCTTTGAATAATTTCGCAATTTGCTTTGAATCTCGTTAGTTGAAAGTGTTTTTGTTTGTTCTTATTTTATTGGAATTCCAGGATGTCAGGATAGTTTCGGGAGCATTGATGGTGTAGGAAAACGATTTCAGTTTGAAGTCAAAGAAAATACTTTCGAAGGACATAACAAATTGTAATTGTTATCGACTTTGAATTTAGGAAAAAGTGATGAGATTTCAAGGTCATTACCTATACCTACAGAACGTGACAGTGGCTACCTTGGGCTCTGCTCTCACCGACATCTCATCAGAAGTCAAACGAAGAATTACTCTTGCCATTAGAGTAGGTAGCAAGGCTCTATTCCGAACAACTAACTTAACCCTAGTCATCTGAATCCTTCTTTAAGCCGTTGAATCACACACTCAATTGAAATCCTTCGTAAGATATTCGGTCTCGTTTGCGCTGACGGGCTTTAAAGGAGAAGAGTCAATGACAAACTATTCGAGTTTTCTATCCATTCCATGCAAAGAAATCATTGCTGGAGCAGCGCAGGGCTCGATCCTGGGACCTGATCTCTGGAGCATCTTCTACGATGGCAGCCTTCGTATTGAGATACCCGAAAACACTTTTCTGGTATTGTATGCTGATGATATTGTCGCGGTGATTACGGCAAGAGACGGGTTCTTGAAGGAAGAAAATGGTTTAGGCCTGGCCATAGAAAAGACCGAAACAGATGAAGGATCCCGACTATCGTCGATTTTCAGCGAAGAACGATGAAACTCAATTTCTCGCAACAGATACCGTCTGTATCTGAACTCAAACTGCGAAGGTCACAACGTCGCTAAGTCAGCAAACGAAGGGCCCTAATGACAATTTGTCGCGCCATTCTTCTGTATGGCTGTGGGGTATGGGCCGATGCACTGCGGTAAGAGAAATACAGAAAGCAAATGGTCGCATAGCTCTAAGAATGGTGTCGGAACCAGCCATCCTCGAAGTCTCGGGAGAGACCCCTATCGATCTCTTGACGAAAAAGGAGAGAGAAAAAGGAGAAAGGAAAAAGGAGTCGAAGTGGGCACAGAGGAGGCAAAAGAGCTCACCAAAGAGCAGTGGCAAGAGAGATAGACGAGGTTGATCCTAAACGTTGCTGAAGGGAAGGGACGGGAATAAGATGAAGTAAACTACTACGTCAACCAGTTTCTAAGCGGATATGGGTATTTGAACGCTTAGTTCAGCTTGTCAGTAAGGTGACTCTCATGTGAAAGACACACTTTCTTCGTCTGCAGCAGGTGGGAAAATTAAAGAAGTGCGGACAACATAGACGCAAATATGCGAGCGAATATGCGCCTCCATACAAACATCACTCAAAACAAATGAAAGAAAGACGAAGACGAGATTATACAAGCCTAATGAAAGACTCACCTCTAACAGGAGAGAAACATGGAAAAGCTGGTGTCTAGCGTTCGCACTCTGAAATAATGCGAAAGAGCTTCCGGAGTGGATGGTGTGAAATTGAAGAGTGGTTAACGTCTTACACTACTTTGACTAGAGCGGGACAGCTTCTCGTGCCCATAAATCGACATCGACCTAGTTCCGCGTATAAAACGGCCTGCAGAGTCTTTGCATCTGACCCAGAGAGACAAGTTAGGAGAGGAAAGCCTTGCGCACCTCAATAAACTAGGAGAAAGGCCCGGCCTTGTCGGTTGAGACCCAGGCTCACCCCAAACTATAAGGACACCTAAGTAAGAAGACCTTCAAAAGCCAGTTACTTGGCTTGAAGACGAAAAGGTAAACGTTCCAATTTTTGTCGAAGAAATCTGGTATTCCAACCAAGAGGAGTCGGTACCCTCTCTTAAAAAATCAACTCGTTCCGTGAGAGTGTCACAAGGCCAATAGCAGTGAAAATGCTTTCAACCCAAATCCGGTTAGCGTCTCGTACAGACACCTCCTGTTTATGTACAATAATTTCCGACTTTTGCACAACATCTTAAAACATCAACGAATCCTTTTTTCCGCACGAATAACAAATCCCAAGGACGCTATGTCGAGAAGGGAGGCTTCTTCCAAAAACTTCTTTGTCAAAGGTTAATTCCTAAATTGGATACACAAATCCTTTTTTGAATCAGAAAATTGAAAACTTTTTTGTTGTTGTTGTTTTGCTTTGCTGAAAACGGCGTCGAAAGTAATTAATTCAAGTGTGCAAGGACAAAAAGGATTACAAAAAAAAAAAAAAACAGTCGAAAACTTAATAGCGTTCACATGTAGCTACCTGATGTGAGTTTTTCTTCCTTTTTTTCAGCTGGATGTGTGTGTGTGTGTGTGTGTGTGTGTGTGTGGGAGGAGATCAAAAGAAATTTTCCTTTTTAATTAGGAAGCTGGGATTCTTGAACCAGCATCATCAACATCTTGAGCTTTCATAATATTCTTTACTTTGTGGCAATACCACCTGAAGTGGCATATGTGTGGCTTGATTCGGTTCGAGAAAGTCCCACCATCATCAGTCTAGAAAGGATTAGGAATGCTGCAACCATACTATAGTGAGAATAAGGCTTTTTGGTAGTCAAATAAATAGACACACTCATAATCCGTGTGTGTGTAGGTGTCTTCGCTTGACTGGATTAGAGACAGAGAAGTTGGTTTGTCTATTTGGCTGAGCAAAGACTTTTGGTGTAATTATTATTTATGTGAACGAGGTGGCGTATACAGAGAGCGACTTAAGTGGTCTGGTGTACCAAATCTATACGAGCAAAAAGAGGATGCCATAGAAGAGTACAGAGTACGTAATGAAGAAGGACCCAAAAGAATTTGTCTGTGTGGGAGAACTCTGCTATTTTCTGAAAATAAAATCATGTGTTGAGTGTTTGAGTCAAGAAATTTCAAGGATGCAAGTTGGAATCTATCGGTTGACTAGTAGGCTTGTACTCATGAAGCTACCTACCACAGTTAGTTTTCCACTTTAAGATGAGAAACCCATCCTCAGTTCAATTTCAAAATTGCGTTTCAATAATAAATTCTGAAGAACCTAACCTCCAACTCATCCACAATACGTGTAGCTATTGTGAAACGTGGTTTCACAATATCCAGGCACTCATTTTCACATTTAACTCGAGTCACAGCAATCCAAGTGTCATTTAGCGAAAGAAACAAAAAAAAAAAAAAAAAAAATACAACAATTCACCTTCACCTAACCTACCCAACAAATCATTTTCCAAAGCATCCACCAAGGACACACATGCTTCACCATTCCTCTCTTTCTTCCATCACACAGGTGAGAGTCACGATATATTATGTTACGCAACAAAAAAAAAAAACGGGAAAACAAACGAATCTCATGCGAAAAGATGCAGAAAACGACTTGGCATTATGGCAACGAATATTTTGTACAAATAACCGTAAATTTCCTTAGCTGTGACACCATTTCTTTTGGTTTTACATGCCAAGGACATGTACTCAAAGTCCTGGTTATTGTATTATTGATGTAGGGCGGTAAAAAAAATTTTTTTCTTCCGATGTAGTTTCGAATAATCTCCATCTTTCTTTTTTTTTGTCGCTTTTATCTACAAGTCGTGACCCAGGTGGAGCAGGTGATATTTCGTTTTTTTTTTTGGTTTGATATCCGAAAAGGATAAAATACAAACCCTCCCTCCCTCCCCCTATGTTGACACGTATCCAGCGAATAGATGTGACAATTTAAATATTGCCAGCACCTCCTTAGTCTCAACGAACACATCCCACCCGTTAACCCGCATCGAAATGTCATTGATTTTGTTTATCTGGCCGTGTTTACACAAAAAATCCATTTCCTATGAAAAATCGGAACTCAAGTCGTGATTTTTCTGTGGTGTAACACGATACACAGTCCATTGGCACTCCCAACTCCAAGCCTTCTTCGTGGCTTGCAGCAATTACCAAAATCTAGGGCATGTGTTGTACCAACACTAAACGCATGTCTTGGAAACTTGTTGCAAATGTCAAAGAGTATAACGGGTTGGGAGTGCCTCCGTCGAGCACGTGAAATATCAACTGAGAGTTGCAAAAAAAAAATCGACAAACACACACACACAAGAGATGGAGTTGCAATCTTTGAACACCTGCTCCGAGAGAACAGGGAAGACTCGATTGGTCATAGGGGGGGACACACCACTTTAATTAGAGGAGTGTGGAGGAGCACCAATTGAATATCAAGTGAATAAATAAAACTTTGATGGGCTTACGACGACGAGAGAGCGACGCATTATGAGCACCACTGGGCGACCCATGGTAATGGTAGTTCTGCATGCAATCGGTACGGTGATGGTGCACTATCGAGCACTTGAGGTTGCTGGCGCTGTGCATAAGGTTACACGAGATCTAGAGTCTGGTGGTAACCAAGGTGCAAGTGCGAACTCTATTAGTTTTGAGGGCATCCGAGAGTGATTTATGGCGCGGCAAAGTGGTACCGGTGTGGCCTGTAATCGAATTGGGTGAATGGAGATAAACTTGTGCACTGTGTTAAGTGAGATGTGGTGGGGGGGGGGTGTCTGTTTACTTTGTTCTTTTGTAGCGAGGCGTGGGAAATTGAAAGATTGTCTGAGGGGAAAAGTTGAAAGTCGAATCCAACGACGAAGAAGGTTGGCAAATGGCTTCACCAATGAATTTTCCCTAAGAACTTTCTTGAAGCCTGGCTGGAACAGTTTTGTCGGATTCTTTTCCAGATCATGGAAATTAGGGCTCACATTGGTAGTTTGGCAGAGAACTGCTTGAGAGAGAACGATTAGCCTCGGAAATCCAGGGGTGCAAGATTGTCTGAGGGGAAACGTTGAAAGTAGACTTCAACGACGAAAAAGGTTGGGAATGGTGTTTTCGGATTCTTTCCAAGTTTATGGGAAATAGGGCTCAGGTTTTGCCATAAACGTAGTTTTCTGCTTAAAAGAGAACGATTAGCCTTGATTAGTTTAGAGGTAAACGATGATGAAACTAAGTTTGTAGTACATATAGTCCTTCGACAAAACAAGGATCGATAGCTACTCCTTGAAAATATTGAACAAATGAGAACTTCTGACACAGACTAACCTAAAAATGATTATCAACAGCAGTGAAACGATTTTTACATAAATGAAGTAAATTTTTACAAAAGCTAAAAGAAAAATCGAAACGTCTTTTCCCTTGAATACCCCTAAATACTATTGCCTGCCACACTACCCACCCAATTTTATTAGTTAAGTGCACCTTGAGGATACTCTTCTTCCACTCCCAGGTTCACAGACAGCTGACACCACTTATTTGTGTTGCCCTTACAACGGACGACAAGGGAAGGAGCGTGCTCCATTTCGGACACTAAACCACAATTTCCTGTAGCACGAAACTCCATCCGGTAGGTAGACGGACGTTGCGCCTTCCATCTCATTTAAATTGCCCACTATCTTCCGAAACAGAAATTTCCATCGTCGTCGTCGTTTTCGCCCTTCGAGCGCACGAAAACCATGGAAAAGTTGTCCGTTCCCTTCCTGTGTGTTGTATTCGTTTTTGACTGCTTGCGCTTGGGCTTGCCTCTGACTGTTGTAGTTGAAGGAGTCTCGCAGTCTCACTATATTCATTTGGGTGTGTGTGTGCGCCCGTAAAGTTGAATTTCGATTTGAAGATCCTATCGCGCAGATGTTTAATTTCTTGATAGTCACGAATCTGTCGTTTGTTGTGTTGCTTTATCGTTTTTTCTCCCTCTCTCTTGTGTTTATGTCTTGTTGCTGTGTTTGACTTTTTCTTCATTTTTTTTTTTCGGAAGTTTAAGTTGCAAACTAATAATCAAAGCGAGGAGTTTATCCATTGGATCCATCTCCTCTGTTAAGACACAATAGATACACAAGTTCCCATATAGATACGTTTTTGTGATTTTCCGCGATCATGCAAAAATCTCATAAAACTAATTTTTGTCTTTCCATACAACACATGCAATATCCTGCTGGCTGGTGGTGCCGCTGCATTCGGTTACTCGCCGTCGTCGCCTCTACCTCTCCAAACCCCATTATGTTGAGGTTAGGTGTGCCCCGCGTGCGGTGGCTGTGTGGATATAGAGGTCTCCTCCAGCATGGGCTTCTCTGTGACTTCCAATAATTTAATGCTAATCTCTTTTCGCGTATAAAATAATGATAATTCAAAGTCAGGCCATAATGTGCTTTCGGGTTTTTTTTTACGGTTTGTAGCCTTATTTTTGTGCGACCGGGGGGCTGTATAATATGGCTGCTGTAGCGCGGCGGGAAATTGTATATCTAGATGCGGCTGCAATAAATTGCATTTTGCAAAAATCGTGACCAGAAAATGTTAGAGAGCCGAGATACGGTTGAGTGTGAGATGAGGCATACGGCATACCGCATACAACATGCAGAGAGTGGAAGAGCCTCAAATTTTATTGTCGCACTTGGAATTTATAGAGTTCTGAATTTTGGTTAACTGTCGTTCTTTGTTTTCTTCTGGGGCCAAGGGGAGGGAGACATTTTTTTTTTTTTGCGAGAGACAATTTATTGTTATTATGTTTGTTTCGAGGGCTTACGTGTACAGCAGGAGAACGATTTGGATATTCAGGTTGCTTCCTTAAAGTGGCTTAAAACAGTGGCTGCTTGACATTCGGCATAGATGGGTATCGTGGGGATTAAATCTTTTTTCAGGAAGGTCGGTGTTATGAGGCTTTTATATGCGTTATGGTTTCGTTGTTCTTTTCGCAAAGAAAACAACTTTAAAGAGCCTGCTGTGCCACGGGGGATTTCAAGGTTGAACTTCATGTTCCGCGACACATAAACTGAGATCAACCGACATTTTTTGTTATCCCTTATCCCTTCGCTTACGACATCATTTCTACACAAATGCACAGGTCCTTTGTGGAATATCTTCACTTAACCATCACTTTGTGCAGTTCCTGGTTTCTATAACTGTCCTGTTCCAACATCTTCTGACTCTTTCAGTTACATTTTATCTATTCTTTCACAAGGATAACGTAACGTCCTCATACAAAATGAATTTTATTCTAAGCTTGCTCACTTTTGAATGCAAACAAATATCCTTGCAACTTTCCTTTTCCTGTATAAACTTCCGCTTGATGCCAACCCATCATCCAGTCCTTTGCCTTTTCTCCGTATCATTTTAAGACTTTTGGTACTTTTCCTTGTTTTTTTTTTCACAAGTCTTGTGTCAATTTTATTTTTTTTTTTCAACCGAATAAGTGCGTTTGACACCGCACTTTTGTTAAATTTGATTGAACTCTCAGTTGCATGGACAGCAGCAGCAGCAGTAGTAGCACTTCACCACTTCAGTGGAAATTTATGTATTTGTGATGCCATAAGTCCTCTCCCACTCGAGCAGGCACACAATGGGATTTTATTTCTCGAAAGAACACCCTATAAACGTACAAAATGGCAAATTTAATTCCGACTAATGGATGTGAGTATTTTTTTTTTTTGTTCGTCCTCCGGTCGGGGTTGAGAGTTTTAGAGGCTTTTGAACAGAGTTGCAAACCGCCTAAGACGGTTCGGTGTTGTGTTCCTAGAACATGGATCCAAATTGCTTTTAAGGAGTTTCTTACACCGTTTCTCGCCTCCTGTTATTCCCCATATCCCGTTCCATATTGCTTGTAACTCGGATGTTTGGCGATTATGCTTTTACGGGTAAAGCGCGCACACACGCATGTGTTTGTGTGTTTGAAAGAGAAAGAGAGAGAGACCCACCCACTCGGTTTGAAAAAGGAATGCCCTTGGCAAATGTGTTTTCCGACGATGACGCACGGGGGAAAGGGAAATTATTGGGCACAAATCCTTCTCCTTGAAACCTTTTAGATGTTTAATTTTATTGGAGTGGAATTTTTTCATTTTTTTTTTCGTTGGGGGGGCGGGGAGGGAATGATATGTAATTTCGATTGAAGGATTTGTTTTACCCCCCTCTGCCATCTTAGATGGAGAGCTCTTCTGTTAAGTAACATTCTTTGTGCTTGACCTTTGCTGTGGGCAAAGGATTTGCTTAATGGAGGACTTAGGTTCCGGCTGTTTTTTTTTTTTTTTTTCTCGTTATAATATCGGAACAATTGGGTTGTTAGGGCAGTGGGCTATTGTTAACCCAATGCGTGTGGTCAGGAGAACATTACTTTGTGATTAGATCAGGCCGAATCCCTTTGAGCGTAACATGCAAAGCTACTTAGAGGAAACTTAAGAAAGTTTGATAAAGGACCGAGTGGCATTAAGTTTTGGTGTGGTGGAAGGATTGAAAGTTGGAATGTCGTTACAATGAACGGTGTGAGATGAGTTTTATTAAGCGGTTGTTGTCCACCTTGGCAAAGTTTCCCACAAGCGACTGGTCTTGTATGAGGAAATTTTAAGCAAATGGGATGCGGTTAAGCATTTTGAAGGTCAAAGCTGTCCCTAGCTGTTTTCGAATTGCAGTTTGTGTGGATTTTTGGGGCCCTAAAAGGAATTTCTGAAAGAACTAACCTTGGCGTGATGCTTTGGTTGAAAAACAGTTGTAGTCCTATAGTTGGACGCAATGCGACAATACCTCGCTCCTGGCATCCATTCATGTTTTCCGGCTCCGATTGGCGGATTGAGAAGCTTTGTCATTGCCTGTCGAGGGGGGTTGCTGGGAAATGCGTTTTGGTGTTCTTGCCAAGATTCAAACCAACGTCAGCTCAGTTAGCACTTATCACAGAGCCAGGGCAGGTAGGTAGGTAGGTAGAGGTGGCGGTTCGTCAAAAGAACCCAAGTAGCACTAAGTGTGCCTTTTTGTTACCACGACTCGTGTGACCTGGTTATGTTGATGTGTGTGGACAGTCGGTGTCTAGATCCAACCTGTGGAATTAAGAAAGAGGATTAGATCCCTTATCCCTTTACCCGAGATGTTCTTAAGGTCGTCGAAAAATTGTTGGTTCTTGCTCTTGCTAGCGTCGGAAATTTGCAGAGGAAGTGGGCCGCAACTGGTTGTAAGGGATACCTAATTTGGCCGTATGGACTCCAATTGGCCAATGTCCCGCGACTATAGCAGTAATTTTGGCGATGTCTGAACGAGTTCTGTTAATTAGGTGTTTTGTTCTGCTTTTATCGTAGGTCGGCCATATCTCTCTTGATGTGTCACAGTTGGTTAACCCCCTCCATTGGAGGTTTGCCTTCTGTAGGGAGTGTGAGTGAATCTGTGCTTTAACCGCTCCTAGTGGAATATGGACCCTTGTTGCGAGTGAGGCGTGTAGGGCTGAGTCCTGCCTAGCCAGTTCGTCTGCAAGCTCGTTTCCTTCTATGCCACTGTGCCCTGGAACCCACAGCAGCGTGATCCTGAAACGTTCACCTAAGCGGGCAAGCTCGTTCCGGCACTCCTGAACTAGTTTGGAGGATATGGTAACCGAGTCAATGGCTTTGGTAGCGGCTGGGCTATCCACAAGGATAGCAATGCTTTGTTTGCACGTTGTGTCACCCCCGAGCTGCATACAAGCCTCTCGAACTGCAAGTAGTTCCGCCTGGAACACGCAGGCGAAATCTGGCAGACGGTATGATAATGATATTTTTAGTGATTTCGAGTAGACACCGGCCCCTACACGACAGTCCATCTTGGATCCGTCGGTGTAAATGACCGTATCGAAGTTCTTTATGACAGGGCAACCATAAGGATTATTCGAGCACGATTTGCAGGTATTTGGTTCGGATTTAATTTCAAGGCGACCAATATAGTCTACCATAGATCAAGCTGACATTCTCGGCTCTACCTGCCATCCACAGGAACTAGAATGTTGACCCTCTTACACCGAACAAGGGTTCAATTTAATTCATTTTTGTGAAAAGTGACCAATTTCCCGTACTCTGATCAATTTCCGGTTTGTTTCTCCCTTAAACCGTTCAAATTTTAAATTGAAAATGTTTAAAGCCTCATTCATTCATGCAACTCATGACACCCGACTTAATTTATTTTTTATGACTTTCAGTCGGAACGTGTTAAATAAAATGATGCCGTAGCTCTGGCTAAAACCGCTTCAAACTATTTTTTTTTTTTTTACAAAAAATCCTTTAAAAAAATGCACGGACAGGTTCCGCCAGGATTCGTTTAAAAAAAAAATTACAAATCCCTGTCATTATTTATTTGTTTTTTGTTCATCCTTGAAACAAAGTTTTTTTTATTTTTTTTTTGTTGAAACAAAATACATATACAAAGCCAGGCACCACCCTGGCAATTAATTTGAAATTTATACGTAACAGAAAAACATTTTTTTTAAAAACATTCCTTGCATTTTCAACTCTCCTGCAGCGTTTTGCATCATTTTTTTCGCCATGAATTTGTGTGGGTTTGGCTCTTTATTTCGCTGAAATAAATTGGCATTGTCTAAAATGTGCGGGATGCAGCCATACGGTTTTTATAGGGACTCGTGGCTGGATGCACCGGGAGTGGGATGTTTCTTGTTTTCGGGTAACATCTACATACAACAGACACAGGATGACCGCGTATTTATTTTTTTAATTTTTACCTGTTTCGGTGTAATTTTTTTGTGTGTATACTCTTCTATACTCTTGGGGGTGTGTTGTTTGAGTGGGTGGATGTTGCACCCTTATCAGTTACAGCGCATACAATTGCCAGCAACTGGGGGGGTAGCGTTTTAATTAAAAACATTGTCTGACATGTCACCGAAATTTTTAATCAAACTTTTTTTTATTTTTTTTATTTGTTCTGCTTTGTAGTTTTGATGTTGATATGACTGCAGTTTTATCGTGATGGTTTTTTGTTCCCGTTTTGCAGTATTTTTTTCGACATAACTTACATCACGGTATTTTGGACACTGGTGATGGGAATGAGGGTCTTTTTCTATTCGAACGTTGCAACACGCTAACAGACAGAGGACATTCTTTTGAAAGATAATTGTACATGCGGCAACTACTTCTCACAGTAAAGGTATGCTAAATCGTATTCAGCAGCGTTGGACGAGGGCTTCGCGCGAGCTCTACGAACAAAAGAGACAGAAAGAACATTGGCTTGTCAAAAAGAAGAAGAAAATGGTCCGGGAAGCGCACGAGCGAAGACATTTAGAGATGCTACTCTAGGAACATTGTACGGAAGTTTTACCAAAAGGACGTGTCAAGTCAACAAAGCTCGTATAGAAACCTACAGAGATGAGGGAAGCTCTGCAGACTGTGTAACACAGACAAAAACCAAGAAGGAACTATTCAACCTAGACGACGACGGTAGCCAAAACTTCCGTCTACCTGGTCAAAGTAAGGACAGGAAATGTTCAAGTTAAAATTCAACGAAGCTGTTGGACCTGTCAAGCCGACAGCAACCGACAGCAACCGGCAAAGCCATTCAAAGTAACTAGAGATGACTTTGTAGAAAGCATACACCAACTCATTTCTAAAATGCAATCCCAGCACCGGTTGCCCGATCCCGATCCCCTCATCTGCGTCAACTACAGAAGCATCAGTTTCCTCAGAATTGCGTACAATATCTTATCTTATCCAAATTGATACCTTCAATCTCCTATCGATGGCAGCACTTGTACAGACGACCCTTATAGAGCCTTTTTTGGCTTTGACATTCCTACAAAATTCGTACTTCTGTGCAGGATGACGATGGAGAACTCTTCTTGCTCCATGAAGGATCGTCAAAAAAGGATTTAGACGCGCATACCTTCAAAGATTTTGCAAGCTCACAAGCCAACACCAGAGGAACGATCTTTCAAAAGTCAGTGCACTTGCGGCAGAACTCAGCGAGTTGTCACTGACGCATTCCATTGTATTGAGGCAGAAGCGACCAAAATGGGACCAGCGGTGAACAAGAATAAAACCAAGCACTTTTTGTCAACAAGAAGGGACACTCAACAACGACAAATCGGACAGAATGTCCCAGTGCACAGCTTTAACTTCGAGATAGTAAAGGGACTTTGTCAACCTTGCCCGTCTGCTTTTGACAGTGACATCTCATCAGCAATTAAATGAAGAAAAACTCTTGCCCTTCTTTAGGTTGAGAAGACAAGGGAAGTAAGGCTCTATCCCGAACAACTAACTTACCTCAGTAGAAGACTGTAATCAGTCCTACTTTATGCCACTGAAAGATCGACTCTATAAAGCAATACATTCTTCGTCAGATATCTGGTCGCTTTTACGTTGAAGGGTTTTGGAAGAGATTCAACCGCTAACTATACGAGCTGTATAGTGGCACCGACCTCTTAAAAAAAAAAAAACTGCGTAGTGGACAAACAGTAGAGGAACACGTTGTCTTTGGTGGCCCATACAAGTAGAAGGGGACCTCAATCGAGCTAGGGCCTCGGTTCAGCCTAAACTATACCACCCCCTAAGTAAATCAGTAAGCAAATCCTATCAATAAATCTTAACAAAAAGTCTGCGCCTGTTCCCCCTGTTTGATGTTATCCTTCCGCCATTCTGTTTGAGTTACTCCGCTCACAAATATTATCTAATTAAATGCAAAATCATAAGATTCCTTAAAAGTAAAGTTTAAATAATCCCCCGCTCCTGAAACTGCAAGTAAATCACTTCGAACGATCGTTGTTCCATGTCACATTCCATAGCACTAACTCAAATATTATTAACTCTAGAGCCTACCAATACCCACCCCCATCGGCTCCATTGTGTGACAACCTTCAAAAACATAATCCGGCAATGTTACGAGCAAGTAAGTGATTCAACATCCCCTTCTCCGTTCTAATGATAACTTTCAATATTTGCTCAGCTTCGATTTCCCTGGCGCAGTTAATTCAAAACGCTTAACTGAACCCAAGTACAGCCGGAGTGAGATGTGTGAGGGGAGCGGGAAGGAGACGACGTCGTGGTGGGTTTGGTAACAAATAATAAATCTCAACCGAAGGATAATATTAACTACCCTCAAATTTATTTATTTCCCTCTCATCTGTGCCTATGAGTTGGGAGCTATATTGATGGAAGAAGCACTAACCGGTCCATGGTACCGGTTTTTTTTTTTTTAACGAAAATGAGATTAACATTACGCGCACAGAGTCGCCGAGTCATATCGTTTCGAAAACAAAATGGATTTCATCGTAGTGATAATGGTTGGGAACAGTGAGGGGGGTGGGGGTTGTTGTTCCTACAGCTGTTGCTTTCACAGGACAACCAGATTCACCAAAAACCGAAAAGAAAACGTTTTTTTTCGTAGTAAAAGGCAAATTAAAGTCATAAGTACTTAATGATGATCTCCAACGTGTCCTTCTCGGTGGGGATACTCCTTCTTTGGTCTTAATTTTTTCGGTCTGCACGAAAGCCTGTTTAAACATACACATTCGCAATTCTCTTTGGCATTCATGCGATACCTCTGGCAATTAGCAAACATGGAACACTAATGGAAATTTAAAAACTGCACCGGCATAGTCCGGACGTGGTGGTGAAGAAGGAGCAGGCGAAGGCAAATGAGGCGAATACCCATTCCATTAGTGGACTTAGTAATTTGAAAAAAACGTTTTTTCTTCTCTGGTTTTGGTCTTTGTTGGTCGTCTTCCGTTCGTCGTTTTGTCGATGCTTTCGGTGGAAAATGGAGTGAAAATGAGAAATTACAGTTTGGGAGCAGTTGGAGACGTGGAGACATGGGTTTTGATCGAACAGAGAGCTGAGGTGAGTTGTATTTTCCGGAGTCACAGGCCTTAATATATTCTGGTTTGCCCAGCGACCTCTAAAAATCTAAATGATCCAAGCTTTCGTTTATTAGTTAGTCGTTGTTGTTACAGGAAATGAACCTTGTCTGGCAAGCTCATCGGAGAACTTCCCCGGATTTGCCCGTATCTACGTTTCTAACAAACACAACTGGAGGTGGAATGACTCTCCAGGATGCAGACAAACTAAACGACGTCTGGAAGAAATCCGCGACATTCTTGTTGTCTCTCAGCAGAAAAGACTGCAAACATTAAGCCTTTGCCAAACATCTCAACGTGTTAGGCTTAAGCGACACTAGTATCTTTGACGCTTGGGAAGAGGAACACTTCCTGTGTGATTGTCCCCGCCTTTGTTCGTATCAGGTGGCAGATGATGACCACTTAAGCTCTTCCTTGACTCTCGTAGAAAGGTGATGAAAACAATTATCCTGTTTTTGTGTCTAAGTGCCCACGTTTGGTGTTCCAACACCCGACAGAAAAAAAAAAGTCCTTGTAGTCTAAATTGAAAGTGTCTACTTGAAGTTGCAATGGTCTACGGATCTAAAAGTTTTGTGCTTCGGCCAGTTCATTCAAGCCTTCATTGGATAAAAGCAACGGGCTACGAGAATCTGACAGAGGGTTGCAGAAGGGATCATGTAACAAAATGTCGCGTGATATTGGAATTCTCCACGAACCGTACCCGCCCTTAATTTCTTTGAGTCCTCTGTAGGAAAACTGTAAGCTGTAAGCATTCCAGAGCAGACACAGAGGAAAAACAGTGCAGTTGAATTCCAGAGCCCGAATAACTCTTACGAATCCAACTCTTGCTCGACTTAAAGCCGAAGGAAGTACTTCCGTCTTTATTGCTTCCCCACTCTATGACCTTCAGTTATCCGATGTAAAACACCTCTAATAACCCCATTAGTCGCAAAAATTAAGTAGCTTATGGCAATTTCTAAACCCAGAACTTTGTGTATCCAATCACCCCCCCCCCGCTCGCTCCATTCTTCAAAAACTCCAAACAAAGTTTAATTGGAGTAATAAAATCCAAAGAAGCACAAAACTTTCGCCCATTTTTCTACACCTTATGTTGCGGCAATTAATCTTGGTTTCTCTTCATTAACTTCTAATTATGAGCAAGATTTAGAAGGCTATACATAGGTAGGTACGTACACATCTGTCCTCTGAGTTAAGTTATTCTCTCCTAAGCCCGGCTAAGCTGGAATGTGAATATAAGTACTTCATCCCACCTAGCGATGCCAATTATTTTTCATGATTATTTCAGGACTTTTCATGTCCTCAAGATAAAAATAAAAAAAAAAATGAAAGGAATCTATCTCTCCCTCTTGACTGTCTTGATGATTCGCAGCATAAATTCCACCAAATCTATGTAACGATAAAAGTTTATTTGTATGCGAATACGATCCACCCCATTCCATACGGCATTTTCAATTCAAATTCTAAATCAGATTTATCTGCTGGGGAAAGTTCATTTCGCTAAACCTACAACCCCCTCGCTGGGAAAACATAATTTTTCCTGTGCCAACTTCTGGGCAAAGTTCATGCGAGAGGAGATGTATAAAATATGAATTTGTATCCTAAGCTGTTGATGTTACGTTTTTTTTTTGTTGTTGTCGGCGCGGGGACGGAAAGTGGAAAGGTGAAGGATATTATCTACCGCACGTAGCATCATTTGTGAATAAAGAGCATCATGGTGCGGCGACAACGGTGGCGGTGAATGAGTACCCAAACTGTCAAACGACAACTGAGCGACTGTCATTTGGTTTTTTTTTTTTTTCTTTTCCAACCCTCCCAGTGTCACATTAGGGAAATTCTGAAAATATTCCTCTCCAAGTGCCGCGCCCCCCCCCCCCTATGTTTGCCAACAAATTTTTGCGTAGTTTCCTGATTGGGATGAAGGCGGTGGCAGCGGTAAAGCTGATGACGTCGTCGTCGGTGAGGGTGGTGGTGATGGTGCCGGCGGCGGCGGCGGTGGGTGCTAGAGTTGATGATATGATGCAACACATCATAATAACATTTTCCACGTTTTCGTTGAAAACTACCCGACGACGACGACTCAACTTGGGGATTTGCGAAACCAAAAGTTACACACGTAGTTGCAATGTAAATGGAAATTTTTGGTACCTCCTATACGGGGTTGGGTGGTGCTTCGGTTGGAGAGGGTTCGCAAAGTGTTCACCTTTGCACAAATTTCACATCCGCTTTTGGAGGTGGTTAGAGTGTCTTGTGTGTACATATTTTCATTTTATGACACTTAAACAACAGGATTTGTTATTCCAGTTATCAAATCGAGAAAGTTATACGTATGTGGTGTAGGTGGCGGCTTGGGAATAGTACGGAGATAGGCAAAGGCACTTTTGAGGAACTCTCCTGCCATAAACTTGGCTATGGTGGGTTTATCAATATTCGTAAATTTTGCAATGACTTTGGTGGTGGTGGTGGTGGTGGTGGCCGGGAAAGTGATTCCGGACACACAGTGTGGTGGATACTTTACCAAACGTATATAGTTGCAATGGAATTTACTATACACAGTCTCGAGGGTCATATACTGTTGTGAACTTGAAAACAAATTTGTTGCTTAGATGCTACTTTGAGAAAAATACCCGGAGGATATCGATTTTATAGCAGATATCCGGCGGAGAAATCATGTGGGATCCAAGTGGGAACCAAGTTTCTTACCGAAGAAATGCAACGAATGACATAAAGAGAAGCCGATTTCGCCGATCGGATCTGGCAAGCCCTGGAGTTACTCGGATTAAATTGTCTACTATTCGACTTCGTGAGCATTTCTGTTTGATTCTCTTCCCTTCATTCCATTTTCTGTAAAGAAATGACTCCAATCGGCTTCAATTGTATTCAAATTCTTTCAGTTGCGTCAGTGACATCTATCGTAAGAGGTGGCACTAATGGTTTGTGAATTTGCTAATTCGATTTTTTATTTTACTTTTCAGTAGAAAGTTAGTAGATGAAAGGTTTCGTTGCTATCTAGCTTTTTCAACGATATGGGTGACAGGAGAAGCCCTTCACTGACCAAAATTTACATGAGACTTCATGAGCTCGACGACGACCTTTTATGAAAAGACAGTCACCTTTTGACGTTAACTTTGGTGTTTCAGCGAAGCACTACCGAGGAACTCGAGGCCAATTGGCAACAAACGGGAAGCAGGTATCGGGCTTAGTTGAAGATAGTCACAAAAGAATTTGCTTTTGTAGGTTTCAATTCCTCCGAATGGAACAGAGTGTGCTCCAACATCGAGAAAGTGCTGAAGGTAAAGAAAACATAGATTCGTCAAGACTATGGAAGAGTAGAGCCCACGGAGGCTAGGAAAAGTGGCACCATTTTGAAGTAATGCAAGAAGCTGTTTTTTTTTTTATAATTCACTAGCGCTAAAGGGGTTATGAATACCCTTATGATGTTATACATATAGTGCTAGTGTTGGTGTAGTGATTTTGAAACTCAGGTGGTATTTGGTTTCAGTCTTTTTGCTCCGAGGGTGGTGTCCCGAATGACTGTGAAGAATTATTGGTATTGTTGTCATTGCTTATAATTCACAGTATTTCTTTTCGAACATTTGACCACCCTCCTGCCAGTGTTATGCCTGAAGATGGTTTAGTCAGTAAGAGTACGTCACATTGGGGGAACTTGGTTACCCCTGTCGATGTATGAAGCATTCTCCCTTCAAAAGGAAAATATTGAAGGTTCCAATCAATCTCATGTCATGAGACATGCGACACGTCCTAAAAGTTCTGTCTGGTGGAAGAATTACACTAAGTCTGTTGCAATAGAGGGATGCATAGCCCAATTATAAGCTTTAATGACAGTTTCACTGTTAGTAAGTGCAGTCGGTAGTTTTCTCCATTCACTGTCATCAAATATCTAAAGGATTCCCAAAGGTGTATTGTTGAATCGAAAATGTCATGATTTTTGAAAGGTAAGGCAGCAAATCTAAATCCAATTTCGTGACTCTTTGAATAATGTACAGTACCTTTTTGAATTTTGTTGTTATGTTGTCTGTCATTCTCAGAAGAAGAGCGACAAACACTGCACAACACATATGTACAATTGGAAGGATACCTGAGGACTTGCAAAATAAAATACAAAAAACAAAAAGAAAATCAAATAAGAAACCCTACCCCTATATAGTACACAAACCCTCCACAAACATCCCCATGGCATGTTAGGATGTTGATAAAGAGCCCATCGTTGTACGAGAAGAGACCCACACAAACATATCGCATGAGCCAACGATAGAGAGAGAGTACCGGATATGGGTACTTTTGAAATATTATATTTGGAAGAATAATTGTATATTGCGAAACGGCCTCCAGAAAGTACTCGCACCCGCTTCGGTTGCCCGCCGCCGGAAGAAACATTTCACGAAACGTTATTATGTTCTTATTAAGATATATTTTCATGTTGGAAGGCCACGTTTTTGAGATAAATATGTGTACATTGTAGAGCCGAGGTGCACAATGAGGGCTACAAGCAATTCAGAAGGTGCTATCAATATTTGAGATGGATATCAAGAGAAGAGGCAATTTAAGTTGAACACTTTAAGGGTTGGGGAAGTTACATAAATTCGACGGTACCTTACCAACACACGGATCGGGGTAGTTAATTTTGCAATTATGTGAACCACGTGTGTTTCACATTATCATCGACTTATGGCGGGTAGAAAATAGAAAAAAGAGAAAAGTGAAGGTCTCCTGGATACACAGACTGTTTCACTTCATTTTTTTCCTTCGCAAGTCCTTGTCATCATCACTGAACTCTCTTTCAGTGGAAATCAATTCGACTTGCATGTAAATTGAAGAGCCATCTCTCGAATCAGCCACTGTCTCTCTCTCTCCCTCCACAGGATATTCGAGTTGATGTTAGGTAGCATGTCTCGCCTTTCGTTTCAATTTGTTTATTTTCAATTAATGATGCATGACTTAGTTTCCATTTAGTGAAGGATGGTACCAATGATGACGAAGAAGACGAAGGCAGGTATACCTACATAAGTACTATACTTCCGCCGCATTTAGATTTGATTTTGTTCCAACGTTTTCCACAGATTTTATTTCTGTTTTATTTCGATTCATTGAATCGTTGTATAGTTTGCTGCTGTTCGTCCTTCCTGAAGGATGTTACACTCTCTTCTCTTCGTCGTGTTCTGTGTCTGTCTCCTGCTAAAGTGCTGGTGTTTTGTTTTGCAATTTAAAGAATATTCCCATCCGGCATGAAGTAGACGACAGAAGTATACAATCTAATGGATTCGTACTTTCGTAGTTTCCGGAGAAGGAAGCTTAACATTTAAGTTGAGGAGGTGATCATCATCATTATCATTGCGGGTCGTCTCTATCTCTACTCTAGTCTCTATACAATGGAACAATCCTTTTCAAATTCCACAAGGGACTTGAATAAAATCAATCAATTTGAATTGATTTTTTTTTTTTAGAAAGGAGAACTCCTTTCATTGTCTTTCGAAGGAGGAATGTTGTTTTGAGCACTGGCTCGAGGTAGATAGTGGAACACGAAAGTTACCAAATGTGTCTAGAGATTTTGAAAGTTGCCAGAGGAAATAGAATTCCGAGTTTTATGTCAGTTTGAAGCTTTGATAGCAGTTTTCAGTCTTCAAAGGTTGGTGGGTGTCGGTAACAGACAGTTTGAACCTAAGTCAAGCTGGACTTGTTTATTAAAGTTAAATTCATGAAGTATTTGATGAAAAGGCTGCGAATTGGTCTGTCTAAGGTTGCTAAAGAATCTGTTTGAGTAACCTAACCTTTTTTGGGCTTACAAACTACTCTTAGCTTATCACAAGTTGTCACTAGACGTCAATCATGATTCGGAAGGGATGATTTCGGTTAGGATTTTCAATGGTTCTTCACATTCTACCAAGACGTATGACTACCAGGTCATTAGAAGTTCTGTAAAAGTAAAAAAGTTCGTTAAACAAATTGGTTGTGAAGACTATAGAAAAGAAGGAGATTAGGCTACAGAGGATATCTAACGCTGGAAAAGTCTCTGGCAAAAGGTAGTTAAAAATAACCAGTGGGGTAACCAATTTCAAATTTGTTAGGATTCCTGAAATCTCTCTTGAAAAGCTTCAAATAGATCATAAAGTCCTTCTAATCCTTGTCAAGCAATGTAACGCCAACTTTGTTTGATTCCTTTTCCCAGATCTGTTGCTTACACCTACTGCTGTGTTGGACACAATGCGCTACTTACTTCCTATGGACATCTTTTAGAAGCAAATGGCATCTAAAGCAACATTAAGGCTAATGGAGTCCTCTTCGCTGACCAATGTGACGATTCTCTATGCTGTTGCCTCCGTGGCTTTACCCTAGCTCACAACATCGTCGAGACAGATCGTTTGTCGGGACAGATCTGGTCTAACCTTGTTCCAAAGAGAACAGAAGGACTTTGTAGGAGAACTACAGAAGGAGGCCTAATACGGCAACGATTTGTGCAAAAACTGCAGAGACGAAGAAGAGAAAAAGGCGGGTACTCGCCTTTTTTGCATGTACCCTGCCCTATCAAGACTGAGGAGGCAAACTTTTATCTATAAAGACTTGAGCGACCTAGCCAAGTTCGAGCTTCTGCACACAGTGTCATACAGGAAAGAGTCTGCATCGATACGGCTACCCTTAGAATCCATGATAAAGCAAGGAAATCCATCAAGGTTGCTGGTGCTTGTATTTTAATGGACCGTCATGTGCTCCTGCTTAAGCCAGTTTAGTTACGAATTCGTTGACTGTTTTCCACCACCTCTACCTCGACTTCCTAAAATATTCCCCCAATCGCAGTACGAGTACCTACCCTTTATTAAAATTTAATTTAAATTTTATTATCCTCCTTTGTATCTTTGAACTATGAATAGTGGCGGGATACGACCCTCACGCAACCCGGTGAACGGTGAAACCCCATAATGGACAACATGGTCGACATTAAATTTAAATTGGCTCATTTGTGGCGCTCAAATTTTCAGCACGTTTCGTGCACCACACCTCGACCCGTTCTCCGATGCAAAAATCAAAACCATAGATTGGTGCAAAATTTATTTGATTGGAATCCCCTCAATGGAATATACGACCGAAGGCCGTTTGGAATTAACTTCACCATAATGTTGTGGCAGTCAGAATTGGCCCCCAAAGCACTTGTCTGGTGTCCGCCTAACCACCCATCCCACCCTTGACAATAAAAAAAAAACCACACAAATTAATTGCCCTAATAAAATTTTATTTAAAATTCCAATCCTCGATTGGATGGGCAAGCAAACAGGAAGGATGAGGCACCACATCACACCACAACGTGTGCATGTGTATATGGCTTCCCTTCCACCCAGGATGTTGTCTATTTTGACAGGGCGGGTGGTGGCCGGGAATGTGTTCGAATAATTAATTTCATGGCTTTGTTTATTGATTCGACGTTAAACTTCAATTAAAATTCGATGGGCAAGTTATAATAATAATAATTTTCAAAACAAAACAGGACGAAGGACACTCGAGAAGCCAACAAAATAAACAGGCAATAATACATTTCTGAGTCCCAGAGGCTTCTTCGATGTTCCATGTCCCACTCAAGGCTCGACTTTGTTTTTTTTTTTTTTTAATTTTTGCAATTTATTGCGGCTTTCACTCTGGAGACCTGGAGAGAAATTTCGTGTGAAGACGAGGGGGTGGTAACAAAAAATCAATTTGGATCATTACGTTGAACCAAGTACCACACTCGAACGAAGCTGCGTTTTGACTCCGAACCGAACTGAACTACCCCCCCGTAACTTAGCATATCGTGGTGGTTTCTTTTATTTTTTATTTTTTTTTCCACGAAAAAATGTAATTATCTTAAGCACATAACATTCTAAATCATTTATTAATATTTATGCCCGCCCCCGACCATCGCATCCTTCGTGCTGTTAAACGCCACTCGGGAAGAAGAGGCAGAGTCTCCTCATCCATGCGGAAACAAATGTTGCTCATTATGATAACGATGCACGATTTCTTCGATGAATGGACGTTGATTATGGATATTCATTGGGGATGGGGTGGGGTGGCAGCGGCGGCAAACTTCTTCCTGCGGAATTATGTAATTTCACTTGAGAATTTTAATCGAATGTAAATTTTGTGTTCTTTTTTAACAACTACAAGGAGGAGGAGGAACAAAATAAGTAAATTAAGTGGAATATTGTTATGGAAATGATGGCGGTTGTCCTCTTTGGAGTGGTGGCCCTCTTCTTCTTCTTCTTCTTCTCTTGCATCTCAGATTTGATTATGAGTTACGAAAATTGTGTGTATATTTGCAAATATTTACTACCACTCTTGGGACGGGGGGGCCATCCTGCTTTCAAAATTGCGTTGATTTAATTTGAATTTATTTACGGAAGAGCTGTGACACACGCAAGAGATTTAACACATCTATAAGGCACATCAAGGATTCGTTTCTTAGAAAATTGTATACGTGTCGTAGTCAAGGAGGTGCTTCAATGACATTAAGACTCATTAACTATTGAGAAAGCCATGCTACTTGCTTTATTTCAATTTAAAAGGTGTGAATTATGTGTGGATCTGGAACTGGAACTGGAAGTAGGTATTTATCTCATTTCGAGGAATTTTGAATCCACACATATCATGGCTCAAACGATGCCATGTCTACTGTTGAAGGTCGACTTCAAGAAGATCATTTGCTCGATTGATAAAACTAGCAAATCACAGAAGTGTGCTTCAGCGACTGTCCAAGCTTTAAGAGACATATATGTAGGTTAGGTTAGGCTGAAGTGGCTGTCAGCTATTGCCAGCACACTTAGACCAGTGATAGGTCCATGGATTCGAAGAGATCTCCATACCTACTCGTTAAACCAGTTAGTGGTCGCCGTGGCTTAGTGGTTAGTGCGTTGGACTGCTAAGCGAGAGACACAGGTTCGATTCTCAAAAACCACCAAAAGTTTTTTCGCGGCACCACCTCTTCGCAGGCATGACAAACCTGCAAGAGTACAATCTGTCATGAAAAGCTTCTCAATTCGCCGTTCGGAGTCGGCATTAAACTGTAGGTCCCTTCCATTCGTGCGAAGAATATAACACGCACAACATGAATGAAGCTAGGCCTTGGCTCTACATGAGCTGCCGTGCCAAATATACATACTCGTTTAACCAATTGGAGCTTTTTATGAAGCGAAGGAGGCTTCTGATATCTGTGTTTATCAAATCGCCTATGGCGTTAAGGTAGTACTTACTTACTTACTTATCACTTGTCACTTACTTACTTGTCACTTTCCATCCTTTACGGTTCCGGACACGCTGCATCCGCGATTGCCTGATCTTTAAACCGGAGGTTCGGTCTTCCTCTTCTTCGTGGCTGGGATTCGAAGATCCTCTTAGCTGGAGCATTCTCGTCCATTCGCTCGATGTGGCCAAGCCATCGCAGTCGACGGATTTTTGCCTTCCGGACTGCATCCACATCTTTGTACAGCTTGTAGAGTTCGCGGTTATATGTTCTCCTCCATTCGCCCTCCTCACAGACTGGACCAAATATTCGACGTAAAATACTTCTTTCGAAGGATCCCAAGATCTGATCCGCTGTCTTACTTATCGTCCAGCATTCAGTTCCATAAAGCAGGACTGGCAAAATCAGGATTTTGTAGAGCTTGATTTTGGTCCTTCGGGTTAGGAGTTTGGACAAACCGAAGTAGCATCGGTTGCCAAAGGTTATCCTTCGTCGAATCTCCACTAGGGTGTCATTTGTGGAGTTTATGTTTGCCCCAAGGTAGATAAACTCCTTTACTACCCCCCTACAATTCCCCTAAATTGAGTCTTCTTTTACGGGAGAGAGCTGGGCAGTTACAAAGATGGTGGGGAATAGTTTCCTCCTCCTCGTCGTCCATGCAGCTCCTACAGAAATCGGTTGAACATACGGCAAGCTTTGTTGCATGCTTGCCTATTAGACAGTGTCCCGTGATGACACCTATAACGGATCTGATATGCGATCTGTTGAGACAAATTAAATTCTTAGAGCGTTTCAGATCCAGCCGTGGCCAAATCCGCTTTGTCGCTAGACATGTTGTACCATTTGTCCACCTAGAATTTGTTTTCTCGATAGCATCCAGCTTGAGCTTGACTTTACATGTAGCGATCGGTATCTCTTTCTGTGAGCACGGGTACGGTTGTTCCATATCTGGTGAGTTCATCAGCCTTCCAGTTCCCTGGAATATCTCTATGCCCCGGCATCCAACAAAGGTGAATATTGACCTGCTCCGCCATCTCTATAAGAGATCGCTGCTTGACTGTCTGAAAAGATACGTTTATCTGTGGAAGATATCACGTTTTTCTTAAGCCAAGATGAGACTTCTTTGATCGCCAGTATTTCCGCCTGGAACACGCTTTGGAAGACGGAAAGAGAGGCTGAGATTAAGCCTATAGGAGAAAACACCACGACCTACACCCTCATTGGTTTTAGATCCGTCAGTGTACATATACTCACGATTAACTTAAAATCTACAGCTCAAGGCACCAAAATCTCACTCTGCTGGATCCCATGGCCAAGACTAAAAAAGCACTGATAATATGGTGAAGAAGGTGTTCTTATTTCAGAAGGAAAAACATTGATTGCAATGCAAAAGAAGGCTTTGAGACTTGGGTAGGCCTGTCAAGCACAAAAGATCCCCTGTCTCTGACAACCCCTGTTAAACTTATAAGAAACCATTCTTTTGGACGTTTTATAGTTAATTTCCCTCTTGTTACACATGAATCCCATATTTTGCAAAGCTTTTGTGTAAATTGGTTGAGCCCCTTCTTACAAAATAAGCATGAACTTCAAAATAATCCCAATAAACAAGTTTTAGGGCGGCTCTTTCATATTTCATATGACCCCCTGTTCAGTCACCGATAAGCAATTTACTTTAACTGCTGCACACCCCAAACATAAATCAAAGAACTTAATTTAAATCCAATTAATCCCAGTTTTACGAGCTCCTCCGTACACACAACCAGCGACAAGAACTATGCGACAAGAGCTCTTAATACATAACCTCCTCCAAGATTTTCAAATAACAATAACTTAATGCCCCCTAACCACAGTCAACTTTAAGTATTTATAACATCCCTGTGCAACGAACAAAAAAAAAGGCACTATCCCTGGTGTGTAGAATTTTAGTGTCATTTTGTTTGCAACTAATTAAAAGGGATTTAGTCAAACACATATCCAAACAGACTCTCCCTCTCTCTCTCCTGTTGTTCTCTTTGATTTTACAAACTCCCTTTGACCACAATTGTGCTTTCGTCCGATGTGAATGCGAATCCTTTCACCCTTGCCTTCACCCCAAATGAACATATGGGAAAATATCAATTTTCATACAAACACACACACACAGAGAGAGAACAACACAAAACTCTTACCCGAATTAATTACCCTGCTTACTAAATAACCAAAGGGTGGGACTTAGCAAAACATGAGATTTCCATGTGCAAAATAGTTGTTATGGCAAATTAATCCCTAAGCCTTTGTGTATACACACAGGCACAGCACCCACAATACACACATGCAGAATCTTAAGTTATCTGTAGCTCGCTCCGTGTGCGGATGCGGATGCGGATACAAACAGTGCGGTGCGAGGAATATCTAATATCTGAATTCTCGCTCGGCAAGGTTTGAGGTGTCGCAATTTGTGTCGAATTAGGGCTGGGTGGGGATTAATAACATAAAAAGGCAGCTTACTCTGTATTTGTGTGTGTGTTTGTGTCTTAAATTGAAATTTAAAATCAATGACATTAGCTCGTCCTAATCCGTAAGTGGCCGAAATATCGTCGCTTCCATAGAGAGAGAGACCACCACTCAGTTGTGTCTATGGTGGGTGACCGAGGATCTCTTAATCCTTTCCGCAATCGTTTTGTTTTTGTCTCCACTCAGTTGTAAAAGGATATTTAATTCCCCAGACACACAAGGAAAAGTTTTATTGCAATCCCTCCGAATGCATGTTGGCAAAATGAATTCTGTTGCCCTTGGAGGTTATAATTCGCGTGTATATACATGTGGTGAAGTGAATTTTTCCAGAAAAGTGGCGTTTGTTGTATAAGTTGTGAAGGGGGTGCTTAGAGTGGAAGCTCGACTTACCGGGAGACCGACACACGCAAACAACAATGGACTCATATGGAAACACAACCTCAACATGACGGTAAATGGCGCAATGCTTAATGCTTGGTGGTTACCTAATTGGAACTGACACTCAACTACGAGGTGAAGGTACTACTGTTGACCCAACCGCTGAGAGGTAGTTTATGAGTGCGGGAGCGTACTCTTAATGCCCTTAGAACTTGGCGTGAACTTGTTGATGTACATGCATATGCTTTCTGTTTTTGTGTTCACGTGAGATGATTGCATCAAGGGGAGGAGAAGGGAAGATTTTGCATGTGCCGAAAGAATTAATTTTGCATCCCAAATCGGAGGTAGTGAACGAATGATGTTGTTGACTGTTGTTTTTTTAAAGAGTGAATGCTTCATTCGCTCAGTTCCTCCAACCGACTAAGCCCTCTCCAACTTCAAGTTAACCAGCCCCGAAACTGCTCCTTGCGTTATTTCAAAGTGGCGCTACTTTTCCCACCCTCTATGGACAGTACACTTCACTTCTCTTTAGCACTTCCTCATTGTGGGAGCACACTCTGTTCTAGTTTTCCTCATTCGTGCATATTACCGTAACGATATTGTCCGTTTCTAGTTTTTGTCTTTCTGCAAGGCATCTGGGGCATTTGGCGTAGTCCTGAGTCGATTCACTATACAGACACGCCAGGCTCGCTATTTTCCCCATTTTGCGTAGTTACTCACTGAAGCAACCGTGACCGGCAAGGAACTGTATCTAGTCCAATCCGCATGTTTCTGATCAGTCTTCCGGACCATCTACCTCTAGTTTCTCTACTCCAGTATTCTTGCCAGCGACGCATAGTGATCTCCTTGGCATCTGCTTTCCTCTCGTATAAATGCTTTTTCTCCGCGACTACGAGAACGATTGGTTCTGAGACGGTTCGATTGAAGCTGTATCACTGTCATTTGTCCTCTAAACTTTTCAAGCAGGAGCGTAGCAGCCCAGATCTCGCACCTATCGCGTATAGTTTGCTTCTACTTGCCACGTCGCCTCCCAATTTTGCTATTAGTCCGCTCAATGCTGAGGTGATCTTTGCAGCCCTTTCAGACCCTTACTTGAGCTTCTGCCAATATGTGAGCTTTGTATCCAGCCTCACTCCCAAGTATTTTATAACATTTTTGGTCGTTGTTGTCTCCACATCTCAAAGATAGTAGGAACACGCCTCCTAGTCAGCAGAGCTATCTCTGTTTTTTCTGTTGCTAGGCTTAGTCCATGGTCTTGCATCCAGAATTGGATGTGTCTCATGACTTTACGAAAGCCTCTTTGGGCATTCTCAGTGTCCTCCGCAGTGATCATTGCCACGATATCATTGGCGCAACTAACCAAATGCGTATATTGAGTCATCTCCATTCGAAGGATTCCATCGTAAGAGATATTCCACAAGTGGCGTCGTCCTATTGTTTTATAAATAAGCTCTCTATCCCTGAGGTAGCCTTTCACCATTCGTATAAGGTATCTATAAGCGTTTAGCAGATAGCTCCATCAGCCACAGTTCAAAGCATTTCTCACGTCTAGGGTTGCAACTAAAAAGATTTTCTTGAGCTACGGCAGCTTTGCAGGGCCTTCTGGAACGTTCTAACTAAATACTTCCTCTACTGCACCTATTGTTGAGTGTTCCTTTCCAATTCCATATTGTTTAGGCGATAAATCGTCTGCTCTTTGAACTGCTGAAAAACTTCAAGGCTTTAGCATTTCCTCGCGAAGTTTTCCCCCTGTGTCCAGCATACATAGAGGCCTTTACGAATCCCCTTTACCTTTTCTTATTGGCACCAGTCTTTGCTCTGTCTAGTCCTTGTGCACCTTCTTGTAGACAGCGGTTGTACTCTCTGTTTTCGCAAACGAAGCGATGCAGGACATATCCGATACATTGACCGTTCGTCGTAATTTTTTGCCTTCAAAAGTCCTTCTGTGGTAACTCTTTTCCTACTGTCTACTGTCCATCCCCGTCAATTTGTAGATGTTAACTCTAGGATCAAGTCCCGTGCTTTACATATTAATTGGAAAACTGTGTTTAATGAATTTTGTGTTGATCTTAATACTTTTCGACATCCTTCCCTTCCACTTACATTAGTCTCTTGAATAAAACAACAGCTTGGCTCTCGAATTCTTATGCACCATCACAATCCAATTTCTTGATCCGCGTGGTCAACACAACACACACACACGCACATACAATCGACTACCGCCAAAGGACATTTAATAATTCCACTTAACCAAATTGGTGTTTTAATTTGTTCCACCACAGTGCACACGTTCGGAAAAATCAACTTCATCCTTTTCAATAAATCAACGTTAATTAAAAAATTATGCAAACAGGACAACGGAATGTATACAGAGCAATGTTCGCATGAAAAAGAATATAGAAGAGAGCAAAAAAAAAAACGGATTCATTCTGTGCCATCCGTGGACGCAACCATGAGCAAGATGTTGCCTATTGCTCGGTCTCTCGTGCGCGAGCTCTTCTCTGATGATGGATTAAAAATGAAAATGAATTCCTCGGATCCTGGGAAATTATTCACCCCTCCGTCCTCCGTTCGAACTGCAAAATCAAAGAAACTTTTCCAACGGATATTGGTTATTATATTTACATCGATGGATTTCAATTTACCTTCAACGGATGTTTAATTGTTTGTGTTTCTCTTGTTTTATTTCTGCTTCGTCCTGGTATCCTTTTTTTTTTGTTTTTTCATTACAAAAGTATGTAGCTCCCGCATTATTAAATTCCACTTTTGCAATGATTCTCTGTCGTCCTTTTGCAAATTGAAATATAATAAAGTAAAAGAATGCATCCTATTAGGTCGAGAAAGGTGCACTCATCAACATCATATGCTGTTGTCTCCCTCCTCCCCGTCGCGCAGGATAATAAAAGCCAATTTGTTGGAAATTTCATAGGATTTCCATGAGAATAAAGGTTATGTTGTGTGCAAGGATGCGTTGCTATGGCATTTTTTTTATCCCCCGTACGCATTTCCATTGTCAGAGATGAAGCCGGAGCTCTGTGCTACACGGTACCACACCGTGTTGGGTTTTAGCTTTTGTGCAGATGATCTCTTTTTTTTCCTTTTTCCTTTTTCCTTTCGCCGGAGGATTCTCGGGAATTCCATTTTTATTGTTCAAATATGCATGAAATGCAGGATGGAAGAGGAAGCCGAACAGAAACAGAAACATGGGTATGGGGAAAATAAATATAAATAGACTCGTTGAGTTCCTAGTAACAAATCAAGGAGACAACCAGAAGTGATATGCGCTTGTTCTTCTTCTTTTTGCTGCTGCTGTTACTCTTTTACTGTTGGAGTCGTCCTTTAACTCAAATATTTCAATTATTTTCGCATCGTTCTCATACGAGTACCGGTGTAGGATCATACTTATATGTGTGTACTTGCGTGGATATTTGCGCTCCTTTCGCTTCGTTGTGCAGGGATAAAGCAAGTTGGGATTTGTTACTTGTAGTGGAGAGAAGCTTTACAATTGTACATTCGTTTGGATTTTTCTCATTGTCTCCCAGCGAAAGAGAAACATTATTCCGAACGGAGGATAGTTTGGCAAGGACTATGGTTAAAAATAGTCAATTATCAGTGGAGTAGTTCGGATGCAATGTGTTGCTTAGCAAATTTGAAGGATCTGATCGACGAAATGAAAGCTCAAGCTTTGAGAGAACTGCTGTCTTTTTAGAAAGAAGCAATGTCTAGCTGGCCAAAGAAAGAAGGACCTTTCAAGTTCCTTGTTCGAATACCTCTTCCGAAAAGCCATCTCTTGTAAGTTGTGTCAGTTGCAAAGTGAAGTTGTTCTGTTGTGTTCAAAAGGAAGACACGTGCATTCAAGAGGACACAAGAGTTCTGTGGTGTTCAACACGTGCATTTAAGAGGACGCAAGCATCCACAGATTTTCCCCAACCAACCCTCTATCTACCACCTTCTTCTCTCACTTCCGCGCGATGAACTCTGGGTGCCTGAGATCAGGTCTCAACCACTTTCGAAAGTTATTGGTGATAGCTTAAGAGAGAAGGGTGTTTCCACTAAGGCACTCTTCCCTATATCTGGACGGTAGTGGACGAATTCTCCAGATAGAATCAACGGTGGCGTCTACAGTTTATGTATGGGCTATTACGACGTATTCGGAGCTCAGGCCTGCAAGGAGCTGTTTATGCGGCTCCTCATCCTAAGAGCTCTTAGGTTGGGGATTGTGTCGCCGGATTAACTGGCCGACCAAGGAAAACACAGCTAGTTACGGAGAAACAGCAAGCCTTGGATATGAACAGAACTAATCTTGAAAACATCTCCAAACGAAACATGGACAACGAGCTTCGCATCTGTTCGTGGAGTGTTAGGTCTCTTAAAAAGCCACGTGCAGCCTTAAAAATTAGGGAAGATCGTGGCTTAATATAACTACCATTCAAGAAGTACGATTCCAACGACTCAGGTAGCTGGGAAGGACACCAATGCTGCGGTCCGGAAAATCTTCGAATCCACCCCTCGACCGCCAGTCATGTAGCGCACGGGACAGGACCTCAAACAACTTAGCGCGTAAAATTGGAGGCAGCTAGCTAAAGATCGAGCTGTCTGACAGGTCCACCTCGAACTGTAGCGCCACATTGCTCTGTAGCAAGAAGAAAACGATAAAAATCTTTCTGCCTCCCACCTCTTCCGTTGAAATTATTGTCAAAGGAGCAGACCCCTTCGATTTGGCACCACAATCCCTAAGGCAAACAGTCGATCCCTATCGCATTTTAAAGGAAAAAATTGAATGATAAAAGTTTACGCTTAAACTGGTTGAAAAATTCATTTCAATTTACCACAAATCGCACAACAGAACCACACTTCAGGAAATATTCCTCCCGACAATAACCAAAAAAAAAAAAAAAAATCGAACCTCTTTCCTTCGAGTAACTTTGCGTGCCACAAATTTTGCCACAATGACTCCGCTCTCTCTCTCTCTCGCCAGTCATGTGACTGCAGCTTCAATTCGTTTCCACTAAATTCTCCAGAAATATTCTTTAATTTACCTAAAAGCTGCTGCCGCATTCAATTTGGCATCAACCCTGTAAACGAATTCGCATTGAAGCGTTTGCGTTACTCGCATGTCCTTAAAAAAAAAAAAAACTGATAATGGTTCTTGGAAGTCTCGTTGCCTTTCCTTTTTTCACGGGAACAGGCAGGGCGGGGGGGACACAGAAAAATATTTGCCATTTCCGTTTTCATCCTCCACGCTCAGTTAAACTTTGAGGCGAAACGCGCACTAACACATATTTCTGTCACCCGTATTCATATCGTAGCAGCAGGCAGGATGCTATTGGCCTTAAAGGCAACGGAAATACACACAATTTTTTGGTCCTTCTATACGAGGAGTACATGTTTTTTTTTTTGTCGTTCATCGCTTTGACTGCGGAAAAATGAAAAACTCAGCAAAAATTGCCAACGCACACAATTCAGAACTTTAATTTTGTGGAAATTATGCATACACATCCTTTTTTAAAGATTTCCGGAATAAAAATGCAAGGATATATCAGCAACAGAGATCAATGCCGAAGTAAAAAGATAAAAATTCACCCACTGCCGCCGACGACGACGCCGCTGCTGCTGCCACCGCAGGCGAAAAAAAAGGGATCCTCATGGAGTTCAATTTATTTACATTGAAATTGGAAGGAAGTGTCCAAATATAAAAATGTTCAAAAAAGGACACAAAAAAAAAACAGAAAAAATTCAAAACGGACACATTGAGATGTAACTGCGACAGGACCTCTTCTCCTTCTTTCGATGAACAGAAAAAAAAAACCGAATTGAGAATCTTTAAAGAAAGCAAACCCCAATATGTGTGTTTGTGTGCCTGCAAACCAGGAAGGACGTTAAAGTCCTATATTTTGCCATTTTTTCTTGTTTTTTTTTTCAAATTTATAATTCCAATTTACTTGCAAATGGGATTTCCTTCCAGCACCGCGCACCTCCTTGCTTCTGTACGGTTTAGGGTTTTCGGAACAATTTCATTGGATTTCCCCATTTGTCTTGTGAGTGAGCTTCCTTGCTGCTCGCATGTTGGATGCAAGGAAGAAGAAATCCAAAGCAGTTGCAATTCCGTGACGAAGGATATTTTTCCGAGTGCAGTTTTGCTTGATTGTTTTCCTCTATCGTTGTCGTAGTATGTATAAAGAAATCCTTGCTGGCTGGCTGTGCCATGTTTTCATTCTTTTCTCTGGCACCGTGTGGGTGTAGTGTGTGTGGAGGAGCACGATATGGCTGGAGTCTTTGGAAATAATATTCTAGCAAGCTATTCTTCATGTCCTTTTCGATTTTCTGCTGATGATAGTTACTTTTTCGATTCTTGTTTGACTCGAATTGCTGCTAGCTGTCCGTTTGTGTGTGAGTGTACAGACGTGAAGGAGGATATACGCCTTTTTCAATCAATTGAAGGAGGGAATCGTTTCGTTTCTGCAAATTCTTAACGTTTCAATTGAATTGAACTTGAAATATGTCGGGTATGGATGTGTTGTTGGCATGTGTAGGGTTGGGGGGTGCTAGCCGTGTGTGTTAATGGGGAGGACGACACACATTGTCGACGAAATGACATGTCGGTGGGAGTAAGAGCTGCTTTTGTGTAAAACTGAAGGCTTTCTTAGCTTGCCAGTAAGTTCTTTGTTGGCTGGCTATCATGATGTGAGAAGAGAGTGTCATCGACGTCATTCGATGCTCGAAAAATTAGAATTTCAAAGGTGATGAGAAAAATTGTCATGACAATGGCACACCAAGGAGTAGTGCGGGGCGCTGCCGTCCTTGGTTAATCTGGGCCCCAAGCAACAAGGCTGTCTTGTTGGTCCGGTTCTTAGCTAACCGCTTCCAGTTACGCACTCTAAGTTGGTTGAGGTCCCTTTCTACTTGTGCGCACCGTTTTTGACGAAGTCATCCTCTGGGTACCCATTTGGCGATCTTACACTGAATGTATTGGCAAGGAAGTCAGCCAGGATCCCCTTTTTGACGTAGTGCTCCGAGAAAAACTGATTTTGTTGCTGTTCCCCGACCGGGCTCGAACCTGCACAGGTCGGGACAGAAGCGAATACACCATCGCCAGACAGAATCTCTGTTTCTACAATCAAGTGTCTGGGGTTTTAAACGGTTTCAGACCGTTTTTCTCCGCAAACTAGGACTTAGCTACGTGACTTCAAAAGATTAAAGCCTTTCAAGTACCTACGTCAACTTTACAACTGCGTCATAGCCACTACTCCTTAGACTGACTCTTTCCGCTTCCAAATAGATTCAAATCCAAAGATCCCATTCCATGCCAACAGATTGCAAGAACCTAATCAATCATCTCCTCTGATAGTTAGTTTGTGAGCTTTTCGCAGCACCTGCTATGGAACGATCTACTGGCCTACGAACTACTTAAAGTTAAACCACCTTCCCGCTTAATGTATGCGCTTGGAAAATTTATTCTCGCCCACAGTTCCTGCTGTTTGAACATCTGCACACGACGACGACGATGCCATCGAATAACATTGTGCCAAGATAAAATTGATTCGAGGTCCTATCACTGATTATCCCTTGGCGAGGACGGTAGCTTCAGGCGTAAAACACCCACCATACCACACGTCCCCCCATCCAGAGACAAATCTCTCTCTCTGTCTCTCTAGAACATGTCCATAGAGCATTGCCGATAGGAATTTCGATTGGTTTTTGGCTCCTTTGGTTTTGGAAATTCGTCCTTCGGCGTTATATTTTTTTTCCTGTGCTGCTGCTGCTGCTGCTCTTCCTATGTCTACAAAATGTTTGTTTGTCGTGTTCTTTCTGTTTAACGAATCCCCAATCAGCTGGGCTCGTCTCACTATAAGCAAAAGGACCCGGCGTCGTTCCTGTTTCCTCCTCCTTTTCCACCACTCTATTTGGTATGCGAAACAAAGTAAAAGGATCAAATTAATTCCACTATTGGAATTCTTTTTCCATTTGAATAGCGAGAACGGGCGCGAAGCAACAAGGCAACAGACCGACGACGACGATGGACTAGCCCGGAGGGGTATCAATTTTGGCAAAAAAGAAATTACTGCCGGCAATGTTGGTACTTTGAGTGTCGGAGAGAGCTATAAAGCCTGAAGGCTTTTCGAAATAAGTTGCCGTAAGAGTCCGACAAATTGATTTCGACTTTTATTAGATTTCTCTGTACGCAGAGACCAGTTGAACGGACAGAGGGGGGCCAAAACATTCCGGAACTGCAGAAATTAAAACGCATAAAACAAAAGAAAAAGTTGCGATGGACTCTATCTCTCTCGTCTGCCGCGCAATCGTTTATCGATGTTTCGTTACAAAATCGATGACAAATTACGGTTTTTGTTTCGGACTCATCCCGTGTCCTTTGCCGTTTGGGATTTTAATGAATCTTTCGCAGTACTTTGACATTTTAATATCCCAGCTTTGCTACATTCTTTTGAGATTCGTCGTTTGATGTACAGAGGAAGGAGGACGTGGCAGTAATTGATTCCCAACAGACGGAGAAGAAGTTTTAGTCTTTTCTTGTTTGTGTTTCTTTCTTTCGCAGGATGTCTTCAATTACTGTGTTGTGGAAAAACTGATTGAATCCTCACTGACAGGAGGACGTTGGTTCTTGTATTCATTTTCACACGCAAACGTCAATTGCTGTGACATCCTTGAGGGATTTTTTTCTGTTTTTTTATAATCGAATCTGTAGAAGGCGTTGTCAAGGGTAGGCGCACACTTCCGGGGTTATGAGTTGATTTTCTGCCTGTTGGATGTTATGTTGTTCTTCTTCTTAAGAAGAAAAAGAAAAGAAACCACAGACAGAGGAGCGAAGAAAAAAAAAACACCCCCTTTCATCCTTGATTCTCTCATCAGTTAAATCAACAGAGAGAATATACCTATAGTGGGTGGTTTTTCACGAGTCCTTTGTCGTTTTTTTACATAAAAAAAAAGTAAATAAACGCAACACGCGTTACGTTGATCACACGTTGACTTAATGGAGAGATTAGGTGAATGTTTTTTTTTCGTTTGTTGCTACCATCCCTTCCCCCACACGTTTTTGTTTGTCAAGGTGCACCTTAATTCTACTTTGCCTCCTTTTGTTTTGCTCCTTCCGCTCATAAATAAACGCTTGTACGTAGACGATGATGGCTGACTTTAGGTATTACGCGACAGGAATACGCATAAACTCCCACACACACATACACATTTGAAGCTAATTTAAGCTTCCACACTAAGTTGGGGTGCATTTGTTGGAGGAAGATCAAAAGCTTACGCGTTTCTGTTGCGTTTGACAGTTCCTTTTTAATTACAGAAAAATGCGTTGGAGCTTCGAATGTTATGGTTGTAGGAAGGATTTAAAGGAGAGGAGAGTGCGATAGAATAGAAAGTGTTTTATACCCCAAAACCCTTGAAAAACTCTTATCGCAGCTAAACTTCTAAAAGACTAGAAGGACTAGACTTCTGTCTGAGGTTTTGAATCAAACAATTCTCCAATGAATCACCAAAGAAAAGAGGCCCCCCTTTGCAGGCATTTATCATGCGAAGGTAACCTTTTGATTTACAGTAGCAACCCCATAGTTCACATTAATTTATGCTTTCTTTTTGCACACATGAATGCAATCAGTGAATAACGCGATAAAGCAACCGACAATTTATACGTAATCCTTGCCAATCCGACTTCTTTTTGTTCGTTCATCACGCTTTAAGCAATTATTTTGAAACTTTAAAGTGTACCTACATGCAAATGCTTATAAACAAGAAACGCACGCACTATTTAACCGTTAAACAAGAGGGTCTACCGTCATGACATGCAAACACAGCAAGTATACCGACCAGACCACCGACCGAATCCAGGGAGTCAACCCAAGTGCACAAACAAATTTAATATTTACCGTACGTGATCCTTTGTACAGAGGCGACACTCATTCCTTTTGAACACTTTGACCGCATTTCATGTCGTCCTGTCCATCCTTGTAGTAGCATGCAATTGGTATTCACATAAAAAATAAAAAAAAAACAATCTTTCCCATTCTCCCCCATATCTGTCCCTCACAACCATTCTTCCTTCAGAACATTCACAACAATGTCCAGCGCAATGATTCATCCAAACAAGGATATCACTGTGTACTTGTCCTGTTTATGCGATGGCTGTGACCAATAAAATCCACAAGCAGAGAACAGTGAATTGCTTTTGTTTGTCGTCCTTAGATTGTCTGAAACTGAAACACACATACACACACATAGATAGAGAGAGTTCTCGATAGACCAAATGATTTACGCGTGAAAGTAGAAATACTTACATGTCCTTAGGAGATAATAAAACCCATGAAAATATGTCCTTAAAAAATTCCCTAAACAAAAACCTATAACAGCATCCGAAGTAGTAGCAGCAGCAGCAGCAGCATGCGCCAGGACAACACACATACACACGCACAGACTGTGCCTGTCAAGCAGGCACATGGGACGGCAATAACGAGACACATAATGATGTAATTACTGGCGCAATTATTGCATGAATGGTGTGGCGGGCGAAGGTCCTGAATCTCTCGAGTATGAGAGACTGGAGGCTGGAGGCGTCGTCCTCGGAAATAACAACTCCGCTTTAAGAGGCTTTAATTTTTGGCACCGTAATTGCATATAACAACACACGAGCCCGGGCTCAAAAGTATCTTATTTTAAGGCCGACAGCTTATGTGAGGGTATAATGTGGTATTCAAGTGAAATTATGGAGCAACAAATTACAAAAAGTAAACGCTATAACGGCTGTGTAAACTTTTATGCGATACTTACGTAAGTACTTTGATATTCAACCTCTCATTTGACTTTTAATAGTTCAACGAGAGATGGCTTGTCGTGTAGGTACCTTACCTACACTGTGTCAAGTTGATGAAGAGTGGTTTACAACTGCCTATTGTCGGGAATTTGATGGAATTTCAAGAACTTCTATTGCCGGAAGGGACACATGACTTGTTGTTAAACAACACTAATGACATCCGAGTTTGGTGGTGGAAACATGTAGACCTGAACGTCGAAAGGACTCTCAACAACAACAGGAGTATGGTCTTTTGGACCAAGATTTTTGTCAAAAATCGGAACCGCAGTACAGGACTAGAATATCAAAAGTCTTGTCAGAAGTGCATAAGCAATTGAACCAGAGCGAGGTGCAGTACAGAAAAACAAAGACAAGACTCAGTTCACCGACAGTAGTGAACAGTGAACAGTGCGGATTCAAGGGGAAAAATGAGTGCGTCACCCTCAATAATCTTGGATCAGGAATTTCGATGAAGGGAGCTGGAGAAATCTTGTCAAAAGTTTATAAGAACCACGCTTCGAGGAGTGAGGTTCAATAAAGAAAATGAAGACAACGCTTAATTAACCAACAATAGTGAACAGGGAACAGTGCGGGTTCAGGGGGAAAAATGAGTGCGTCACCTTCAATCATCTTGGATTAGGAATGTCGATGAAGGGAGCTGGAGAAGTCTTGTCAGAAGTTTATAAAAATCACGCTTCGAGGAGTGAGGTTCAACATAGAAAAACAAAAACAAGACTCAGTTCACCGACAGTAGTGAACAGGGAACAGTGAGGATTCAAGGGGAACAATTAATGCGTCACCCTCAATCATCTTGGTTTAGGAATGTCGATGAAGGGAGCTGGAGAAATCTTGCCAAAAGTTTATAAGAACCACGCTTCAAGAAACGAGGTTCAATACAGAAAAACAGAGACAACACTCAGTTCACCAGTGAACAGTGAACAATCATCTTGGGCCAGGGATATCGATAAGGGATGGTTTCAGTTACATAGAAGCTGAGGCACGTCGCTTAAAATCAAAAGTTATAATATTCGATGTCAATAGCAGCTTGCTTCACTCTTTAAATACTGGGACCTAGCTTGTAGATAGCCTTAGAAAACCTATCCCAATCTTTCAAACATCAGCAATGAAGTAAAGCGCACTATTTTCGCCTAAATCTTAGTGAAATCGGTACCGATATTGACAGAGAAATGAGTAACCTCTCAGAGTGCTTCCATCTTATGTAGCTCCCATGGCTGTTCCAATGGAAAAGTATAAGTGTCCTTACATCAACCAAAGTAGGCACTGCTTTCAAAGTAGGTAATTCGTAGGGATGAGGAAATCATCTTCAGATCTCTAACCTAACTACCTCATTTCGCCGCCCCCCCACCCGAAATGGTCCCGTTTTCATTTTCATATCCCAAATCCGTCATATAATTCCCTAAAATTGAGGAATTTTCCATCTTAATGCTGCTTTAAACCAGGCCATTCCTTCCGAGAGATATTTAATCAGGGAAAAAAGTTTTTCCCCACACCCCCTCCGGCAATGAGAACTCATTCACGGAACCGCCTCGCACTTGCACCCGCCTTAGCCATTCAATTTCATTCATGCCGTAGTCGTCTTCGTTGTCGTCCAAGGACGACACATATTCATCATGTACCACCATCGTCGTCAAGTGAACTCTGTTTTTCACTGCTACTTTCTTTACTAAGTAAAAATAAATTGCTTTTCGTCCTTCCTCCGATGGCAGATGTAATAATGTCAGCTTAGAGAGTCCCGAAAATTCATACACCTTTTCCAGAGGTTCCAACACACAAGTAAGTCACACTTACACTTCCATCGCGTGAGTTTACCTTAAAGATTTTCAATTCGAATAGGAGCACCATCGCAGGACGACGAACAGTACGACGATAAGAAGGAAGTGATATTATATCCTGGCAGAATCGCTTAAGACAACTTCGCTCAGCTGTACTTCATTCATTTACAAATTCTCTGCTCTGGAGAAAGTTTGCCCTCGCTTTGCACACACACAGGACTCAATCGTTCTGGAAACATGATAAACTTCCAGTTGTCTTCGACGGGGACGAGGGGGTTGCGGACGAAAAAGACCAATTTACCTTTAACAGCCCCATTGAGACCAACAGCAAAGAGAGAAAAGAAAGTCTTCTAACCTAACTTTGACTTGCCTAACTCTGTCATATTTTTGTGTGCGCTTTCGTTTAATATTGCATGGCATGGTGGTGGTGGCGGGGGGACGAGTGGATTAGAAAAGGCGACGGCGGCGGTCCTTTTGCTAACCAGGATATATATCTTGGCACATATGTTATCAGAGATAAGTTATCTCCTATTGCACGACACTCAAAGGGTCACCAAGGCACTGACGTAGTCGTAGAGGCAAATGAGGAACTTCAAGTGGAAGTGGCAATGGCAATGGCAATGGCAGTGGTAGTGGAAGAGGAAGTCATCGTCCTTAATATTATTTTCTTCGGTTTTTTTTTTTTCTGTTTTTTGTTGGTATCAGGCTTCTTCTATTGGATGGATAAGCAAATGATATTTTAGTCCTTTTACTCCTCGAAAAAAGCAGATGTTCTCATGTGAAGGAGGGTGCGCCATGAAGGTCGCTCGCCTGTGTGTGGAACTGTGGAGATGAAAGTTGCGCTTTCACGTATGACAAAGTTTACTTTTATCGTTTGCCAAGGATACGTGCATAAATTTCGCAAAAGGAACTGATAAGTAAGTTACGATTTAACCCGGCCCTCGATGGCATACAGAGGGAGGAAAGTTTTCATCCCCCCCCCCTTTGTACTCAGCAGACTCACGCCCTGCGGTTAGAACGACCCTCCGAAGTGGGGGGTGGACTTCTGGTAGCATAACTTAGTTCATTTTATCATATGGGAAAAGTTTGCTGCCTCCATCCACCATCCTTTGTCGACTACGAGGACGATGACGACAACGAAAAATTCTATTTCATTCGAGTTAACTAAATGAGTGTTTAAATATTTTGTTTTCCCGTTTTTCTCGGGGCAGGTGTCTGTGGTTTGTTCAGTGCTGCAGCCTGGTGCTGGTAGTGTAAATAATGTCCTTTCTTTGGGGAATGAGTTGCACATTACGACGAGATAACACTGGGGATCGAGAGAGTCTGCAATTTAATTTTTTTTCTTGCTCCTTTCATTCTTCAATAATTTATCGAAAAACCTTTGCACAACTATGTGGAACACAAGGTGGAAGTCCTTTAGATATCCTGACTGCTGTAGTTTACTGGATAGTTTCGGAGAACTTTTTAAACAGCAGAACGACAGAGAATTGTTTTGCGAGAGATATCTGATAAAAAAAATCATTGATAGGATCTGTCCCGGTGATATGTGACTCTCAATTTGTGGCGAAAAGTTTGTAATCGGTGGTCATTTGTTACAACACGATAGGTGGGTTCGTTGTTTCTACAAGTTTTCGACCACAAGTTTGACTACCTGTGACTTGGAGAGGACCAACTTCAGAACCTCTCCATACAAATTCCTTAACTACATTCTACGGTCCTTCTGATCATACACAGCAAAGCACAAAGGATAAAATACAGTAAATTTGGCCAAAGAGCAATCGTTTCATACCTCTTAAGTGTACTGAAGCCAGAGATTATGGATGAGTTTCAAATTGGCTCATGTCTTATCCAAAGTTTGTGTTCCTTCCAAGCTAGTAAAAAAAATTTAATAGCCTTAGCTTCCTCTCCGATATGACCACCAAATCATTACAACTTTCATGACTCTCTTCTGACACTGTAACTCATTTTCCAGGCACTGAATCGTCCTTATTTCGAAGAAGCAGCAGTTCACAGCAGGGTATTAATACTGATTGCGCTTTTCCCCCCCCCCGCACCACGTTTGTAAGTCTGGTAAGCCAAGGATGTAACGGCAATGAATGCAGGAAACTACTTCCCGCTGAAGCACATCCAAATGTGATTGTATATTCATTTTACAATTCTCGTACGCGAGATAAACTCTCTCAACCATAAAAGTAAACTAACGTCTGAACTACCGACACCACTACCGCCCAAGTGGTTAAGGAGGACTCTCTCGCTCTCTATCTGAGAAGTGGAACCCGGCACGATACAATTTACTATGCCACCGTGTCTCTTCCGACCCTAAATTCCGCAATAAAAATGTTGCACTCACATTTCAGGAGGGAATATCCTGTAAAAACAAAAAAATACGAAACAAATTCCAAGGATACTCTCCATAAACTGCTTACTGTTACTACACCCCGAGACGCAATGGTGGTCCCTGTGCTGCTCTCTAACCAGCTTAACCAGTGCCACACACAACAGCAAATGTACAATCGAAAGCGACATGAAATTGGGGATTTTGAATTGAAGGCACCATCCAACCATCCAACCGTCCAAGTATCCGACCAAACCGACCGGATCCTTCCTCCGAAATGGGAAATAAAATGAAAATGTCGGTCTAGGCAGTAATGCTGGCTCATTGCCAATCAGTTGTGACATGATGAGTAGGCACAGTTGGTGTAGGAATCCCGAGCTAAGAGAATTTCACAGTGTGTATGCAAAATTGAAGCCAACAGCTATTTAAAAGGTTTATTACTTCCACCCTGCAAGAGACCGGTTCCTGTGTCGACATGGAGAGAATGAAAGTTTGAAGGCGCATTATGCGCAAACGGGTGACATAAAATCCTTGGCCCCCTTCCGTCAAGGACATTACTGCCAACTCCTATTACTTGCGGTATGTGACGAGCCGACAGTAAAAAAGTCCTCTTCTTGGCACAGACGGGAACAATTTTTCGAGAAGTTCCAAACCACCAAAAACACTTATACTCGTCGTTTGAATAAGTCAGCTGATGGCAGGCCTAAGGGCTTCTATCGCTAAAATGGCCACCACATTGCCACCGGCTTTAAATTAAAACTTATAAATCTTGAGTGCACCATTTAACGGTATAGTGTGCATAAACTCTGTCCGGAAGCCGATTATGTGCATGGTGGTACTCGTACTGTATGCATCCTGTGGTTTTTTTTTTTCTGTTTAAGGCCAGGAGAGTCGTTTAAACGGTAACTTCAAGCTGAAAATCGATTTGAGGGTTAAACACACACACACACTCGGTCGGAAATATACAAATTTAGAGCGAATGTATGCTGCGCTTTTTCAAATGAAGTTATCCACTCCCTCGTAGCTTTCGCAAGGAAACTGAGAATTTCTGGAATTCGATAGCCATCCTGGATATCTTCATCACACACACACACTCATACACGGAGGAAATAAAATTTTGTTAAAATATGAAAACTTATAGGTTATCTCTGGCCGACGACGACGACGTCGACGACGCAGCCTGTGTCTATGATACGGTTATACACGGTGTCTCTGCCTGTGAATTCCTGCCACAGGCATAAACGAGTCACCATCTGGTGGGATATTTAATTATTTTGTTGCCGAAGTTAATTTAACTTTGGACATTCTCTACAACATCATGGATGATAGACGACAGATAGGGCAAATTGAATTATGACCTTGTTTTTGCCAGGATTAAATATACAGGCGGGCCATGGCCATGGAGTATATTTTTACTGTTGCCGATTGCTGTGGTGTTGAATTCAGGAGTGTCGAACTGAAAGTGTTGCCACTTTGGTGATATAGTTGAAGAAAAAGTGGTACCACTGAGGGCTCATCAGCACAAGTAACAAGTGTTTAGGACGCCAATCGGATTTATGCAACAAAAATTGAAGATTTCCGATGTGGAATGCTTGTCTCCTTCAAAAAAAGACGTCCAACTTGATGTGAAAAGGATCTATACGATCAAAACCCCGTTTTAACCAACAATTTTTGCCCACAAAGACCTGTTCTTTAGGGAGGACCTGCGCCAATTGATAACAAAGTTCCATTGGAAAGTTGAACTCATATTGGACACTTGTTCGTCACAAGTCAACATTTTCAACAAGGACAGCCTTGTCACTTGACCAAAATGTTTACACTTCGCATCCCTGAATCAGGCCATCGACCCTTGAAGGGCCTGAACTCGAACTCATGTCAAACTATATCAGGGTGCAGTTGAAGTCGGAGATTCGAGGCCACTGAGCTTGTCGGTAGAATCCCCATTTCGGACACGCACCTCAAGCTAATTTGGAGGTTTCGATCGATTCAATACCAAGGTTTGGTTCTTGGCTAATTTTTTCAAGGGAGGTGACCATTTTAGTGTAGCTTGAGGCCACTCACTTACTCATTAGGCCAGCGAGCCTGAACTAATGCTGCTTTCCATCCTTGACAGTCTCGGACACTCTGCTTTCACTTTACCTGAACAAGGTTTCTAGCGTCCGCAATTGCCTGATCTTCAAACCGGAGTCTTGGTCTCCCCTTTCTTCGTGAACCTGGGATTTGAAGACCCTCTTTGTTGGAGTGTTCTTGCCCATTGGCTTGATGTGGTCGAGCCAGTGCAATCCGATGAACTCTAGCTCTCCGGACTACATCCACATCTTTAAATCGTAGAGTTCTCGATTGTGCCTTCTCCTCCATTCGTCCTCCTCGACGTAGAATTTTTCTTTCGAAGGATTCCAAGATCTGCTGCGCTGTCTGATCAACTGGCATGATTAGAGTTTTGTTGAGCATGAGTTTGGACCTTCGAGATGTAGCCGACGGATCGGTACTTTGTCCGATCTTCATTCATCGCAAGACCAACTCGTTTGGCTTGCTCTTCAATCGCGGTAAAAGCTTCAATAATGGCACGTTAGAAACGGGCAATAATGTCAATTTCGTCTAGCTACATGCACTATCCTTAAAATTTGATAAAAAAAAAAAAAAAATAGTTTTCCTTGACAATTGGGAACCCAGTCACTCTGTAACGAATGCATTCGGTACTTGCACATGCACACACTCATGCAAAATCCATAAAAATCGATCACCGTAGGCGTCAGCAGCACTGATGCATGCGTATAAGCACACACAGGACATCATCTGTGTGTCCTGGCGAGATTGAAGCCAGCCCCTGCATCTGTATGCGTGTGTTAATTAACAAACTATGCATGATTTAGCACCGAGCGTCGAATTATGCAATTAACTTGTAATTTCAATTCGAATAAAATTCCTGAGCCTGTAATTCCTGTCCAATCATGCAGCTCTCTTCCAAACACCCACCCATTTACGATGAAATTTGATTCGAGATTCAATCGGGTTTGAGTGCTATCTGTCTACTTCAGTCAATGTGTGTCTGTGTGCCTGGAAAGAGCTCGAGGAGGCTCTTATGCGATTATCTGGTATCTCTGATGAATTCCATTTGCGGAAATTAATGCACATGCCCACACAAAGAAACACTCACGCACACTACGGACGTAGTTTTGCACAAAATTTTACAACCAACCAGACAGGTAATTATTTAGGGGATGGATTAACAGTGTTACATTTGAATGCAAGTCCTCCGTCCTGCAGCCATGTCGTCCCATTAAAATATGATGAGCCATCCGGTCGCATATTTAACTCGTTACTTGCAGAGTAAATGCATTACGTATTCGCCCCGTTGTTTCGGTGTTATTAACGAGGAACTTCCAAGAATATGCAAATCATCTGTGATTCCTTTCGACTTCCTCTCTCTCCTTTTTGCTTTGTTTCGCACTTGAACGGTGGCCACGGCCACTCCTTTTGGCTTCTTAACTATTCCAAGGAATCTTAACACTCCATTAACCTCAAAGGTTGGAATCATTTTTCAAAAAAAAATGGAGCCTTCGAACAGCAGCAGCTTCTCTCTCAAGGAATGTCTTCTCAGCACAATAAGCGCAAAAAACTGCGGACGAAGTAACCCTTTTTCTATTAAGCGGCGGAATGCCACCCCCCCCCCCCCAGAAGATGTTACTCCACGATGATGGTAGTGATGCGAAAGAAAACTCAGTCAAGTGAATGAATGTCAGGAGCGTGAGAGAAGGTGGATAGACAGGAGAGCAACGCGCACAAAAGTCACAGGAAAATTTGTTAACCTCATTTATCAAACAAAGATGCCGAGCTTAGAGCAGAGGCGAACCGGCGTAACCCGCTTACCCTGTGCACAGTCAAATGACAAATGGTAAAAGTTTCCATTTTGAAATTATTATGCGAGTTCATAAAGCATAGGAGCACCATAGAGCAAGCACACACTGCCTACGCGGTGAGGGAGGGTAACAATTGTTGGGAACTACTGCAACTACTATTCCAAACGTGGAGTCGTTTTGTGCAAAAGTTACAAGCATTACAATTGGAAGAGTTCAAGGAAAGTAAGTTTCTTCTTTGATTAATCTACGTGGTGTGAATTCATGAGCCTTGACCGGGAAGTCGGAGCAGGAAGGGGTGTAACGCATTTCATCTTTTTGATTTCGCAGCAGATTTGGGAAGAGAGGAGACATAAAGATGCTCTGGTCCAGCGATTGTAAGTGTTTTTGGCAATTATACGGGAGTGATTGCTTTTGAACTTAGAGAGCTTCCATCTGGTCTGTGATAGCTAAGTGGGGTCTTTCAGACACCAGAAGGTGCCAGAAGAAATCCCCGATCTGGAAAAAAATTCTAACTAAGGTGGCGATTAGTAGTGTGTCCGCTTCGAGCCCGATCGGGGAACAGCAACAGCCACCGACAATGAAGAGAGAAACGAACCTAATCGGAGTTTCTTCAACTACTACAGACCGGGGCTTTTGGAAAAATCCTTAAAAAAAAAATAGCCAAGTGATGAACCAATCGATCAATACCATAGTCTGGTGCACAATTGGTTTAGCAAATATCTGAACCAAAAGCAGCAAAACCCTGGGACGCATACGTAGTTGATTGAGGGAAGTCACTGGTTCGAGCCACATCTTGACAGACAATGACAAGCACAACATGAATGGTTGCGAGAAGCTAGACGCTGGCTCTTATGGCCTCTCAAAGGGCTTTTTGTAAAGGATATCATTGTGCATATGTTGCCGTACACCCATCTGAGCATAATTAACAGCCATGAATGCGTTTAATTAAAACCAAGAATGACTGCCATAAGTCAGACCCTCACGGTCTCAAATCAAAGGGATACTGAAAGGACACCCTATGGAGCATCCCCAACAAATTCTTTTACCAAAATACACCCGACCATCAGTCAAAGCTCTATGATCCATGAAATAAGAAAAGACCACAAACAGCATGCATAAAAGATTGACTGGCCGTACAGCACCACCCTTGACGAAATGACCATATTATTCCTTTTTGACCAAAAGGAAGAAAAGAAAAAAAAACCCCTTGTCCTTTGTCGAATTCTGGGATGATACCAAAATACGCATATACTCGTCATCGTTCAAAACATCTCTCCTGCCGCTCGACAACGACGACGACGACGACCGATTCAGTTCGTTGAATTCACATGAAACCAAGAGTATCCTTTCCAATTCGATTGATATACACATATCCTTGCGACTATCTGTGGATCTCTGTGTGGTGGAGAGCGACTTTACACAGAAACATGTAAATGGAATTGTCGGTCCAAAGATAACCTTTAACAATACATTTGATGTTGTGTGGTTATTATCCTTCCAAATGGATATCTCACACATCACCATCATCATTATCATCATCATGATGGTAGTCGTCAGCTAGCCATCACACAGCAGGATCATTATATCAATGCATACATAGACAGACAGACAGAGTTGGAGTTGGAGGTTGGAGGTTGGAAATTCGGAAATGAAATTTGAAATTCATAGACTATGTAAACCGAACAATAAATGAACTCACTCACAGGACTGTAATGACTTCCATACACCAACCACCAGGCGAAACTCCTTTTAGTCCTTTTTTTGTTTTTTTCTTATTCGTTTTCTGAGGGGCAGATTTGAATTTTTATACCCACCACTGTGTCTATCGTTCTCATTCATTATGTTAAAATATTCATTTGTTCCTTATGATGTCCTAGAAATTGCCAAATCATTGAAAGGACGACTATGACAGCGACGAAAACGATGACTACGATGATGTTACGTAACATCATTTGGCGGGCAGAAAGGGAAAGAACAACTTTTTAGTTAGTCCTTGTCGTGGTCCTTTTTTTTCAAACACACACAATGTGAAAGAGAAAGAGAGAGACAGAGAGTAAATTTAATTAATCGCGCGCACATTGGAATAATTAAAATTTGGTCAATTGCCCTCGAAATGGAGCGTAAAGAGGACGCTTCATCCTGGTGGGCATACAAATAGTAAATTATGACGCAATCAGAGCTTCATTCGGCGGTTATTTTGTATGCAATACCAGTGTCTGTTGAGAAAATTAAAATGATTTTGGCAAAAAGCAATTATCCTGGAGACGACGAGTGTTCTCTCTCTCTCTCTCTGTGTGTCCCTAATTTAAGACCAACAAACGTGCAGCAGTGTTCATTTGAAACTTATTCAAAGTAACTCATCGCTCGCGGGCAACTATACTTAGTCCCAACTCATCTTAAAAGTTGGGAATCCATCCTTCAACCCAGAGGTGAGGTGGAGAAATTAACTTTCCAACATGCCCTTTGCTAGTTTAGTATTTTTTTTTTACGACCACAGTCATCAATGTAACGACGCGGCTCCTTGAGTTATTATCCTTTACCGCAAAGGGTATGAGTCCCACTAGAAACAGCAGCAGCAGCAGCTGACTTATGGTGCAATTACAATTCTGTAATAAGGTAAGGAGGTGGAGGAGGAAGGGTTTTTTTTGTTTTTACAACCTTTTCACTTAGAATTTGCCTTTTTGTGTGTGTGTGGGGAAAAGTTTCGAGCTCAAGTAGTTCCCCCAGGGCGGGTGCTTCTTCCAAAAGGATGAAACTTTATTCCTGAGCTGTCTTGGTAAGTTTTTGTGCAATACTTGGGGCTGGCAATTCATTCTCGAATTGGAATCTCATTTGGAGAACGCGCAAAGGCTTGTTAATGACGAATTTGTATGCTAATTGAGGTCCAGACAAAAGGTGGTTTTTGTTGTCTTTGTCTGTAGAGTCAATAGGACATCAAGACATGTCCCTTTCCATCACAAAAAGAAACTATTAACGCACATAGTGAGTGCATTTTTTTCAAAGGATTCTGAGGAACTCGAGGTTTGTAGTTCTAAAACTGCATCCCTAGGTTGTAGGGGTGGCTGCACCTTACAATATACAGCCTCAATCCTATCTCAAAGGATCCATTGTGTTCCACTGAAATAATAAAACAAGGATTACTGTTGCCTGAACTAACCCTAGGATGGTGCGACGTGGCTTTTGTGACAATTTTCATTGAAGAAGTATTCCCCGAGGGTTGATTTTGGGAGGTGGAATGTGTCCTCCTCGACGTTCTCAAATGCATTCTCTTTAGGTGGGCCGCCAGAAATGAGAGGTGAGTTCGAGAAGGATGTGAAAATGAACAATAAAGAGATTCACTGATTAAGATACTCACTGTGATGTGATCTCAAACGTTCCCACTGTCTCATCAGACGGAATAGATTGCTAATAAGCACCTTAGTGGGTGTCATAACTGGACACTGCTCCATCGGCAAGTATGCCTTTAGGCTGGGCCTCCTTTATAATGACTTCTGTAGAAGCTGCATGGATGAGGAAGAGGAGGAGACGATCCTCCACCTTCTCTGTACATGCCCGGCCCATTCAGCTCGGAGAAGAGCATACTTAGGAGCCAGCTTCTTCAACAACCTTGGTGAACTGGCTGACATCAGCAAAGGCAGTCTCCAGCGCTTCATAGTAAGCTCCGGCTGGTTCTGTGGGTAGTATTTCTGGCGAAATACGGATCCTGGTGGTAACACAATGGACTTTATATGGTCTAAGTGAGGTTGCAATTGCAGCCTGACACTCCAACCTAACCTAACCTAACCTATTCACTGTGATGCCAAACTTCGAGTTAGGAGCCAGCGATGAGTATTCCTATTCCCTGTGAGGTTTTCTAGTCATAGAGCCCTGACAACAGACAACTGAAGATCAATTTTTCATTTGGGATCAGTCCCACTCCAAACACTTCCTTCGATCTGCTTCGTTACCTCCTCAGTCGGTTTAAATTTTGCGTAATGAGCTGCAACACATCCAAAGGATTCAACCATGAATCGATTCAATTGAAATGGCTTGCTCTGTTGGTGGTTAGTTAGTGCAACAGCACACACACCACACTCGAACACACATCCCGAGAGAGACTCAAATCACAGGCATTCAATTCAGACACACAGGACGACACAGAATCCAAGTTATGTCTCTCTAATTACACTTTCGCAATAGGTTCGTCTTGTCGTCGTTGTCGTTGGCTTCTCCTTCTCCTCCTCCTTCACCTTCTCATCAACGCACAGCTGTTCGTTTGTTAGTCTTGCTAATTTTCAAACATGACTAACCATGCGGCACACCACAACTCACTTAATTTCCTTCTAATGACAAAATAATGCTAGAGAAATTACCCTGCACCTTCCCCGTTTCGTTCGGCGGTATGGCAGTCCGCCCACGTTGACGGTAATAACTTAAAATGCTCACGAAGTTGGAGTTGGGTAATAAGTTGGGTCCTGGCTTCCCCTTCTCACAGTACAGCCCTTTGATTTGGCGAAGCCATGTAATTTGTGTTGAAGTGGTGGACTTGTATATTTTTTTCGGGGGGCCAATCGATATTTAAAATTTTATATTCCCGATTGCATAAGGACTAAGGACACTGATGACAACGACTATGAAGATGATGATGATCACGGCAACAACAACAACGACGACAACGACGACGATGATGATGATGTAGTGCACCAGTTGTCGCAACACAGCAAAGCAAATAAATCAAAACGAGTACAAATTAATTTTCTGTCAGATATGTATCTGGGCGTAATAAATTTCGAAATGTCCTTTATATTAAAATGAGAGGATGTGTGAGAGTTTTGTGTGTACACAGAGATACCTACTGTATACGTACCTCTGTATGGTTGAGTTCGACTTCAAAATGTGGGGGGGAAACCATGAAACCAGATGTGATTCATGGGACGACGGATGCAGTTTTGCATTTGCTTTAAGTAAGTGGTTTGGGGGGAGGGGGTGAGGATGGCTGACGGCCTAGTCGGCATTGTTTGTGACTCAAGGGGCATTTGGGGGGATGTTTAAAGTGACAGTGTGGGTTTAATTTAAAAGAAGACAAGAGTCAGAGAGCTTAATGTCATGCTGCGGTAGGCTGTCAACGTGACATATGCTTGGCCAAAGGTCAGATGTGTCATTGCGAGTTGGCCTAAGGAGCATTGCGGTGATGAAGTATAAATGAAGATAAATCGACTGGTTTTGGTCCCGTCGATTGGAAAGGAAAGGAAAACGTGAGTATACTGAGAGGTGTTTGCATCTTAGAGCTTTTTCGTGTTCAAAATGTTTAGAATCAGTATCCACCTTCTTGCTCCCGCACAACTGAGAGTCGATCATCAGACATCAGTGGTTTTCTTAGCAAATTTTCGAGGAGAGCATAGGAAAGTTCTTCAACTTGTATGCCAGCAGAGGACATAACTACACCGCAACATCAGTATACGAACAAGATAAGAGCAATATATGGAATAGGAATCGTGACTCCCTAATCGACAGTTCGCAATACAATCTGTGTGCGACATAGCACGTGAAGATTGCTCCGATTGATCAAACAGTATTGTGCTCGACGTCAATAACGCTTCCAACTCAGCCGACTCGAGCCGTGTAGTAAGAGCGATCTGCAACTACTTCGAAGCAGGTCAACTTTGAGACGGAAGAAGGACCGAAAAAGTACAAGATTACGGGAGGAGTTCCACAAGGGTCAGTTCTGGAACCAATTCTGTGGAATATAATCTACGATGACATATTAAGGATACGGAGGATGTGCTGACAGTTGTAGTAGTATTCAAAATACTAATGGAAGCTATGGCTACAGACAACATGTTTGGAGCTAGCGGACCACAAAACCGAAGCCGTCCTCATAAGCAGCCGTAAAAAAGTGTAACAACTAACCATACAGGTCGATGAGTACTTCATCAATTCGAAGCCGTACATCGAAAACCTGGGGGTGCTGCTAGACCACAGACTAAGCTTCAGAGACCACCTAACGGCGGCACTAGAGGTACAAGGCAGCCAAATAGAAATAGTTTAACGCAAGTGACCCAATATGGACATCAGCGACGTGGCATGCGTCGTGCGTTTGAAGAATGAATGCGGCTCACAAAATTGCATCGATAAGGGTATGCTTCGCCTTCAGTACTGTACCAGTGGACGCGATCTAAAAGCGAAATGAACACGACGACTTAATGAATGGAAAGAAAGCACAGGGAGGTAAACTATTACCCAACACGATTACTGTCGAAGAATGGATGCTTCTGGGAGTATCTCTTAAAGTACAAACACATCGATGACCCATTCTGCCAGCACTGCGAAGGGGAGCCCCAGAAGGCTGAGCATGTGCTCATGGAATGCCGAAATATCTTTGCAAGGGAAATTAGCGGCCAATTGACCCCAAGAAGCCTGATCGCATTTATACTGGCAACGAGCAACACGATTGGGAAACTGCAAGTTAAGTTATCACAAGCATGATGCAGCAACAGCGTGTAGAGAAAGGAGCAGCGAGGAACGCGGGAAGAAGCGAAGAACCTGCTAGCAGCTGTGACAGCTGAGAAAGAAGTGGCGAAATGTCAAGCCTGCCTCTGCGAAGGAATGCCTTGACTGGTGGTGCCGAAGGCGACAAACAGGGCAGAGCAACAGGAGGAGGTGTATTTTTAGAACACAGGAGGAGTGACGCGGGCCACCCGATTGTCACACCTACAGTGCATCAACACCACAACCTCAGGACCAAGTAATAATCCTATCCAGGTTGAACTCATGAGTTGAAGAACTATCGTTCCGTCTTTAATCATAAATCACAGAATCGCGACTCTTAAACTCTACCAAAACCTCCCTTTAAAGATGCAGGGTAGCCCCCATCCTTTGTGGGTGCACACGCAAACAAAAAAAAACGTTTCTGTTTCGCCCACTTCCGGACGGCATAGTAAGTGCTTCCCAACATATGCAAAGAGAGACACGATGATTGCATCCCAAAAAAAAAGGACGACCAACAACAAGACGAACCAGAAAAACCAACTCAGAATGACATATGCACAAACCCATCTCAGGACACTGGAAAATATTTACGTTTTTCCCTCCATAAATACATAAAAATGCTCGCCCCCCCCTCCACTCCACCATTTGTGCAACGCTCTACTGTGCAACGAAGATGAGAGGTCCTTTTGAGCAGTGTTATATCCATTTTTTGTGTACGCTCTTCGCATTCTTTACTGTTTGTTAATATGTTTCGAGTTTCTGTGCACAATTTTTTGTTCGTATTTCGTCCACATATCCTTTGTGCAGCAGCAAATGGATTCTTTTTTTTATTATCCTGAGCATGCAGTGAGTAGAAGTTGGAGTACAGCACAAACTCTTTACGAGGTCTATTTGCTCAGTGGGCGTTTCAATGATACACGTAAGTCAAAATTCATTTGCGAGTCCATTTTGGAAAAGGATCGTTATCCTTTGGATTTATATTTTTGGTTTCATGTGTTTGATTGAGACCGTGGTAAGTGATTTGCTGTTCTCGACATAGGACTCAATTTTTCATACATGTATGCGAATATTTTGTCGGTTTACAAAAGACATGAAGAAGAGCGGAACAAACACAGAGCACAGACGGGGAAGCACTTAAATTGGCTTTGGCGTTGGTTTTCCTCTTGCAAAGGTGTGAATGCACATCTCTTTCAAAAACGTATGTTCCACGTCACGTATGCACTTGAAGGATAATTTAAAAAAAAAAAAAAAATCCCCAACACACAAAGGCTGACAAAAACACAGAAGAGAAGAAAAGAAACAAAATTGGAGACAAATGGTGTTGTCATCGCAGGCTCTTCTTTTGTGTCTGTGTCTGTGGATCCTTTTAATTTTTTTTTTTCTTGTCGAAATCACCTGTCAGGCAAAGAATAAAAGAATTTTCCCACACCAGCTTTGTATCGTTTGGTAAAGGACCTGCACACATCATGTATGGTGTGATGTTTGATCCTTGGATGCATTGCATATTATCATCGCTTTTCATCGTTGTCGCCCTTCAATAGAGCGTTGTCGCGTACACATTTCGGTATAGTGGATCCTTTCATATCATCTCGTTGTCGTTTCCTTTCATCAGCATCGTTGTCGGGATGAAAAATCCTCTCTCTCTCGGATGCATATGAATTTGTGTTAACATTGTGTTTGTCGGCCGTGTTGTGGATGATGAGTGGGGGTCGAACTGCAAGGATGCATGATGACGCAAAGATTATTATAAAGCTGTTATTCAGCATAAATTTGCTTGCAATCCGTTTTTTTCTTTGGGATCGAGTTTTATGTGACGAGTATCCTTGCAACGAGATGATACTGCTACAGACTTTCTCGCACCCGTGTGATTCCATTGAGAAGAAGTACTTTTGATGCAAAGGAGATGGCATAAGCTGGGAGATGGATTTTTGTGTGTACAAAGGTGTGAGCTTTCGAAATTTGGGTTCGCATCCAGGTGGTGCATTCATAAAGGATTCACCAGTTCCGAGGGATAGCCTTACCAGTCGTTTTGGGGACAAAGCAAAACGTAAATCGACTTTAGAGCATACATATGTCCGGCGCGTGAGATTCGTAAATGTCCTTGCAAAGGGGAATCAGTTGCGGTGGACAAAGACAACGTCTCCAGTTGCATTCACTTTTCCACTCTAGAACCTCTTACGAGATAAACATCTTTCAAACAGATATCAAAGCTTTATGTTCGCGACACTTGTTCTGCTACCAATTCCATTTCAATTCACCCCAACACAGCCCCAATTACAAACTTATTATTAATTCTCCATCAAGCGAGTCCTTCGAGCAAAAACAAAAAAAAAAGAAACATCTTGCAAAGCATGTCATAAAAAATCAACTTCAATATGTTTTTCAATAATCCACTACACTCCCATTCCCCCTCCCCCTTCCCCCTGTGTTGGCAGGGGGGTGGAAATATCAGGAGGGTATTGAAAATTGTGAATCCTCCCTCCATTGTACGGACCTGAATCCAAACAAACGACAATAGCTTTTCGTTCTTCAATGATTTTTTTTTTCCATTGTTTTCCACTTTTAGCGACCCCCATTGTAACAAGCATTACTGTCTCCCTACGGGACTCGTTACTTGCTTATTCAAACAGCGGTCTGCTGAACCTAAGGCGCAGTTTTTCGGAACAGAATTACTTTTCAGTTTTGTGTGTGTTGGGGGGTGTATGTTTGCCCCTGGTCGCCCTCCCTTTCCAAATTGTTTTGCGAACTAAGGAGACGACAACGATGACGATGACTACTACAACGACTAATAACCATCCATATCCATAACACGTTTTAGTTTTGCCCTTCAAGCCTTGAATCTCTGGAACTCTGGTTCCTTTTCCATCCAATTCATGCGCTTAAGGATTACGAAAGACTGAGTGAACACAAAAAATGAAAATAGAAACCAGCAAAAGTGTGTTACGAAAAGTTACTTCCTTTTGGGTTCCTGGTTCCTGTTTTCGATGTGTTTTTACCCCATTATCCAGGCTCAGTGCGCCCAGCACGCTCCTTATCCTTCAGCCGGCTCTATGAGAAAAGTCAATAACCGAGTAGATTTATGTAATTACATAGCCGCCGAGTGAACGCCGAAAGTTCTAGCTCAAGTTTTGCTGGTGCTGCTCTCCTCTCTTCCCAAAAGGATATTTTGTAAGTTTCCATGGTGGGCTGGCCAGCCCCGGATTAACATTCAAGAAGAAACTTTCCCTCCTCATTGGGGTCATAGTTTCGTTTTTTTTTTCCAATTTGTGGAGGGAGGCGATCTGTTAGTAGATTAATCTGTATCCTAGTACAAATCTCTATGTGTGTTTGTTTTTAAATGACTGGCTGCTGCATGTGGTGTGAGTGACGACGATGACGGACGGCCAGGACATCGGTTCAACTCTGCCAAATTGATATAGTTTTAGAGAGAGAATCACCGGGTGCTGATGGCCGATGGCGTATCCTTGGATCTGGTGTGAATAACTTTCGCCGGCAAAAGGAACATTTATTAAAATGTCTTACACTTCCGTGAACTAGGATCTAGGACGAAACATTATTATTCATGTTTTCCCCCCAAAAATTGTTGGGGGAAGGAATCAAGGAAGAATAATTAATCGATTGGTGAGAGTACGGGTGTCTTGGGGAGGGGGTGTGCATCAGCATGTGTGTTGTTATTACACGAGTTTGGCAGGCGATACATCTAAATCATGTAACACAACTTCAAATGGAGGTTTCAACACAACTTGAGGAGTTATTACGCGAATTAGTCAGATTTTTTTCGGGAGTAATGCCACAGGGCATATATGTATGTAGTTGTCGGGACATTAATTAGATAGTTGAGTCGAGGGGGAGATCGAAAAGAGGGTGATTTGTTACAAATAACTTCACCTTTCTCGATGAAATGTGGGATGAGATGACAAGCTACAGTGCTCATCGCCATCTTAGAACATGAAGCTGTGACTCCTGAGTATGACAGGAGATGAGAATTTCCTCTAAATTTGTTGGTGTTCCAAGGGTAGAGAGGACACAAACGTCCACAGGTTTTCCCAAACCAACCTCTGCCTACCAACTCTTACTCTTAACTCCGCGAGGTGAACGCTGGGTTCAGTTTTAGATTGGGTCTCCATTCCCTTTGGAAAGCCGTTGGTGGTAGCTAACTAGAGGGGGAGGGGGGTTTTCAATAAGACATTCTTCCTTATATCAAGATGAAAGCGGGAGAATCCTCCAGATGGACGGTAGCGTCGAACTACTTAGTGAACACTTTGCATGGGCTACTACGACGTATTTGGAGCTCAGGTCTGCAAGCAGCGGCTTATCCAGCTCCTCGTCCTCGGAGTACACATTTAGGAACCGACCTCCCAGGTTGGGGGTTCTGCCGGCGGGGTTAAGTGGTCCACCACGGAAAATACAAATAGTAACGACAAACCACGGATATGAACGGATCTACTGTTGACGACCCCTGCAATCGTAACAAAGATAACAAACTTCCGGATGTGTACGTGGAATGTTAGGTCATTTAAAAGACAACGTGCCGCCGAACAATTAGAAGAAATCCTGGACTGACATTACCACGATGCCAACGACTGAGGTGATTGGGATGGACACCAATGGTCCCGCGCGGAAAATCTTCAAATCCACCACCCGAGACACAACGCAGTAGAGGAAGTGGAAGGGGATCTCAACCAACTTGGAGGCGGCTTGTTGGTCGGCGCAGTAGAGGAAGACTACGTCTCAGGTAGCGCATGGAGGGGAGCTCAACAAACTTAGCGTGCGAAACTGAAGGCAGCTAGCTAAAGATCGAACTGACTGACAGGTCCACCCCGGACTGTAGCGCCACCAAAAGAAAGTAAGTTTCGCTGGTTGTTCTCTGACTCGATCAACAGATAGAATCACAAACCGTGACGAGTTAGAAGGTTGTGAACGACAAGAAGACATGAAGAATGGTACGTCTCACTTCCAATGCTTCGGTTGACAAAACGTCACGTGAATTCTTACTTATCCTGCAGACAATTGGGTCCTTCGTCAACCGAAGTATTGGCAGTGAAACGTATCATTCTACACGTGACGAATTGGACCCAATTGCCTGTAGCACGAGTAAGAATTCACGTGACGAAAGGCAAACTAACAATTTTTTAAAACAACTTCCCCTGACGTACGTAGACATGCGGTTAGTTGGAGCAAACTCATCACCGAGCAACATTTTGTCTTTCGAAAATCTGCACAAAGTGCCAAAAGGCGTAGCAGCAACCCCCCAGACTCTAAGAAAAGCCGTCAAATTAATCCCTCCAGCCGCCTCATCAAATATGACTTCTCCCCGAAAGCTAATTAGGATTAAATCTACCTTCCTGCTTGAATTGCAGCCACACTCCTCTCTCCGGCACTTGGAAACCAGCCCCGAATGCAAAACCAAACCACTAGGGCTAATTCCGCGATTCTCTGGATACAAAACTTTGACAAATTACTCGGAACTCGATTGGTGAAACTTTCGCAACACAACACCACACAATGCAAGTTCCCCAGGACTCGACAGCAACTTGGCTCTCTAAACATATAATTCTTCACCCGGGCTTCGCATCGCGTCGCGTCTCCCCCGCCACCAGACTTCGCCAATTTGGGACGATATTTGTACGCGACAATACCAATTCCTGTACTCTGTGCTCGCTACACTAAACTCAATTTGTAATTAGTTTCTGGGCACACTAAGTTGCTCCCATCATTTCATATTGTATACGTACGTGCAACTCTCGGGGTGTATCCTTCAATTGATGTGTCGTGTGCACAGTCGTCTTCCTGCTCAAGAGTTTGAGTCCTTCCCACTACGCTCTCTGCCGCCAATTGAGCGGAAGTGTCGCTGGGAAAAGTTTTATTCGCCGCAAAATGCTTCATTAAAATTATTACTCTGCTGGTGAAATGAAGTTATGTTGCCGTTGGCATATGAGCTTGAGCTGCCTTCAGAATATTGTTTCCACTGTTCCATCCTGTGGGCGGCGCGCAGTTCCCTGGAATGGGCGAATGAGCTTGAAAAAGTAATAACAATGCAATTCTATGGAGTTTGACATACACACAACAACTTTGTGACTTTATATCTGTCGTTCCTTACTTTTGTTTTGTGGCACACAGGCACAAAGGCACAGTCACAGGCTCATACATAAATATGCAGATTTGTCATCACATGTACAGTTGATCCGACGACGACGACGACATACAATGGTGGTTACGGAGACGGTGCGGTGCTTGGAATTTGTCATTGTAAGGCGACATGAGGTTGTTTGATGTTGACACAATGACACAAGAAGAGGCACTCTCGTTAATTTTACAATTTGGAAATGTCACCGCCATTTAGTGATGAAAGTTGTAAGAGAAGAAGTTTATGATCCCGAGTGCGGGATGGGTTGGAGATGATGGGTGGGTGCCAAGATGATAATGAGCTTTGTAAGCTGCGCAATTAGGGAATTAAGAAATTAAGGAGAAAATTGCATCAATTGGTGGCTGAGATTTAGTTTTTTCCGGAGTGATCTTGAGGAATATCGATTTCCATCACTTGGAATGGTGACATAACCTTAATTGTCCGTAGAAAACTGCTAGCAGAATTCGACTTCATTTCAAAGACAACTGGAGATGCAAACCGAACACAAACGGCAACGATCCATTGCATATTCATCATAAATTTCTATGGACTCCGTCTCGGAAGATGGGCTTCTTGAATGGTCCTCTGGATATACACTGCTGTAGCTAGTCCATAACATAACAAAACTAAACGGAGTTCACAGAAAAGCTGGTATCGGAACCTATGCTACGATCGTCGCTGACAGAAGCTCTTAATTTGCTCCTAAACATCCTGCTCCTAGCCTTGTGCAATTAGACTCAGAGAATCTGAGTTCTGGTCCACGAACCCATAAGGTCATAGCCATCTACTACCTAGGGCTTTGGATTCGACTACAACTACACGATACCTTAATTCAAATTTCAAAATATCATTCGAGTCCACTTTCCGAATAGGACTCAAGACTATTGAAACACCAAGTATCGATCTTTACCGACGGAACAAGTGTCTTCTCAGCGGAACCAAACGTATCCAAATCGTATCGCTTTCCAAACTCTTTAAGTTTATTCCAAGCGGAGGAAAGGTATTAAGTTTGAGCTCTACAACCAAAGACAACGACGGAATCTTCATTGACAGCCCGACTGCCATCAAATCCCTCAATTCACACACTACGTCCCCAAAATTAGTAGAAAAGTGTAAGGAAATTATTACCCAGGTAAGCGCTTGGTTTTATATCACTCTCCTCTGGGTTCCTAGGCCACGGAGGGGAATGAGAGAGCCAAAGCGGTAGCTAAACTTTTGATGATTAACTTACAAGGGCAGAACGACCTAGAAAACTGTGTCAAGTACGGCCCATCAGCAATAAAAATAGGACGAACGACCTTATCAACAGAACTCGCACCGAAACTGAAAGAATTGTACAAGCCAGCACTGGTCAATTGGCTCACACGCTGCCAAGTTAGACATTCTCTTTGACACTCATTGCCGTAGCTGCGACAATACACAAGGAAGCCCTATTCCACTTTCTCTGTGACGATCCAGCACTAGCCACAATCCAAGCACCTCATACTAGGCCCAGCCTTTTTCAAGAAATTTTCAGAGATCTCTGACATAAAATTTTGCATCAAGAAAAGGAACTCTCCATAGGCAAGCACGCAACATGGCTTGGCGTACATTCAAACGATTTTTGCAGAAGCTGCATGGACCAAGAGGAAGAGGAATACATTCCCCACTTTCTTTGAGCCTGCCCAGCTCTCTCCATTTAGGAGAATCCTGATGAACACAGATGTAAGAAACGTCCTTCGCTCCATCAGAAGCTCCAATTGGTTTAACTAGTAGGTAAAGGGATCTCTCCAGATCCATGTGGTATCAAAATGGACTTATCACTGGTCTAAATGTTCTGACTTTAGTTGACAGCCACTTCAACTTAACCTTGCCTAACCGAGTCACACTCATCAACAGCCAGATCACGTGAGTTGTGGTATCAAAAAAGGTGCATCAACGTTCCTTGCGTTTCTGGTTAGACTTACCAGACTGCCGCTTCCACTCTCGCAAAGTTTAAAGAAAATTTAAAGCATTTCCTTCCCCCCCTTCTCTGTGGGGATGGAAATTATAAGAAAATCAATTACTTACAAGCAAATTACCCTTCATCGCCAGTGTCACTGAATACGGACGCAACAAATCGGCTGCGATAAATCGATTCCAGTTCTTCACTCCGTCCGACCACTGGTGTTGCACAATTCTCATCTGTCTCATCAATTTGTTTTCATTTCATCGTCCTAACTCCTTGTCTGTTCCTTCTGTCCACTATCCACTCTGACTCTGATACACCGTCGCGTCGTCGTTGAGACTCTCCATTAAGCATTTAATTCCGTTCCCTTGTTGTCAATGTCCTCTCACCGGCTGCATCGACTGAGATTGGTCAACATATGTGTATAGCGCATTCATTAAACAGACAGGGTTCCAAGTCCAGACAGACTGCAACGGCGAATGGTTTAGAAAAAGGAATAAACGACCATCTACCACTGGAGATCTGGGTAACTGGAAGTAATTGATTAAAATGGATAAAAGGGACACAAAGTGATTGCTGATTGAGTTTGATGAGTAGGAAAACTTGATTAGGGAACACGATACTCAGTCGTGCATACGACCCAGAGAGGATCAAGCAACACCCTCACCCATTCTCAATTGATTCGCTACTCATTGTCATCGTCATCGTTATGATTATCGTTTGCCATTGTGCCTTCACTGTTATTTTCTGCCATGGAACGTGCTAATTGCATAAAACAGATGGAATTTCTCTCTCGTTCTCTGTCAATTAAGCATCAATGCGCTAACGCCCGAAACGTGATAATGTGTCCCGAGTGTCTTTAATTTTTATATTTGTTTTCTAAATCTAATTTTTGTCATCCCTCTCCCCCACAAAACACAAAACAGAAAAAAAAAAAACTCCTTAATCAACAATTAGAGAGTAGAAAATTAAGGACGGGCGGTGTCAGACAATATTGCTCAAATAAACGACACAGATACGACAAGAGCACACACCCCGATGCCAGTAGGGGTAGGAAAAGTCAATAAGTGTCGAACAAATTAAATTCAATTACAGGTGCTCTCCGCTTCAGGATATTACAGCGATAACAGGAGAGCAAATAGAATTTCATCCAAAAAAAAAAAAACCGCCCCCCCTCAACGAAGGGAAAGAAAAAACAACAAAAGTGAGAAAAGGAAATGAAATAAAATCCTTTGAACGAACATGAACGACAGCACAAATAAAAAAATAAAAAAAAAACAATTGCCTCCCTAGCACCAAAGAGACAAGTGCACGACGACAACAACATAGAAACCTGGTACAAGTAGAGTTAAGCGAACACACACACACATACACACCCGCACACAGTGAGCAAAAAACGACCCCAAAAACCATAAAAGGACAATAGCTTTTGTAAACTTTCAATCATCAAACTTTATCCTTGTCAATTTAGAGAAAAAAAAAATCCTCGTATCCTCCATTGGGTTAAAAGGTAGTCGAAGGACAAACAAGGTAGCACACAGAAACGAGTGAAAAAAGGAACGAATGGCAACTATATATGGTACGGTAAAGCCGCCACATTCCAATCGAATATCATGGGGTTGGGTGGATGTAAGTCGACAAGTGAACCCGGGTCCATGACAACCATAGAGAGCCCGCAGGAGCTGCCAGCTACCCATCGACGACATACTCACAGCCACCACCACCACCATCACCACCCGGTAAAAGTTGAACCCTCCAATAAAACAGGATTTCCAATAAAATTAAGACTCTCGCCTAGCTTTACGCTTCTTAAGACAAAATCCTTATCTAGTTTATGGGCGATGGTTTCGTTTATTTTATTTTTTTTTTGATTCTCGTTCTCTTTTAGATCATTGGAGTACCAATGGGGGATGCACTTGCCTGCTTTACACTATTAAAAGTTAAAAGTGTCTGTTGCTCTACAGAGATCTTGCATCTGACGACGAATTTCATGCTTTCAAAGGCCTGTCTTCTGTCACTTAAATGGAACCTAAACTTCGATGGTACCTCCATTGCCGAAACCGAAAGACTTTTCATCCTCGATCTTCGTTGGAATGACCTTCGAAATCGTCAAATGTCACACTTTGTTGGGTCCCTGGTGACAGCGACATTTCGGGGAATCAGTCAGACAAGTCCAGATACAGACGGTAGGAAGCTCGACCTTAAACACCTCTGCTCTGTCGGAAGCAAATTACAGATGAACATCTTGACTATTGCAACAATTCTAGGCTTATTTGACCCGCCCTCGATCCTAAGAGATCGAAAGCATTGATTCGACTAAAGACAGACCAGCTCTCGAAACTAACTAACGTCCTTACAGAGTACCCAGCTCAGCGCTTGGAAAGAAACGAGAAAGAGAGGGAACCTATTGAAAACCTTCTCTACACGTGTCCCGCCCTTGGCCAACACTAGGAAACCCATCTAAAAGATCTGATCTCCGCCAGCACAGTCAATCTTAACTGCTGCGTTAGGAAATCCAAATGGTTTCAGGAGTAGACTGGGGTCCAACCCTAGCACCCAGTGGTATCACAATGGATCAACTTTTGATCTAAGTGTATCTCTTGGAGGACCACTTCTAACTGGGTTTTCTCAAACGATGCAATCAATCCTTTACTCCTCAGCTTCGATGTGGCAAGGTGGCTTCAATCTTTAAGGCGTTCATTCGCCCAAAGCTTCAGTTCAATGCTCATATTTGGTCTGGTGCACCAAGAACTGTCCTCGATAGGGACAGGGACTTTGCCAAGTCCATAGACTCGCTTGAACCCTAGAGAAATGCTCCCTGTCTCTCACTGTTTTGAGTTTCGGTTTACTCTTAAGCCGACTTTGGGATCTACTGTCAACTTGAGGCTATCCTGAGCCGCACAAAACGAAACTGAAACGAATGATCTAGCTAGCTCTGTGTTTCCTCATCGCAAGCATTCAAAATCAACAGGAATCGGAACCTCCTCTGCCTCTCATCTAATTTCCTTAATGCCTGTGCTCTTGTAGGTAAGCCTTTCGGCTATAAAAACAAGACGTGCACCCACATTTTTAGTCTCAAATCAATCGTCAGTCATCTACAGCTTCACAGCTGTCCTCCGACATCTTGGATGATGCCAGGTGACACTTTGATGCAATTTGCTCGACTTGCCTTTCGAGCTGAAGTCCATAATGCAAACATTTTGGCGCGACAGCTCATAGAGATCTAAGACTCATCTCTAGCAACCATGCATGTTGTGCGTGTTACACCTTTCGCACGAATGGAAGGAACTTACAATTTAATTGCCGACTTCAAACAGAGGATTGAGAAGCCTTTTCATGAGAGATTATAGGTTTATCATTGCCTGCCAAGAAGTGGATGTTTTGGGTGTTCTGCTGAGGCTCAACCATATAACCTCTCGCCTAGATACTGAGCCAATGCCAATGCCACTAGAGATTTCGTTCGACGCGCCCATTGACTTGGCAACAGAATGGACCACAATCGGTAAAAAATCACAAAACACTCCCAAAAGTCTATCGTCACGTTGTACTTAGCCCCGATTTTCATTCAAGTCCTCATAAAAACCTCAAACAAATGTCAACCGCCTTCGTTTTATGGAGCACGCCACAAGTTAATGTCATCAAATCCACTACAAAGCCCAACCATGCAGTACAGCACTCGGCACCCAACCAGAAATTCCAGACAGAGAAACACAAACCTTTACACTGTCGAATCGAATTAAACATGGCAAACGGTTATCCCGAAAAGTAATGGTGGTACACTTAGGCAAGGCACAAAACGCTTGAGACAACATCCACCCACTTACCACTTACCAGTGCTAGTTTAGCTATCTGGCTCTCCTGCAACACTCTCTTTCTCTCTTTTTCACTTTTTCTGTTTTTCTGTTTTTCTGTGTGTATTTGCACAGTCATTTGGTGAATTCGATTCACCCCATGAGCCAGGAGCTCGTTGTCGACCTAACCACCACCAACCCCACCATCCACAGTTTTAAGTTTAAGGTTCATCAAGGATTTCTGTGTGAAAGACTCTCAAGACCATCGAGTCGTCCGGTACATTATTATACAATTCTGACAATTTTGCGAGCATAGTTTGGAAGACAATTGGACGGTGGGTGCGGGGTTGGGGATGGTTTTGAAACCCTTATGTGAAAACTTTAATCGGTGTTGTTTGTGTTTGTCGGTCCCGCGGGACGGGTTTTTAAGATTTTTCCGAAAAGATTCTCCAACGATTGAGGAGATTTCTAAAATCACACACAAAAATATGGCCGTGACAGGGTTTGGGGGAGGGGGGTGATAGCCCACCAAGGTTAACCCTTCGAGTAAAAATTGCTACACATTACTGGAAGTTAAACATTTCACATTAATATGAAAAGGCGAAGAAAGTTTTTCACAAGGACCCTCCCAAACGAGGCAAGGAGTGTGAGAGAGTGTGAGAGAAGGAGAGAGTGGTGCTTGATATCCCTTCAACAAACCATAAGGACAAGAGACCATTAATTTTTCTGCCCAATTTTCTGGTTTTGCTATTTGTGTTGTTGCCGGCTCCTTAAGTGTCTGCGTGTGTGTGTGTGTATATGTGCGGACACGTGCTGGGCCGATTCGCAACCTCAAGTGAGTACGAGTTGGCCATTAATCGTATTGGTTCTACATGTCAAGCTGCATGGTGTGAGGGAAAAAGAACATTTTCATTGGATCACATGCTGACCACAGCTCAGCAGCTACATGGATGTGTGTATGTGTGGCTGAGCATAGGCCAAGGAAGGAAGTCTCGATGGATGGCGGTACATTTTAGGGTACTTTGGTGGAAAACGGGTTGTTCCAAAAGTTTAGCAAGTTTCTGGGATGATTGCTGGTTGATGGTTACACATTGGGAATCCCATGGAAACTTTAAAGATCGCAGAGGAGTTAAACTTGGTGTTAAGTGTACTCTAGAGCAAGTTGTGTTCAAGACTGTATGGCATGTGGTGATGCAGTGGAAGACAAGACTGGTTGGGAGGTCGAGATTGACTGCGATCGAGCAGTTCCAATACAAAAGTATACCCGTGGTATGTGGTAAAACTGAGCTTGGGAAGGTCTCTAACCTCAACATTGGCACTCTTTGCTAAGCCCACAGACAGATTTGACGTGTTCACCAGCTCCGGGGTACGCTGATAGTTCGAGTTGTGGACAATTGTTGCTGTATAAGCAAGTCTTGATTCCGTGAATCAGAGTGACGTATGAAACGTGGGAGTGATTCAGCTAATGGCTGAAGTATTGTACTCCCATTGCAGACCCTCTAATTGTAAGGTTAGCTCTAGGCTTTTGATGATAAATTCCGTCGATGAATTGGTTCCTCCACACATCCTAAAAGAAGTCGGCACAGCGCTTAAAAGGTCGAACAACAGTAAGGCCGCGAACCAACTACTCAAAGCTGGTGACGATATTTTAGTAAGGATGCATGCACCACATCACCTGCAAGGTTTGGGAGGACGAAAGCATGCCCGAAGACTGGATTATCGGCTCGATCTGCCACAACTTCTAGGAAAGGCATATCCCCGCTTAATGCAGCCTACAAAATCATATCCAGTGCACTGTGTAAGCGACTTAAGTTACCAGTGTAGGCTCCGGCCCGGCAAAATGACGACAGACCAAATCTCTAGACTGCGGCAAATCCTGGAAAAGACCAACGAGTTCCAAGTCGATACTCACCATCTTACCAAATTTGGGATACTAACTCGAAGTTCCTAAATCATGCTCTACAAAACTATGATCTTGCTAGTCGAGACAAGGAAGCAGATCTTGGAATCCTTCGAAAAAAAAATTCTACGTCGAGGAGAAAAAATGGAGGAGAAGATACAACCGGGAACTCTTCCATCTAAAGATGTGGATGTTGTCCGGAAAGCAAAAATCCGTCGACTGCACTGCACTCGGCCACATAGAGCGAATGAACAAGAACACTCCAGCTAAGAGGATCTTCGAATCTCAGCCACCGGGCTCGGAAGACCGAACCCCTTTTTAAAGATCAAACAATCGCGGACCTGTCAACTGGAAGCAGCGTGCCCTGGACAGTAAAGGATGGAGACCGGCATTAGTTCAAGCTTAGACCCCCAAAGAGCCGCTCATAAATTCATTCATGTGGCTTCAAGCTACACAAATTTAGCGGAGAACCAAACCATCTTATCGAATTGATCAACCGTATTAAGCTAGGACATTTCATCGACTAGCTCAAAAGATCCAGATCTCCGACTTTATCCTATCTAAACCTTCTAAGACCTTCTCCCCTAGTCCCTATGATGTATTCCAACAATAAATCGTCCTCTAACGCTCATAACTCAACAATCTTCACGGCAGTTAAACACCCATATCCTTGTTTTCTAGTTTAAGCCCAATGCTATCCAATATTTTTTACATAACTCTTATCAAACTTCCCATCGATTCCCTGTAACGCCATAATCCACGGCTGGCTTACGAAAAAAAAAAACAGACTCCCACAATATTTCCAGTAAATTTAGGAACCAATAAAAATTTCCCACTTTGTCATCGATGATAATGGATACCCGGCACACACAATTCCTGGACCGTTTTTATGGAAAATTCACTAAAGACATCCAATATCCCATCAACCCGATAAGAACTTTGACGACTTTTGATGGTAAAACTTCTGCACATGAGAAAAAAAAAAAATCCAAACTTTCAACCGTCCCCCCTCCCATCCACTGCCCCGCCCAATCCACTGCCATAGCTAATAAAACAAATCCAATTATTATCACATACTTTCTATCTCTAATGAATAACTCAACGGGGGCGGGCGGCGGCACAGGACGAGTACCGAAAATATAGCCCAGCAAATCTTATTACATCAGATATTGGATGTCCGCTCGTAAACTTTTCTCCCAGCCTCCACGCAAAGGTATGAAGTTTGAAAAAAAAAACTTTTACTGCCAACTAAATTCTTATTATGACCCAAAAATTATCCTAGAATCAAATAACAGAAGGAGCAGGCTTCGAAGACGCACATAGGGCACATGTAATGAAAAGGATTTTTCACAGATCAAAGACTTTTATTGTGTACGCAAAGGATACAAAGGAGCGACATGTCATCATGGGACCGGCACGGTCTAAGAAAAAAGAGAAACTTTTTTAGAAAAGATTATCCCGAGTGCACACACAGAGACGTTACCTGAAGAAATTGGGGCACAAATACCCACATCCATCTCCATTCCGCCCGGCAAATTGCAACAAGAGAAGTTTTAAGGGCTTTAGTCCCGGTATCACTGCGGACAATCTTCTTATTCTTTTTCTTGTTCATCTTTGGTGGCAAGTTCTTATTTTCTATGGCCACGGAATTTATCAGATAAGCAGGAGCAAAGAAGAGACGAGGAAAAAATTTTATGATACATCATAAACGTAGCCGTACACACAACCCCCGGGAGCTCATCATCATCATCATGTGTGTGTGTGTGTGTAGATTTAGTGGTCTCGGACCAATCATTACTCTCCACAGGAAAAAACGAAACTAAAGAGGATTTTTATATCATCTTTCAGTTCCAGTACCGGCCGGATACCGGAGTAGCTCCGAACCTAATCAGTTAATCATTGGAAGCTTATGGCAGCGAACGAAATCGATCGATTTAAAGGGGCGAGAGCTTTAATGAATTCCTTTGCAACACAAACGCCTTGGTGCCGCTAATGAAGGCACTTGACGCGCGAGCTACCGAAACCAATTCATCTTCCCAACACCCCAACCCCAACCGTTGAACAAAAATTGTTTCATCTTGACTTGGCGTAGAAGAAAAAGCAGAGTTTTCAGCCCTCAGGGGATAACCTCGCGCTAGATAGAGACGGCTAAATAGCTTTTGAACCGGAACTGCGTACCGCAGATAATTTTAAGTGACACGGTGAAAAGTGATTTATATTTTATGGTTGCTTGGACAGCCAACTCCGACAAAGACGACGAGGACGAGAACGAGGAAGAGGCAAAGTGACGGGAGGCTTTTTGTAAAGTGAAGGGGTGCGAAACATGAAAACCTAATCAACATTAAAACCCCGTTCGCGATGAGAGAGAACGCACAAACGCAAAAAAAAATGGAAAGACCGAGAGAGAGAGAGAGAGATATCCTTAACGGAATATCTACGGATTCATAATGGGTGGTTGAGGCAGGGGTAGAAGGAGGGGTCGCAAAAGATTCTTGGGTTGTTTCAATTAGGACATGACGGCGGAAGTGGATGGGGATGCAGAATATGACTACGATATCGTTATCTGCCGTACAACCGGGTTTAATTAACTGATTGTACCGTTTTTGTCAAAATAGTGTCAGTAACAGGGAACAGCTTTGAATTTGGAAGGAAGTGAGAAGGCCCGCTGTAGCCGGATAAATATTGCATGATGTGTACACGAAGTGTCAGTCATCCTCGAAGGAATTGTCTGAAATCACGAAATTGAAATGGCTCCTGGAATATCTTCTCCCTCACACCCCTACAGATGATATCGCATAAAAACCTTCTTAACGAGCTTCTGCTTACTGGTTTCTTTCTCGTTACCCAAATCCTAGTGATTTGCCCATCAAAAGTTGAATAAAACCTCCGAATGTCCCAAGTGCTGTTCTACCCAACTAGACTCGAAGTTATCCATTTACGGAAAATTAAATTTTAATACCGTGTTAATGCGACTTTATTGCATTCGAAAAAAAAATGGAAATACGCCTCCCCCACCTAGGAACACGCATAAAAAAAAACCTCCCCACCCCTCCCAGCTGGGTTTCTAAGTACGCTAAGCCCATAAACCAGGTATCACGCTCTTAAAACAAGAAAAAAGGATCCAAAATGAACCCTTAAAGGCACAAAAAAAAAAAATACAAAACACTCGCTAAACGGAGTAAGTAATCAAACAATGGTAAAACAAAACAATAAACAACGGGAAAAAAAAATATCACAATATCACTGTTGTAACTGTGTAACCATTCAACCGTCAAAGTGCGAGAGGCCTCGTAAAAGCAAAACCAGATATGGCTCAAATTCACCGAATCCTCGTGTTTAATGAAGAACCAAAAACGGCCCACACGCATACAAACGGGGGTGGGGTGGGGGGTTTGGGCATAAAAAAAGCCCCAAAATGTCAACCTTTGAGTTTTTTATTTTCTTAATTTCCCTTTGATAGATTCACAAACAAACAAACACACACAGGCAGACACAGAGTGAGCCTGCGGGCTCTACCTCTGGAGTTTATGGGGTGTAAAGTTGATGCACACAGCCCCCGGAGTCTATGCAGAGATACGAGCTACAATGAGCTGAAGGAGGAGGAAGGATACAATTTTTTTTTTTTTTAGTGTGCATCTATAAAAGTAGTCCCAGTGGCCATAACAACAAAGCATAAGCGTATCGCATATCACCCGCATGATGCAGCAACAGCAGCAGTTTTAACGATTCCACAACACAGGAGGGGGTAGGTACATACATATATTGTCCGTATCGCTTTCGTTCTGTTTTTCTTTTTTCAGTTGAGACCCTCATCCTGTGTGTGTTGACGCGCTATTTTCCATTTTAATTGCTAACATAAAATGAATTAATTTCCGATAAGGATGTTTGGACAGTGAGAGCGTAATGGTTACACAAAAGCCAGCTCAAATGGAGGACAAAAAAGAAAAATAGCATGTACTCGTACCTTTGAAATCGGATACACTTGCCTTTGAATGCAACGAATTGATATGGATGGACACTAAAAAAAAAACGGTCCGAGGTGTGGGGTTCTTAAATGGCGTATGCCAACGACTGGTGCTGAATAAAGGATAAGCGCAGCAGGTTGGTTTTAAAGTTGTGAGAGTGACAATAAAAGTGGGTGGAGATGACACCATAAAGGTTTTTGAAGACCACCATCAAGTCAGGAGACGAAAAGGACTCAACAATATTGTGGTTTGGTTATGGTTATCAGCATGAAAATTAGCTCCAAATGACGGATTCAGGTAGCAGGGAAGACTGCAAAATTTATCCAAGATGGGGGGATACGTACACTAAGGGATTCTTAAACAACAAGATTAAATCGTCAATGCTCACCTTGCAGCTCTTGAAATGATGTTCAGTAAAGAGAGATAGACTACAGGATCTGATGGAAAACTCTGCAAAGAAAAGAACAAATGTTTAGTCTAAAAGGATTGTTTTGGAAGCTGGTTAACAAGATAAAGGGTGCTCTACTTCATGGCAGAATAAGAAAAAGGAAAGCCGATCAACTGCATAACACTGGCATAGGCATAGGCATACACACACTGACATCAGGAAGTGACAACAACACCAAAAATTCTTCCAAGTTCTTCTAGATTTCAACCTCGGAGCAAAGACTAAATCCTTATGTCACCTCGCGTAGGAGCCACAAGTTGCAATTTTAAAACAGCCCTCGAGATCATGTTAGAGCTACTACCTGCCGATCTTTTCCCAAAGGAAGTGGCTGCGAAAAGGGCGCTCCGCCTTTAACAATCTAACCTTTGGAGAAAGGGTATGATAAGCCAAAACTGACTACTTTCCACCAATTCCTGGATTCAACCTTAAGCTCGAACTCCTTCCAGAGAGAGCTGAACGGAAGAGGAGGTCGTAAACCCCAACCATTTATACATGTGGAAGTAGGCTCTGGGTCCTTCACATCAGAACCAAGCATCACACAGTCGATAAGATTCACAGCAACGTCTTCCAGGCGGAAGGTCTAGCAAATCGTCGAGATTCTCAAGAACATACGAGTACATCGACATCTACACAGATTGTCACGCAGCCATCAAAGCCATCATATCCACAATAATTAGATCCAAAATGGTGAAACAGTGCCACGACGAGCTTATGTCCTTTAGGGCTGACTATGACGTTAAACTCATTCAGATTCTAAGACATAAGAGGTTCTTGTAATGGCCAATGACTCAATAGAACTTCAAAACTTTAAAAACTAGCGTATGATGGATATGGAGTGCACTCACGACCTGCTGCACCTCAAGGATCCGCTGGACAGAACTAAATAAAACGAAAACAAGAGAAATCGTCACTTAACACAAGTCTGCTGGCGGCCCACCTAATGAGAATGCATTGAGCACAACAGACCTATGCAGAGGATATGACGACGAAACGAACAGTTGGTTCTATCAACAAGGGGTCACAATAGTAATCCTTGTTCTATTATCTATTGAAGCCCCCACCGGGGAACACAGTGGATTCTTGGAGATCCCAGTGAAGCTGTTCATTATGAGGTGCAGCCACCCCTTTTACCACCTGATTTTCAAAAAACCACCACATCAACACTCACGCTGAGTGAATAACACCATAACCACGATAGAAAGTGGACCCTTTTGGGCCAAATGTCCATGACTTCCACTTAAATTCTTAGAAATTCAAACTGGGACTCGTAGAGGCTTTAAGCTTTAAACTCAAAAATTTGCTCGCTGTAGAGACTTTTACAAAAAACTACATCTCCTCTGACAGGAATCTGTTCATCTCTGATATGAAATGTACCCCCCCCCCTTTTCCTGTCTTGCATAACTTATTAGCACCCTCCCTCCAATGGAATTCCTCTAATCATTTCAAAGGGACACAAATCAAAGGCCATAGGTAAACCAAATCGAAGCGGGAAACTTTCGTCTGTAACCACAAAATCACAATCAAAAGATGGTGGTTGCCATTGCCACACACAACTTATTCACATCAACCCACCCACCCACCTCCTACTCCTTTCACATTCAAATGGTCATAAAGGGATTCCTTAACCATCGGGATCGGGGTTAGTTCGAGGCTACCCTTATGCAATTTTATGACTCCAAGTTGGAGCTCTCATAATACCATATCGACCAAGTGTCTATGTTCCCTCATAAATATCCAACATCCAATAGAATTTAATTGTCCTCTCCACTCCTTTGTGAAGGCATTCGAGGAAACTGAAGAAGAAAAAAAATATACATTTCTTCAGTTTTACTCGTACACACACCCCCTCCCCCTCCCCCGTTCGCTATAATGAAAATCGGATTTAATGCTAAAATTTTGTTCTATATGTGCGTTTTCATCATTCAATGTGGCAATGGCAGGATTTTCCCTTGCTCGCATTTTTTCGACGCTCTGCTTTGGAATTCCATGCACACAGCAGATAGATCGACAGGCATCGACAAGGACAGAGCAGTGCCTATAGTGCTACACACTATAGGAGTATTAAACGGCTCTGGAAGAAGAGCAAAAACAGTAAAAACATCCATGAAATGCCATTAAACAAGATCTACAACTTTTAATAAGCAACTAAATGAAAGAATTATAATGCCATAGCATCAGCAGCTATCCAACATCATCGTTATTCTCGTGAATGGAATTTACTTTCATATCCTGTGCTTTGTAAGCGGAATTACGATAACGACGCACGACGACGGATGAACGGATGGACGACGACGACGACGGCACGCGGGTAAATGGAACAAAAGCCCTGGATGGTGGCAATATAACTATCTAATATAAATGACATTGAATTGTAAAGGAAATTGTGGCAATTTCAACTTGACGAAGTAGTTGTCAAAGTGTGACAACGATGGAGGAAGTAGAGCAACAACAACAACCAAAAAAAAAAACTTTTCCACAGCAAAGTCGAATTGAGTATACAAAAGAAGAGGAGTATGGAAGGGAATGAGATGAATTTTGAGATGAGAAAAATTTATTAGTTTCAGCGCCATCTAGGCAAAGGAATATGAAGCGTAAGACTTATAACATATCCATTTTTCAAATCCATTTTTCATTAAACTTCAGTCAAAGGCTCGGTCTTGAAACGTCTTAAAGGGTTCAACTGTGACATACGACATGCTTATGGCTAATCACACATGGCACGATTGATACGAAGTAGGTAAGGTTAGGTGGACAGGCGTCCCGTGGGACTCACTTAGGCTCAGAGCCCGTTGTGATGCCGAAGTAGGAACACCTAGATCTCGCGATTGACTGTCGGCTTGAGTCTGAACAGCTGCGGCCTATCTTCTTTGGGATGAGAACTGAAATAAGTAGCAATCGGGGGAACAATTCAGAAGAATTTGAGTGGATGACGGAACTTTCGAAAGACAAGCGATGTGGACCGCAGAAATGGACAACGATTTTCTTACGCCATCTCCTGACTTCAGCCTGAGAGTCAAAATAGTCATCTTTTTACACACATTTTGTCAAATTCGACTTGACATCTCCTCAAGGGACATCTACGCAAATGGAAAGGCCATCAACCCGAATAAAATATGGATTTTCACAGACCGGTTAGAAGCCGAAGAAGGAGTGAATCACGACAGTGGTGTATCCCAAGTGGAAGTCCTAGCAATCGTCAAGACGATCCGAGAATTATCTTTGAATTGACGGTCGAGCGGCTGTTAGGAGCCAGGACAAACCCACGGAGGCATTTCGATGCATGCGAGGGGAACGGCGGCACGCTCGCGTTTGCACGGACGGGTTAGTTCTTTTGATTCGTGCCTAAACTAGCTAATAGAAGAAGAAGGTTCTGTAATACCCTGCTCAGACTTCGGACGGACATAAGAAAAGATCGGATAGACGAGTAACAAAAGAAAGACTCCAACTCAAAGGTCTTTGCTTCTACAGAGGAGAGACCTTACTATCATAATTTAACCCTAAGTTAACCTAAAACTATCCTACACTATCCCTACCCTCTTCCTCCCCTTTCATCGTCGCTACCCTATAAAGGGACACGCCAGATGACGGCGGCGTCGGCGTGGCCAGCCCTCTCAAAGGTGGCTTTCCCCCTTGGCTTATTAACTAGGTCAAGCCCCTAAGCTTGCTTCCAGCACAAAATGTCCCGGCCTGTAGAGGAAGTCAGTAGGTCGTCAGGTTGCGTCAACGTCGCGCTCGACCACTGGAGGAAGGTCGAGGAAGGAAGGAAGGTGATTAAGTGGCAAAGCACTTTCTCGAATAAGCAAAGTGCTTCTAAGACTTTAGACATCCCAGTTCTGCTCTATGTCGCCGAGCCATGGACTTTCAAAAACGAATGAGGTTTGCTATTTTTGAAGGAAAATTTGTCGGGGGTTTTCGGTCCCGCCTGCATAGACGATGAGTGGAGGAAGAGATACAACAAGGACCTACTGTACAGCGAAGTGGCTAGGCCATATAGAGCGGATGGACACCAATGCTCCGTCTCGAAAAATCTTCAAATCCACACCCAAGAGACGGCGAAGTAGAGGAAAACTGCGACTCAGGTGGTGCTGACGAGAGATAGAGCGCATTCGCATTATGCCATGGGGATGGTTTAGTGGTTGCATTAACGCTTGTCACGCCGAAGGTTCCAAGGAAGATCAACTGCGACCAAAAAAGCTGTCGTAACCACTAGCAGAAGGGTGGTCATATGGCTTGAAGTGATAATGACAGGAATTTCGAAAGAAATACTGTGAATTACAAAGTAATGACAACAACACCAAGTCATTCTGGACACCAACCTCGGAGCAAAGACTGAAACCAAATACTACCTGAGTTTCAAAATCATAACACTAGCTGTGTCTCCAGAGAACTTCTTGCGTTAAACAGATCTCTACTAATCGCTCTTTATAGGGATTATCACAGGCAACAACCTACTGGCGCTTGAGTACAGATGTCTTTAGCAGAGACTGTGGCATGCAGCAGAGAACACAACCCACTTCCTATACGAATGACGGCGATCAGCGAATACTTTTTCAATAACCTGGGTGATCTGTCTCCGAAGCCAACCAGAATGGTTCAGGGAGGCCAACCAACCATCAGAGAACTAACTAAAACCCTCTCATTGTTGTCTTTTTCTTTTGAGACATTCCCTTCCACGGCAGGGGAATACAATGGATTCTTAGAGAACGCAATGAAGGCAACCTACATGCCTATCGTCGATGAAGAGTTCCTCACTTTTGATGTTTAAAGCAATCCTAGACTCAACACTGCTTTAAAACAAATCCTATTCAGAAATTAATCTTCTCTGCACGCTGGGAAGCATAGCCTGACTACATTCGTATCCAAAAGAATCGAAGGCTCCTGTCTCTCAGTCAAGTTTTGTGCATAAATTCAACCCATTAACATATCCACCGTGTCGTTTTTCCATTTCGTCCTGCACAAGGTAAGGTTGCTTTAAGAATGTGTCCCCGTACACGTTTTATTTTTTCGGGACAACTTTATCCAAGTGAAATATTAAAATCCCTCTTTCCGCGGAATCCAATTTAAATTCTCGCATCAGAGCTCACAACAACCCTACACACACTCGACGCATATCGAGGGTGTGTACCCATTGCATAAGGAACAGCAAAAAAACCACCGCCACCTGTGACAATATTTCACCGAGAATTTCAGAGGAAAAATACTGAAAAAAAAACCCAAAACTGTGTTACCAGAATCCCCGGTCCGGCTTATGTAAATCCTGCCGACGGCGGCTCAATATTTTAGTATTCCATCCACTTTTTGCTGCGTATCCTGCTGAGCAGAGTGGTGTTAAAGCATTTTGCTCTCTTAAATCTCCAGCTGCTGCAGATGGAAGGATGATTCATGCATTTTTTACCAACTTTCCAACTCTTTTTGTGGTTGACTTCGTCTGAATGGACAATTTTCCATTTGGTAATGCCGTGCGACTATAACAAGTCGACCGACGAGACGCGACGACCCGTACAGATCGATTTGTCGTGACGCAGTGATTACCATTGATCTCTGTCTACCCGGCTGGAGAAGACGGACATGGATTCGGAATTAAGACAAATTATCTGATTGCGCATGCGAGGCTCTTTCGCGTTCTCAGTCCTCTGCCGGTTGAAGGATCCAATTGACGATTGGTAAGGCAACTTTGTTGCTTCAAATTGGTACCGGTGCTGTGGATTTGTATCTGAAACATACAACAACGGCGGGAGTTTAATCGTTTCACGACTAGAAAATTGATTTGTGTTTACGTTCATGGTTCGAGTGAGTTCCACTACAGTAGTGACCTTCAAAAATTAACACAACGAATCTTTTCGAAAACTAAAATGTCCCTCCCGCCCCACCCCCACTCAAGTAGTAAATCACTTAAACTGCTGTATCCAACAATATTCATAAATAAATGCTAAGCCTCCTTCGGCTTCGCAATCAACTGCCATTATTTATTCCCAAGTAAATAAAATCCTTTAAGTACTCTCGAATATTTCTTCTCCAATGAAATGTTGTTGCTCCTTCTCCATCGACCGTTTGAAGGCGGAGGAGCAGGCACACCAGGAAAAGAAAAACAATACGATTAACTACAACGCGCGCACATCTCTATAATAATCCAAAATTAATTGATTCACTCCATCAGGATTCCTATTCAAACGAAACGATACTTGTGCCTTTTGGACTGGAGAGGCAGGGCCCGGGGAGACTTCCTTCTTCAATGGAATTTTAATTGCCATTCGGATCTAGATCCTTTTTCTCTTCCGCTCTCTCTCTCTCTCTTTCTCGTAAAAATAACAATAACAATCCAATCACTACCCACCACCACACCATTACAACCACTGGTACCGCTAGAGCGCGAAAAAGAACCAGTGCTCTCTGGCAATTATAATTAATTAATGGAAAAACAAATGCATTGAAGCGGATTCCTGATGTCCTTCTCGGAAGACAACACCCCTCCTGACTGATTTTACATGTAATCCTCTCTTCGTTGCTATTATGACATGAGACATTTCATTTCCACCTGAGATTCATCGTCCTCCTATTGCCGTGGCAACTAATTAGCTCGGACCCGAACTATAGGTACATCCTTTCGTCCTGCACACACACACACACTCAATTGGTCTCAGACGAATTCCATTGAATTAAATAATTGAACATATTCCTAATGAATTCGCTAATTCCTCCTGCAAAAGGTACGCAAAATTTAATCTTCGTAACGGAAATGTACAGTAACTTAGGGAGGATGTACACATTGTACACACAAAAAAAAAAGGAAAAGGAATTTCCCTCAGGATAATAGTGTGAGTGTGAACTTCATCGAATTTCCTTCGCCAGAGCGACGACGACGACGACGATGAGAGTGTGCCTCTGCTGCTGTGGGTTTAATTAAAATTGAAATTGTAATTGAGGGACGATAGATATTTAAATAGCACAGCGCCCCGCCATCGAAATTAAGGACGAACGGGGCAAATTAAGAATGCAAACTTTGTTACAGCCTATTTTGCAGCCTTTGAAAATAAATTAAAGTCGGTTGAACATTAATCCACGATGGAAGAAGAATGACAGCGCACCGATGGGTGTTCTTAAAATACCGTAGTGTGATGATGCAATAGCTTGAACTGAAACTATTTGTGTAATAATTTGGATTGGGGAGGTGGATCCTTGGAGCTGAAAAATCCCACATTCATCTAAGTTTAATGAATTTCCTACACAGGGATTTCCTTCGATTGTGAGATGACTGACAGAGGAGCAGGGAAGAAAGTCCCATCAAAGGCAAGGTATTTGTATCTTTCCCGATCCACTGTCAAAAGGACGAAAACTTTTGCTGTGGTCATCTATATTTTGTGCCGGCTTCGACTACTTTGATTTTTATTTTCCCCATAAAGACGTCATAGAATGCCATCGCTTGCTATCATACTTGGAAGCTGGCGTTCCTAATACTGGCCACATCGATACATCAACTTAAGAACCACCACCAGTGAGTGCCTACGACACAAATCGACATCAAAGTTCTCGAGAAAGTCCAACGGGTGTGCTGAGAACTTTCCCAACAGCTGCACTTCAAACCATGCTCGACTTACTGCCAATCGGCATTTATGGTATGCAGCAAGCCACTAACGAGGCTTTAAGGCTCACCAATGGGATAAGAAAGACGTGGAGTATGCCAAAATCCTATTAAGTCACTGCAGGCTTCCTAAATCAACTGACACTTCACTTCAAAGTGAGCTATTAGCACATAACACCGGACTGGTGGCAGCGCGGACTCTTAAGCAGTCGAAGGAGTCGGTGCCGGTGTCCGATCAATAGACTTTGACATTCACCACTCCTTGCTGTAGTTCATTTCAAACCGAAGTCACGACTATAAGTCAGGCCGCCGCTTGGCTGAAGATTAACTTATATCAATAGTCAAGCTGTGATCAGATCCCTTGTATCCAACGGCAGTGAAAGACTGCCACGTATCTCTAAACGAGATCGCTAACCAGTATATTGTCACACTCTGTTCGCTCCCTGGTCACAGTGACACTCCGGAGAACTGAGCAGCTGACGAATTCGCCAGACAAGGCTCTCAAGGTATACAGGTGGGAGGAAGCCCGACCATGTCGAAGCGCTGATTTATACCGATTCTCTGTCGAAAGCATGGCATCATCTTGACTCTTGCAACAATGCTAGTCTAATCTGCCTGCCCTCGATCTTAAGATATCGAGCTCTCGAAACTAACTAACGTCTCCACAGCGGACTGTATCCTAGTCAGACATGCTCAGACTTCCTCTGCACGTGTCCCGCCCTTGCTTACATCAGGAAAGTCACCTAAATGGTCGGAAATTCGTCGATCTAAACTGCTACGTTTGGAAGTCTAAGTAGTTTCAGGAGTAGATTGGGATCCAATCCAAGCACTAAGTGGATTCACAATGGACCTACTACTTTTAGTCTAAGTGTACCACTACTTGGAGGACCACTTCTCAGTCAAAAACCGTCGCGTTTTCGTCGACTCAAGAGCCGAACATTTGGTCCATTTAACCCCAAGGCCCGTCTTGCTTAAATCCTGAACCTCTGCTTTGAAGATTATATCACACGTCATGAATCTTGGGGCTAGGTCTTGGGGCTAGTCGACGTAAAATATCCATCTCGTGGCCAAAAGTCCCTTTCGGGAAAGCACAACGAAGTTCTTGAGCATAAACTGTCGTGATACATGGGCACTGACCCTACATATGTCATCACAAACTACGCCGCAAATTAGAACGTCAATGCGCCGTAACAGAGAAAAGGTCAAAACCCATCGGCACTTAATCCTTCCCAGCTGTCACCTCATTCGACTGTCGACAGAAGTGAAAGAGGACTCGCACAAAATGTCGAAATTCCTTGACACAAGTTTAACCTAAACCTCCACCTCGTATGAGTTTCAAACGTCTTCACACTGTTAACAGAGAGAAACGGAACTCGTATGTATTTCCGCTTGTCATCCTCACGCAAATAAAACCAAATTGAGCAAAATATCCAATTCTCCTGTGTGTGTGTTTGCTTGCGCCAAGGATAACTAGCAAAATCCCTGCATGTTTCACTACTGTCAACCAGAAAACACAGCACCATATCAACAAACTTTATTACTCCCCAAGTCCATGCAAACACCTCTCTCAAGTCACCACACACACACACAAGTGATGTTGTCCCGCTTCCATTGTGTATCCATCTTACTATCCACACCAATTAATTAACGCCGACCGACCATAAATACCCGGGACCGACCGGCGCGGCGGCGGGAAGAATTCTTGAAAATTATCCCTTCCCTCCGTTCGCATTTCAATTTATAGTGCGTGCCCCGAACGCTTACACCAGGCCTATCCGAAGATTATATTGTGTGTCCTTGTATAAATGTGTATCATCAGTTCTCACACTATTCCACCGCAGTTCGTCCTTCGCACAATAACTTAATTTTCGGTGATAATTTATGTGACAGTTTCTCGTTCGGTTTTCTTTGGGGGAGAAATTATGCTCTGTCAGGATGTGGCACTGGCCACGGAAGCAGTGCCCAACTAAAATGCTGAGTAAATATCAAGGATGGGGGAGAAAGAGGAGTCTTATTAGTCAAAGGGCTATACGCATAAAAATATGCCCCAGTTAGCAAGGACCCTTATTAGCATGACAATAATAATTACCATGGAGAAAAGTTTTTTTTCATTTTTTTTTGTTGTTTTTGTTGTTGCTGTCCTCGTTCACTTGCGTCACTTCCGCATTTGCACAATCCGTTGTTGTTTACCCAGCGGAAGGGGGGAGGGGTGGTTGGTGTCCAGGACCAAACAAAAAATATGCCATTCATTGTTTAGCAATCAATTATCTATGATTACATGAAATTTCCCAGAAATTAACTCAAATGGCTACTGATGGTGGTGGTGGTGGTGGGTGGTGAGTGGAGAACACCTCCCATCTGCATTCACATCACGTGCAACGTGTAACCCGCCATTAGATGGAAGGCCACCTTTTTTCTGTCATCATTTGGGCTTATGAGTTCGCATTATGGGACTCAATTTGGGCCCCGAAACACTCGTAGAGTGGCTGCTACTGGCCAAGGGGCGAGCGTTACAAAAGGACATTCAATATCCTAAACAAAAGATGGACTTTGAGTTATGGACTCCACTTGTGTGTGGAATTCAATTTTCTACACGTTCATCGTCGTCCTGGTAATGACACCAATTGATATGTTCTATCTCTGTGTGTGTGTGAGGTTTGTGTATATCACTGTCCTTTCACTGCAAAGGGAGTTACGTTGCAATTTGAAAGGGAATCAAGTGTTTGATTGAATTTTTTGCCGACTGGCGAGGGGAGCTGAAGTTCTGACACACACAGGCTACGATGTCGTTCCAAAAATGACGGACGGCGGTGACTTTCTTTAAACACTTGAACCGTCATACATTCGGCAAGCCATTCATAGATCTCTGGCACCAACCATTAGTTTACAACTCAAAACTTCTTCACAGCTTTCGTGTATCATAACACGCCCTTATTCCAACGTTTTTTTACTCAACATGCCGTGATTCCTATAAGGTCGCCCGATAAGGCCGGGGCCTATTAAGTTTATCCGCAAGCAATCTGCATCAGGCGGCAATAGATTGATTGCCTACACTCTCCCTAAGCCATCAATCAGTTTCTATCGCTTTTTCCATTTTGGGAGAAAGTCCTGTACACTGTCACCCCCCCTAGGGTACTTAATCCCCAATATATTCCGTTCACGTTCCTCTTTAGCATCAATTAGACAGCCACTCATCTTATGATTAAATCATAGGCACTTCTTCAAACCAAAATTCATCCCTCCAAAGGTTATGGATCCATCCCACCCATCCCATGGCCTCGAAATTCATCCCTCAACAACTTCCAACTCCAGAGATTGTAATCGCGCTATTTTCTCCATTTCGTGACTCCAACACCGTTATTAATCATCATGTGTTACATAACCTGCATAGGTATGTTCGGAGCCTCAACTTACCCTCATCAGCCACCCGCAGAGGAATAACGAACGACAAAAAAGGAAAAAAAAAAAACGAGAATTACCTCAAGTACAAACAAAGAAAGCCAACGATGGATTGGGAGGCGGTAGGCGGTAGGCGGTTGTAGGCTTGGCTGGGAGGGGGGTGGCTGTGGAATTGTAATTATTACATCGTATTTCTCTTCGTCTTTTCTCTTGATCTTGGTATTAATCATGGTCTTGTTTTCCTATTGTGCGATGTGTCCTTGTTGTTGCAGGCATTGTTGTGTTTTTGCGCGCACGTGTGACTGTATGTGTGTGTGTGTGTGTATGTTTGCGAGAGATTTACTTTGGTTCGCTGTGTCATGCCCTTTGCCATTTCATGTAGGTAACCATTCTTACTCTGACGACGACGACGTATGGATTAATAGATGACTGACTGCCAGAATGTTTGCCTGCCTGCCTGCCTGCCTGCTTCCTGGATGACTGTGCCCTATACCATGGAACGCTTTCTTTTTCATCCTTCAGTGTCACCCCTCTCCCCTGCTTTGTAGATTGTGGATTGAAAGATGTTGAAACTCATATGCCTAGTGATTATCACGATAAATCCCTCCACTCCTGTCAGAGGGTGAGAACGATTATATAGGAGCCATCCACCACCACCATTGTACAGTGCGTTGTGTTAGCACGAAACGCAAAGTTCAAGTGGGAATTGAAGAGCTTACGGCGATGATGATGTTGATGAGATGATGCGAGGGCTACATGTGTTTGTGTGTTAAAGGGGGCTGAAAGCGAAGAGATGTTACCAGCGTCACCCATCCACCCGTATTGTATAATTAAAAAGTGTCAAACAACGGTGTATGGGAGAGGCACTTCACACTACAGTGTGAATGAATCGTGTGTTGAAAAAATAAACGAACGCTGGGGTGTCTTTAAAGTTTTCAGGCACCTCAGTTTCATCGCAGGTCTTAGTGGAATCAAAGGGTGAATCTACAGAACAGCTTCTGAAGAAGTTTTCGAAAAGCTAGAGATGAATTTCTCTAGGATTCCTACGCTTGTCGCCTCAAAAATTCGTCGAATTTTTAACTTTAACCTGCGAAACCCTTATTCAAACCTCAAAATTTAGACAGAAACCCTTACAAAGATTAAAAAAAAAAAAAAAAAAAAAACTCCTTCCACCAATCATTCCAATCCACATAGGGCGTGTCAGTTACTTTTCAGATACACTGTGTCGCAACTGATATTGATAATTTCTGGTGAGAAGGAAAACTTCTGGGTTTTTGGATGGATAAGGGGTACTTTCCCTTGAGACCCTGCACACACATCATTTCAATCTTCATTCTGTTTTCTCTTTTTTTTTTCATGCAACCCTCCATATAAAGGGGTTATGTAGGGGTGTAGTGTTATGTTTGTTCATTCACCGCTTTTCGTTACGCGACCGGCGGTACTGGGGATCGTTGGTAAATGAGCTTTTTTTTTGTTCATCACCATCATCATCCTTGCCCTCTCCGTCATTTTCTAGTTCTTTTTGTGTGCGCGCCTTCTTTCAATTTATGCTTACACCACACATGCCATGGTGTGGCCCTTGAGAACCTCTGCACGAAAATTTACATATTTCGTCGTCGTCGTCATCATCGTCATCGTTGTACTTGTAGTCATTGTCCTTTGTATGGAAGCGCTGTCAGAGTTTCGCAAGAGGTTTCAATGAGTGCGCACAGAAAAAAAAAACAAAAAAAAGGACTCTCCTGAAATTGAGAAAAAAAAAACCGTTGAAAATAATTACAAGGATCTAAGGATCTTAGCGCGCCGCATCATATACCAATTCCGCCCACACACTCATTTTGCATAATTTGTTCCTTCGTATTCGTCTGCAGATTTCGTCCTCTTAGTCCTTGTCTTTCGACAGAGTTGCATTAATTTTATCATATCGCTTAGCTTTGTGTGTTGTAGCTCGCGCCCAAGAGAGTGTGTGATTAAAAATGCTGCATTGCGGAAACTTTTCTCTATCTTCTGCTTCTACTTCTCGACGGGATACATAATGATGGCTACCGTCTTTGGTTCTACTGCAATCTAGAGGTTCTTCCCTTTTTATTTTTATTTTTTTTTTTTTTTGTTTTTTTGCTGTCCTTTCACGTAATTTGATGGTCTTTACGCGCAGAGCGTCCTCTTTTGCTTTTCTTTTTGTCGCGTTTAATTTTGGTGAACAAATTAATGTGTGTACAGTGTGTACATCCCCATATGTAAGGGTCGCGCGGTTTTGAGTTTTCCGGTTTCCTGTTTCCGTCACTTTTGGATGCAACAAAAAATGTATAATTACTTCGGTTTTAGTATATCCTGCGAGTATGGAAGGCTAAAGGATAAAGCGACCGATCTTTAATTACTTTTTTGGAGAGCAGACACCGTTTTTTGAAGGATTCGAGAGGGATTTCATGGTTTGAGAGAGCCAGACGTCATTATTTTGAGTGGCCCAGAGTACACATGACTCCGGCTCGAAGGACCAGGAATGTAATTTTCTTCTTTTTAATGCATTTCAAGGACTTTTAATTGTGTATCACTGCGGGGGATGCAATTTCAAGGACCAACTGGTTTGAAAACAGATTTGGCGATTAAAATTGTGATGACTTGCAAGTTTGCTCTTAAGAAATTGATGTGGTTCAAGACTAGAAAATACCAAGACAACCCCTCATAAAGGACTAAAGTCACCAAAACCAATTCCAAATCATGTCCTTGAGCCTTCATTCGAAATTACATCAGTAGATTGTAGAAACAACACACCCATTGTGTATCCCCACGGAAACTAAAAGCTCATGAACGAAAGAACTATTATCCTTGAAAGCAAATTGTACTTAAGCAATGTTTACGCTAATTTCCAAAACACTATCAAGGACACACACCCACCCACTGGATGTAGTAAATCTTACCACCCGCCTGACTTACTCGATTGATTGGCTGTGTGTATATTAATGCATATCTTCATCCCCCCCCGCCAAATCCACAAACACAGCCTTAAGTAAGAAAAACAAGTTTTTTTTTTCTCCGACGTCTTCCCCCCGATAAACATCGATTACGTCCGCTACACAACAAACAACATAAACAATCCATTGTACGGCGTATACACAACAATAACGAAAAACCTCTTAAAAATATTTCCATTTTACTGCTTATGACAACTATTTGGAGTTTTCACCATTATTCCTGACCACCACCCATGCTTCGAGGCATGCAGCCTCTCCTTTTTGTATAGAAAAGTCGCGACCTCCTAAGAGGCTGGCTCTCTTCTTGTAGGACTAGTTGTGTTGTGTCGATTTATTGACGAGAGCAGCTGTGCGCCCAGCGAAAGGGAAACTCCTGGTATTAAGGTGGTCCAAAAAGCAAACATGAAAACCCACTTAGGATTTTTCATCATCGTTTCGTCCTTGAGTGTAACGGTATAGTAGTGCTTATGATGTTTTTACAGCCTCTTACTGGCTTTTAATAGCTTCCTATGGATGATGATTATGATTGTGTGCAGCAGTGGTGGTGGTTGTGGCAGTGTTGACGTACTTTATTCACGATTATGTATTTCGAAAAAAAAAAAAAATTCAATAAGCAAAAGGATAATGTATGAGTTTGGTTCGTCCTTTCGTCTATCGTTCCCTGCTATCATCATCGTCATCAATATCAAACTTATATCATAGATGCCACCTCTCTCTCTCTCTCTCTGTTATTTGTATACCTAATGTGCACACCATGATGCCGGTACGGTTGAGAGGACCTGTGCTGATTCATGCAATATTGAGTGAAATACAAACAATTCAACTTTTACAGCTCACTGAGTGTGAAATTCAATTGCAATATCCTTGAGGTCCATTTCGTTGATCCTTATACACTAATATACGAATATTTTCTCTTTATGTGTGTATGGGTGTTTGTATCTTTTGCGTTGGAAAGACGATTTTCAATTGTGACGTCGAACTCTCTACGATAAGATTGTTCTTGCCGAATGATTGACGTCGTGAAGTACTGTTGCGGAATGTTTAGAAAAGGACTGGACATCACCAGTTTCTGGGTCGAAAAAATTGTTTTTGTAAACGCAAGCGTAAATATTTGTTGATATCCGTCCAAAGCATGTCCATTCCTAGAAGAAACTGAGGGTCAACACGAGGAGTTTTAGAAACTCTAGAGCTCCACCTTAACCTTCGCTTAGAAATGGACTTGCTAATGCAAGGTTCTATCTAAGTCCTGCCTAAAACCCCGTAGGATTGAATTCTCATGAAACCATTTAGAAGGCATACACAGTTGATTCATCTTCCACTCTCAATCACAGCCCAACACGTCACTAGTCTTCATGGTAAAAATAGTGGTGCCAGTATGCCACCTTGAGGAACCCCACAAAAAATCTTAAATTTCCGAAAGCCTATAGCAGAATCAGTGATGACTATGGAAACAAACCTGATGTCAGTGTAGGGAACGCATTTCCTTGTAAACAAAGGACTCGATAGCTTTTAGAAGTCTCTATCCATTCTCGGAACATTTGCAAATGAAAAAAACGGATTCTCAAGCCAGCAAGTGTAACATATTGAAAGTTTAAAATCCTTGTGCAATTTTCACAGCGTAAATTGCTGGCAATAAATCTTCATAAATCCTGCAACGAATATCCTTTTGTATGTTTTTCTCGGTTTGGTTTGTTGGTGTGCATCCTCTGTACACATATTGCATGCAATTCGACGTAGGTATAGTAATTTACATACGACAAACGTGTGACTTGAGAGTTTGCCATTTAAATTTTGTTGTTGTTTTTGTTTCGTCCAGGAAGGACATCCTTTAATGTGTCAATGTTTGTAAAAAAGGGAAACGCAATCGAACAGAGTGTGCAAAAGAATACCGAACGTGGTTGATGGTTTGGTTCTTGGATACACATTCGGAAGGCAGGCAATTAGGTGGCCGGGATGGACGTGGGCCGCAACGAACAAGTGTCTTCAGCCAGCTTGATGTTTAGCTAGCTGCCTTCAGTTTCGCCCGCCAAGGTGGTTGAGGTTTCCTTACAGTTGCGTGCGCACCTAAGTCGCGGTCTTCCTCTACTGCGTCGTGCCTTGGGGGTGGATTTGAAGATTTTTCGGGCCGAAGCCACCTTACTCGTTGGACCCTTACTCTTTTGGCTAAGTCGAAGCCGCTGTAGAACCCGTACAATTGGTCGTTTGCATCTTCACCTCCACGACCGAAAATTATCCAAGAGTAACCCCATACATTTTTGACAAAACCCATGCTTCTGTACCATAGAGCAGGACTGGGACTTGCCTTCTTAGCCCAAAGAAGCAGCGATTGCCAACGTTGGTGGTGTTTTTTGATCTCAACCCTGGTGTCGTTGTCTAAATTAAGAGCGGAGTCTAGGTAGACAAAGTCCCTAACAATCTCAAAATTGTATCGATTTATGGTGACGCTCTGTCCGAGATGTCGGTTTTTGATGTCCTACCATCTTCGCTGCTTCTATCTCAGGGTGCGTTCTTCCGATTTGTCAATATCGATGCGCCAGACTACCAATGCCTCTGGTGTTGGCATTGACAAGTCGACGGTTATCTTTAAAATTTCACTGTTGACTTTGTTTTATCCTGCTGGACAACTCCTCTTCAACTCTTTCGTGTCAAAATTTGAAGGATCCTCCCGTCTCTTTCACTAAAACTGCAACCGACACTTAGTTCCATACAAAAGTCCGTTGATTTTGCGAAAACACCATCCCCAATGGATATCTCTCTCGTCCATTCAAGGACGGTCCTTTGCCAGTGAAGCATTTTTAATTCGTCCAACACCAGGATTTATGTAATTTTTATGCGGTGTCAAGGAATCGCCAATAAATTTTGTGTTTCCTTTTTCATTTTTTTATTTTTTTGTCGACAAAAAATGTCCTGCGTGCGTTCATTCATATAGCTCTGCAGTTGACTGTAAAAAAAATCGACTTCCTCTTGAACCACAAAACTTCACTTGTGAGAAATTTCCATGGTCCACCCACCACCACACAAAGAGCAGCGATGTCCTTCTTCCTGTTTCACCAATTTTCGGTTTGCTCTCTCGTTTTTTATCATCATTTCGGTTTTTTTTTTTCGTTTTTTGTTCCGGTTGGTGTTGCTGTTGGTGTCCTTCATTTTTTCGTTCCAGCTGGCATGTGTATACGATAACCTTTTTCGTCACCCGTTTATCTCTGGGTGCGGGCCCGCAAATAAGAAATTTTCTTTACCTCCTCGCCGTCGTCGTCGTTCCCACTCGATGATGGTCATTTTCTATTCAACGAGGGTGTTATAAAGCAATATGTGTGTGCCGGACGGGAGGGGGTAGGGGGTATGATGGCGGTCAGCAATACTACAACTATCTGTTTCCTATTCTCCCCGTCCACCCGTCAATCCCTCCGAAGAGCGGAGGCTTGATATATCGCCTTAACCGTCGAAGAGAAATACCACCGGACACGTTTTTATTTATTTCCGAATTAATGCGGTATATTTGTTATGTCACTTTAAATGGGGTGTTTTTTTTTGTCGCAGCAAGGACAATCGCTTAACAGACCCTTTTGTATGGAAGTTCGAGGGCATACACACAGTCGAAGAGGAGAAGAAGACGGGGAAAAAAAAACTGCGTATTCGGTTATTTGTTAAGAAATTGGGTTCCGTTTCGGGATTTTTTTTTGTCATTTCCTGAGTTCTGACACTTCTCCGTCTTTGTAACAAACAAATTTTTCTGTTTCTAAGATGAAACAAGAAATGGGACTTCCAATTTGTCAGAGAATGAGGGACATTTTTATCCGACAACGCTGATGATGATGATGGCAGGAGGCAGGGATGGATTAAGTTACAACACACACACACACACACAATACATGTGGTCAGCGTTACAACGCTATCCGTCGTCGTCGTTCGTAGCCAAGCCATCTCATTTTCATTTCATTTACTCGCGTCTGTATGCGAGTTTAGAGCATCGGCCACATTCCAAATGCCAATTTCGGGATTAAATTTAAATGGATTTACAGTGAAAAGGATATTGGCTGCTTTACTTAGTGTGATTGGATTGAGGGAGAATTTAAAGTGCTGAAGTGGAATATTGGTTGTAGGAGTTTCTGTGTGTGTGTGTGTTTTGGGTGCCTGAAGGAACTTTTTGTGCTGAATATGCAACATGCTTTGATGCGGCAGTTTTCCCTAAAAAAAAGTGTTTCGTTTTTGTTTGCCTTGATTGGTTTGGAAATTACATGTATTGGAAACGGTTATGGTGTGATTTTATCAGATTAGGGTTTAATCAAGGCAAGGATGTCCTTATTGGTTGGTGTTTCTTTCTTCTACGACAGATAAGACATCATTGAAGGATCTTTAGACATGTTTCCTTGGGCTAAACTTCATGAGTCATGGCAATCGGGCTTTTTCAGTCGAATTTCAACACATGACTGTTAAGTGCTGGAGCCATTTTGAAAAGCTAGATAAAAGCCCGTCTTTGGCAGGCTGCAACTGAATTTAGTAATTGGAAAGACATCTCCGCTTTAACTCGCAAGCTGCAAACCTTCACAAACAGGTGTCTACCATTCTGACTATTTTTCAGCCAAATCGTGTCTCGAAGGAAGAAGTCCATGTCCAAGGATGGGTTAGGAACCAATAGGCACTACGATAAGAAGTGACAGTGAATCGATTATACCTTACGGAGCCAATTCCTTTGAGAAATATACCATCCAATGGTCTCCACTCACCCAGTCAGGCAGAAGAACGGGCGGTTTAAGGCAAACGTGGCGCAGAACATGGCGCATGGAGTAAGAGCGGACTCTTAAATAGCCGATGGAGTCAGTGCCTGTCTGTTCAGAAGATTTTGACATTCACCACTCCTTAAGTTTCCCTTAACACTGTAGATGCCTTCAAACCGAAGTCAAGGATACCAGTCAGGCTGCCCAATTTATATTGACTGTCGATCAGATCAGCGAAAGACTTCAGCGTGTCCTTAAACGAGATCGCTAATCAATACAGCGTCACACTCTGTTGGGTCCTGGACAGAGGGATATTCTGGGCTCTCAAGGTATACAGACGGTAGGAAGCTCGATTATGTCACAGCGCCCTTGTCGTTTGTTAAACACCTCTGCTCTGTCAAAAGGAATTCAAAGATGACAACATCTTGTCTATTGCAACAATGCTGGGCTAATCTGGCTCGCCCTTGATCCTAAGACATCGAAAGCATTGATTCGACTAAAGAGAGATCAGCTCTCGAAACTAACTTCTGTCCACACAGGACACTGGATCCTAGGCAGGCATGCTCAGCATATAGTACACTTCCTCTGCACGTGTTCCGTTCCTTCTTACATCAGGAAAACAGCCTGGATGATCTGAACTCTGCTAGAACGATCGATCTTAACTGCTTCAGGAGTAGACTGAGTTCTAACCCTAGCACTTAGTGGATCTCCCCTTAGTCTCAGTGCACCTCTTCTTGGAGAACCAATTCTTTTCGTTTTCGGAGAGCTCCATCTTAAAACCAACTGTTGTAGGGTAAATTGTTTAACTTTGAAGGTATCAAAACTATGACGCCACAATTCTTTCTTCACTTCTTCAAAGGACAAGCTATTACCTCCCGCTCAGCCTATAGCCAAACATTTCAACTACAACTCCCCTCCTCCTTCCTGATGCTGTGCACTTCAACTTCCAAACCGCCCTACCGCCCAATTCAGAGGCGAACAAAAAAAATCCTTTATTTCTTTCTTTCCTCCTCCCGCTACAGAAAAAAAAAAAGAAAAAAAATATTTATGGTTATGTGAGCCCTTCTTTCACCACCTTCGGAGTCGTCGTCGCTTTAAGTGCCCATCCAAGTGCCACATACAGCTCAAAATGTGTTTATTATTTTATGGCATCGGTTTTTGCACCCAATGACGCCATCGCTGAAATTTATCTTTTCGCCTTCTTTTACGGCATCTTGATACAGAGAGAGAGAGGCCAAGACCAAGACCAGGACCAAGACCAAAACCAAAACCAAAAACCAAAAATCAAGACCAAGAGCAAAACCAAGAGAGCATTGTTCAAGGATATTTACGTTCTCCTGTACACTTTTCATCCGAAAACGGAAGACAAGTGAGTATATTGAAAGTTTTTCCGTCGAAGCTATACCGCCTCCTTTCGGAAAATTGATGGCATACTAAGTTATGGAAGCCTCTCTCACTGTGTGTGTGTGTTGTAATTAATTTTTGTTCTTGGTCCTATTAGTGTCGAAAGCTGTGATTTACGTTCTCATGACCAACTGTGGGTACAAGTAGTAGAAGAAGTTATAGAAGTACCCCTCGACATACGCACGAATCTTCAATAAAAACGCGTAACGATGATCCCCTGGTTAGTCTCTCCTTCCTTTCGATTCCGGATTCCGTTTCTTTTATTCAGTTTCGGTTGCCTTTTTATTTATGACCCGTTAAAAACTGTTGATAGGCAGAAATTTGTGAAATTCCCCTATCCTGGGTGAGAGTGTGAATATCTTTACGAAACACAAAACAGCTGAGAGCACAGGATATGAATGTTCTGCATTGGGGGTCCATTTTTGCTGATTTATAAGATTCCCCCCCCCCCCCTGCCATCACCGCCATCATCCCTCCTTTCTCTCACTCTAATTTCATTCGATTCAGATGTTAATAATAAAAAATTCAAAGATTCACTGGGTGTGTATGGTGTGTTGTTGTGTATCCCTTTTCGGTGGTGGTGGGGGTGGGGTGTCAAGATTTGAGTGTCCGATTTCAATAAATCATCGGGGATGGGCACAGAATACGAAAGTTTAAGGGGATGTTTATCGGTTTTAATCGGTTAAAAGGATGCCAATAAGTCATAAAAAAAAGAAAAGTATATCCGGAGTGTTTATGATTACATTTGCAAAGTTTCAAATGTGTGAAATGTCCTTTTTTCCTTTATTATTGACTTGTGTCGGCAGCAATAAAATAAAACTGTCGAAGGGCGCCAATTTGGAAGAGTGCCGCATCTTCAAAACAATATCGAAGAGGAAAATCAATTAATTTTTTGACACCGCACTTTGGATACAGGGGGAAGGAGGGGAGGGTTAAACACTTGAAAAGATTTCTCATAAAAACAATCAAAACAAATGGCATAAGGATTATCTTCGGAGAGTAGGAGGGGCACAAGAGATACTTACAGAAAAAAACAGTTTTTGAAAAGTGCTTCCGTAGTGCTAGCAGATATCCTTTCTCTTTTGTTTGCAACATTCAATCCATCCTCTGCTCCTTGTCTGTAGATCGAAACTGAACACACACACACATACAAGTAGTTTGTCCTTCTCTCTAGCGATGCAACGATAGTCAGACACCATACAATCAACAAATGGGGTGTATATTGTCCATTAGTTGCAGGAATTGGATATGAAATGTTTTATAATGGCGGAACCGGATATGGATAGAATATCGTCTGTCTATGGAAAGAATAAGCTTTGTCTACTCGGGTATGTGTTGCCATGTGACCCAATGTTCGCTTCTTTTCTTTTTTTTTTTTTGCACTTCAAATCGACATCATCAATATGAACATCATCGGCAGCTGGATGAAGACTCGTAGTCGTAGTCGTACTCGGACCAGGACGAGGACGCAAAATGAAGATTGGTCGTTTGGTGAAAGAATGGGTGTTCAACTTAAATGAAACGAACGATAAATATTTTTGTTTAGCGATTTTGCAAATCGCAGAGATGTAGACGAGCATATGTTGTGATATTCATTGCGGGGTTTATGGAATTTGAGATTGGGTTATGGTGTGGGGACTTTGTCGAGTGTGATGACGCTATACCTGAACATTGGGTTGTTAGTGAGCAGACAGAATACCCCTATGTCTGGGACGATTGATGAAAATTAATTGGGAGGAAGTTCGCCTACGATAGCTGTTGCAAGTTGAAGTAAGAAGGAGCGCATGCAAAAGCTAAAGGTAAGGTTAGGATGGCAGACACACTTAAACCACATGACTCTGTGATTCCTTCCAGAAAAACTACCCGCAGCACCAACTGGAGCTTACTATGGAGCATTGGAGGCTGCCTATGGTGGTTAGGTTACAGCCATTTCGTTTAAACTGTGGAAGAAGCTGGCTAAGTAGGCTCTTCTTTGAGCTAAGAGGCCTGGACACACATCATCTCTTCCTCATCCTCGTCCATACAGCTTCTACAAAAAAACATTACAGAGGAGGCGTAGCCTATTGGCGTGCCTTTCAATGATCCAGTGTCCTTTTTTCTACCTAGGTAGGCAGTAAGAGCGTTTTTTATCCAGCTTAGGCCAGATCTGTTTGGTGATGAGGCAGGTGGAGCCATTCGTCCATCTGCGGTTGGTGAGGTTGTTGTGATTCTCTCTCTGTAAGTGGTATAATCAAAACAGATATTCCCTGTCTGGCAAGTTTGTCTGCCATGCAATTACCTGAAATGTCCCTATGTCCCGGCACCTAAATGAGGTGAATTTTGCATTGTTCAGCGGCCATTTAGGGTTGTTTTTGATGTAAAAGTTACAAATTCCATGGATTTGAAAGAAAATTTTTGACTTGCTGAACTTTTGATGACAGAAATCAACTTACTTCCCACCTTTCAACAGCAAAAACCCGCTCTCTATGCTCTCAAACTCAAAAGAAGATCCAACTTCATCCATTTTTCAAACTACAGCCCTCACATTTACAACTTCATGTTGTCTTTATGACTTTCCTGCTAGTTAACCCCCATTCCCATCTTCTCATCCAACCGACATAAACTTAATGAATTCTGTCACGATCTGCAAATGGCTCCAAAGTTCCTTGGCATAGTTTTGAATCGTTCCCCAAAGACCGCAACCGAAATAAAATTCTAGGAAAACCTCCGCCCACTTAAATTACACATTTCACAAGTAGCAACTCCCCCCACCCCCTTCCGCAACCAATATGGAAAATTCTAAGAAAAAAATAAAATAAAACTCTATCTTACCTCGTTTAACCCTTCGTCGCCTCCCCTAACTTTTATCGCTCTTTAAGAGCAAAACAAGAAAGAAAAAAAACACTTCTTTGTGTGTGAAATTCTTGAGCTTTGCACCTCTCGCGCACCGTACTCAAAGATTTATGTAGAATTTCACTTACGTATGTAGTACGCGTCATGTCCATCGACCGGAAAAAGTAGCACCCGTGTGGAACGCCTTCGAATTTCCGCTTGATGCAGTGCGCCCCTACAAAACCACCACTCCGCAATGCTTTTACTTTCAACGAAATTAAAGAAAAAAGAAAAGAAAAAAAAGCACAATGAAACCAAAGTATACGAAGTCTGTGTTAGGAGGGGGAGGGAGGGAGGGGATGATTCAAACGATTTATTAGAGAATGCCATTAAGTGGCACTGCCACCCTCAATCCTCCCTCACCAACAAGGAATTCATTAATCGTTGCAACAAAAAAAAAGGAACATTTCAGACCAGTCAGGCACTTTCTGAGATTTTTCCCCCTTCTTGCCGCCCAACCTAGAAGCCTCAAAAATATCGCTCGTAATCATCAATGTCAAAATCACAGGTTATACTTAAGGGTAGGCGGTTACCTTCCCACTTTACACTTAACCAAATGAATAATTCATCCACTCAATATGAGGAAACTATGATATTTAGTGCGAACGAAGCCTTAGCCTGTCCCCCCCCCCTTTCGTTCCGATTATAAATTTTTGGAAATATAAACTCGAAGCCTCCTCCCGAAAAAGCAATTCCCCATTCCTATCGGTCTCTGACTGTCCACCCATCTACCTGATTTATGCCCGGTCATTTCTGCTTTCATTGCTACGGATTATTCGTATTCCTGTGTCTCGAGACCATTCCCACCGGTGTACTTCCTGTAGTAAATGGAATTTATCAGTTCACTCTAAACCATGCGACGTAGGCATATAAATTCCTATTTCGGTGGATAGGACTTCTGTACGCACTTTTGTTTCCCATTTTGTCCGAGAGTCACAACTGAAAACGGTATCTAAATGGATATTCGTCACAATGCCTATATCACCCAACAGAACCAGAACACACCATTAGGACATGCATTTGGATGAGGAGGAAGAGGAGGAGGAGGAGGGCCTTCTATCTCTCTCTCTCTCTGTATATATATGTGCGCTATTTGTATCTAAAAGCTCTAGAATGGAAATTTATTGGATGGATTTTGCAAACCCAAATGTAAAACCCAGGTGTATTGCTGGCTGAGCACCAGAGATGTTATGTCCTTACAAAAGAATGATTGTTAACTATGTATGGGTGGGTGTGTCTGCGTGTGTGTTTTGCAAATACATTTGGGAGTTTTTAGAGCGTGAATCTTTCTCAAAAGTGACACTGAAAAAGTAGATATTATGTTATGGTAGGCTTTAGCCATGATAAATCTTTTAAAACCGAAAAAATTTGTACCTAAACGATTGAGAGATAGCATACAGCAGACCTGTGTGACGATCCCTCGTGAAGAATTAGAACGTTTATTTACAAAAAAAAAAAAAAAAAACAGGGATATGATAGGCAATCCTTGGTCATTAATTTAAAATGTCAGAAGATATGGATGTCACCGATGTTCTCATTTAGGTGCACATAACAAAAGTAACTAGAGGTTGGGAGTGGAAAAATGTTTACCTGCTTCAAGTGACATCTATGGTTCCATCCGAGAATCAACAGTCAATTTCTATTCCATTTCGAATCATGTAACCTTGTGCTCTATCCTTCGAAAGTCCTGCTTTTAAAAAGGAACCATGAAGTTTGATACCTCTTTGTCAAGAACTTAGAATGCTTAAGATGTGGCAGCAGAGTCTTGAGTCGTCAAAATTAAACCTATTTAAGCACGAGAGTTCTATTTAAAGCGGAGCATTTCGTACGACAACCTCTAAAGCGCTCGAGATTCAGTTTCACCTGACACCCCTCGATATCTTTGGCAGGCAAACGACAGATAGATCAGTGGTCCATTAAAGATTTTGGCCACGCCTCCTTTCTGAAAATGTTTATTATCTTCTCAGGAAACACAGAGCACAATGGATCCTTTGAGATCCAAATGAGTCTCTACTTTATAAGGTGCAGCTACCCCTACAACTTACCAGTCTCTCCGGGTCAGTTTGGGAGGAAGTTGGTTTTCGTGAAGATAAGTCAATCCACTTATACACCGACCGATCAAAATCTTGCGACGAAGTAGGTGTAAGTGTGTCATCTGGTAGGCTTAAGCTCGGCCTATCTCTACTTCTTCCAAATCATTGTATCGTGTTCGACTGATCTTGGCTCAAGAAAAACGTGACCTCTGCCATCATCAATCAACTTCGTCAAATCATTTTCTCTAAATTCAATGGCAGTTCAAGATTGACGATCGTCTCTCATCGAGATGGGGGAGCAATGGGCACATAGATATTCCAGGGAACAGTAGGCCAATTCATCCGGCTAACCAGATATAGTACAACTTCCAGATAAAGGCAGCTTGGGTATACCGATCGCTACATGTAAACTCCAATTCAAGTTGGATGCTAACGACAAAACAGATTTAGCCAAAACTGGACCTGAAACGCATATGAGAACCATCAACACTAGACACTGTCTAACAACCCTGCAACAACACTTGGCGTACATTCTAACGATTTTTGTTGAAGCTGTATGGACTAGAGGAAGAGGGAACTATTCGCCACCTTCTTTGTAGGTGTCCAGCTATCTCCCACGAAAGAAAATTTCATTTAGGCGATCTGACAAACACAGATGTCGGAAACCTCCAACGCTTCATCAGAAGTTCCATCGAATAGGTAAGGAGAATCTCCATAATTTACAATAAACCTATGATTGGTCTAAGGTTCCGCGTTCAATGAAGCGATTACGATGCGAGAAGCCTAAGAATACATAAATGCTTCTCCCATGGCATCGCTTTATCTCTTCCCTAAGCACAAGACCTGAATATTCTGGCATTCGCTGGCAGCCACATCAACTCAAAATGGATGGTTACACTACGTAGAACAAGAAACTCCGTGGCATAACAATAGTCCTCTCGGTTGTTCTAAGTGTTCCTGTAAGTGGCCCCTCTAAACTAGCGAACTATTATTAGCGTACTAACTTGTACAACCCTTAGCATTCAAAAATAACGAGAAGCCTTAACGTCTGCGGGTAAAACACTCAATTTTCAATCTTCAAGCCTGTACTTCGTTTTGTCTAGCTTACAACCTTCGATTTTCTGAACTTTTCTGACTTCCGTGCCACGTAATCTTACTGTCGTGTCAGTTTACATCCCCAAAAAGATCCCCAAAGTCACTCGATGACATCTAACAAGTTGTACAAGTTTGCCAGTACAAAGAGTAAATAAAGTCCATCCACCACTAGTTGCAGTTGCAACATCTCTGTTTACTTATCACAAATGTCAAAGTGATTGTGTTACACAGCACAATTCATCGCGCACCTACTCCACTTGCGCAATACGTTCGATTTGAAGAGATTTAACGAAGCAAACGTCACACCGATACGAGCCATCATCAATCACCAGATGAAGAAACAACAAACACAAACACAAACATAACAATTTCTCTCCAAACTCTACAAGTTGTTCGCTTGTTGCTTTGCCTTGCTTTGGTTGTTTATTCTCATTCTGCTTCTCTATCATGCGCACTTGGTTCTCGGATAAACAAAACCTCCAGCTGTTTCGCGTGTACACCGTGCTGTTGCTTCACAAAGCAAACCCCGAAATTTGATGGGAAATATTGATTTTCCACTTCCCGAATGGGGGCTGCGTGACTGACATTTCGTAAACGATCCCATTTCAAGGGCAACACATGCAATATGTTGCACACACACAAATGCAATGCGGTGTTTATCACTCGTTGATATTTGTGAGATATCGCTTGTAGATATGTACATTCTAACTGTGTGTTGTTGTTGAATACGAAACGAACGACCAACTCTCCGCTGCTTTGCGTTGGGCTTGCGGTCTTGCGGATGCGGTGCGCGGTGTTGTTCTGTTCAGCGTTCTGTGATGAATTTTAGTTGCTCGATGACGTCGATCGATTTGGTTGTGTGTGCGCTTGCGAGTAATATTTGTTTTACAGTTTTGTGATAAATGTCAAAAGAGAATATGAGCGATCAGAAAATGGAGTACTATTCGCTGAATGCTAAGCTCTGTCGTCTAGTGCAAGCAAATCCATGTATGTACGATCGTTCTTCGCCGAATTATCTGAAGAAGGAGTACGTGGAACGCGCATGGGCAAATATTGCCAGAGAGGTGAACGATTCAGGTAAGTCTACACACTTTGATGATGTCATTTGGTGATTGTGTGTGATGTGCACACATAAGTAGGAAGTCACCAACATTGTTGCCGATTTTTGTGTAGACTTTTCGACACTAATGTCAGTTGCGATTGTGAAAATGACAGCAGGTGTCAAGAAAATGTTGTCACTTTTGACATGACACTTCTAAAAACGTTATTTTCACGATGACAGCTGTCAATTTTGCAAATTCACTAATGAATCTTTGACCTTTCTTTTCTAGTTGGCTCCTGTAAAGAACGCTGGCGCAACATTCGTACAGCGTTTGCTCGTTCGGTGAACATCTACAAAACACCTACTGGTCCGAATCGTCACAAACGCTACTATCTACACGATGAATTGCAATTTCTAACAAAACACATTGCACCGGGTCTGCCAAGTTTACCGATTCGTGTCCTTACACCGACAGAACTCGAAGAAAACAACGATAACTCCCGACAATCGGTGGACGTAGACGATACCGATGACAACTGTACCTTCCAAATAACCATTGATTCATCTACATCGCCACCTCCTATACAAATTGAAAGAGAACAAGTACCAACTCCGGAACCAGACTACACCGAGCCACCGTTAAGCCCGGTCGTTAAAAGACGTAAAATTACGGGTTCTGATGAATTTATTAAGGACTTGCTCAACATGCAACGTCCCCGAGATCCCGATTCTGACTTCCTGAACAGCATACTTCCCGAGATGAAATCAATGAATGCCAGACAGAAGATTTTGTTTAAGGGAAAAATCTTTCGAGTCCTAGAGGAGGTGTTCGATGATACTCAGGATTTTCCAAACAAATCTGGACAAGGGATGGTAGAAAGTTCTCGCGTTTCTACTCAGACGAAGATGGCTAACAAGAATGTTGGTGTTACCTCAATGAATGGAGGGACTATGGCTAATAACGTAACTTTAACACAGGAACAGAGGGATGCGCAAACCTCAACGTATTTACATGTTCCTATGGTTACATTGGGTCTAAACGAGGGTTCTGTTAAGCGAGAGCCAATAAGGGTAGACCTTGGGGACTAACCTTTTGAATTATTTTGTTTATTTTGAGTGAAGAATAAAAGTTTTTTTTTAAGTTTTGACAAAAATTCAAAAGGGTTTTGTTAAGCCTTAATGGGCGAAGCCTTAAATCTGCTGAAATAAGCCTGTTTTTCCAAACCAGTTCTTCTGCTACTCCACAGATGAAGCGAAGAGATTGATTCTTCTAACTTTTGTTGTTTGAAGTGGGAGCTAGGAAGCTTTTTGTCTACAACTGAGAAGCCAATGAAAGGTAGAGGATTCGCCGAACCAATACCGTAGAGCTACAGGCTTTCAATGTCATATTTCTTATTTTCTAGACTCCCATGGAGTTTATATTGTGCTAATAGTTCGAAGTCGTTAAGAACCTATCAGCGAAGTCATCAAATCTCTGTAGATACTCAGGTTCAAATCAATTTAGGGATACAGAGCGATCTTCAATTTACAAGCCATAAAAATGTCGTAAAACGCTAACGAACCGATCTCGAGATTCAAAAGTTTCAATTCTGCGAAACACCATGAGGGAATAGTTTGCCCTTTTGTTGAGCTTCTCCATACACAAACATCAATTAGGTGAGTTGGAGGAAACCTGTCCCGCCAGAGTCTGAATCACAACAAAGAAACCATCTGATCGTGTTTTCTTTTTGCTGTGTGAGTACTGTAGCTGCGGTCTCTTTTCAGGTCATCCTCTGCTCGCACAGCATCACCGTCCGTCATTATCACCTTCAGCTTCTTTACGACACAAGTATGTGTGTGTGTTTGTGGCAGATGTTAACTTTTCCGATACAACATTCAGGTAAAAGAGAGACAAATGATCGCTTAGCCAGCCACAACGAGTATATAACGAACCGAGGCAGGTAGGCAAGCAATAGCCGAACAAGCACCATTCTGCCGCTTGGATATTGCATTTACTTTGCGTTCGCGTTTCCAGAATTTAATCCGACAAACAACACTGAGCTGGAGCCGCTGAGTGTGTATCTTATTTTTATGTTTTGCTTTGCGTACGTTTCTCCAATCTTTCGTATCTCCCCGTCCCCCTTTCACGGTATGTCAGTAATTTTCCTCTCAAATGCGTTCTCAAGCGGTACGACCGGCCGGCATTCAAAAGTTCCTTTGTTTGCTCACACTATGTGGAGTGTAAAGTAAGGAAGTGTGCGTGTGTTGGCGTTCTAGCGAGATTTTTCGTTTGAGTCGAATCGTGCTTAAGCCATTAACAGAGCGACGTCATTAGCTTCAGATTTGGGTTGAAAAATAAACGATGGAAATGACTAAAGCCGGGTATACAAGGTTTTTGGATGCCAACTTGAGCTCCGATGTAGTTTAAGCCGGGATTTGTTGATATTGTTAACAAGCAAGGGTTGGAAGCCTTTATCCAAGCTAACAGTCACACATTCGCCTTTAGAGCTGATGTCCAAGCCTGCTTTACGGATTCAGTGACTTAGTAAAGAATTCTAAGCGAAGCTTACAAGGTTTGGCTAAATTGAACGAAGGACACAAAGTTTTGAAGCCTAACTTCCAAAACATAGGCCTTGAGACCTTAAATTCAAACCAACATTCCCCTAGAACCGATGAGGTGACGAAAAAAAAAAGATGTCTTATGTCAGCTTCAAATCGGATTAGATTGTGGACAAAGAAGCTAAGGGTCCACTCGTGATAGAAAAGATAAAAATAAATCCCGTCCAAGGCTTTTTCGTAACCGAATGACTTTTGCCCTTGACCCCTTTTTCTTCTCTGGACCAGATGAAATGACTTCCAACAAAGCACACATTGCAACGCTATGAACGTGCTTTTTAACTTCCAACCATAGCTGGCCTTAATCCTATACTACGCTCCTCTCTATCTTCCCATGGGACTACAGCCACACCCTCCCTTCCTCCGATCGACTTTGTATGACTCGCCGCAGTAGTAAACATCGTGCAGCTTACTGCTGCCAAGTGACCTAGCCAGCCAGCCAGTCAGCCAGAGAGCTCTTCGGTTTTTTTTTTTTGTTCGTTGTTTTGTATCTTTTTTCCAACGTTTCACTCTGCCGAGTGCCGGCTGACAGTAGTTGCCTCTTTTGGCTGCCCTCGCCGTCTCTGCACTTATTTTTTCCGTATTACTTTAGTTTTTTTTTTTTCTTTTAAAACTTCGAATTGTCACTCAGCTGCGGCGGCGGCGATGTGTTGCTGTTGTTGTTGGGGCTATGGTTGGATAGTTGTTGGACGACGACGATGATTTCAGCCTGCTTTTGCTGGTTCCAGGCGCTATGTATACCATCACACCCAGCTATGTGAACCTCGCCTGTGCGGGGGGCTGGTAGATGGATGGATGACGATGGTGGTGTTTGTATCATGGCCGTATGTATCCCATGCTCAGACGGAATATAATCCAGAGAGCAAGCGAGAGAGTGTATACCAATTTAACTGGCAGCAGCAGCCATGGTCGGTAGTGTATTTGTGGGATACGCATAGCTGGTTGGAATGGTTGGCTGGCTATGGCACTGGCACTGGCAGTATCAGCCAGCTATGGTTGTGTATCTTTTTCTACCTGCTCCGTTCTGTCGGCTATGTCTCTTCTGTCCATCGGTCGATGTCGATTCAACTCAATCTGCTGTAGGAGCAATAGCTGGTGTAATTTATAAAAGAGGGCGCAAAGAAATGCACAGTAGTGACAAAAAGTTATTCATCACAATGGAATAAAGGTTTTTAACTCCACTATTGGTTGGATCGATGTCGTAGGGGATGGAGAAGAGTTTTCATGCGAAGAAGTTGTTTGAAGTAAGAAGACTTACCAAAGCTAGAGACAGAGATAGGGTCCCCTTTTTCTAATCGAAGACCGTGACGAAGTGAGTTACTATTGAGGCAGGTCAAGGTTAACGTAAGTAGTACGCGGGTGTCAGCCTTTCGTTCAAATCAGGCTTGTAACCGAAGTCATCTTTCATCAAGATAAAGACCTATTGGAGGCTTTACGTAAGCGATGAGCGGCTTCAAAAGGTAGATCCCTGAATTAAATGGCTTAACTTGAACGAATGGAGAGGCCCATTGCCAGAATTCATATAATGGACCAATAAGTCCGAAGATTATCAGACGCTTTTCAGCTTTCCAATCGAATCTACTGCCCCGGTTGGTTTCCGAATAGATATTTTGATTTTCAACCGCCAGCCACAGGCGTGAGAGGTACCTAGTGAAACGACGAAAAGGTCCTTTTCCACGATTCCTCCAACTAAAGGTCCTTTTCCACGGTTCCTACAACTACAAATGAACAGCCTTCATAGACTGCCATTCACAAGCGTAAACTATTACATCCCAGCACCCTGTTGTGTCTCTACTTTGCTCCTATTATTCAAAATCTCCATCTACCACCTGTTACATTCCCTTTTGGCGCCACTGTTCCAAAACAGATGAACAAAAAAATATAAACAAACACATCTACATACAGAGAGAAGAAAATTGAGAAAAAAAAAAGGAAAGAGCGAGTGTATACCGAAAGCGTGTTTCGGCTATGGGCGGCTGGAAATGGGAATTCACCAACCCGCAGCCAAGCAGCTGCTCGTTTCATCGTCGCCGCGTCGTTGTTATTCGTGTGCTTTGCTTTTCCCGGCTTTGCTGCTGCTGTGCCATGCCATACCATGCCATGCCAGCAACCACTAGCACCAGCAGCTGTGAGCTGAGGTGTCCACGAACTGTATGTATGTCGCACGCTGGTATATTGCCGCCACTACTGCTGGTGCTGCTGCTGCTGCTGCTTGGGTTTGGGTCGTTTTTTTCTATGGAACTGGATGATGACGATGACGACCGAGCTCTAGCTGGTCGTGCTGGCTGCATAGCTTGCCTGCCAACGCTGAAACGTTCAGTTGAGCGTTGACTCTCTGCTAGAGAAGGTTTACATCTCTCGGTTCTTTAATCGTCCCTATCTGTCTGTCATAGTCATCATTTGTTGGTGTTTTGTTTTTTTTTTTCGGTTTCTTTTTCACCGTGTCTTCCTGTTCTTCTTTCGGGTCATTCTTTGTTCGCCCGACTGACTGACTGACTAACTGACACCGGCTGCGAGTCCCGAAAAACGTACATAGAACGAAAAAAAAGCGACAGACAGCCAGAGCCAAGTCATTCCGAAGCAATAACAAACCGGGAGGCAAGTGAGCGAGACGCAGACCATCCATCGCATTCCTTGTAGATTGCCAGCTGACACTCGGCAACGACTACGACGACGACGACGACGACGTCGGTGGTGGTGGTTGCTTTTTCGTATAGCTGGGCAATCGGCATTTCCTGCTGCCACTGCTGCTGCCGTTGCTGCCCCTAAGGAGCACACAGATAGGTATATAGGCTCGCTGCCTGGGTAGCTACGCACACAGCGACGAGCGTAGTTTGTGGAGAACATTCGCTTGCCGAACGTTCTCAATCATTCATTGGAGTGTCGCGAGCGCGCAACAACCACCGGCACCGGCATCGGCACAGCTATGGCACTAAAGGGCAACTCATCGATTGTGCTGAACGTGGAAAAATTTATTAAAGACGTGGAGAATCGACCCGCGATATGGAATCGCAATTATCACTGCAACAAGCCGTTTCTGGAACAGATGTGGGAAGAGTTGTCATCCATTCATCAGTTGCCAAGTAGGTTGATCTCAAACTGCTCTAGGTGGATGAGTCAGTAGAAGATACATGTACTGATTGAGTATTTCTTCTTTTTTTCTTCTTTCGTTACAGAGGTGGTGCTGAAGGCGAAGTGGAAAGGATTGCGTGACAACTTTCGCGTCGAATACAAACGCATACCGAGGGGAGACAATGGAGACTTTCTGATTCAACCATCTCAGCACGAGTCCAAGTGGATCCACTACTATGCGCTGCTGTTTCTAAGTGAGTTTCCTTCATGTCATCGTTGAGTGGGTGGTTGTGTATGATGAGTGAATGGTTGCAGTCGCAAATGGATTGAGTTGTTTGGTTGTTAGGAGGAGTTGAGTTTAATTTTAAATGTGTGCGAGAGGATTTCTATCGGAGAGGGTTGATCTTTAGGAGACTGAAAGGGTGAATAGAGTGTGTGTGTGTGTGTGTGCAAACATTGAGTGAGGATTACAGGGAGACAGGTGGGTTGAGTGAGAAAGAGTTGCTTGTATGAGAAATGAGTGGGTTCAGGATTTTTGAGAGATTTTAAGGATTAGGAGAGAAATTAGAAGGGTAGGTCCGGCTGCTTGTTGTTTGTTGGTGTAAAATTGATGCAATTGAGTGAATTTTAATTTTTTTTTTTTAATTTTCAGCTGAACACATGCGTCATCGTCTTCCAAAAACCGAACAGGATACAATGTTCTACTTCTCCCAGTCGAATCCTCAGGACTATGAACAAACCCTCGTTGAACCTGATCTCACAAATGGTCTCATCCGCATTCCAGACAGCGACGAAGAATTCGATGAGGACGACGTCGATGATGACGAAATGGAAGATCCACCCAAGCCACAAATGCACAAACGTCCTGAGTTCAATGGCAAAAAACGATCTCCTCAGCACCCCTCCACCAATAACAGCACCATCTCCGACAACACCAGCCTTTATAATGATAAATCCCTATCATTTACAAATCACAACAATATACCTTCGTTGAAGCTTAAAAGGCAACGTCTCTCAGAGGATAGTAACTTTAATGGATCCTCTACTATGGAAACGTCTGCTGTTCCCGAAGATGATGACTATCACTATCTCCTAAGCCTGCATCCCTACATGAAGCAACTGAATTCTGCGCAAAAACTACGAATTCGGACAAAGATACAAAAGTTAATTTTCAAAGAGCTCTACAAGGAGGACATCGAGGAGACCAAGTGAAGGAATTTCACTATAAAAATTCTCTCCTGCTCCGATTATTCCAATGATATAAAGGGGTTTTGTGGTCATCTAGAGAAACCCCGATAGTCATAAGATCAGGAACTAGTTGTAAGCTTTGAATTATTATTTTTTTTTTAATTTAAGATTTTTTTTGTTAAGGAGTACGTATTTATTTTAGTTTTTTAAAGAAAGTGAAAATATTTTTGGAAAAAAAAAGCTTAAGAAATGCATTCAAAAATTTAATGAAAGTGTGTGTGTTTTTTTTTCAAACTTGCAACGGGAATGTCTTTTTAGTTGGAATCCTTTGAAGAACGCGACGTTGAAAACAGGAAGTTATTGATTGTCATCTGTCACTTCGGCTTCAAACTCACGATGACCACAGACGACATCGTTTGGGAATCAGATGCACAAAACGCGGATGTAATTTCAGATAATTAAGGCGACTTACAGCGATTGTAATAAGCCTTCGAAAGAGCGGCCGATAAGTAGGTGCAACATCATAATACCGGCAACAGCAAAGGAATCGCTTACAATGTCAAGGCCACCTCTGAGATGCAAGACGACGGAAGCATAAAGCAGGTAAAGAAATTAAATCACCTGGGATACCGTGGATACTAGGGCGCCTGAAGGATCTAAACGTTGACGACGTATGCCATTGAAACGAGAGCTGACACAAAAACCAGTGAACAATCGGTATCCCAAACAGAAATCCCAGCGCTTTGCTCAACACTGGATACACCTGTTGGGCCCTAAAGTCAAAGAGAAAACGCAGCGTGCAGGACGTCGTCAGGTAGAACAGGAGAAGGCGAAAACAGTGGAATCGTGAAACCACATCGCTAATAGATCAACCAAGCATCGTTGCCAACAAGGGTTCAAACTTTGTCAACAAGTTCTAAGTGACTTTTCCCTCGAGGGAGTCGTAGATGTACAATAGCAACACAGGACACTTCACGAAAGAATAGCACTATACACTGACGATTCTAAGACTACGAACTAATCGGGGGCGGGACTATACTGCTTACAACTGCAAATCGAACTCGCTATACCTCTCAAACCTCATGTAAAATTCATCCAGAAAATTCGATCCAGAGGGGTGGAGGTTCTCATGGAACACGCAAAGCCCTCAAAAGTCTCTCAATTTATGTTTTTCAGGCAGAAGTCTTAGCGATGAAGAAGGGATGGTGGTCCTCATGGAGCACGAAAGGCCCTCGAAAGTCTCTCATTTTATGTCTTTCAGGCAGAAGTCTTCGCGATCCAGAGGGGAATGGAGGTCCTCATGGAACACACAAGGCACTCAAAAGTCTCTCAAGTTATCTTACTTTCGGGGTGAACTTGAACCTCAACCAACAAGCCTATCCATTTAGCCGGGTCCTTAGCTAACTGTTGGTATCTCCAAATTTGTTAAGGTCCCCTGCTACTAGAGATGATGAAATCCCGAGAAAACTCATGACTCAAACTTCATCAAATCTTCAGAACTTCACATTACCTCCACCACCTACCCGATTTGCTAACACTTTTCATTACTTTCCCTCTCACTACCCTCTGATTCCCGTTTTATTATTTTATCCATTTCATCAAAAACTCAACATTCACTGCACATCAGGGCCGAGACGAGTCGCATCGCTGCCAGTATCTATTTATCTTCCCAAATGCAGCGCATATTCACCCCCACACTACATGTCAGAGAGAAGAGAGAGACTCATGTTTCTTGAGAAAATATTGTTATAACGGGTGAATTTTTCATTTTTCATAAAGTCCTTGCAACAACAATTGCAAAATACACATACATACTCTCGTACATGACTATCCAACGTCATGCCACTGGTAAGAGAAAAGAAAAAGATTTATGAACTCTCGTAAAAAAAAAAAAAATATTATTTTACTCCTTGTATAGGAAAACACTACTGTGAACGAATCAAGGATATAATACAAACTCAATTTCAAAATGTTATCCTGGAACATACAGAAGGACTATGCAGCAATCGTGTGATACCCTATGTTTCGTTGAATCGTGGAATCATGAAGTTCATATTGAGCTTGAGTCGGAAACCTGATACAAAAAGGTGGGCATGTTTCACGATCGGAACATAACCTCATTCGCTGTCATTCATTCCGCACTCACCCTATAGAAGTACAATTCATTTGGGACACAGCGCACGAAAGGATCTGAGGAAATAATGATTTTTCTCGCACTGAAAAGGATGAGTGTCGTACGTATATGTATGCTGGCAAGTTAAAAATTTTAGTCCCTAAAGTTGAAAAACGAAAACGGGCCCAGGATGGTTTGGTTAGTAGGAGTGGAGAAAATCGCTGTATTATGCACTTTTGTAAATGACATTTTTATGGTTTGGCGGCAGTCCTTGTCATGTGTGTGTGGTGTGGTGTGTGGCAGAAGACGGTGAAAGACAGTAATGAATGGAAAACCATAAAACCGAGGCGGTGCAAAAGATTCCACTTCGTTTGTCTGCCAACCAAGAGATGGTGTCCCATGCCAAAAGCCCAATATCCTGTCAGAATTTTATTGCAATGAAGCACAAGGATACATATCATCACATTAAAATGTTGAATATGTGTGGCATATGAAACAACAATCAAATTCATCATACACAAGCGAATGACGGATATAACGGCGCAAAAGGATGACGACGACAAACGACAAGGAGTGAATTTTATTGATGGAATAATATTTTTCTGTCGACGTTACTATTTTATTCTACATCGAGTGGGAGTCGACAAAAGGGAGGTTTTTCCTATTTAAATACCCCCTTGTGCATTTTGTTTCTTTGCTTGTTTTGAAGGATTCAAAAGGATTCCCCCTCCCCTCCTGTTTTCATGCGTGTTGCCAAATGCCATCAAGGTGATGAATGAATTGCGTTCATCATCGTATTTGTATTAAAACAAATCACATGGTGTGTATCCTTATGGGATCAGTTTGTGTTTAATGTATGTACATGTGTAGATTGATGGGGATATATTGGGGGCTTGGACCAATATCTTCATCATCCATTCGACAAGGAAAAGGATATCTTTTTAAATCATTTCTCATTGAAATTCCTTTTCATTATGGATTTTGAGGTGTGGTTCCATTTTTTGCGTCGTTCTTTATTTTTTTTTTTCTTTTTCTGGGGGCTTGGCCATGCCAAGGGACATGGTCCATTGGATGGGAATCCTCTTATGCCTATGGCTGGCTTATAGATGTTTGCATTAGGGATTTGTATTTGAATATTTTATGGTAAATTAAATGTAAGCCACATTGGATATTTTCCAGTCATCAGTCTTAAGAGTTTTGAGGGGCGAAAAGGTACGTCTAAGAAGCTTGAAACGAAGTAAAGTTTAGTCTAGACTGTTGCGTTTGGGATTTTCTAGGGTTTTGAGTTTCAATCTTGTAATCGATTAGCCCTGACACAAAAGAATGAGAGGACACAAATCCAATCAATGACGAGGTAATTTTTGCAGTGATAGGTACCTTACAAGACGAAATCGAGGGCTTAAAGCCGACAATCGAACAAATGAATTATGATTTTCCTTCAAGGAAATCCAATCCAATCCATTCTAGTGTAGAGGACATCCTTGTTGTCCTTTTCTCTTGTTCCGTTTTTTTTTTTTTTTGTCATAAAAAGATCCAAAGCATTCGATTGCAAAAATTCCTTCGTATCTCTGATTTCTAGCTCACAAAGGACAAAAAGGACACACACACACGCTCAGCATTTTACAGAAAAATATACCAAAATACGGAAATTTCTCATCCATCGAGTCCCCATCGTTTGGAATGTGTTTCATTTGATTGCACTGCAGGCAGACGCATGTGAAAGGAATGCTCTCGTGTCCAATACCGAACAAAAACGGACAAAAAAGATGCATCCTATCCTGAACACTACGCAATCGAATTAGTTCGTATCTATATTGCCCTTTGGCAAAAATTTGGACATTCCCCACGCCGGAGTACTACCCACTTGACTCCGGATAATACCCAAGGATACAACCTGAAAGTCCTAGCACAAGCACAAAATGAATTATCATGGAGCGAAATCAGCCTTTGTTGTGCGAATAGGCAAGAAGGACACAATGGTCTTTGCTGTGATCGCATATCGAATCAAAAATTGCCGAGATTAAATTTTGAATCCTTTTTATTTTTTGGCCAACGAAGAGCAGGAAGAGAAAAATACTTTTCGGCATACACGCGCTCGAACAAAAGGGTTTTTTTTTTACCGAAGTAGATCTGTAGTCCTGATTGCTGCTCCAATCTTCAATCACAACACAGACAAAAGGACATGGACACTGGGCGGGGGGGGGGGGCGCACCAAGAGGCTTAGAATATTTTTCCCGAATATTTTCGATTGAAAAAGGGATTTACTCGACCCGCTCTGTGGGATGCGAGGGGGTTGCTTTTGGTCAGTTATGAGCCGTAGTGCTGCTGCTTATCGATGAGGGATTTCCTTGCGCGTGTGTGTATGCCGAACAGCGGGGTGAATAATAAATATATATTTGTCCATGTGCTGTCAACGGGTGGTCATAATAGCAGCCGGGGATAAAGGATATATTAAAGACCGAGAGTGAGAGCCTGACAAAATGAATTTAAATAAAACTCAATCGGATTCGCAATCGGAAATTGACATTTTCCAGCTGTGCGCCGGGGCTTAGTTCTTTGGTTTTTCATTGCGAATAAATACACATTCTCCGGATCGCAATCAATTTTGTATCCTTTTTTGCATGGGAACTGCTTTTCAACTGTGCGTGGGTGTGTGTAAATATCCGTTGTCCGTGCGTGAGCCAGCACGAATTTATAGCTTTAAAGTGGTACTGCTCTGGGGGCGCGAAATAAGCCGGATGAACTACAGTCTTTATCACTGTCAGCGGGTGTGAAAGCGGTCTGCCTACTTTGGCGAGGAACAAAGTCTATTTTTAATCCTGTCCGCTGTCCGACCCCTTTTTTCGGCTTCTTAACCGCGACGCCATCCAGTGTGAAAACTTTAACAAATCGTTTGGGTGAATTCATTCATTAATGGAAGCACGACCATCCGGTCGCAGGCCTACACGACACCTTTCCAAGTAAAAATCGTAAAATAAATTGAGACCGACGGCTTTGTGTCAAAGAAATCAGGCGTCGTCGTCGTCGTCTTTGTCGTTATCGTCATCGTCAAGCTTGAAGTAGCGCTGTCGTCAATAGCTCATCAATCTAATCGGTTAATGTATTCGGTTAGGGTTTACTTCCTTTGCCACGCCACCTCCCCACCCCTCCCCTGCCCGAAACCAACTGATTTCGCTAGGATTTGTGACGGTTAACGCTTGATCTACTCCCTGTGTACACAAAACATTCCGCTGTTATCCTTCATCCTCCCCAATCGTCCTCGATGATGGTCTTTGAATTGATGTATTTTTTTTCCTTTCCTTCAATCGAATATACATATGTGTGTGTGTGTGTGTGTTTGTTTGTTTGTGTTTGTATACGTTCCGCAGGATTAAAAGTCATTTACTTAATGTAGTTCTTCCGTCTTGTTATTGGTGTTGCTGTTGTAGTTTTGCTAAGTTGCTGTTGTTGTTGTTCGATGTCCTGATGTGTTTGTTTTGGCTTTTATCAAATGTTAGCGCGATAAGACCGAAAGTGGATTGCGTCAGATTCCTAACTTGTCCGGGAATGGGTAAGGGAAGGCATTGAAATGAGATTGCAATGTCATTATTATGCCACGATGACTGTCAACTATCGATTTGTTGTCGGCAATTGAGGGGGAGAAGGGAAGAAAAGTTCACTAGGTGATGTTTGATGTTGTTTGTCATTTCTTCAACTACACACTCAGATCCTGTCTGTCGTCCATATCGCTTTATGTGTCTCTTTAGGTCTGATGTGGCATTTGACAGTTGAAAGCGGGAATATTCTGATGGAAATGTCAATGTGATGTGATGTCACATAATTAATCAAAAGTTTACGGATAACATAAAATGTTTGATGTCAAAGTTGACAGTTCTGGAATGGTATAGGTACCCCTGAGAAACGAACCGATATATGTATCCTTGTGGACATATTTCATGTCAATTATGTTGATGTGTCAAATATTATCCGTATGCAGAAGTTCAGTTGAGTGGAAACTGGAAGGAAATTTATATTTTTTTTTTGGGAAACTCTCATTAAAGGAGGAGGGAGAGGGGGAGAGAGAGAGAGAGAGAGCAATTGTTTGTACAAAACTCCGAGCTGAAATAGAAATAAATGTCAAAACTTATGCGAAAATCCCGCAATGAGACGTCGTGGATAGAACCCTGTCAAGCTCTGACTGCATCGGGTAGTTTTGAGTCAGAATGCGGTAGGAACAGAGAAACTGGCTTAAGAATTTCGTACTAACTTTCAAAATATGCGTAGGTACGCCTCCAAGAAGAGATCAGAGCAAACTACAAAACGTTGCATCTAACTCCTTGTTTTGCAAGCCAAAATCTGGGAAATCCCAACCAACTTTTTGAAGATCGACTTCCTATTTGCTTTCCTCATTCGTTTTGTTATCAGCTGGCAGTTAATTATATAGAAACAAACAGCTACATCACAAAAAATTACGATCCACAACCTTTGATCCACAAAAAAGGGCAGATCTTGATGTGGATGCCATTGGTAGTCGTCCAATTCCTTCGCCATCTAAATATAAGACCACGAATTTATCAGAAGAAATACATCAGCTTAACACTTTTGTTAAGAAATCTCTCAGCTCCATGGAATTCACTGAAGAAATGGAAGCAGATGATCTTGCTGCGGATGTCACATCCTTACCATCCACAAAACTACTCCAATCAGAAGCTTCCTTCACTTCGTAAAGCAACCACGAACTAATCAGAACTCAACTTTTGTTGAAGAATCTCTCATCTACTCCAATACACCGAAGAAATGGAATCAGATGATCTTGCTGCGGATGTCACATCCCTATGATCCACAAGACTACTCCAATCAGATCCTTCCTTCACTTCCTTAAGTAACCGCGAACTTATTAGAAGAATTCCAGCAGCCAAACACTCAACGGACTCTCATCCACTCCACGGAATACACCATAGAAGTCGAAGCAGATGATCTTGCTGTAGATGTCACATCCCTAAGATCCACAAGACTACTCCAATCAGATCCTTCCTTCAATTCCTAAAGCAACCACGAACTAATCAGAAAAATTCCAGCAGCCAGACACTTTTGTTGAAAAGTCTCTCATCCACTCCATGGAATACACCAAAGAAGTCGAAGCAGATGATCTTGCTGTGGATGTCACATTGTCACATCTCTACGCTCCACAAAACTACTCCAATCAGATCATTCCTCCACTTTCAAAAGCAATCACGAACTAATTAGAAACATTCCAACAGGCAAACACTTCTGATAAGAAATCTCCCATTAACCCCACAAGATATGCAATCAATTAGGGCTTAACGATCGTCAAACTAATCCCAGAAGTATGTGACAAATTTTATCAGATACGATCTACAAATGATTTGTGTGAGTTAGAAAAGTGAATGTATCTGAACTTCAATTTTAATTACAATCTCTAAAGTTCGTAGGAAACACTTTAATACACTGTAAGGTCAGATATACTATGTTGCCATGGCTCCACTCAAGTGTGTTTTGTGTCCATTAATCCGATAGACGTCCACAAGGATATACCAATTGTACGGTTTGTAACCAAACGCGTCGACATAAGAGAAAAGAACGAACCAACAAACAGAAAATGATAAATGACAGATCTAAGGACATTTATCATACTTACGCAATTATTTATAATGTGCTTTGGACATTTACCTATTTATTGTCATTCTCTCTCAACATGGCTACTTCCATTCGTTTATTTTGTTATCCTTTCTTAGTTTCTTACGATGTATGCGAGGAACAAAAAGTATACAAAAAGTTTTCAACAACAAACACACACAGCCACGCAGGACTTTGTTGGAATTTTTTTTTTGTCACGCATGATTTGTCGTAGTGTGTACGACTAATCGTCTAGAAGGATAACAATTTTTTTTTCTCTCTATTCCTTTCCTTTTCGCTTATAAAATCATCGTTTATGCCTGAATCTTTTCATAATCGTAAAGAAGGGATTAATCAGATAAATCAAGGGTGAATAACAAACGTTTTTTTTTTTGATTTATTTCGCGATTTTATGGTCTGGGTGTTAAAAAGGGGGACGGGGGGATGGATGCCGGGACCAGTGGAAAGTGTTTTGAGAAAAGGACGTAAATAATGCATGATTCATGACTCTTTTGGTAATGAAAAGGGGGGCTATCTATATCTATACGACGACAACGATGTTATTGGAGAAGTTTTGTCATGTTTTCCGCATGAATATTTACTTAAAGGAGAGATTAAAACAAATGGTCTATTTGTGAGACATACACAGGGCATTGACAAGGACAACAGAGTTGAAGAGTAGCTTGATGGATATTTCTAGTTGAAAACAAGTAAATATGAGTCCTAGTTCTAGAAACTCCTTCGAACCGTTTAAATTGAACTTAATGCGACACAGAGTGAGTGAAATATGACATGTTCTACCGACGACGTCAAATCGTCATAATAACGAGAATTTCAATAAAGACTTGTGCTATTGTTTCCAGGAATTTTCAAAAAAAAAACCTAAAATAGCTCGTATTAGCCACCCCTTCCCCCCGTTCCAGAGTAATTCAATTATGTCCTATCAAACGGATGAAAAAAAAAATTTCAATTACTCTGAACAAAGGATAATCCTCCTTAAAAAAAGGGATATGTTAACATATGTACATCCTGATTTCATTCGTCAACATTACGTTTCACTCTTCTATGCTTGAAAGGGTGAGTATTGGTTTCGGAAAAGCATTCGGTCGAAAGAGTTTTGGTCTGTATTGGCATGACTAACTGGAAAAGGTGTGCATCGCAATTTTTGTCAGTCGTCGATCTGTGCTGGAATTTAGAGAGTGGACGACGACCCCAATGTCCAATCAATCATTGGCTTCATGGAGTCATTCTTGCTGGCTAGAACTACATAGTTCCTGCAGGAGGACCACTTAAGGTCGACACGCGAAGTGATGAAATAGATTGTAACTAACTACACTGCAATGATTCGAGTATAACTTAGAGTGCGTATCTGGAGGGGGTCAGCTAAGGACCGGGATAACTGGAGAAGCTTGTTGGTTTAGGCCTAGGTTCAGTCCGAATTGTAGCGTTATAGTGTTATAGTGCGGAAAGACTAAACAACGGCATAGGATTAACGAAAGGTGTACACCGTTGCTGTCACGTTAGTAGTGCCACAGGAGGGGTACCACACAGGACTAGATGTTTGGCCCACTCCTATGGAATGCCATGCACGATGAGCCACTTAATCGACCTTTTCAAGAAGAAGTAAGGACCATAGGATTTGTGGACAATATTGAGATAGTCGTGGTCGCTGAGCTACTGGAAGAAGTGGTCCTAATAAGCAGCGACGCAATCAAGATTGTAGGAGCACACAAGATTACATTAAAGCACGTCTTCAAGTACCTAGGCCTAATGATCGACGCACGACTCTCGTTCAATGAACATCTGGAGTATGTTATTGTCAAAGCCTCACGAGTAAACAGTGCACTCATGCGCATAATACATCGTGGAGGACCGAGATACAGTCGAAGGAGGCTCTTAGCCAGAGTGGTTACATCGGTGGTGCTCTATGGATCACCAATATGGGCTGAAGCCATGGCAAAAAGTATGACGAAATAGCAGCAACGATGGAACATGTCAACCAAAAGCCGATGGACTTGCCGTCTCATTCCGCATATTGAGACATGGACAAGCCGCAAGCATTGTGAAATGGACTTCTACGGCATTAATGCGTATCTTTATAGATTCTGGTACGACCACTCTCCCAACTGTCCAACCACAGGAGAACCCAGAACATGTGTTTTTTCACTGTCCGCGTTTTGAAACCAAGAGGCATGCACTGAGGAATGAGCTCAGGGAAACATTAATCCCCGAGAGCGACCCAATGAAAGGGAAACATGGAATGCTGTGAGAGTGATAGGGCACAGTTGAGGAACCTCAAACAAGAAAGGCAACAGACAGAAGAAGCCCCAACAAAGCACGTTGTGTCGCCCCACTATGAAATGCCCCACCTAGATAAAATCAAATAAAGCTGCTGGTTCAGAAGGCTTCAAAGCTGATCTGATTGAAGCCGCAACGACATGCCTCCATGCAAGATATTTGACTGATCACTGTCTGTGAGTCATTAGGCTAGATTTCGGAGAAGGCTTTGAGTTAAACCGCGCTATGTCATATCCTTCAAAGGAAACAGCCGAGACCTTCCAAATCGCTAGAGGTTACAGTGACATCAGTCGGTGGTATCAGTATAAAGACACTTTCTTGGGGCTAAGCAGCCAAGGTAATACAGAGGTGAGGACGCTATGAAAGATCAAAGAGAGGAACCTTGGTGTTTAAAGAGACTTTCAACGAACCTCTGAGCTACTCACGGTAGCCCAACCTCTTCATTGGTGACATTCCTCAGTTATAATCTAATCCGCCACCCCCTTGCTTATGCTCTGAGCAGAGTCTTTCTTTACATGCATACATATGAGCAAGGACATACGACCGAACTGTGGACCTTATGATTATTAGTTCTATTTATACTCATGCCTTGTTTTATCTCCCAACGACGGTACCTACCATAATCGAAGTTCTCTATCGGATCTCTATCTGCACACATTGACTACACCCACATGCGTGTACACATATCCAAATAATATCATCAATCAAAATCAATTTCCATGTCCTCGAGGACAAAAATAAAAAAAAAGAATCCTTCAGCACTCTCTGCTCTGAGTCACTCGTATTTTGGTTGACATATCACCCAGGATATTCGATGTAGCCAGCGATATTTTTCCCCTCGCATCGCATCGTTAATAACAATTTAATACCTCCCCCATGCACCCCCTTTTGAAACTCAGAAAGAAGGGGTTGTTATAAGCTAATGCAAAAGGACCACGGAAATCCATTTACGAACGATAAATTAATCCTTCAGCCTACACCCCGAACGTATAAACGGCCGAATCGAAGGCGACCAACTCTTGCAAAATTCACATAGGCCTATAAAATCTTATTTAATTATTAAAGGTCCTCGAGAAAGGATTTTGCGCCAAAGTGCCAGTTTATACATTCATATCATCTTGCTGTGTGCGAGACTATATAATCCTATTCCGGTCGGTGATTGTGACATTGAGGTATAAAGATGAAACTCTGATGGGTATTGAATAACTTAGTTAACTTCCTGTCAAAAGTCAAAGTAAGTCGGCAGCAATAACAGGGATGAGTAGTAGGGAGGGGGAGAAGGGGTTTTCAAAAAAAAAAATAAAAAACTTTTCTCCTGGTTAACCATTAAATGTGGAAATTTTCCAAAAATTAAATGGCTTTTGCTTGTCCTTGGAGAATATTTTAAAGAAGTGTACGATGTAAGGTGGTTGGATACCCTTTGCTCACCTCAAGCTATGATTTTGATTTGGGATGACATTTCCGTAAATAATCAATATTGTTGAGGGAGGACAGGAATGAGTTGAATTTCCAGAAAAAAAAAAAAATACAAAACCTTCCCTGAGGGCCTTCTTAGAGATAAAGTAAAGGATATGTCCCACAGGGTATCAAACAAATGTTAACAGATACACAAATGTTTTTGAATGTTTGCAAGTTGTGAGTGATAGGTGTCTTGAACAGTGAAAATCATCAAGAAGTTTGAAACTATCTCACGATTGTGAGTGATAAAAGTTTACAAACCTATGGTCACCTGAAAGATGCTACATGTAATGAGATGAAGTTGATTAAGACGCATAGGCTTACCTGCCAATCACTGCGATTTAGACAAATCAAAAAACCCAAACCCATTTGCTACGTCTTTGTGTTTCAAAAGTGATTTATGGATCAAAATTTCCTCTCTCCTCAAACAAAACTAAGTACATACACCTGATGTCCTTTTTCCAACAAAAAAAAAAATCGTGTTTACACACCAGCCAGGGTATTTACTTTCAAAAAATCAATATTGAACGATAGGTAGTGACTATATCTCACTTCCGTAGTGTACAAACGACTGTTAAACTTGTGTCTTGGTCCTTGATTGGAGTGTTTGTCCCAATAAACTTAATGAAGAGATACCATTACCATTGGATATTAGGTATATATCTCTGAGAATTCATATTTCCTCTTCCTTGTCGTTATATTAATCAAAAGCTAGTACCCCCAGAGGCTAGGTTTTCCTATTGAAAATTCCAATGATAAATTAACCCTCCTGTGCATCATCCTGTTCTCTGACGATGTTACTCATCCATCTGGAAATTTAAATATTAATACATTTCAGAAATGTTTATATTTCTCTCATTACACGTTCCTTACGGCTCCCTCAACACCCTCCGCCTAAATGGGACAATAAATAACACAAAAGAAATATTCCTTTCGTTTCGTCGTCCTGCCTCCCATGCACTCTCATCAATCTCATCTCACAGGAAGAAAAAAAAAAATTCCTTGCGCTTTCGCGAGTGTTTCTAATTTGTAAAACCTCACGCACCCAGATTCGACAGAAAGGAATATAATTTTTTTTGTTTTTATGACTTTATGACTCCTCCTTCCTCCTTCCTCCTGTTGGGCGATTATAAGACACGAGCTTCGATGCCGTCAGCACCTCTCCTCGCACCAAAGTGATAGAAAAACGTTTTACGACTTTTAAAATTGTCATTAAATGTAACGCAGAAAAAAAAAGGAAACAACAACGAGAATGTGATCCTATCCCATCCTGTGGGCTGATTAATATTTTCTGATGGAATACCTTGCCTGGAAGCATGCTGCTGCTGTTTCATTCTCTAGTCTCAACCATTTAAATAACAATACTCAACGGATTTTGTTTTATATCCGGAAGGAGGAATGATGAAATCGTAAAGCAAATGTCATCATCTTTATACCTCAAGGACAAATGCAGGACACTGCAAGGATCAAAGTATCACAGAGAGAGAGAGAGAGAGAAGAAAAAAACTGATTTAATTAAATGGAATAAAAAAGGAAAGTAGTCAAAGTCAAAAGCCTGCATAAATGGTGAAATGCAAATTTTACGCCTTATCGACATACTCAAAGTCAGCAGGCAGCAGCCAGCAGTAGGCGCAGTTTAGGATATAAAAGGCCATAGACCCCGACGGTACTTCTTTGTACGTTTTTACGACTCTTTCTCACTAAGTATAGAGCGTTGTTGGTTCTCGGTCTTTTAATGCACTGTGCGGTGTGTCGGGGGAAACTTTGACAAGAAATGGGTTGCGAGCTTGAGTCTTTCACACCTTAGACAGGTTCAAGAAGGTTTAACCTACTGCAAAGCTCGCAGTTATGAGTTTATCCAATATTGTTCCTGTTACTGGAGGAAGCACTCTACCTTTGTATGTTATGCAACACTGTCTGGTAGTAGAATGGACCAGGCTTTGAGCTTAAGCGCTCCAGACCGAAAAATAAGACTACGTGTGCAAGTAAACTCAAGTTTAGCTTGGAAAGCCTTCGAATTCTAGGCAGGCCTGCTGCTTTATAGGCAGTTGTATGTTAGGTAAGGTAGATAGTTGTGCCGAGGGACTCACTTAGACTCAGAATTCCTTATGAAGTGAAGGATAGGAGATGGCCGTGAGATAGCGCTGAACATAGGCAGATAAGATGAGCCGTAGTTCTTTCCTCCTCCTCCTCCTCCTTCTCATCTCTACAGCTTCTGCAAAAGTAGTTGTAACGCTTGTTGAATACGCTTGCCAGAGTAGTGTCCCAAAGCCAGCTCAATGGCTTCGTAAAGCATTACACTCTTCTCGCCAAAGTTATAACAACGCATTCGGTTTGCATGTTTATCCTCATGGCCATGTTCAAGTTCAAGAGTAGGCATAACCCCTCTAACGTATGTACATATGTAGGTACATGCATATGTCTATGCAGGTGTGTGTCATCACTCAGATCAGTTGATAACATACCTAAGCGCCTGCACTTACAATATTTCACAATCTACAAGACTTCACCCAAACTTGGAACTTCACGATGTGTTGACCTCGGCTGCTCCCACAAGCCTGAGCCTTCCCCTGGCTTGCACCTCCTTTTATAGCCAAAACGACGTGGTTATGTTGTTGCTATTTTGTTTCAAATTTTAAACATGTGTTCGGTTTTGATTTGCCCGCTTTGTGGCTTCGGGAAGTTTGAAAACTGACCTTTTCCAGGACTTATGACACGAAACTGAGGGTAGTCATTAGGGGGCTTGCCGATCTCCTCTACTGGCGAATTGAGTGGTCTGACAAGCTGACTATATATAGAATATCCTTGGTGAAGGCCTGACTTTTTAGAGTCATATCCTTTGATGAACTCAGAATCCTCTGTCGAACTTGAACTACATGCCACTCTGCTATGTACGTTTCCAGAGATATCCAAACAGACAACAATTGTTGGACCCCTTTTCATCTTTTCCGCCGTGGTGCCGTGAAAAACTTTGGGTTTTCTGGGACTCATCAGGGAATGCTTCATGCACGGTCAGCGATGAACATGTTTCCCTTGTATTTCAGACTCTTACAGACTAAACCCTCTGCATTTCTAGGCGAACCAACCCCGGAACTGATGCCACTTTTCCTAGTCTCTATGGGCTCTTTACTTGAGGGATTTATGTCCTGTGCTCTTCTGTTTACCTTTAGCACTTCCACGATGTAAGAGTCCAGTGATTCCTCCTACCTTCGTTTCTATTCTTCATCTCTCTGCAGGCCAACTGGTGCCTTCGAAGATCAGGTGAGGACTGGGAGAATTAAAATTGATCTCAGAGTAGGTAGCCCAAGAACCTTCTAAAGTCGAAACTGGAGTTCCTTGATACACCAGATTGTGCCTGAAAACACATTTGAGGACTGATTTCTTGGGACAGTGTCAAGTAGGGAGGTTAAAAGACATGAGCTCAGTCGAAAGGTAGATTTAATAGGCTTATCGTGAGTGGATTTAAGAAGACTTACATTGGCTTTGTCAGCCTTCTTGTACGCCAACTTCTAAGGCGCATGGAAGATAGACAATACTATGCAAATCTTGTCTACCACTTTTGAACTTTCCCCTGTTTGCCACCACTGCAGCCATCCTTACAATGAGAATGAGATTCCTTTGTTTTATCATCTCGACCAACTGATTTATTATAACGATGAAATAATAGTAAAAAGTCGTCCTTTCTTCGTTTGCATCCTTCATGTCCGAACTTTCTTCATTTTACTTTAACAGAAATTTTGCCCCCGAGAGAGCATAGAGCTTACATCATCATCCTTCGTCCCGTTTGGCGAGGTCCCAAAGATTTATACTTCTTGTAGTTGGAAAAGTTTCACCTCTCTAACGGTGGTGGTGGGTCGTTCTCTCTTGTCTTGTGTTTCTTGCAAAGAATGCACCCATTTTTTTTTTAACCCATGATCTCCATAAAGAAAACAGGAGACGAAGGACCATTACATCGTCGTTCTTGTTACACACCTTTCCAGCCTAAAAAAAAAAAAGTTCAAACAAGTCGCGCACAAAAAAGGCCTCGGCCAAGAGCATTGAATCACAAAAACTTTTCCACTTTTGAAGAGAAAGAGAGGGAAAATTATAAAAATGCTCAAAATGATCAATTATTCTTGTTGTACGAGTTGAAGTCATTAAACAGACGAAAAACTGTGCAAAAAAAGGGCAAAGCCCGCTCATAAAGTGGAAAGACCGGAGAGTGGAGAGTGGCAGAGGGCAAAACTGAAAAGTAAATCGAAACAGGATGTTATCTGGAAAATTTTTGTCGCTTTTTTATTGCTTGGATAAATCGTAAAAAAAAACGAAAACGAAAACGCACACGGTATGATGAGGGATGGTGAGAAAAAGGGTAAAGGACTCCATTGTTGGGAATAATTGACGGTTAAAGCGATGTTACGCTTTGACAGCCCAACCCAACGGCCGAGCCCCTCGTCGTCGTCGTTTCAGAAAGGTAGGCGAAAAAGTTTCTCATTTTTTTGCGAAGAAAAAAAAAAAAAGGGGTGACTCCCACCCCCGCCATGGAAGTCACTTCCCCCATTTACCCTGCTAGGCTCATAATTTTTCAAAATTGAATTTAAAATTTATTATTATTTTTTTTTTTTTTCGTTCACGGAATAACAAATGAGGTTTCGAGTGTAATTTGGACAAACTGTCGAGATTTTTTTTTCTTATTAAGCGGAAAGTAGAACTAGGATATGAAGGAATGGTGGCAGTCTTGTGCTTATCGCCACGAGGAACGTGAACGTGAACGTGAACGTGGCATTTATTAATTTTTTTCGATTATCGTACGCAGTCCAGTGAGAGAAGGCACAAAAAAGGCGAAAGGAACAACGCAAGAGAATACACTTCTTTTTTTTTTTTGGGCAAACAAGGGAGAAATAAAATTAAGATATTAATCCGAATTTATGTCCCTCTAAGGAGGAGCAAGGACTAACGAAACGACCAGTGTACCTGTGATAACGAACGCACATTTGCCTTTTTTTTTCTTTTTATGCATATTTATATATTCTTCGTCATTTGGTGGGGATGGGGTAGTGGAGGCCGACTTTGTGTCCTTTTGTTGTGCATGGAATATTTTAATTAAATCGTTTTAAGGAATGAACGGTTCTCAAGGACGTATACCTTGTCTTGGATTGGAATTCCTTATCATGTGGTAGTCTAAGAGGAGATGCTTTAAGATACACATCCTTTTAATAGGCAAATGGAAGAATTTTTACGACTTTCGAGATCCATATCGAGCCCCACCACAAGAGCTGGTACATATGCATAACTACCAGACTATTATAGACATCCTGCGTGCCAGTAATCACATTTGTCAACAGTAGGATAAGTGCCATTTCATATGTCAGTCATGGAGGACGTGCAGAGTCATTAAATTACTTAACATTGAATTATAGATGTTACGTGACATAACTCTTTCCAGCCAGAGAGAGGCATTGTGTCTGCAAAAAGTGTCATGTGTCATGACTTAAGAAGGACGATGACAGCCGTAAGTACTATTTTGAAGCACTTTTTGCGAGGACAGTCCTGTGATCTGAGGATGCCCTGGTAGAATGCAAAAGCTCAAGTTGGAGAACATGGTCGCTAATCAGAAAGAAAGTTTCTCCGACAGACTTAAGTCACAACCGCTAGAGCTCTGTAACACAAGTCGAATCATATGAGAGTGTTTGCCAGTGGCACACGTTTGAAGTAGAGCTTCACATTGGACTTGAAGGCAAACTCATGGAATTGCAATTCAGAATACTCTTGTTACGATGGTTATGTGTCCGTGAGGGCCACTTACAGACCTTGGCACTGCCGCTTGTGTTCAAAATCCTGTTGCGTCTTCCATTATCGGTTCTAAATCATTTTTTCACTCGAGGATGTCACGAATTCTCTTACTTAGTTGAAAGAGGGCTCGGCAGATGGCCATATTTCGAAACATGACCCTATGACGATCTGCTTGAGTGTCATAACTTGGAATGTGGCCTTAAGTCGCTTTCACAGAGCGTCTTAAGGCCATATTTCGAAATGTGGTCTTATGTCACATGGTACCCGTTGGAATGTGTAGAGAGGTCCCTTCACTGCACTTGGGTTTGTTGCGATATTCATGCGACGTAGGCGTTTGATAAGACGGCGAGTCCACTGAAAAATACAATAAGGACTCTAATGTTGGGAAAAACAGTTTTTAGCATGCTTGTCTTGATGTCTAAGCAAAGGTCTTTTGGAGGGTTCGGACTAATGTTGATGAGCCATAATTTGCTGGTGTGACGGCTCTTATATTCCTCTAAAATCCACTATGGGCAAGGAATCCAGTAAAGGACATGCTGTTTCTAGGTAGTTTCCAAGCCTAGCTGACAGGCGATTCAAACGCTATTAGGGCGATTTGACTGTCTAAGAAGATAAAGATGTCGAAAGCTTGGTTGAGTCTCATTCACCGATTGATGGTAAAGACCAAGCCTGTCTGAGAATTTCGGTTTCTTAAAATTTTCCTGTCATTCAAAGTTGTAGCTGTAGGTGACGTTTTATCCTAAATGGCGAACAGTCTTTGTTTACTGACAGCGAAATGTTTGGTTCTGTCCAACTTGGTTCGCATTTTCTTCAATTTAGCTGTGAATGCCTCTTCTATTGGATGCGTCCTCATATCTCAGCTACTGAATAGCCCTATAGCTCTTCAATCAATCCCGATTCCCAACAACGAATAGCCTTAATAAAACAAACAACAGATTCGTAAATATCAACTCCATTCGAGCACAAATAACTCGTTCACATTCGTTTCGTTTTACAATATTCAAATGAGACTCCGATAAACAAAATCCGAACGCGAAGACTCGCTGGGGACACAAACATATTCTTCAAAAGAACTACTTAGCAAACGAGATATTCCGATGAAAATACAAGTTCCACAAGTACACAACGAAGGACACCGAAGTGGGTCATAAAAACAAGAAGAAAGCGAACATCCCCCTCACGAGCGAGTTGGTCTTCAGAATCTCTTTAAGTATTAGCATCTTCATCCTCGTCGTCGTCGTCGTCATCATGCTCAATCATCACCAAACGCTGCGCTTTCTGAATCAATTCACCAAAGATGCCATCCTCGCTCTCCAGCTACTCCAGCTCCTCCCACATTTGCTCCCTTTGTCTATTTGAATTTTTATTTTCATTTTATATTTGAATGATGTCTTAGTTTTCGAGCCATTGAATAATGGCAAGTCGTAAACTACCCGCCCTCCTCGCTCCCATTCGCATCCGACGACTCTGCTGGCTCTCACAGTTGGAGAGTTAATAAGATTCAAATGTTTTTGAATTAAGCCAGAAACCGAAGAGTACGTGACCGTGATTCGAATGATGATGACGACAATGACGACTTCTCCAACGACGACGACGACGACGACTACGATGATGATTGTGATGATGATGATGGTTTGGTTGGAGGTGGAACCTTCTGGCGAGCGGGAAATAAAGTTTAAGAATAGCTCGTAAAATCCCGAGGGTATGATGAAAGTGTTAGATGTGTGCTTGTCTCGGACCACCCTCGGGTGAAAAGGGTTCCACAGCGAAAAGAAAGGATGTCTTTACTGAATTTTTTTTTTATTTCCAACGAAAGATCGTAAAAACCCGAAAAGAAGAAACACGGGACGCGCTAAAAAAAAAAACAAAAAAATTTCACTAAGCAGAGAAACAAATAGAAATGGGGTACTTTGAAAAGTTTTTGAATAACTGGAAATGGGTCCGTAAAAATAGAGGCAATTGCAGAGGCATAAACGCCCATTCGGATTTTGATAGTTTTCTGCCGAGATACGACTTTAACCGGAGCGATGAGAGTTTTGCGCAAAAATTGCAGATGCCATGCGACCTCAAGGCTGCGGAACAACGCTAACTGGCTGATCATAAAAAAAGGCGCAGAAATAAAAATGCACAGCGAAATTATGGTTCTAAAACCGTATTGGACGCTGAAGGCTTTTTAATGCCCGTTTAAGTAGGACAAAAAGTTGTTCTTTGTTTTTTTATTCGGGCAGGGATACATTTTATCTTTGACAATGTCAGGAGGACCGTTCCAACAACGGGAGAGTCTGTGTGATGACAAATGGTGTATTCTCAAACTGAAGATCATTTCGTACGACTTTTATAGGAGGGGGAGTTCCTGTTTTGTAGGAACTGGCATAAGAATGACTTTACTCAAGTTTAGGTTAACTGCGACAGAGAACTTCTATCCTGGGATAGACCCTAATGAGATAATGAGCTGCATGGACGAAGAGAAGGAGGAAACTATTCCGCACCTTCTTTGTAGCTGCGCAACTCTCTCCCGCAGAAGCAGGTTCCATTTAGGAGAATTCTTTTTGAACGACTTAGGCAATCTGATCAACACAGATGTCAGAAACCTCCTTCGCTTCAGCAGAAGCTCCGATTGGTTCAACGAGTAGGTAAGGAGATCTCCCAGATGCATGTGGTATCACAATGGACCTATAACTGGTCTAAGTGTGCTGACAACAGCTGGCAACCACTTCAACTTAACCTAACCTTACTCAAGTGGCGCTGTAGTTCGGAATCAATCTGAACCTCCACCAACAAGCCTCTCCAGTTAGCCCGATCCTTAGTTTACCGTCTCCAGTTACGCACTCCAAGTAGTTTGAGGTCCCTTTCTTCTTGTAGGCGCCACCTTAGGCGCGTTCTTCTGCTACTGTGTTGTCCCTTCGGGTTGGATTTGAAGACTCTCCGGACCGGAGCGTTGTGGTCAATTCGCTCTACATGTCCTAGCTATCTCAGGCGACCAATGCGTAGATTTTGGCCGATGTCGCTGTACAGCTCGCTTAATTCGTCGTCGAATCTCCTCCTCCAGAGCAAAACGAAACCGAAGAAGAATATTTTTGGAATACATTGGCTGGGACACACCCTGAGCGAATGGACAACGAAGCTTCGAATCGCAGCCCTCAAGTTAGAGATGACCAGGAAGACCGAACCGCTGTTTAAAGAACCAAGCAGGTGCCAGAATGCTTGGCCTGATGAAAGGATGAAATGCTGCGGTGTCTTAGGAAGAGATTCTTCACGGATCGATAGGTAGATGAGAGTCAAAGATCGGAATGAAGGTGGTTCTAAGACGAGGAAGATTGCGTTGGTTCTCTTTACCGCTAGAAAAGTTCTCACGAAAAATGTTGCCTCACGAAGTGACTAACTGAAAAGTTCAAAGGACCTCTAAGCTCAGAACCATTTGTTACCACAAATTAGACTAGAACGCCTCGTTTAACCAAAAATGTGCTTATGTCGAATGTCGGACTCTTTTGCCAAGAATTTGTCCCGACCAAAGACATCTTCACTGTTCACAAATCTTAAGGATTCTATCCGGCTTATTCGACTGATTTTTATCGTCTTGTTCCAAGTGAGACATTTTTAATATTCGCCCATAGTAAGGCGACACGACAAGGACTAAGGACATATGAATATCTGTCAAAAGAAAACTTAATTCCAATACACAGACTGCGAGATTCTTATTATAAATCTTCAAAGGAGCTGCGACGGTGGCAGTTTTAATAAGGAATCCTGACACAATCCTTGCGAATAAATCACCAAAAATGAAAGCTTTGACACATGTGCGGATCTGGTCTTTCGCAATCAACTGGAATATCCAATATATGTCCAAAGTTAATGCAATTGTCGGAAGTTTATGAACAAAGCAAAGGAATTGGTCCTTCTTCCTCGAAAACGGAAATTAATTCTCCCCAAGAGGAATTCCATCATCGAAAAAATAAACAAAAAACTAAGATTCTTTGGAAAATTTTAATTTATGAGACATGGGGAACGATATTCGTTTGGCCAATGCGGAAGGTCGACAGGAGCCCAGACAGGATATAGAAAAATATCCACAATGTAAAAATGCCTCCTTGGAGCCATCATAAATTCATATTTTCACTCAGCCTCCGTTTTGTTTGTCAAAAGTGAAGGAGAAAGGAGCGACGGAAAGTAGAAGAAAATCGCGGCGCAATATGATTTTTGGGAGGATTCTCTAAGGATGCACACACACACACAAACACAGGCACAGACTAGTGTGCTTCTACAACAACACACAGGTAATTTGCCCATTTGATTGCAATTTAATTGGAAACTGTTATGTAATCCAATTCATGTCCAGGCAAGGCAGTGCACGTACTCATGCCTTTAGCCCCAACAAAGGGGTGGTAAGGCGACCTGCATTATGCTTGCCTGCTTCTATGAGTCTCATGAATGTTTGATAAGGTTCCTGCTGGGCTGCTTCTTTGTCGTCTTACGAGTCGTGGGGTTTTGTTTTATTTAAAAGGATCTAGCTTCCGGGCAAAGTTGGGTGCCGCTTCCTCTTCCCGCTGGACATCATCAATTCGAAAATTGTTTGTGCAAATGCAATTTCCTGTAATAACAGTTCACCACGACCATTACCAACATCGTCGTGACCACAAAAACAGAACCAAATCCTTATTGTACGGTATTTTGATAACGAAACTCATTTTGTTCGTCGGTTGGTCGGTCGGTCGGTCGTTCGTTACATCCTGACTGGTAGGATTGGTGATGGTGTGCTCTTTGGTCGGTCGGTGTAAGGATTGTTTGTTGTTTCACCTGCATTTCTATAAAATTGCCCGCAGGACCTCACAGCAGGGGAGGGGGAAGGAGGAAATAAATCCATCTTTGAACTTAGTGCCAGGTCCATTCAATTGCTACCTATACCTACCACACGCACACACACACTTGCTCTCTCTTTCTTTGTCTCTCCCTGGGAGCCGAACAAAAGGAGCACGAGGAAACAAGAGCAGCTTTTACCAAAGTCCATTTCACAATAATTCACTGTTATGTGAGAGAAAGGCGATTGCCCATGATCCCTTTTTTGGTTTATAAATGTGACGGAGTGGAACGGTGGCGAAGGCGATGCTTGTGCAGCCGCCCCCGGGTAATGGTGCCTGGTAAGTATTTCGGGCATCATCAAATGAATGCAGATGCTTGGGATAAGCTCTGCCTCTCTGACCCGAAATGAACAATGGTTGCTGGATTCCTTTTTTTTTTCTTCCTTTTCCTGCGCTCGGATAATGGTAGAAATAGTATTCGGATACTGAAAAGGGGGCAACAACGGTATGGTAAATTGAAAATTTTATGGATTTCGAAAGGATAATAAGGACGAAATTACCCTGCGAGCACTTGATGTGCATAAAAGAGAACTATACGTATGTGTGTGTTGGTTTTTGTGTGCGTGTACGATAAGTTGGGTCGATAATGAGAATTGTTTACACGGGACTATTCATCAGAGTTAACCGCTTAGTCAGTAGCTTTTACCGTCGAATTTATTCTCTGCAAACGGGCCGATAACTTCCACAAGAAAAAGATAAGCGATTTTTTCAGCCCAACTCGGGCCAAGTCTATCTAGTAGCTTGGCACGTAGTGTTTCCCCCCCAAATATGGTTGGTTTTGGAGGTCGCATCTAGCTTAGTAGCCATTTACATCGTCGATTCGAGAATCAAAACAGAAAGGCTCGTATTTTAATGTCGGTCAGTCTTGAATGTCCAGCCAAACGTTTGGGAATTTAGGCAACTTTGTCCAAAACTTACCCTACTCACTCGAGAGATCCTTTGGTTGTGACTTGCCAAACGTCAAACTACACCCATAGAATCCTTTCTCTCCAAAGCGTCGATGTACACAGTTGACAGGTCGATTGAATACACGCTTGCTTATAAGAAAAGGTCTATGGGCAACGTTTGTATCGTACTAAACGCAATGAAGTAGCCGAAGTCTTAACTTTTCTGTCCGTGGGTCGAGAACAACGTATTCATTGGGCCAACTCTCTCCGTTGTATACATACGTCAATGTTGGGCCCTTAACTCATTCCATTTCCACGACTGGAAAAACCATTGACAACGCGTTTTGTATAACATACCCGCCAATGGACAGCAGATACAAAAATCCAACCACAGATACAAAATCTCTTCACAAATAGATACTCCACTCCCACATGACTCAAAACCTATTTTTAGAAAACGCCACGTTGGCACAAATCCATCGATCTGACAGTAGCCACACGAAACTGAAAATTCGTGTTGAAGCAAACAACTGCCCGGCTAGCTCAGTCGGTAGAGCATGAGACTCTTAATCTCAGGGTCGTGGGTTCGAGCCCCACGTTGGGCGACTTAATTTTTATTTTTTTTTCGTTTTCATAATTAATCAACACGTTTCGCAGTCATTTTCTGTAACCAAGGGTCAGCACATCAAAATACAAGTCACTCTCCACTTCACTCCACTCCAGTCCACATTTTGGGAACCCTTTTTCGCACATCAGTGCGTGCACCTCATTTGTCATCTGAGACTGGGACTGAGTGCCGGAAATAAGATTGTTCTCCTCTCGGATGACTGTATAATAACATTCTTTGAAAAGGTTTTGCTGCTGCTGTGACGGTGCTGGTGATGGTGATGGTGCTCTCCAGGCCCATCGGTATAGTTATCATCAATCAGGCAAAAGAGTATACGCATACAAACGAAACACTATTTATGCTCCCTCCTGCTGAAAGCCTATTTAATGTGTGACCGCAATAATTCATTGCTGGAACCGAATTAATTACTTGCACATTTTCCATTTGTGAATGTGGTTGACCGCAAAGCCCGTCGACGTCGGTGGGGCTAAAAAGGTAACATCGGTCTACCTCGTTCAATGTGTGGCCCCCCCTCTTGGGGGACGTGTTGTTGTCATGACATCGCCTGGGATGAGATGATAATTGGATTTTACTACGAAATGATAATCAGACGTGGGCAGGATGGGGTAATGGTACTGGTTCTAGCAATGGTTGTGGTGGTGGTGGTGGTCACTCGACCAAAATAGTATGCTAATTAATTCAAACCGCAAATCGAGGATGAGTACATATAGAAGATGATATTGTATAACTTGATTAAGAATGATCTAGGTAGGAGGTGAAATAGGATGACAGTTTCGAAAGTTTAAAGGGGACGACAACAGAGCAGAATTTTTGGATGAGATGATGGGCATTTTGACAACGTTTCGTTTTTGATTGACATACGGAAGGCTGAAGTGGTCTGTTATAAATAAGATAAGACAGGAAGGTGGCAGCCAGCACAGGAGGATGTCCCTATTGAGAAGACGTAACTAAATTTGAATATTTTACGATGGCCTCTTACATTTAATAGACGATGATGGCTTATTAGTGACACGACTTTGTAATGTAGTCGCTGAAGCCACACGAAAATCTGTTCAACGTGAGCAGAGAGAAGAGGTACCCATGGGTGTTGGTTTTGAATGTTTGTGAAGCGAAGTAAAGAGGATAAAGCCATGAACTGACTTGCATGACCTAAACGAGATCGTCAGAACCTACCTACCTATCTGTGGAAACGTGAAAGCATGCCTAACGACTGCAGTATCAGCCCTATCTACCCCATTTCCAAGTAAATGTCTTACAAGAACAACCGGGGCATATCCCTGTTTAATGTAACCTACAAGATTCTATTCAGTGTACTGTGTGAACAACTTAAGCCGTTTGCGCTACATTCATCAATGTGGCTTGCGGCCCGGCAAATCGACGATAGGCCAAATCTTCACACAGAGGCAAGACCAAGAAAAGACCAACGAGTTCCAAGTCGATACTCAACACCTTTTCATCGACTTCAAAGCCCCACTCCTAACTTGAAGGTTAAAAATCATGCTCGATGAAACTCTGATCTTGTCATTCTTACTTTATGGAGCTGAATGTTGGACGGGATCCTTCGAACGAAAAAATCCGCTTCAAATATTTAGTCCTATCTGCGAGAAGGGCGAATGGAGGTGAAGAAACGACAACGAACTCTACAAGCTGTCTAAAGATGTGGTTGTAGTCCGGAAAGCAAAAATCCGTCGATTGCCTTAGCTCGACCACATCGAATGAATGGACGACAACGCTCTAGGTAAGAGGGTCTTCAAATACCGGCCACCTGGTTTACGAAGAAAAGGAAGACCGAACCTCCGGTTTAAAGGACGCTAAAAACCTTGGTTAAGTAAACTGGAAGCAGCGTGTTCGGGACCGTGAAGAATGGAAAGCTACATTAGTTTAGGCTCAAACCATCCAAGGGTAGGGTAACCCAATTGAAATTCTCCGACTTGTTTCGTCCTGGGGTTCCTTCCCCATAGCTGCATTGGCTGAACTAAGACTAATGTGGATCAGTGGTCCTTACAATTTCTGCTAACTTACCAAAGAAACCCCGACTATCTCATTCCATCCACTGGACAACAAACCCCTATCAGTTGGCCCATTAGCTCAGTTGGTTAGAGCGTCGTGCTAATAACGCGAAGGTCGTGGGTTCGATCCCCCCATGGGCCAAATGGCTTCCTTTTTTCGTATTTTTTATTCGTTTTCATGTTTTATTCATTTTTATTCGTCCTTTGCTGTTCCCTCCGAACCTCATTGTGTCCCCAAAATGCACTTCTATACACACAACACACATAACTGTCCTCATATCCCCATAAAGAAGTGCCCATAACAACCTTTAACAAGCACATATCCACCCATCAACAGCATGTTCTCTCTTTTTTCTTTTTTTTTGACATGATATCCTGTTTAAGGATTTTTTTTTCGATTTAAGTCAACAACAGCGGAAACAACTTAGGCAGGCAGTCTATACAAAGAGAGAGTGAGAGAGTTCTGGTGAGGGAGGCTTAAACTACCGCACGGCTAATTGAATCCTCGAACACCGCAAGATCGAAACCTCATTGAATTTTATGACAACGTATGACGACATCAATGGTGGCAGCAGTGGCAGCGACAGCGACAGTGAAACGAAACTTTTCGACGAATCGGCTGCGCAGCGATAAAGTGACATAAAATTTTACGATTATATTCGATTTCTATGCTTCCTTGAGCCTTAAGCCCTTGGGTTAACGGTTGAGGGGGGTTGGAGAAGAGACAGAGCGCGGCCATAGCAACACAATGTAGGTGATTTTTGCACACATTCACCGTTGTCAGCAGTGAGACAACGCTGAATTGCGAGGCACGTCATAAATGTTGTAAGTGATTAAAATGACAATAGAACGAAAGAGAGTGATGGGCAGGGTGGATGGAAAGGGGGGACCATGTACAATGAAGTTGCGACTAACACACTAGAGAGGATATGTGAATAAATTGGGAAGCGTTACACAGGAATACACACAGAGAAAATGGACCCATTTCCGTTTGCTGTGTCGGCTGCGCTGAGGTTTTATGCGTTTCTAATTTCCATTGTTTGCTGCTGCAGGGGTTTTTAGTGACAACGTCGTCGTCGGCGACGGTGATGACACCGTCTGAATGTCAACCCTCGGTGGTGTGCATATACATGGATATTTTATGTTTCTATGTCATTGGGGTGCAAATTTTATCGGCGCTCGTAAAAATAATTTCTCTCGTTTTTGTGCACTCGATTTTTGCGCTCCGACGGCGTGCTTAATGGCTTTGTGTACTGTAAGGATGTTTAAACCTGAATGCCCTAGTGGTGGCAAACCAAGCAGACAATTGGATTTGGAATGAGAATGCGTGGGTAGATAGATGATGGTGGGGGAGTTGGGGGGGACATTTTACTGACGAGTGGGCTTTGCCTGGACTCATGCAAGTTGCATCGACATGACAAAGTTTTGACGAAGTCTAGTCGAATTGAGGAGGTTTTTCGAATGCCTATGGATGCTTACTTACTTAGGGTGACGCTACAGTCCGGGGTGGACAGGGAAGCGTCTTCAGTCAACTAAATCTGCCTCTAGTTCCACTTGCGTGTGCTACCTGAGTTCCGGTCTTCCTCTTCTCGGAGATGGATTCGACTATTTTCAGGGTTAAATGTGTCCATTCACTCTGCATGACCCAGCCATCGCAGTCGTTGGAACTTCACTCTTTTGATGTCTCTCTGCAACTATTTGTCATTGTATCTCCTCCTTCACTCGCCGTCTATGCAGATGGGACCGCAAAATCATCCAGAGAGTTTCCCTTCTGAAATCCTTTTTTGGCATCAAAGATCTCGATAACGTCATCAACGACCTTGATGGAGCAGCCTGCATTCTCCATCATCATCTTGCATAATCGGACGAGTTTGACAGGGACGGCAAAGCTAGACATTGCTCTACATAGCCCGTTTCTATAATTGCTGTCATAAACGGCCTTGAAATCGATGAAGAGGTGGTTGGAATCGATTTGGAATTCCTGGGTTTTCTCCAAGATCTGGACTTTTCTAGCCTATAGCTACACTGATATGGACCAATCAGGTTGTTGACAAAGGTCTTCCTCGCACAATTCGACAGAAAAATTCTTGTCAGGAGACTGTAGTTGGTCAGTTTAGAGGGACAAACAATGCTGACCGACCATATTTTGCAGATGAGTTGGTACATGTTCCTTGCCAAGTCATACCCCGCTGATGCCTTTGGGTGCGTTCGCCTATATTCGTCGCAGCTGATACTCTGAAAGGATGTCATATCAAGGTGGAGCTTGTATTCATTATTTTTGTCCTCATCTCAGAACACTTTTCTGTATTTTAAGAAAAAGTGTTGAAAATTTCAACAGAAAATACAAGTGCCTTGTCGAAACACCCTTTCGTTCCTCATTGACGTTCCCAAAGATAGCCCAGCACACACCTTATCACTTCAGAATTCTAGATAACCCGCTTTACTTTCTATTTTTATCTCTTGACCAGCAACGGAATGCTCATGGCCCACCATAGATTCGTTGTTTAGATAGAGAGAGCCATGCGAAGGGTGTGTATCGGGCGGGTTCGATCACCTCCCCCCCATGAGACATGTTAAAATTATTTTGCATATTCTTATCCTTGTTGACGTTTTCTTTTTTTTTTTCGTCCCATAAAATTCTATATAAATCACACTCCTTCTATCCTCAATTCAATTTCCTCGACACAGATCGATAGGTGAACACAATTTCGCCTTCGCCGCAAATCTTCCACATGTGCATGTGTGTGTGTGTGTGTTCGACTGGGGCTCAATGGGGGAAAATCTATGTGAGAATCTATCAACTGTCAATAATAAGACGCTTAAAATCTATCACAGAACACCACTTCTCAAGCCGACCTAAGGAACAACCTTTGCTCTGTCTCTCTCGCTCTATCTCTGTCCCGTGCTGCCACTGTTTATGCAAATAACAAATCGAAGAAAATATTTATTTCAATAAACGGAACGCAGGCATTTCCCAGGCCCTCTCTACGAAGGGTATGCTCAATTTTTTTTTTTTCCACGTGCCAAAGTACCTTTTTCCAATCCAAAAAGGTGGTGGTGTTAGCTGCGGTGACGGCAGTGATGGAGAAGAACCAGCACAGCCAAACAGATAAAGGAGGCCAACCAGGAAAGATGAGAGGGATTTCTACCCCTACACACCGACACCGAAACGCTGCTGGCTGCTGGAAGGTTGTTTTGCTCTGCTGAAAATGTTGGCATTGGCGGATTAAATTTATTGGCCCGGAATGGAGGTAATCAAATGAAGTCACCGCAGAATCCGCAACTTGATTCTTCGTGCCATCATCTCTAATTGGGTAATAAAATTCCATGGCACATCTCTGCCGTGCGAGCATTTTTCCTTAGCGGTTAAGCTGTGTGCAGCCTGCTTCTAACGTCTTCGATTCGCGATCGAAGCGATGGAGCATGATGAAGGAGATGAGCCATGGGCGTTGGATTTCACCAGGATAAGTGTGGAGGGGCGCCGTCCCTGATTAATGTCTCGGTTTTCGCTTGATGATGTTTTAATTTACATTTCGACGAGTTTAACGATCGCCATTTGGGGCTCGTGTCAACTCTACGGGGGTGTGGCTGTTTAATTGAGTTTTCATTTCCGTCGCTGTGAATGCGATAGCATCGACATAAAAGTGAAATTGAAACGCGTTCTTAATTTCAATTAGAAAGCGCAAAGCATGAGATATGAAGCACTTCCCTCAATCAACTGAAAAATACTAATTAGAGACAAATGCCACCACTAGATGGCTAGTAAACTTTTAATCAGACAGCGAGTGAATATAAAGTTTCATCAAACGAAGGGTGCTACAATGAAGCGGTTCCCATAGAACCATCTGGAGTGCAACAAAGAAAATTTCTTCCACTGACATATGTGGCGTGCTATGATTTATTCATCTGAGAACGGGAACAATACCATCTCCTGATTCAGTATACTGGCGGGGAGAATTTATGAAAGCCACCACCTAATAAAAATTGATAACACTCCTGTTAAAAGAAAATTGAAAGAGAATAAGCAACAATAATACCTATACGTCCCTCGCCTCGCCTCGTCGAGCATTCCCACAAACGAGTATATCCTTGTGCTTGTGCTTCCTTCCGTTTTGAACTCACTGCTAGCTATTGCGTGTGTGCTGCATGCATCATCCTTGTGTATCGACACAAACATTTCGAAAACAAAAGCCAACCCATACCGGGTCGCGACTGTAAAAGATGAAACAATGAAACAATGCGCAAGAAGCGTAAAAAGGAAACTTTGTGACTCATATCCTGTAAACGCGACGACTAGGACGACGACGACGACGACGATAGCAGCAGGGCAATATATGAATTATGACTGAGCAATAATTCATTGCATTAAAATTTCCAGTTCATTGATGGCTTTATTTATTCATTCACATAGGTAGCCGTAGCCGTTACAGTAGCACGTACCAAACAAGGGATCGGCAAGGATACACATAGACAGACAGAATCTCAGTGACCTCAGTCCAACGATTTCGTTTTAATCACCGAAGATTAAAGGCGTTTAGCTACCTACTGCGCACCGGTCGGCCGATAATAGTCCAAAAAAAAGGGTTACAATCCCTTACAACCACCCCGTCACCACCAGTAGGCCAACAACAACAACAACAACAACAACAAAAAGGGTTGGCATAGAAATTTCCTGATAAATTACTTAAAACTCGCTGTGCTCAGGGGAAAAATCCGAACGCTCCGAAGGTGATTTACTTTATAAAATATTGCGTAATAAATTCCTTCTATGCTGCTGCTTTCGTCCTTTTTTTTGCTTTTTTTTTTGTGACCAATGATTAGTTGGCAAATGGACTTCAATGTGACCGTTCTCACACATAAATTCTCCTTCGAATCCAAATTGAATGAAATTCATGGAGCGAGCGAGAAGGATAACACAAAATGAAATTGCATATTGTGCAGAAAATATGAATGAAAGGACCTTCTCCTTGGCGACCTATATCTGGGGCGCGTTATTTTTTCTCACTCTGTACTCGTGTCCCAATTCACTTCCAAGAAGATGACAAATAAAGGACACACGCACTCGAGCCATTTTCTCGAAACCAATACAATATCCTTGCAAATAAATGACAAGAAATGAGTATCATACCACCCCTCAGCCATACACACACTGTGTGAATCCTTTCAATTTCCTTCCCATCAAAGCCAACAACTTTGGCTATGCGATTCGCCTAATAACATCCTTTGGGAGTTTCCCCACATCTACACACAAGTGATATCGGAGGAGGGGACCCACCAGGCGGATCATCAGGCGTAAATCAAAAAATGTGAGGGTAATTGGAGAGAGAAAGTCACATGAAACTGTTCATCAATAGTATATGCTGGTTAACTTTGGCCAAGAGAGAGAGAGAAACGCTTCTGCTCTCGATGATATAAGTATGATGAAGGCTCATTATCCCAATCAGTTGTTGGGGCAAATTGGACAAAACTGCCAAATGGAAGCTTATTGATCCTTGTATACGGCGGAGTCCATTCGATTGAGCGAACACATTTTGCTAATTGCGAAGTTTTATTCATTTTGTTGGACACATTTTGAGGCGAAATAATGGTGATGACAATTTCGGGACGATAAAACTCTTGATTGTTTCCTAGGGAATGTTCCTATTCGTATTGGTATTGGTATGTAGTTTCTTGCCAGGGGACGACTTTTTGTTTAAGTGGAGTTTTGTGGAAAGGAAAAACGAGCTTAATGACCAAATGGAAGGTTACAAGTCATGTAATTAGCTGTAGTTTCCTTGAATTGGTATATCGAAGCAATTCATTGCGCAATCTATCGTTCTTAATGTTTAAAAGTGTGACCTGCTGAAGGACTGTGTGAAAGAGGTGAATTGGGAGGGATGAGTTTCGATTGTTTTCTTCCACAGCGACTTCAGCGCATGAAAACTTGTTTAAGAAAGTTTGAATTGACATCGATGCCAGAGCTCTAATGAGAAGCACTTTCAAAGCGCTCATGTAGAGTCGTTGGAGCGAGGTGCAAAGTTATGACAAACGGAGATGGCCCAACTGCAATCAGACTGTGGGCCGATGCACTCAAGCTTACAGGAAACAGATGGCAGCAGTACAGAGACGTGGAGTCCTCCGAGTAGCAAGCTCTTCCTGTACAGTGTCGGAACCAGCTGTGGTCGTAGTGACTCCCATGGAGATTCGTCAACGAATTTGAAGCTGAAATGGGAGTGGAAACGGGGACTTCAGAGGCGAAGGAGCTCACCAAGCACCAGTGATGAGCGCGATCTAGTTTAGAAACTAGAGGAAGTTGGACGGCGAAACTGACTAGATATGTTACTGAATCGATGGAATGGAAACCGGACATGGAAACTTCAATGAGTTACCTCTGTAGGATGGAAAAAGGAGGCGAGCCCGTCTTGACAACCCTCCAGTAGACGGCGCAAACCACACTTTTTCCAGGTGAGTAGCAGAGAGAACCGGACTCGTGAAAACGTCGTGGGAATGCTCATCTCGAGTAACGACGGATGGAACCAAAGAGGCTTCTGTAAGAAGTCAGTGCTGCAAAGGGAAAGAGGAGAGGAAGAGGGAACCTATTGGGTATAGGGAAGACTCCCGCCACCTTGAAGTAATACAAACAGCAGTCCCAGGGGGGTTGCCGAAGATACCGTCGAGTTTAGTTTGACACACCAGGTGAGCCTGACAATGCATGGTGCATACACTCGTTGGAGTTGAAGTGCTTGCTTCTTCTTCGATGAAAAACCTCAAATTCAGACTCAAAGTGGCGGTTCCCACCCTACACTGTACCGCTCCATCAAAACCGAACCTCGAATGGTAAGATTTATATCACTACTCTCCTGCTAGGCTGTCGCAACCCCAAAAACCATACCGAAACATGTAATAAAAATCAATTCGTCCTTTCACTACAACCGACTTACAATACGCCCATCATTACGTCCTTATCGTGCCCAGTCTCTGTCCAAACTCTGACAACCCTGCCAATGAACACCTATAAAAACCAAACACCATGCTCCCTAGGAGATATCTCTGTTTGGACAGCTGCCAACACATTAGGAACACATTTTTATAGCCCCAGCCTTAATAAAAATAAGGCAACGGCACAACAGAATGGACGAAATTTTTTAATTACTATCGCGCCCGGTCGACCTATCAATGTCAGAACGAGCCCCGGTGTGGTACGTACACTCGCAAGGATTGGATGGATAATAATTTACGATCGCACCGTACGTCACTCAGCGTTCAGTCATTCAACTTAGATTCGCAAAAGGACATGGGGAACCGTTTTTATGTCCAACTATCATCAGTAACTGTCACGCATTCGACCAGGACAAGACACACATATACGAGTAACTTGTGCGTAAACGAATTTTACGACCCTTATAGACAATGGTGGCGTTTCTATGTCTCTCTCTCTCTCTTTCATTCCGAGGAGTTGTAAAGCACTATCGAGGATGCAGGATTAATTTTATTATTTTCTGTGGCAAAGCGAAATACCAAAAACAAGGATATGGTCCAAGGTGAATTGCAACATATTTCGATGAATTCGGGGGTTGTAATGTCTTGAATACACGCAGCCAAGTTAAGCCAAAAGCCTACCATACCGCCGCCGATGAACAGCTATCAAAGCAAATAGCTACCGCTGTCACTGGTGCTACTGCTGCTGCTATGGGCAAATTTATGAAGGATAATGACGCGATTTCACTGATTACACGCAGTAAAGACGATCATAAAACGATTGCTTGTTCAGTTCACTTTGCACATGTGTGTGTTTGTACGTGTTTGTTAGTGTGCTTGCTTCCTTATCTCGGTTATAAAAACCTTACAGCTGATTCGAGTAATGGCGGTGGCGGCAATGTCATTGCTGCGGGGCGGTATTAGCCATCAACGCTGCCTCAATGCCTATTTTATTGAAGAAATTTAAGAAAACGTGTCCTCGATATATAGTATGTGGTAAGGGGTTGATGTCCTTCACGCCACTATGATCTTTCTGACGATTATTTAGCCGGGGCAACTCGTCGTCGTCATCGTCGTAAAAAGGATTGAAGCGGGAGGATTTCCTTCATGTAGAGAACTTTATTCACTTTAAGGACGTTATCCTCCAAGTTACAGTTTACTCTACACACACACACATACACAGAGAGAGAGAGAAAGAAAAAAAGATCGAAAACAAAACAAATTCTCAAGTACTTCGGGGAGGGACATCACAAAGAGGTAGTCAGTACAAGACGACAGAGTAGAATAAAAGGCGGAAGAGGAGTTACCATGAACAGGACGAAAAATGAATGCGTGTGTATGTGTGTGTGCGATGGGGAAAAAGGATTCCTCCTTTTTAATGTTCATTCGGGAATTTATTGCTCTGGCTTAACATTTCCAATTAATTTCGATCACTGTTGGCAAATTAAGTTTTTACTTGCTAGGCAAACGTAGCCCCCACCCTCTAAAGAGTGGTGGTGCTTTTCATTAATTTTACTCTCCCCAGAAACTGGAGAGGGGAGGATGGGTACATTAAGGTAAACTCACCTTAAGTGTGCCTTTTTGGGGTTTTCAAAACTGTTTTCCACTAATGACTGGCGCTAGATTGATGGAGTAAATTGCTGGCACTGAACGGAAACGGCAATGGTAACGGTAACGGGCGACAATTGGGGAGAAGAATTCAAGGCTTCGCATTTAGTTTTTATTGCCGTGTTGAGGTAAATTGAGAGGGAGAGTGAGGGTGGATGTACCATCAGTGCAGGTAGTATAGCTAATGTAGCGGGGCATTGTGGGGCGTTGTAGGGCAGAGGTAACAATAACTTTTCCATACAATGAAGTATCGTAAACGTGTAAACGTAAAAAGTCGGACTGAGATTTATTTTAAGAAGGAGAAGGCCCTAGGTCCCAAACAACTCACGACTTTAAATGAAAAATTTTACAATTTACCGACAAAATTCTTCACTTAGAGTCGACGTTCTCAATTCGAAGTCCCGAAGGAGACAAACTTTCCCTCAAATATCTGTCAATGTGACAAAAATAAGGACATTCCTACGTCCAATTCACCTGCCACATGTTCATATACATATTCGCTGTCAGTTTGGGGCAACTTTGATTAAATCATCGTCATCGCTACGCAAAATGCAAAGGAAGGACATTTCACGAAGGACATTCCGTGGACATGTTTCCCATTTTCACTTTATTTGCTGTTTTTTTGTTTGGAAATTTATTTTTGGTGTTCCTTTTATACTCGTTCGCTAAACAAATTAACCAATCCATCATAATCATCGTCATAGAGTTGGCGGTCGCCCTCCTCTTTCATCATCAGTCGTGCATGAAAAAAGGATACCGCGTGTGTGTGTGTGTGAGGTAACTAACTCTGGGAATTTACGTTTTATTTTTTTGGGAGCGTACACAACACAGAAAGGATGATTATTTAGCGAAATATTTATTTAGAACGACACCACCGTCGTCGTTGTCGTCGTCACCATCGCCACCGCCACCAGCAGCAGCCATTTAATTCGACGTGTGTTCCAGGACGAGCGGGGGTTGGGGGTATGTTCCTGAAATTAATTGTTTCATTTCCAGCGCTTCTCACTCACCCGCAAAACCAAAGCGAAGCATGTTTGCGCCCAGGATTCATATTCACATCCTCTAACGCTTTTTAGTAAACGTTGTCGTGCAAGGATTAAGATGGCGGTTGTGCACGGTGGTTTGGTGACGGGCTCCTGACGGTGTTGGGTAAGGTAGCTTGGCCATCCCAGCAGGAGATTGAAGCAAATTAATTTTTACCCCCATACCGGTGTGTCGCCGCCACAATTCAGGACACATGTGAAATTGTTGCATGTTTTGTCTCTGTGGCTGGTATCTGTGTATGTGTGGGTGGGGAGCGGCAACAACACAAAAAAAATAGGGTGAGTCGTCGTAACTCGTAGGAAAAACAAATGACATACACTGTAAGGAAGACAGAACTTTGTAAAATAGAAACAACAAGCAAAAATGGCTTGTAGAAGTCCCAACCACCCCTCCAGCCCAACTAGTACGGAGATACAGTGGAGGTTAAAAGTATAGATCAATGGATCAGTGGTTAGAAAGCTGGCTCGAGTTCAAGCGGACACGTATCTACACAACAAAGGGGAAGCGCACTACCCAACCGTTGCTTGAAAGTCGACTTGCGTCAATTTTATAGTATATCCCCAGGAGTAGTTGGTGTATTCGATAAGCATTAATTGTTGCATACTTATGAGCGCAATTCATTGATACTTTCGCCAACGTCGGGCGCAAGCGCAACCATCATTATATTCACCGACAGCTCAAAAGTCGTTTCTAGCTGCTTCAATGCTCTCAAAGACCTATCAAAACGAAACAAAGATAAACTATGGTGGGTACCAGTACACAGAGGCATTGAAGGCAACGAAATCGCTGACCAACTTGCTAGGAAAGGTTCTTCCACTTACAGTTCAGGAAACGGAGTGTCGACTTTGTCTAGGCTCTAGAAGAAGACGCTTTTTCGTCAAGGTAATCGTGAAATTAAAAACGCTTCGCTTGGAGACATCGTCAACTTTATTAGAAAGGTCAAGGACCTCCTAGTCCAACAGACTCCCGGCACAATAGATCACAATAAAAGGTCGCAGTGCCTCTCAGACGCAACTTGCGTACCTTTTCAGATGGTTTTCTCTTTATTTTCGTTAGCAAAGACAGGAGTATTTATACTTAACGCGTTTGAATTTTTCTCCCCACAACTGTTACAGAGATGAACATGCGTTTTTTTTTTTGTCGTTACTACCCATCCAACTCCAGTGGCATTCATTATGGAGAATGGCGACGGGGACCACTACCACGGAAATGTGACAAACATACGTTTGGGGATTTGCAAATTTTTTTTTTCGGGATTTTTTTCACTTACTTTAGGGAATAAGAATGAGCTGCGAGGGAGGCAACACTGAGCTCTGAATTCTGAAAGTTATGCCGAAAACTCTTGCCGTACATCCTTCGGGATTTTTTTTTTTTTTTGGGAATCTGATTCGTGTTACCAGCGCTTGTTGTGTATGTGAATGTTTATAATTTTTTTTTTTTCAAATGAATTTCACTTATTTGTTTTTGCTGCCCTCATCGTCCGAAGGAGGAGGGGGAGAGATTGTGTTTTTTTTTTTGCTATTCGAAGCGATGTTTCACTTTATCTACGGAAGAGAGCACACGTAATGAAATTAAGTTGTTTGCCGAGGAGTTCTTTGGTCCTGTGTTTGGGCCGGGGAGAGCGAAGCAGAGTAGACCTTTTCCATGCTCTTAAAATGTGGAAGTGTAGGACTTTTTTTTTTGTTTCCCCCCTTCTCTTGAGTAACGGAGAACGGGGTAAAAATTTGTACGAGATCATGTCCCTATTGTAACTTGAATTTATTTGCTCTCGTAGTTGACAGCTTAATTTGGTTAAGTGGAATCGACTTGAGGGGGGAGGGGGCGAAATAAATCTGTCTCCGATGTTATTTTAGACTTATTTCAGTTCTCGGCATAGACAGGCCATCGCATCGTGGAAGGGCCAATTAAATTTCCAAAAATATCATCCACCTACGCAAAAAGGTCCTTAATCCATCATTAATTCAGCCAAACAAATCATGTGCTCTACCGGAGCAGTTGTAATCATCAAAAGCACTGCATTTTCCCGGGGATTAGGGATGTCACATTTACACAAACATCAACCCACATACTCAACAGAGTTTAAGGACAACCAGATGAAAGCCAAAATAATCTCTTGGCCACCAAAAAAAAAAACAGCTAATGCTACTGCTGCCATGATGGTAATAAATGTCCTTTCATAATTTATGAAACAGATTGCTATGTCACTCCAAAATGGGGAACAAACCAGCGCGGTAGTAGATAATGATCCAGGAACTCATCATTCTGTGTAAAGGAAACCCAATGCAAAGGAGAAAGAGTACGAGTATAGTCGAACGGATGACTCCTGAATGAGTAATTACACATTTCAATTAAAGGACGCAAATCCTAGCTACTTGGTCGTGTCGGTCTGCTTTCGCTGTTCGTTTTACGTCTTTTTCTGCGTCTTCTTTGGGTTATAACCATTCAGTTGGAAAATTACGCGAATAAAGCCGTCACAGTTGAAATATTTTCAAAAAAAAAATGAAAGAAATCCTTCAAATTACTTTTCGCACCCTTGTGGACCACTGTGGAAATCTTAATCATTGGGTTGGGCTCTTCGAGACGACGACATCCGTCCTCGTTTTCATTAGACAAATGCTGCTTGTGGGTGGTTGAAGAGGGATGATTGTGTCATTTCAATCATTATGACTGTGAAGAAACAATCAATGAGAGACAGTGCAGCCTTTTTAGTCCTCTGGCCCTCCTCAATTGAATTTTACATCATTTGTGACAGTAGTCGAGCAATTACTGCAATTATTCTCAACGTTTTCACTTTCTCTGACGAGGGGACACTACTTTTTAGGGGTGCTTCCTGCAAATTGTACTAGATGTCGAATGAGCTTCGATCTAAAGACATGAGCTCCACCCACCACAACTGCGTCCTCTTCACATTCGTGAAATACTAGCAGGAACTCATTATAGACCGGAAGGAAGGATGTTGTTGGTCAGGATGCCAACAAAAATTTCTATAAAATGATGATGAAAAATCACTCATTAACTTTTCACTTTTCACAACTTTGTTTGTTCCCTGGACCGGGACTGGGACTGGGACTCATGATGCAGTTGTGCGGTGTGAATTCCCATTTCTAATTGAAAATTCAATGCAGCTTCCTTCAAAATCAGCCGTGAAACTAATTCTACGTCTATGTGTGCCGTGTCTATGCCACACGGGCAAACAATGTCCTTTTTTTTTGTTTTTGAGAATTTTTCCGCATCCATTTCTCTCCATCAAAACTTTTCATGGATGGTCGACGGACGATGATCGTTTGGACGAACTGACAAGACCCCGAAAGGGTGGCCAGTGCCACAATCATACCGTACTCCGTGGGGATTATTATTATTTTTCAGTTCATTCAACAGAGAAGCAAGAGAGAGAGAGAGAGCATGGGGATGGGCATGATTATAATTGCAACACCCGAGCTTGTCTCTCTGGTATTTTTCTTACCTTTCACTGGCCTGCTTTAAAGTTTAATTTATCCATCCGACTCTGGAGAAATTGGCAGAAAATGAAAGGAAAACGAAAGTCAGATTGAAAAATTAAAAAAATAAGTAGACATAGACAAAATGAAATGCAAAAGGGAAGCACTCTTGAGCTTGACATCGTCCAGACGGAGTAGGATAGTCGTTGTGCTTGTGATATGTTTGGCTTCCTTAGTGAATAGTCAATCCGTAAGCAGTTTCATTTTTTTTTTTTTTTGTTAATCCTTCTTCTACAGGACGACTTTTGAGTGGTGGGCTTTTCTCTATTTATTCTCTGCCTATTCATTGAGTGAAAGGACAACAGAATGTGGGAAAGTCTGATTTTTATCGCGGCTTATGTCAGGGGTATGAATATGACAAGTAGACAGTGGATGTTGCTTTGTGTAAGATGTCTCGAGGGATGAGAATAGTTGGAAGGAGCCTCGAATCTCTATTGAAAATCTATGTGATCGACCGTCGTTTTTCGGGACAAAAAAGGCTTTTAAATCCTCGTTACTCGACGTGAATGTAGACAAAAAATCGAAATCTCTTGGTAGCCCCGAATCGATGGACACAACAAAGTGTTTGATTATAAAAAGATGCAACAACAAGAGGTTTTGTAAGACACCTAAGGATGTCCTTATGAATTATCCCAAGTGTTCACCTCAGTACCTTTGATTGACAACAAAAATGCAATCGCAAAACCCCCATTTCCCATCGCAATCTAGATTTAGTGCTCTCCATCAAAACAAAACAAAAAAAAAAACGTCCCAAACAATGGAAGAATGAGCGCCTCTCTATACACTCAAGTGACGGGGCCTCAAAGGACCTAAAAGCATTCTGATGGAAAAAAATAAAAATAAAAATGCGTTCCATCCATGCAATGCACTCGAAATCCATTCCATTGAACTGCGCGTCTGTGTTTAGGCATTCAATCTAGAACAACCCCTAGACCGCTTTTGAGATTTCTATTCAAGGATTTTCAATCGCGAACAACAACAATCCATCCGCGGATAATAACATCGCATTTCAAGTTTTTTTCTTTTTCAAATTGAAAGCAGGGGAAAACTATTCGTGAAAGCAAAATTCGTCCTTTTTGCCTCGAACTCGAAACAATAAAAAAAAAAGGATTCAACACGGATTTTACTTTTGAATTTACAAAGTACAAAGCACACACGCTGTTTTAGTTTTTCCCGCACGTGAAAATGAAAACTGGTATAGCGATGCTCCGTGTCCTTTGTTTTTTTTTTTTTATTAGAAATCGACAAAAGGAATAGGGCGGCACACGGCAAAATTACTACGATGCAACGGTGATTACAGTGACGTGATAGATTTGGGGGACGAAACCGGATGTCGACAATAAAAACAGTGTTACCTCCTGGAAATCTCTTTAAGTGCAAACAACACACACAAACAAAAGGGAAACTCTGCTGCAAATGCATTTTCCCATTTGCCTGTCCCGTATATTTGAATGAGAATGAGAATTGATGAGGCAGCAATGGAAAAGAAGCAGCCGATAGCGCATTTGGTAAACGATTTTCCTCGCATTAAATATGCGATGTTTTATATCCTTTTTTCTTTTTCTTCTTCTGCAAGAAGGAGGAGGAGGACTTTTATGGTAGCAATAGCAATAAACTGTTTTGTGTTTCTCTTTCAATTTTCATTTTATTCGTGTATTCTTACGTATATGCGTGTGTACATTTCGTTTTGTGCGTTTCTTTTATTTAATTTTTAACGACCGTTTCGAATCTTGACAAAAAGATGTTCCGTTTTTGGGGGTTTTTTCGTTTCCCATCGCCAAGGGGTGTCAAATAGCCCAGCTTGCCAAGTTGATGACTGAAATGTCCTTTTGAGAGGATTTTTTTTTTTTTTTTATGGCTAAATTTACTTACTTCCTATTTTCGCTTAGCGGGGCATAGCGCACAGTGGCGGTGGTTAATAAACGAAAAGAGCTCTCCTTGGATACGGATACGGGATTCAAAAGGAATTTAATTTTGAGAGTCAACGATCCGGCTGAACAGTTTCTTAACTTTTAAATGTGAGTTTCGTTGGAATTTTTCCATTTTCCTTTTCTCTCCCTACCCCTGCCCGTTGGAATTGTTTAGATCAAAGAAGGGTAGCTAAGCAGGTTTCAGGAAAAAAAAAAAACTTTTAAGAATTTACGGTTTATTTAAGCCAAGAAAAGTGGAGGCACTTCAATAGAATGCTTGTTAGCGGTTGTATCATTCTAATTGACCATAAAACATTAGATGATTGCTATAAAGAGCACCAGGAATGTTGTCAACTTTCACCTGGAGGGTAAGACGAACTAAAGGGAGACAAAGATTGGAAGACCGAAACCAACTAGTTTGCAGTCCACTCCATCACGACGAGTGCTCTAAATCAACAGCTGTTATCCCAGGAATGACAAAAGGAAGAAATACACTAAATCAAGATCTTGCTACAGATCATAACTCAATCCTGGACTTATCAAACTTGCTATCAAAGATGAGTGGGTCTTGCTACGTTCTCGGCAAGAGCCAAGATAGATAACTCTGTTTTTTCCCATCACTATAACCCACAAACATTTAAAATCAATGAGTATCGGTACCTCCTCGGCCTCTCCTCTAATTCCCTAACGCCCGTGCTTCTGTTTAAGGGTAGTCATAACCCTTTTAACGCACGCTAATTATAAAAAATTGTGTGTGCCATGACTATTCTTTGGTGGCATGCCGTCAGTGAAACCACAGCACCTACGGCAGGACTCAAGGCTATCTTCAACCTGCTTCTGCGGAACATTTGCATACAAGCATTGGCGGCTACTAGATAGCTAGAGACCAAATACAATAGGTCATTCTACGTGCCTTCAGAAATCTACTCGGGCAGGGAAGAGTGAAAAAGCAGTCCTTACCACCTTACATGCAATTCATTGACGTCTACACCGATGGATCCAAATTGGACGTTGATGTAAGTGCACGAATCTTCTGCAAACCGCTGTCCGCCTTCAGAACTAGCAAAAGTCTCCGTGATTCTTTAATAATCACGTCCAAGAGGATATCACCCTTTTCATCGATAGTGAGGACGCAGTAAAAGCAATTTCTAAACTTGTGAAGTGCTGTCGAGAAGAGCTGACGGGTATTTGAAAGCTCTCCTAAATGCCGACAAATTCGCAAGAACAAGTTCGACACTAAGCCCGGAACAAGCTGACTTCTCGGTGAACATCCCACCTTGCTCACGAGGTGGATCTCTTTAGAGGCTTGTGTCGCCACTAGGAAGCCGAAACCGACAAACTTTTGCAAAAAGACATAAAGTACCTTCCTACGGAAGAAGACCTTTGCAGACGTTATGGTTACGAGGATATTCATGAAGATGCAACTCATTTTCTTTGCCACCGTCCAAGCGTGCATAATCTTTTTCCAGGATACGCAAAAACTATCTAATAAGGATTTGTACCACAGGCTCAGTTAGAAAAAGCAGGTAACGCTTACGGGTAATAGGTACCTCCTTCACCCCTAAGGGTTTCAGAATGTATCGATATTGACTTCCGTGTACCTAAAAGGATACTCTCTGACGTCTGTAAGAAATCAGGGGCTTAGCAGAAAAGACTGCAGACATCCAAATGGGACACTTCACTTTTGCCAAGCATTTCAATGTGATAGGTTTGAATGACACTACAGCCTGCGATGCTTATGGAGAAGGGGACAACATTTCAAAGCATTTCCCTTTGCGGGTGTCCTGCCTTTGCTCGTATCAGGTGATACAGATGTGGTGAGTGCTGATAACTTCAAGCCTACCTACTCGGCTGTCAACGAAAGACGCATATATTTTAGAAAAACGGGCAACACATGACTTCCATCTGTCGTGGTACATTAGACTAGTTTCGTCTGTATCTCCTACACCGAAAAAAAAAATCAAACACGAGTGTTGAGACGAGACATAGAGCTTGGTAATACAGTTCTCGTAGCCAAAGTCAGAGGGATTCACGAATCCACAAGTATGGTTGGATAAGTCAAGACGTATCCCGCCTATTGTGGCCTGTTCAGCACGTCAAGACCCCTACATCGCTTCTTCTGGGCTTCATTGCTCACTTACTCTCCCCGATTTTTTGTACCTACATATCCTTTTACTAAATCGTGAAATTGGTACGTCTTTCCCTGGCTTAAGGACACTGATACCATCTCAATGTCACATTAGAAAGCACACATGTCAACACCGGTGTTCTCTCAAAATTATTAGGTATTCCTCGAGAAATATTAATTGCATTCACTCGTCCTTTGTCAAAGAACCCAAAACTATGTACATCGTACTTCCCATCCACAGTAATGCACGGGGAATTAGTGTTTTGAAGGGTGAATCAAATCAACAAACAAAGAACACCATCAAACAAAAGAAAACCAAAAAAAAAAAAGAGAATAACCAGCATTGTCCTTTCGCGATTGCATAATCCGTGGGGAAAGGTGCTGCATGCAATCCCGCGGGTCTGTTTTCCTTTCTTTATTAAAAAAAAAAGAAGATTTTATTCTTTTATTATGATTTGAATTTATTTCACCGCTACGCGAGAAATATGCTAATGAAGCCAACCCCAACCCCTTTTCTGCATTTCGCTGTTGTGTTTCGCAAAGGATTCAGTTCACCTATAAAACGCACAAACACATGGCGTCGGATGATTGTTGCGCTACATCCACTCATCTTTACCCTCGTTTTTGTTTGTTTGTATGACGAATCCAACCCCTACTTGTTGAAATTTTCAAATGCCATTATGCAATCGATAAAGGTGCACACTCGTACTCGTTTAAGTGGAACAAGACACTGTTGCTATGCCACCAGGGTTACGAGTTACGACACTCGATGATTCTCGATTTCTATTTCTGTCCCATCGTAACCATGGAAAAGTGAAAGGATAAATAGAAGAGATCTGAGAGTCTAAGGCAATGTCCATTGTTGGTGAAATAAATTTGCCTACCTATGCACTCATTGATCATATCCTGGAAACAGGATTCTGAAGAACACGTTTGTACGTGACTCTTTTGGGAATGAAAGTTAAGGTGGATGGGTCAAAAGCAATCAGCAGCAACCCCTTTTTTCTCAGAGTTTCCCGCGAGAGAAATTGGCCAAAGGATCCGTGATGACAGGAGTTGAAAATTTAACGGGATAACTGGATATTAGAAGTTGATTTCGCTTGTCCGTGTTTTGATTAGAGTTTTGCACGTTTCTACAAACGAGCAGGATGTCCAAAGGGCTGTATGAATGGAAGACAGTTTGCTATCAAGTGGTGGACGGACATGCTATTTGTTGTTTCAGTCACAAACATTCAAAACCAACGACCATGTGTACCTCATCCTTTATCTCGTATTTGGCTTGAATACTCCTAACCTAACCAGTAAAAGACTCATGTATCCTTCAGTTATGAGTCATTTTGTAATCCTTCAACTTCATATGCATCGATGACTCCTGTCCCAAACGAAATTCTTTTTTTTTCGTTTGCCCTAAGGTCCTGTCATCTCTTTCATATATTCTTCACCCTAAATTCAGAATGAGAAATTACGTTATAGCATGTCCTTCGCAGTTGACATTGACCGGCCACCATACCCCCCGCGGGACTTATACACCAATTTCAGAAACTTCCTCGCTTGCACCAGTTAACAACAACAACATACCAAAGCTGATGGTCCTTCACTCCCGTATTGTCATGTTAACATCGTGTTCATCACCCAATCCGTCGGAGGACAGACAGAGATGGAAAGCGAAAGCAAATATTTACGCAAATCACGCACCGAATATGCAAAGCAAGCCAACTTAACCGAATATTGACATTCGTCCCAGTGGTCTCCGGGTCCACCCACCCATCCGCAACGAAAACCCCTTTTTTTTTAAAGAGGACATCACATTGCTCGTCCCTCTAGTGACATCTGTCTGAAAATTCATTTCTCGCATTTGAACGCAACCACGCTCGGATATGTCCTGGATGTTGTATCCTGGTGTAGAATTTTAAACTCTCAACTCCACAAGTGACGGTGACGCAGTTCTTATTTAACTCCGCAGTAGGCAATGGCATAGCATAGTGCGTGCCAAACAGGGAAAACGCAGCTACCCCACTCGATTCATGCCATGAAGCGATTTATTTGTGCAAGGATACTGAAACTGTACACGTAAATACAACACGTCCTCTTTCTTTCTCTCTCTCTCTCTTGCTATGAACTTTCAGTGGTTTTTTTTTTTTTTATGGACGCATCCATGCTGTGTCTCTCTACTTAATCCCGTAAGAAAATCTATTACGCAATATCCTCGAATTGCGTCATAATTTCAATGAAAACAAGCCCCGGTACACGGTATGACTGTACAACATTGTACACCCCATTTTTAATGTTGAGCAGGACTGGGGTTGATATAGAAACGAAAGCATTAAGACGACAGCAGGGAGCTTCAACTTAACCGAACAAAAGATAAGACGGACCTAAAGACCCAGATTCCGCATTGAATTACAATACAATGAGCAAAAGGATGTGATATGTTTCGTGAAAAAGGGGTGGAAACGCGCTACCTGTATGGCATGGCATGGCATACATTTCTTTCCTTTGTTACGGTTTTTTTTTTCTTCAAAAAAAGGACTCGTATTTAATCCCCAAATGAATGTGTGTAGTTCGAACCAGAAAAAGTTCAAAACAGGATGATTTATGTCAAACTCTGGAGAGAATTATCCTCATGGGTGGTGAATTTCTGAATTTCGAATGCAGCAGGTGTGGGTAAAACAAAAAAAACTTCAAAACCGATGTGATCCATGAATAAATAAACGGAAAAATTAAAAAAAAAAACAAAAAAAAATTAAATTCGCCCAACGTGGGGCTCGAACCCACGACCCTGAGATTAAGAGTCTCATGCTCTACCGACTGAGCTAGCCGGGCAGTTGTTGCTTCGTTGACAAATGTGACAATTTAGTACGAGGTGAGTGGGATAAATCACAAATATCACCACGAATTTCATTTCAACAATTTAGAACGTACTAATGGATAAAGTGACACAAAAATTCGACTCACCATTTGAAAAAGTTAGCTTGAGAAGAAGATGTACACATGTCTTTAGGAACGTCGCAGGAGTCTGCAAGAAAAATAAGGAAAGGAACGATCAAATCAAAGATTACACAAGGAAATTGTAGAATAAAACATTTTCCGATCAAAGTAAGCTGAAATGCAAAAGGTTTTCAAGTGAAAATTGACACAGGACCCTAGCGTTGGTCAAAAGCCCTGCAATAGCATCTTTCTGCTCTCCAATTTCGATTAAGATCGCGATCGAAGCATAAACCCCATAAATTACAAGCGATTTTAAGGTCCAGGACAAAGATTTACACATTTCGTAGGCAAAACTCGATCAATCGAGCAGCCAAATGCAAATAATCGCAACGAAAACAAATTATTTTTGACGAAAAGTTTAAGGAAAAAGGCGATTTCGACAAAATTTCAACAAATTCCATGATTTTCAAGGCGGAGAGTGATGACTCCTTGCAATGACATTGCAAATCAAGCTTCAAGCTTCCAGGCAATTCTATGGAAATTGGAAGTGATTTAGCGAGAAAGTACTAGATGATCGTGGAAATCTTTGTGTGAACTTGGAAAAGGGAATAAAAGTATGCATGAGGGGTGGGAGGTGTACGAATTAAGAAGTTTAAACTTGGACGGCATGCACGGCGAATAATTTTGACATGTAAAAATGGATTCACACGCATCTTTACAGGTCAAGCGATTCTCTTTGAAAGATTCTACTTGACATCCCTAACTAACGTATTGGAAACGCCATTCTTCTTTAATAAATGCTAGGGAAGTTTTACTGAGTCTATCACGATCTTTACGGACGCCTTGACTTAGGACTCCTTTAATCTCCATACCATAGGTCAGCCACTGCAATAAAGGACTGTCGCGTGTCTCTGGACGAGATCTCATAACAGCACAACGTCACACTCTGTAGGTTCCCGATTCACTACGATATCCCAAGTGATTGTATGACCATGTCAAAGCGCTTAAAACACAACGACGCTCTGTAGAAAGCAAATCATAGAACAACAACGCCAGGCTTATAGGGCATGTTTTGGGTCCTAAAAGATCGAAAGCGTTTATTCAACGTAAAACAGACAAATTTCTCGAAAGCAACTAACATTATAAGAGGACATTGACAAGCTTAGTGATCGTACACGTTCGCGTGTCCCGCTCTAACCAACAACAAAAACCAAAACCAGCTTAGGGGAAAGCCTCTTGAACGATCTAGATGATCTAAACACTGCCAGTATGACCGATATCCCCTGATAGATTGGGGATTACAGTGATAGATGCATGTCTTTTCTAGAGGACCGCTCCAAACTTACAAAGAAGCCTTTTTAAATCTTTGAAAAGGAGGGCGTTTTTCCTAACTTCTCACCGTTTATGTTTTGGAGGCTTATTCTTCTCTCGATATCGTAGCTGGCAACTAATCACTAAGGCTGTGCATCCAACAGTTTTCAGTGCCGACCCCTAACGGCAGATTAAAAAGCTTTTCATGACAAATCTTTGATTAAAACTTAGGACTTGCAATTCTGCCAATTCCTGCCACAGAGCTTTGGGCCTTAAATGAGGCTTTCGTGAATCTAAAAAGACTTATGCCTATCAGTAGGAAATGTACAAGCTCTATGTTACGGATCACTGCTTGATAGGTATGAGGGCATTCAATTAGAATGGGTGACCCCTCTAGACAGCAAGTTATGGCTTGGGGAGTTCTTCTATGACGAAGTGATGTAGAAGTCTAGAGCATTTGCAGACAAAATAAAAAAGTAGTTAGCCCATGGGGGGATCGAACCCACGACCTTCGCGTTATTAGCACGACGCTCTAACCAACTGAGCTAATGAGCCGATATGCAAGTTTGCGACAAGTTTGCATCACTCCCTATGCACTTGGTGCATGAACGAGCAGGTTTACTCTCTTATTTCTCCACTAAACATCGAAAATTAGGGCTTCTGAGCTAGTGTAAGATGCTGGTCCCTCTAGCGATCATTACGGTCAACGCCTAGAAAACTCCTTTAGACGAACGAAATTTCACTTCTGTAGTACGTACTATTCTATTTACCCACTTTTCCCATCTCTTATCCCCTTGAACACCGATTCACATGTCCCATACCGCCAAAGAACTAGTCTATTTGCTTATCAACCCTCAAGCGTAAAACTTCTTGTCATTGTCCTGTGCGCGGTCAAATCTAACGCGCACACACAATACGCTTGTGTACCAAGGGCAATTCATCGAAAGAAAAAAAAAAGCCTATTCCACTTCCCTTTGTCCCGTCCTATTCCGATGGACCAAAATATCCTTTGTTTACATCGCAAACAACAACCACTTTCTAACCGAGGGTTATGTGCAAGAAGCTCAATTCATATGAAACGCTACGCAGAAGAAAAATCGAAAAATAGAAAAAAATCCTTTTCAACAACAACAAAAACTTGCATAATAGCACTCGTACTTTGTCAGGACAAAGAAAAAATCCCCTGTGCGCTCTAAGATGTGTTGCTATTGCTACTGGAGAGCTATTTGATATTACGCTGTCGCGTTTTTTTTTCCTCCTGTATAGCCTGTCACTGTCGATGAATAGAACGCAGGATAACACACCGACCAAAATTGAAGAAAGGACAAATAAAACAAGGACAAGCAAAAGGAAAAAAAAAAGCCAAGCCAACCCCACGAGATCAAATCGCTTCGTCGTCGTCGTCGTCGTCGTCCTTTCATACACATTTATTTATTTTCCCTTTTTTTTGTATATGTACGTGCTACGCGAGAGGCGGGGAGCAGGAGCAAGAGTAGAGCTATGAATGAATGGTGGTGTGGTAGTGGTGCAGAGAACAAAGACAAATAGCGGTTCTTAGGATTGGTATACTAACCTATAATTGATTACGTCACATAAGGATTACACAAGTCGTTACACAAGCTTCCTCTGCTGTGCGTTGCCTCTTGCCACATTCAAGTTTGGTCCTTGCGCGAGCTATTCAAAAAGGACGTGGATATAAATTTTCGTATTAATTTATTTTTCTCTCTCTTTTCGGGCATCGCTTGGCAAAATTGTGTGTTGTGTGTGCGTGAAGTGCTTTAAGCAGCAGCAGCAGCAGCAGTGGGAAAGGGATTGGGGGCAACGTTGTTGCTGTGCGTTGCTGCGTTGGATTATGAGTCCTTTTTGTCGCTTATTTTCAAAGTTCTTTCCCTTTTTTTCTTCTGTTGTTCTGTGTTGCTTTGTGACCGGTGTGATAAATGGCGGGGATTGCTATACAGAGAAGAGAAGGAGAGTGAGTAGGATTCACCTCTCGTCCTTTTTTTCTTTTTTGTGTTTTTTTTTTTGGTGCACAAAGGTGACCAATTTACCTTTTTCGTAATTGGATAAGCAGTGGTCGTCGGTGGGGATATACAAAGTATCCAGGACGTGACGGAAGAAAGTCTCTTAAAGAGGGACCGGTGTTGGTTCTAATAGGGATAATATGGATATTTGCCGACGAGTTATTATCTTTTAATAAAGCTAAAAATAGATTTAAGCCGATCTTTCCCTATGGAGATTGTCAAACACTTGCCATTGTTGTGTATTTTTCAAGCTTAAAGTCGAAGGACAACGACCCATTTAAATGAACAAATACCCTCTACCTCTACCTCCATCTCCGCATCGAATTTTTCAATTTCCTTGACAATTTTCTATCCAATCAGCCAGTGAAGCATCTCCAATGTCACCGAAACACTACCTGGCAAAACATCTCCAATGTCCTTGCACAAATTACATTTATTCGCATCCTCCTTTTTTTTGTTTTTTTTCCGGCCGGGGATAGGAACAAGAAAACAAATATCCCGTAGGTGGACGAAATGGAAATACGGCAAAGAATTGAATTTGACAGTTTGATAGGTCCCAGGCTTTCCTGACTGAGAGAGGTTCGTATTTTTGTACCCATCGCCCTATCGCCCCACCGACACATTTTCGAATGGTTTTCAATTGCTTTCCTGGCTCTCTGTTCGTATTTGTTTTTGCCTCCTTGTTTTTTTTCAGTCGATGATTGTTGTGACAATTTACCAAGGGATACCACGGAAATAACACGAAAGACATAGATACTTTATGCTTCGTACGTCATTGGTATTCGGTTTCATTTGAATGAATGCGGAACCGTATTATTTATGGTTCAGTGCTTGGCAACAGGATTTTGGCATTTGCAAGGATATTTACAAAAAAATATACAAATTTGTTTGCATAAATTTGAATTTCGCGCCATGAAATTTGGTGAGAGTACTCGTACAGTTCCAAGTGCAATGGATTTGACAATGTTTAATGCGTTGTATCTGTATCTGTGTATTTAAATGCCAAAAAATGTAAATTGTTTCGAGTCCTTCATAGGCGCTGTCAAAAATAAAAGAGGAAGGCAAACGCAGATATCCAAATTATTAACGCCTGTCATCGTCACACACACACACAGTAAAATTATTTGTCCTTTGGATGAATGCCAGGACGAAGCGAATGGCCAGTGACATGGATGTATGTCGGAGTAAAATAAATCCGCAGAACGAAATTCATACTCACAGGACTCGAATTTTTTTCTCTTTACATTCGTTCAACGTTTTCAGTTGTCAGTCAACTGTCATATTGTTGAATCCTTCGATTCGCATCCTTCTTCAACCCAAGCCAATGCATATCTCTTATATATTTATCGGGTAGCAAGATGAAGATTTGAAGCACAGAGAAGCAATTGATGTATTGCCATCGATCGCCTGTTGTCCTTTTTTTTTCTCAATTCCTTCATTCGTTTATCATCATCATCGACAGAGAAATGTACTTGGATCTAGTTTCACCGAAAACCAAACGCCGCCGCCCATCAATTATCTCTCCAAAGAGATGGGGAACATTTATTTGATGAGTTCCTTTCTTCGAACTCAGCAGGATTCTATGTGGGGTTATCCGCTCTTTCATTGTTCGCTCCCATGTGTGGTTTGTAATTTAGTTGATAGTTGAGACCGTTGAGTCGGTGATGTATGAAATTGAGCATGTAGGGCTTGTAATCAGTCGGAATATAACTTCGTTTCGAATCGAACTTCCCCATTTACGAACATTCAAAGTTGGGGCAGGTGGAGCTACTGAAAAGAAACTTTCGACTTATGAAACTGGAACTCACTTTGTTAATTTTGAAGTCGAAAAAAAAAACCTTCAATTGTTCAACTTGTCGAAGCGAAAAAAGCTCTTAACTCACTCAGCAGAACGTTTTCGGAGTCCTTTTCCACATTTTTTCTTTTTCTTTTTGTGCTCCCCTCCCATCCACCTTGTTCTTAAACTTTTCTTTTCTTTCCTTTCTTTTACTTTTGTTAATTTTTAATTAGTGGTATATTGTGTCAAAACTTATTTCTACTGAATTTTTAATTCTGTACTTAACTTAGACAAAAAGTCAGAAGCAGAAAGGACGATATTATCCTTCGGTTTTTGCCCCCCCCCCCCCAAAGCGGCGAGAGCACTCTAAATGCATGTCCAATGTCCAACTCTACTTATTTCTTATTCTTTGCCTCGGCAAAAGCAACATCCTTTGCACAAATGCATCTTTTCAAAAAAAAGAAAACTTTTTTTTTTTTTTTGAAAAGGGACTCAACTCTGAAAAGACAACCAACCGAAAAAAAAAATTAAAAGTAAACTTTGGATAAAGCCAGGCGGGGGCAGGCTACGAAAACTTAACATTTTCCATTGACAAACAGGAAAAAGGACAAAAAAAAGTTTTTTTTTCCTTCTCCGGCACTTCCTTTCTCCTCCCATTCGCCTTTCCAATCGCTGGACAAGAAACACATTTTCAAGTTTCACGTCGGGTATAAGGAGAGACTGCAGTGTGTTTACTTGACAAGCACACGCACACGAGAAGAGGACACAAATGGTGTGGACATCGACGCGAAACAGTAATAGAAAATTGACTCTGGAATAAAGGAACATGACTTTGATATTTACCGGAAGAATAACTTTGCGAAGAAAAAACCAAAGATTTCGGGGCATCAAAAGACTGAGGTTTGGAAGAAGCTTCACGGCTTCGGACTGTGAGTTCTTTACGTTGACACCAAGTCTTAAAAATGACGCCATCTATCGGAGAAAATGCCCCTTTGAACGCCATCTAGTGTATACAAACAAACCAAAGACTAAGTTGAATATGCTGCTATCTATTGGTGAGTCCGGTAAGTGACACTTAGGATGCCATCTAGTGTATGGAATCAAATCAATTGATTGTCCTAAACAATTGAGACCACACCGGAGGCGCAACTTCCAAAAGCATCGATTTGCATAATACGTCAAATATGAAGGCCACCCAACATTGCCGATTTGGAAAGAGCCTACCAATAGATAAGTCAAACCTTGGTGTGACCAAAGACTTTGTACATCCAGACCTTAGACAAAAATGTTTCACATTGACTGGGTTAAGAAACACAAAAACCTTTTCAGGAGCAACTAGCAGGACGCACTATATGTATTCGTCCTGCTTTATGGAGCCAACGCCTGACTTGAGCTAGTGGTACAACGCTCTCGACTTAGTCAAAAGGTTTTGATTTCCTGCATTTCGAAGACAAATTGTGCTTCAAGACACCCACTTTCAGCGATAGCCTCCCAAACTGTAAGAGAAAATCATTCGAACTCATGGAAACTGAGGTTAGCACGGTCGTCGTGCCTAGTCAGTGAGACTGGTTCGAGCCCCTCGACAAGTAATGAAAACCCTCTGAGAGTATATTTTGTCATGAAAAAGCTTCTCAGTCTGCCATTCGGAGCCGGCAAACAAAACTGTAAGTCCTTTCCATTAGGCCGCGGCCCTCTTCGGGTTGTAACATGAAGTAGTTGTTTGGGGTTAGCGTCTAGGAATATTTTCTGGGCACAGAGTGTCAGACTTCTTCGAACTAACCAACTTACTTATGATGGCCCTACAGTTCGGGATGAACCAGTACCTCAACCACGAACGATCCTTAGCCAGCTTCCTACAGTATCGTACGTCAAGATGATTGAGTTCACGCTCCACTTGCACACACCATCGGAGATGAGGTCGTCTTCTTCCGCGTAGTCCCTCAAGAATGGAGTGGAAGATTCTTCGGGACGGAGCGTTGGTTTTTATCCGCTCTAGACGACCTTGCCATCGATCTTTTTAACCAAGTCGGTGTCTTTGCACAGCTCGTTTACTTAGTGGTTAATGCTTCCCCTAAAGGAGGACGAAAAAGCACTGTCATTTCCACGGAGTGCTCGCTGGTAAGCGAGCTTACTTATAACTTATAACGAAGGTTGGGCTCTTGTGACCTACTTATTGTGTCACCAGAGTTATCTTCTCAGGGAGAAGGGGACTTTGTCGCAAGATATTCAAGACAATGACGTGTTTTTATGGCTTTCAATGAATTCCGACGATTGCTGATCGTAGGAAGCTTTCAGGTCTTAAAGCAATATCTACAAATGCATCTGACGGTGAATTCAGCAAAACGAAACGAAAACCTGAAACCCCTAACAAGCTCGATTTAGGCCATCTAGCGGCGACAAATCAGACAGATACTCTTCCCAAATCGGAGGTTTGTCAAAAAAGTAAGTGCCTCTCATGCCTCTGGACCTTTGTTACTTTACATTGAACTACCTTTCAGACATTTCTTTTTGTATTTATAGAAGCTTCCTAAGTAGCTGTAAGTTTTCTTTAGACTTCCTTGTCAATACTCGAAGACACCACCACCGGCCCACTCATTCCAAAATGCCTTTCCACTTTAACTTCTCAAAGATCTCCAACAAAAGACGAACCAACAACATAAATACGAACACATTTCTTGGGTCACTTATCCCGACGAATAGTTGAAACAGCGAAAGTTTGCTCATTTTCCCTTATTTTCTATTTAAACAAGGAAACGGGAAGAAAACAACAGCAACAACTCTCCTTGATAGATCACGCCAGGAATTTTGCAAATTTTTCAATTAACTTGGCCAAAGTTTTATATCCAACTCTGGGTGTAATAGTGGGCTGGAAGGCCACTTTTGTTTTTGTAAAAACAGGATGAGCTTTAGTTACCTAGCTCAGGGCCAATTACTTCCCCTAACCAAACTCGAAACAGTATTAGACGAAAATTGTCTTTCCGACAAGAATAACACTTGGAAAATATGAAGAACAACAAAAAAAAAAAAAAAAGGGAATCTCGGACCGAAGGAACATGCCATCGAGCATAAGGACGAAAATTACACACTGCCACGCTATGCACGCTACAAATAATCGCACCCAACACCATAAGTATAACCACCCGCTGCCATCGTCCTGGCCATAGTGTGAGGACCAATTTCAAAGTCAAAGTAATTTCCGGGTCGCGCAAACTTTTTCATTAAAACTTGTTGACTGCTAGTGAAGTTCAATTTTTTTTTTTTTTTTTTTAAGGTCTCTCCTTCGTTACTAGTTCCGGTGGCACCGTAAATACTGCTATTGCTGCTGCCGCTTGATGATTTATAGAAAAATGTTTCCACTGTGATTTATTTTTTCCATTCATTTTGTCACACATACATACGCGTACACTTGTGCGAATATGAAGAAAACACATGCTGAGATCCTGCGAGGAGGAAATTTTCCAAATAACTTTTCAAAACTATGGTATTTGCCACGTTCGTTACACCTCCTTGCGCGTAGTATATAGTATAGCTCACTATTCGCACAAGTTTTCTTATTGTCCTGGCCAAAAAGTAATTCTAGATTGGCATCCCAACCCTGGCAGGGGGGGATGGAGGGGAGAATTAACGTTGAAATTGACGTAATTTGCAGCCAAGATGACGTAAACGACTTATTCATAGTTTTGAAAAGTTTGGCTTTATTTTTTGATTCCCATCTCGTTCCTGCGACAGTGGCGGTGGCGGTGGCGGTGGCGGCGGCAGTGAAAATTTATGACATCTCTCAAGGAAGCGAGAAAAGTAATTCGAACTGTAGTAAAAGAAACAAACGGGAAAAAATGGGGAGATGGATGTCTAAATCGACTTTTGGAAAAATTACTTAGGGCTCGGCTGGGAGGCCAATTAATTGAGATTTTCCAGAACAAATTTAAGCAATTTCCTTGACCATTGCCACATGCGATGGCGTGGGGTAATGTGTGTCGAAAACACAGGAATTGCGTGTACTAAATTTGGTTGTTTTCGACGTGCCAGAAGAGACATATCATATCAAGGGATACCTTTGGTGAAGAATGAGTAGAAGTAGAAACATACTATTCGAAAGCTGTAGAGGGAGACTTAGGTTAGGTACGGGTACTTAGACCAAAGGAAGTCTCTAGTGATACCACTGGATTGAGCCAGGGGGAGCTTCTACGAAAGTGGATAGATGCTTCTCACATTAATATCCGCCAGATAGATGAGATTGCCGAAAAAACAAGCTCCTAGTTGGAACAATCTACTTTAAGACAGGCCAGAACCGATTCAAAGGAAATGGAGGATTGATTCTTCTTCCTGCCCGGCTCTGCAGCTTTAACTAAAATAATTCGAAAAGTAGTCTAGCCTTGTAGCACGATGACCTGTATAACACTGTCCCGTGGGGATACCGATTACGTTTTAGCCAGATCTTCTAGAGAAATGACTTGTCGCAACAGTCTCTCATCTGCGGTTGGTTTTTTACTGATTAACGAGAGACATGCCGAATTTAACCTTTCCGTCATAATTCCAAGAGTAACGCCTAATGAGCTCTTCAGCAGCCCGGATGATCTTGTCCGTGAAAGATGAGCGCTATGATGAGCGTCCATGAAAAAAGAAGCAGATGCTTACTTCCTTACTTACGTGGCGTTTCAATTCAGGGTGAACTTGGGTCTCAACCAAAAAGCCTCTCTAGTTAGCCCGGTCCTTAGCTAACCGCCCCCAGTTAAGCGCTACAAGTTGGTTGAAGTACCCTTCTAATTGTACGCGCCACCTAAGGCGAGGTCCTTCTCTACTACGTCACCTTTCTGGATTAGATTCGAAGACTCTCCGGGCCGGAACATTGGTGACCATTCACTCTACATGCCCTAGCCAGCTCAAACGACTAGATGGCACTTTTTTTTGACAAGGTCGATGTCCCTGTACAGCTCGTATAATTCGTCGTTGAATCCCCTCCTCCAGCCTTCAACGCGAAAGGGACAGAACATCTTACGAAGAATTTTCCCTTGAAGCGACTAGGGGTATCTTCATCCGCCTCCGAGTATGACTGGAATGATTAAGGTCTTGTTTCCTTTCATCGGGATAGGACCTTGCTACTCAATTGCCTTCTCAACCCAAAGAAACAGCAATTTCCGATGAGAAGTCGTGAAAACAGAGACAAAGTCCCCTACTACTTCGAAGTCACAGCTGTCTACTGTGACATTCTGTCCGATTCGTCGATGTTGAGTGTCCTTTTTGTTGGCAAATACTTGATTTTGCCCTTGTCAGTCGCGGTAAACGAATTTTGGCCGCTTCTGTCTCAAATCCACCGATGACAGCTGGCAGCCTATATCTTCAGCATACGTGAGCAGTTGCAACAGACTGCTGATAGAATGTGCCTCTGAGAGTTGAAGAAATCGCATGAAAGCCCATCAAACTGTCTAATTCCGTTTTTGACATCAAAGATCTTGGTGAGATCGTTACTGGTCGTTACAGCCACAACGGTTCTGTGCCCTAAAGTTCCGGGAAGAAGGAGTTGCCAGACGAGATGTGGTCCAAATTTGCTTTCCTAGATTAGATCTTCAAGTCTCCACAATTGAAGAACAAAATGCAAGCCATATTCGTCAATCAAAAAGGTTAACACAGCATGATGTCCCGTGGGTAGAGTCAATCAACCTCCAAACCAGCAATTTATGTTCCAAAAACATGTCCCTCTCCGGACATAGTTCTAATTGTGAGTTATATCTTCACAGTAACTCATATCTATTCCATCGTGACCTTATGCCTGTAATAAGCCCTCGCTGCACGTCAAATTCAACAACGTTTTGCGATTCCTTTACAACGTCGCACTCTCTAGGGTCAATCCGGTCGTAATTTACAACAAATTTTCCTTCTTCTACTTTCGTTTTGTTTTTATTTTCATAATTTCGCCACTGTGTATAGTGTTTAGCGGAATATTGCGCTTCCGCACGCATTTCCACAGAGATAGGGCGAACGGAAATGCCTTTGGCAGGAAACGTTAAAAAAACCATTTAATTGTTGGACTTGTAGTTGGTTTTGTTTTTTCATTTTTTTTTTTTTTTTTTAGTTTTAAGGACCTTTTGACATGACCACTGACTATTGACCGTCAAAACATAACTCATCGTCATCGTCAAATCGAGGGTCGGCATTTTTTTTTCTGTTTGGGGGTGAACCGGTAAAACGATTCTTTGACACGAAAATAGAAATGTTGTGTGTTGCATACACACACACACAGAGAACAGACACATTGTCGTGTTGGAAATGGTTTAAATGGGAATTTGTCAATCGGTTTATTGTTTTATATTGAACAAACGTGCCGACCGAAATGGATTATGGGCTAAAATGTCCTTAATACGATATTGTGTGGCTGAACGATAAGTTTTGGTCATTAGAAAGTAATCGTCCTGATAGCTATTACTGCAATTTAGATGACTCAAGGGAGGAGTGCACGTTTTAGAAGGGTATTGTGTTCGTTGGATGATGCAATAAATCATGGAAAAATGTTTGTCAAGGATTTAGTTTGATTGTTTAATGGAGAAGGACATGTTTCCAACATTTTGTAACGATGTAACATGACAGTGAATCCGGTACAGTTCCATCGAAAACTGCGACGCGATCAGTAGGCTATCGATCAGTGACGAGTTTCAAAGGAACCACTTGCAGGATCACACTAGATCAGTTAAAAGGCTCTTCGACGATCAAGAGAAAATCTTGGACAAAGGGTCTAAAGCGATGACTATCGATCGGTAGCCAGTTTCGTAGCAACCACTTGCAGGATTACATGTGATCTCTTCGACGATCAAGAGAAAATCTTAGACAAACGGTTTAAAGCGATGATCGACGTTCAAAATTGCAGAGGATCGATGGATAAGGATCTCAATTTAGATTTTTAAAACCACGATTTCTACCTTCCCAAACGAAGAAAGTTTGCTGGATCATTTTCGAAGACAGTCACTGATCTATTGATCATAGCATAGATCACATGACTAATCGACTTATTCTTCAAGGGTATCACGACAATTTTGACTAACGGAGAAAGCCCACGCTTGAATTTGAATACAAGGACCTTTCAGCGTTGAGATCTAAGCTTATCTTTGAAAGATTTTCAACACAAAAGATCAAACAAAGCTGCCTTTTGAAATTTGCTATGGGGGAACTTAAGACAACTTACGCCTCAAAGGGCTTCAAGAATCGTTATTCTTTGCGAAATGGAACCCCTCTTGTCTTGTGGTCAGAGGAAACAAGTTCGTTGAACAAATCATGTGTGATGAAAACAAAGGGAAACGTGTTGTTCGTCGATTAGCAAAACCTAGTTACACAAGTCGTTCAACTCCCGTAACCACACCTCTCAATGAGACAAGTACCTACGAAAAAACCGAAATAAAATGTTCTCACATGCACGTCTTCCGATGTATTCCGACATATTTACGTTGAACGTTTCACGCTTTCCTGCCTTTATATTCCCTAGCACGCATTTTGCTTCCGCAATCTTTTTTTTTTTTCATTTTTTTAATCGATTTCAAACACATGCCACATATCGTTCTTCTTTCCCGTTACAACATCAACACACACACAAAAAAAATACCATTTCCGAATCACACTCCGAATTTAGAGCTTCATAATCTGCCGTCACAAAAGCCAATCGGAAGTCAAATACCACGCATTCCCCTACGTTCACCCACCGCCACCGCCACCGCCCCCACCCAAGCCCTATGTTTAACAAAATAAATTCCAATTTTAACGCCCATGGTAGATTAAAATCTGCTATTTCATTTCCCCTTTCGAAACCCAATCTACCGGCTTACTTCCGTTTCCTTTGGCACCACCACCACAGAGCATAACTGCGGCTCCTGTCAAAAACGAATAAAATTAATATTCGTGACCAAAAAGCATTCCGCCAGGTTCATGTGCCAACCTAGGTTGGTATTGGTACCAAACCAATCCGCCTTCTTTAGGCACATACCCCGTCTATAAATAAGTAAACATACCGCCCTAGTAGGTAGGTCGGCATAAGCACTGTTTCGTGGTCTTCCACGACATGTAATTCCGGTCAATTTTTTATTTTCGAAAATTACTCAAAATTTCACCTCGGCGCAGGGGGAGAATCCTCTCCCATCAGTCCAATATTACAATCCCAGTTGCAGCACAGCGCGCCGCCTTAATTAATACATTCAGCTAATCGTCGGTCATAATTCGAGGCCTGGTCTAAAAGTCCCTATCCCTAGTCATACACCGGTAGGGAGAACGGTTTTATTATTCTGTAACACAGTCTCTAGCGTTGAGTTGATGAAAATGATCGACAAAGAAGGGTGGACGACGACAGCAACACAAGGGAATACACTTCACTTCGCCCAACCACCGAGCGGTACGAGTATGTGTGCGGATAATTGATGGTGGATATTAGGAACGATATTTTCGGTGCGCTCAGTCCCAACACACAGCGACCAGCACACAGCTCTCCAGATCACTATCTGCAGAGGTGGGCATTGTAACAACCTGTTAATTAGTTTTTTAAATGCTAATCACTCTTTCGCGCGGAGTTCTCTTTGCGTGGTGTTGGTGGTGGGGTTCCCTTCTTCTGCTTCTTCTTCTCCCAGTGACTTAATTAGAAGGTTTTCGGTTGAAGTACAATGGGGGTGACCCAGGTGAACCTTTCTTTTTTTTTGGTTTTTTTTTTCGTGGTTCGTTTATGACATCATGTTTGAATTCGGTCGGTTAGGCGGTTTCTTGTGGTGAATTTGAATTTTTATTTGGTGTGTCGGGCTAATTAGCACCTGGTATGCTGGTATGCAATACAGTACAACGCGGTGGACCGACCGACCGACCTGTTGTAGTGAAAATTTGTCAGCCAAAAAGGGTCGGGCGGTGTTTTTTGAAAAATTTCGACAATAATGGAAGGCTGTGTCAAGTGCAGCGATTGTGTGCCGCCGAAAGGAATGCGTGTCAGGGCTAATGACGGAGGTTGTCGTGGGTGTGAATGAAATTAATGAGATGTCATTTGGGGATTTTCGCATGTGCCCGCAGCACAAAACGTGTGGAACATGTATGCAAATGTAATTTTTTTTATTCGTACACAGTACCAACAGTACTCAGAAGTGTAGGGTGAAGGTTGAATCTCAGATCCACCCTGGACTGTAGCGCCACCTTAAGTTAAGGGTGAAGGTGTTTGTTTCTTTTGGGATTTAATCTAATTTGCAAGTTTGAAGTGGAGGAAGGGGGTCCAAAAAGTAATGTTGAGAGTTATTTAGCAGATACTACAACCTACAGCATGTGTTGCAACCGATTTGGAAGAAAATGCTGAAATTGAGGGTGATAGCAATTTTCGAGACGTGTCCTCTTTACCGATGTCAGCACTACCAACCGACAAATTTACTTAAAATACGTACAAGGACTTTCTAAAAGTCCCAAGACAAGTAATGAGTCCGTGTAGCTGAGGACAGCAAAGACTAGCTTTAAGTTGTTGTCTGAACACAGAACTAAGACTTTTTGACTCAGAGTGGGGGTTCTGTTATTGGGTTAAAGCCAACAAAAGAAGTGCTGACTATGAGCGATGCATTGAACCTGCAAAAGACTTCTTTTATACAAAATCAGGAATGGGATAGTCTAAGGCAGTTTTCGTCAAAAAGTCAAACGCTTAAAGGACATAGCTGTCCCTTAATTAAGCGTGATCACCAAAATTTGTCAAATAAAAGCGATTGGCTGTAGTCCGAGAAGGAAAGAATCCTACTAGACCCACAGTTGGTGCCGAGTACTTGGAAAAGTCAAAAATTTACGGACTGCAAAACCGCGACCACGATCAAGGTACTTTTGTCAGAGAAAGCATATCATTCGCATTAGGCAGAGACAAACAAGACATTCGCTCAACCGACTACAGTGAAGTAAAAGCAACGATATATACCTTGAAGTCCAATAAGGTAATTAAGGCCTACCCAACTTATCAAATAGCTTGGGATGATTTTTAAGGTAGCATCAGTCACCACTAAAGTATCGGACGAAAGTATATCCCATGAATAGAATCTCAATACCCTTTGCCGATCTTGAGAATTGAAGACCCTCTAAACGGTGTCAACTACAAAGGAATCAGTCTCCTAAATAGCGTCTAACTTAATTGGTCCTTAAGAGTGTCGTTTTAGACGAGGAAAGTCCACTACGACAGATCATAGAAAATGCCCTAGAATCCAAAATTTATTCCCATAACCTTTTGTCGATTTTAAGGCCTCGTACGTCAACGTGTATAAACCGTGTCTTGTTGTGGCATCCCTGTGAAACCCGTACATATTAGCAAGATGACTACAAAGAACGCTCGCTGCTCTGTTAAGGTCGGTAGGAAATCAAATAAAGAATAACTCTTGCCAACCACTGTTTCCTTGTAGCCCAAATGAGAAATATATCTAAGACACCAACCTTTACTAGAGGGTGGTTAAGTCTATGAATACAATTGGAACCAGAACTAGCTTAAGGTAGTTTCCTGCACTGATTCAGACGTAATAAGACCGAAAGTAGGTCAATGCTGAGTTTTCTCTAACGCAGTCTTAGACCCTTATTTCGATATTTACACTGGGAGGTGGGAATCTTTGATAAACGAAACTGCGCCCGTACCCAGTCACAGATGAATGCCTCTTCCACCTTTTCAATTCTAAAGCTCTCACAGAAATTATTTGAAAAGGGACCTATCATGCACCTAGAGACCGTCTTTTTATCAAAATTGACCTATTATCGGTCCAAGTGTGCTGGCTTTAGCTGGCAGCTACTTCAATCTCCTAAATATAAGCATCATAGAGTCACTGCATCTATTTTTCCATGTCTGTGTGCAGGACTCTTATAATTAAAGTTACATTTCCTTTAATAACCCTAGACCTATGCTCTTCATGAAAACCCCTTTTTGCAAATCCCACTCTAACATCGTTGATTCTAAAACAAGTCACAGAACCATATAAAATCACGTCAATTATTTTAATTAATCACAGAAATCCTTGTACAAAAGTTTCTCTACCTTTTCCGGCACGGCAAAATGAGGGGAAAAAAATGACAAAAATCCACCTTAACGACATGTTGAGCATGTCAAACGACCTAAATTAATAGAGTTACGTCTATGGTACCCCCCCTTGCTTGGTTTTTTTTTTCAAAAAGAATCGTTTCACATTAAGCAGACGTGCATGTATCAATTTTTAAAATTAATTTAAAAATCATCCCACCCACCAATAAGCTCATAATAACCCTTAAGTCCTCCCCCCCACCCCGACTTTACAATTTCTACAAACTTTTTCATTTCTCCTTTGAAACTGGAAAGCAAAAAAAAGAAAAGAAAAAAGCAAATGATATAGCTACAGCCGCCCGCCAATCCCACCCCAGAGAGCACTTACTTAGCTCACTCATGCGGCGACTCCAGTTAGCTCGCCAAAAGTAACAACACATACAGCACACAAAAACAACAGTAACTACGATACTACATAACGAATATAAGTAAATTTCCGGAAACATGAATAATTGCACGGAAGCAAAACGTAATATTATCCTTTTTAATGGCGGAGAATCTTTTTCCTGCCTCAGCATCATCTCATCATATACCTCTACACATGACGATGAATCCCTCACAGATACGCGAGTACACGTACTTGTGCTCATAAATGAAAGTCATACTTGTACCAGCGACGGCGGCAGCGGCCCACCCCGTACCGTACTCATCCGATTAATTCCGAAAAGTTTCATCCTTTCGCATGATCAAATTTTTTCCATGTTCACTTAATTACTTTTCCGCATATCATTGCCGTTGAGCTGTACCGCCAGTTCATCCCTACACATCATCATCATAGAGAAGGCGAACCACTCTCGACTACAGAGCCTGTAAATGAGGCTCTCTATGTGGAGGCTGTGATATTTTTGGATGGAAATTTTGAAAATTCCCAGTTCTGGACTTGTGTAAGAGAAGACTTCGACAACTGTCGACTATGACGACTGAATTTTGAGCCAATTAATCAGTTTGACGCCCTCAAAGGGGGCTTAGGGTGTTGTACCCCTTCCACACACACAGGGTGTTTGCATAACTATGCTACTGGCGTGTGAAGTTTCAGTTAAAAGTTAATCATGTTGATGTTCGAGTTGATTTTCATCCTTTGTGCGTTCCCGTAGCAGGGTATGGGGATGCGTATGCGTATCGCTTGCGAAAAGGGATTTTGGGACCAAAAACAGAACGAGAATTGGGGTATTTATTGATATTGGGATGGGAATTGTGTGTATGTGTGTGTTTGGAAAATCGAAGACTGGCAAAACTTGTTTGATTTGTCACGTGAAAAAGTTTGTGTTTGCGTGCGCTATGGTCGGAGGTTAATTACATATACACGCAGGTTGTTTGATTAGTCAAGATTTACGTGTGAGCCAATCGGGCAGGGGGGTGAAACTTTTGGGAAGCCAATTAAGAGAAAGAGCGAGAGATAGGTGTTGTTGATCGATTTGTGGAATGGGAATTCTCAACGTCTTTCTATAATCGTGTCATCACAGAGGCCGCACGTAGCCAAATGGTACCATTTCACTTGAAGTGACCCCGTTCCATCACACGTAGTGACGTTTTGGGTGAGTTTGGCCAGTGACGCGGTGGCAGCATGGTGGTTATTGGGACCAGAATATCAATTTATATGGCACACACCGTGTTTGTGATTGATTTACGAATGTGGTCATACATAAGTTTTATGCCTAATTGCCACAGGATGGAACTGAGAGAATGAGGAGATGGTGAGCAGAGTACTCAAACACAATCTTTTTGCAGCCGAAGACGTGATAAAAGTCCGCAACAGAAAGGATTTGCGATCAAAAGACGTAGGTAATACAGGTTTTGTGTCTTCAAATCCTTGGATTTTGAACACGAAAAATGGTCTAAGTTTACTTCTTTCGTCAAAAAAAAAACTTAGAAAGCAGAACTTCTGTTCAGGATTCAACACTTTCACCACTTTGATCACATTGCACCAAATCCGTGATTTAGAATTCCTCTGGCAACTTACTCCAATGCAGTATGCGTCACTTTACGCCGTTCTCCAAACATGTATGGAGGCTTAAAGGAAAAAACGAACTGCGCATAGTGAATGGATCAATCGTTCGGGATGCAAAAGTGTTCCAAAATTGACAAACTGTGCATATTTTCGATGACAAATGTCATTTTTTCTCTTTTTTTGTTGACTGTGCAGTCATGTTGGCTATGCAGTCATGTTGATTGTGCAATTTTGATGACCCCGCACTTCAATCAAATACTGAAGATCTTCAGTTTCATTAACTAGAGAACGCAGATTGTATGTTTGACTGTGCAGTTGTGTTGACTTTGCAGTCATGTTGGCTATACAGTCATGTTGATTGTGCAGTTTTGATGACCCCGCACTTCATTTCAAATATTGAACTCCATCGATTTCGTATTAGAGAAAGCAGATTTTTAGTTTGACTATGCAGTTCTGTTGACTGTTTAGCAGCTTTGACTGTACAATTATGCTGACTGGACAGTCATGTTGCCTTTCCCTGTTTTTGACCTCACAGAAGCCATTTCATTCCAAATAAACAACAGTCTCAACACTTACTTTAATTAAATTGAAATCAGCATCCAGGCACATACTGTCTTCCCCTGGCCAGCTGTGTCCATCCATCCATTCGATGGAAACCCTGTGAACACGTGTTCACAAATTCCATTGTGTTACTTATTCGATGAAATTTGTTTTGCTTCCTTTTTCTGAATCAAATTCAGATGAATACCATTCACTTCATGTACTAATTACCGACAATGGCCATCATCATCATTATCATCATCAACACTGGATGCATTGACTCCCTCGCCCACTCCTCCATATGACTATATCATCACCATGACCATGCGGACTCTGAAGAGAGAGAGAGAGAGAAGGATAAGTTTCCTGAAGCTAAATTGATTCCATTCGGCGAGCATAAATCATTTTGCGTTGGGGTTATAATTGAAATGACGAAACTATAATGTACATCACTTCACCCCCTATAAGCACTCACGCCCTACCTGTGTGCACTGGACTCGGACACAATGGACTCTGAAATGGACAGAGAAACCAAATGCTGGCTCCTTTTGTCTGAAATATAACATGATACTGCTCTTCAAAGCACAACATCCCTAGCAACATTCAGCCAGCCAGCCGATAGACAACAACAGCGACACAAGGAGGTTATTAAAAGCACACTACACATACCCGTACAACCATACAGAGCCACGGTAATACAAGTAGTAGCACCATTATCATCATCATCATAATCAACACTAGCAGCAGCATCCAGGGCCAGTAATTACTATTGTTTCACATGATATCATCCATGGGCGCTCTTCAATCAATCTTCCATTATTATTATGAGAAGTTTGTCATAATGTTATCGTGTATAATCATTTTAGGTTCGTTCTTCTTCTTCTTCTTTAATTTTGTGAGTTTCCCTTATACTTTTCCTTAAAAGGATGATTCGCAACGAATCCTTCCGGGTTTTGCCATAACAACGATACACATATGTGATGAGAAGAGAGAAAAATGTGTGCGTTCATTAGGAAAATGGATTATTGATGTTTTATTTGCCGGAGATGACGACTCCTTCTGTCTAAGTTCCATGATTTGTACCGTTTTAGTTGAAAATTGCAGATACGCAGCTTGTGAAATAGAAAATGCATCACTCACTCGAGAAAAGATGCGTTGTATGTTTCGCTCCTAATGGGATGTCCTTCGGAAGCGACCATGGAAGTCAAGATTGCAGAGAGATTGAGAGGAGAAACCATTGGAGACACCTAAGGCACAGCAAGAGACCATATGAAAGCAAAAGCATTTTGGAAGGACTAACACCTACAAATGGAAGTTAGGTTAGAGTGGCAGGCTGCATTTGACAGCCACACTTAGACCAGAGAGTCGCAATAGAGGAAGTCCACGACTCAGGTGGCGCACGAATGTGGAAGGGGACCTCAACACACTTGGCATATGAAACTGGATGCAACTAGCCAAAAAGATCGAGCTGGCTGAAGACTCTTGTTTGCTGAGGCCCAGGTCCACCCTGGGCTGTAGGCCCACCTTAAGTTAGTAAGTAAGTACATTGTCCAGAGAAGGTTTTACATGGATCTGTGATTTCTTCCCTGAAGAACGATCAGCTGATCTGTTGTTCACTGAGGTTCACTGAGTCAGCGCAAAGTCCTTTAAAAGGATTCTATATCTATCCATACCGGCGGCTCTAACACAATCGAGGACATCGAAGCTGGCATTTTTACGAAACACCTCGACATTCACAACCGCTCCTTCGGTTTCCCTAGTCTTTTAGGTCGAAGTCACAACTATACGTTAGGTCATCGCACGAATGGAGGCAGTATCAAGGACGAAAATTGTGACTTACACCGAAGACAGCCAGGCTGCAACGTAAAATCAAGAGTCTGTTTAAACGATGGCACAAGGGAAGGAAGTTGGAATGAGGGGCAGCCAAAAGGGTTTGAGGTTTGGTTGGGTTGGGCTTGTTCAGGGTAAAAGGCTTAGGTATTCCAATTAAAGGCTTTCAGAGGGAAAAACACCCGTTTTGCCAAAACGGACTTAGGTGTAGGTTTTTTTCAGGGGCAAGGGGCTTGTATAAAATATCAGGGGACAATATTTAAAAAGCAATATAGTGCTACAAAACTCACAAGGTATGGGGCTTTGTCTGCAGCAGGCAAGTTGCAAGGAGGGCTTGCACTGATGTGATGTGTAGCTGTGGACGAAAGCAATGATTTTACGTGAAAAAAGCTTGAAGGCCTCCTAAGTGGATCTGCAATGGCTTTGGAAAGGACAAATACTGATTTTACTGCAAAAAAGGCTTAAGGCCGTGAGGAGCTAGGTGCTTTCAGAAGGAAAGGCACTTATTTTATCATAAAAAGAGCTCAAAGGCTATTCTTTGTAAAGGCTTTCAGAAGAATAGACACCTTTGTTTTATTATAAGAAGCTATTGGAGGCCTTCATGTAAAAAAAAATCCAATTGAAGGATTTGTCATCGATCAACGAAAACCTAACTTAGGCCATCTCCACAAACCATGTGCCATCCCCGTGGAAGTAAGTCTAGATCATCTTTCACGCTTTGGAAGAAGATTTTCGTTAGCAACAGCCTTCTGCCGCTTATCGTTCAGCACTTGACAACAGACTGGTGGTTGGCAGAGCATCAATTTCCTCTCCAGCTAATTCTTCATAACTGCTGCCAACAAGCTTCACACAAGCTTAATTGGTTCTCAATGAGCATTGACGCTTAATTCTTGAAACTAGATGGAAGAAGCGTGCTCCTAAGTAGGCTCTTGTTCGAGCTGACAGGGCGGCACACGTACAGAGAAGGTGAAGAATCGTTTCTTCATCCCCCAACGTCCGTATAACTTCTACAAAAATCATTATAGAGGACGCCTAGCCTATTGGCGTATCTGCCAGTGGTGCAGTGGCCCCTTATAACACTCACTACAGCACTAATAGCAGTCTTTTTTGTCTGATTAGACCGGTCAAGCGTTTGTTATCCAGCTTAAGCCAGATCTGTGTGGTGATGAGTCAGGTGGAGCCATCGATGCGTTCCTTTTGAGTAGCAACCTTCCTTTTGTATCGATCCCACATCGAATCGATAAATTGAGTCTCCCGCTCCAATTTGTCTGTCTAATAGCTTTCATGGCACGCCAAGGATAAAAAAAAATGTCCCCACCATGTTCATCTGCACCTCTCCATCGCGACAAACTCCAAGTCCACACAACATGCATAATTCATCAACTTATCCCGTCCAGCGTAACTCCAAAACTCTGTTGTCACCCACTCCTCCGCTAACCATCGAATCAAACAATAAAAAAACCAAAGCCCCCCTTCTCCAACAACAAAATCCGACTAAAAGCCGTGCTATAAAAAAAAAAGAAAAGGATTTTCATATTCGCATTTGCCACTCGGTGACTCGACGACGAGGACGTGATTTAAATTCACGCATTCAAACTCAACTCTTCTCATCCAGGCACACACACACGTCACCCGAATCGATTGTTCATTTGACAGTTGACACTGTCACGGCTGATCCAGCAAGCCCGATCCGAAGAGCCAAAACACACTCCCGTAAGAAGAGACGGCAACTTTCTTCCTGGAATTAGCAGAATGATCGCAATCATTCTCCTTACTTGTCACGTAGGACACATTCTCCATGGCTACACGCTGATGGTGCATATTAGTCTCTGAGCTCCCTTTTGGCTGGGTGGTGACATAAACTTGGATGTTTTTTTGCGTTTTTGTCTTGTTGTGTGTTCCTTCTCCGAAGAGTTGAACGCGCGCACGTCTTCTCTGCCTGGCCTTGTTGGCACACAAAGTTTTGCTTGCCTGCTCTCCATCCAACTCCGGACTCTGTCGCTGAATCTTTCAGTGTTTTGTGTTCGTTTTGAATGCATGAATTCACGGCAAGAGAATGCATCACGTTCTCATTAAAACATTAAAAAGTTCTTGGGATTCATGGATTTATAATTTTTGCAGGGACATGCCACAGTGAGATACTTAATTTGTAAATTGGCCCAAAGTGGAGGCGAACGGCGCGGCAAGATGAAGATGTTTGCGATGTGACGTTGTCACACACAAAAGTAAAAGGGTGCCACATGCACCACATCATCGTCGTCGGCATGGCAAAGTTGTTTTCGTGAATTTGGGGAACAAAAAAAAAAAACGGGAAAAAGAGGAATAAAAGTTAGACGTCAGGATGTGACGGAGGTGGATATGGCAATTGTATGAGTAGTGCATATCTTGTGCGCAACGGACGCCTTAAATTTGCTTAAAAGTTTTGCGACAATCGAGTTGGGGCAACATTTTTGTGTGCTTGGATTGAGGACCACGGTCAAAGTCTGGTAGCAGAGAACATGGAAATAGTCATTCTGCCCATAAGACGGTTGTATAACTCGAAGGCCAGACAAAAAGCTCCCATTATGGCACCAGATATAGACAGCATCCGACTTAAGGCAAACATAGGAGACCCTGCCGTTAGCAAGCGAAGACTTCTGATGTCGATCACGAGTTCCATGTTCCTGTAAGGCGCCGAGATATGGACCGATGCATTCAGATGGAAAAAGTACAGGAAGCGAATGGCCTCGATGCAGAGAAGAGGAGTACTTTGGGTAGTAAGTGCTTACAGTACAGTATCGGGACCTGACATTCTCATTGTAAAGGGGGTGACCTCTATCAAGACGTCTTCGAAAGGTAAGCTGACGTATGTAAAAACATGGCAACAACAAAAGCAAAGGAACTTACAAAGCAACTCGGTTTGGAACGCTAGAAAACAGAAACCAAAGGATGATGGGCCTACAGATTGGTCGGAGATTAGGCACATAGAAGTCAAGATGTCGAAAGTGGATAGCCCAGCCTGACACGACGATGCAAGATGGCAAGAAGATTGGCGAAAGCAGGAAATGGAGCTGGAAGTCATCGGAGGCGTGATGGGGCGAGATGTGCTCAAAGAAAAGAAGAGAGAGCTGCTCTTACTCCAAGGCAAAAGAGATCTGGAGCACCCATGGACTTAACAGCAATGCGACAAACATAGCAGATAGCATGGGCAGATGCCTTGGTGTCGAAGAAGCAAGGATGATGCTCAATGCGTTCTCTTCTCGGAAAAAAAAAACAAAAACATTCAAGTCTTGCTTCGGTCATAAGCCGATGGATCTACGACTTTTTCTGAGCCTCTTTTTTCACTGACCTCGGTTGTAGTCCCTGGAATCTTGCTTAAACCTCTTTTGAAGATCAGAATCAAAATGCACAGTAAACAGACTCCACTGAGACGTCTTCAAGACTCACTTGCCGGTAAGAATTGATGCTTTTCACATTCAAACCGACCAAAGCTAAACTTTTTGAATCAGATTTTCGTCAATTTTGTAAGAACCAACAGCAGGACATACCTACAACTTAAGTCTAAAGACAACTCCATACCATTAAAACCCATCTGCCGATTGCAACCCTCTTTTATCTTCAACTTAAATTGTTCTTCTCCGTGTGTATCTATGTCTTCAATCAATTCCCACTTCAGCAACTGTCTCTAACAATTCCACATGCGTTTCGTCCTAGTGCGCAACCAAACGAAGTAATTTGTCAATCACATGTCAGAGAGAGCCTGACCGTCCACCTCCCTTCCCTGGCTAAGCTACTACACACGATAACAACACCTTAATCACCCATTACACCCATGCACAACAAACAAACACTAAAACTCGATATTCCATAACCGATTAAGATTCAACATCACCAGCCAAGCGCGTCGTGGGACTCATCCCAGATCCCACTACCACCCCGGAACTAAACAAAAACTCGGCAATCATACAATTCGGCCATATAAACGGGACATTAGGCTGTGCCACTTGAAAAATGGCCGGCTCGGTTGATCCGTTAACCTTTCCCAGCAGCTCTCCCCCCATCGCTTACCGGTATCTAAACCAAACAGATCCATTAACAAGAAAAAAAAACAACAACAAAAAATCAAGCATAACAAGGCATCGCCTGCTGCCACCACTTTCGTGTCCTAGATGGATGATGATGATGGCGAGTCCATAAGACCCGGAGAGTGTGAGAGACAGCACAGGCAGCGTGTCAGTCAGGGTTAATAATACTCGAAGAGCGGCCAACTTTACCGAATGGAATGAATGGAAAAGTATCGCGCTAGAAATGATAAATGTCCAGCCATTGTATTAATAAACCATTAGTCTTCCAATGGAGAGCCCCGGCCGAAGAAGACCGGCACCCCCAACCCCTCTGATTGAAGGGATGATTTTTGTTGTCTTAAAGTGACTTTGATGGATTATCCAGAAATTGTTTTTTTTTTTTCTCTCTTTTTCCACCGGAAGACTGGTGATAGTGTGAGAGAGTGTATCTTTAGCGATTAATCTACTTCCTCTGCGGCGACGAGGCGACTATGCAAATCGAGCGAAAGTTGAGAGTGCGCGCGATTTCAAAAGTCATGCGGCTAACTGCTTCCCGGCGATTTATCATGCCATTGTTACAGACAGAGACAGAGAGAGAGAGAGAGAATGACGACAGCACGTTTCAGATTTAGAGATTCAAAAATGTCGCTGAAGCAGATTTCCTGCGCCAAAAATTCGCACAAAGAAGCGCAACGAAGATTGGCCTTTTCCCTGCTGTGCCACGTTGAATAGTAGTGACGCTTTCCCCGAGTTTTCCTACTCAAATGTGCAGCACGGTAGAGGAAAATTGTGCGCGAACAGCAAGTTACGAATGCGAGACGTCATTGTGTGTTGCGAATTAGAGAAAGGTTCGTTTACTTTGGCACGGTGTATGATTTAGGTGCTGGCCCGCTTGGAGTCTTCACTCCACCCTCCCCAGCTCTTTTGTGTACGAGTACTCGTATCTGTGTGATGTCGAAGTCGAATTCAAATTAATTCGATGTAACCGAGTTGGCTAAATTCAATTACATGAGGTTTTTTGTTTGGATCTAGTCGGTGGAGGTGGTGGTGGTGGCAACTCTGTGGGATCATTGGAGCCGGTTTCACCCCTTCGCCTCACGGGTGCTAGCGGTGCAATTATTTTGTGCGGCCTGAAATGAGATTTGTATACGTGATGCGGTACATTGCTCATCGCAGGTGAATTATTGGGAGCTACTGTTGCCAGCTGAAGTGCACCTAGATGTGATGGTGCTATTGGAAGCAGTGGCGTAGATTAGCTTCTTGAGTTTTATTATGCCTTGAGACTCGACTTAAGGATGTTCTACGGTATGTCGTAAAGTCAATGGGGGAGATTGATCTCTTTGATCGCCCCCCTATCCACGCCACTGTTTGGAATCACTGTAGAAGTCCGACGACCTAGATAAGACCGAAGGAGATCCATTGCAATAGCACTGGATTGAGCCAAGAGGGTGTTATTGACGTCAATATCTGTCAGATCGCTTAAAAATTATCAAAGGAACTAGCTCCCAGATGGAGGAAAGACGCTTACGAGCTGGCACCAACTTTTCAACGTTTTTCATGAGGCAAACATGTTCGAATCGCTTTAACACTTTCCGAGCACATCAGGTCACCATCAGAAGTCTGCCGGAAAGGCAAAATTTAGATATGCCTCTCGCTCATGCTGGATCCAATCAACCACAGATGGGAAACTCTCACGACATATCAAGTCTCTAGACAGATCTGGCCTAAGCTGGATCGAAAAAGCTAAAACGATCGCAGATGAGCATCATGGTCGGTGTCCTCACAGGGCATTGTCCTATAGATTCACAGGCTAGTTCCTCTTTCAAATGATTGTTGTAGAAGCTGCAGAGACGAGGAGGAACATTGCCTTTGTACCTGTCCGGCAACCTTTCCTTGAAAGCATCTTGTGTAACCTAGATTATCGTGGCACTGAGGATTTTGACTACGTTGACTATGGTTCCAAGACTGACTTTGAGAACGATTCAACCTAGATCAGATTGGGAACATCCAGGTTTCTATGTCAGTCTAGGATGACTAACCCTTCGACAGATGAAGACCCTTATTGCTGGCGAGTTCCTTAAGACTCAGAAAGTTTCCTGAACATTGCACAAACACCAATTTATCAGCGTTTGCACTCTTCAATGTGAAGTTCCACAACAAGTAAAACTGACAACTATAGGCATTCAGCATCATTTAACTGACGCCACGGTACAAGACCTAGTATCAAATGCAGATTACATGCCGCTGCATTATGTTAATTGCACATTCGATGCGTTGCCACTGCTGTTGTCGTTTTCTGTTTCACAGAAGGTTCTCTCCCCTCGGGCTATTGTGTAGCTGTACCCTGCTTATACCATCGTCATCACAGTCGTGGTCGTTTTGTATTGCGTTCGCAAAATTGGGTTTGCAAATTCAGAGTTTTATGGTGTGGTGAATGTATAGAGAGTCTCCTTCAGCCACCCTTCATTTCACCCATCCATAGGGTGTAGTTTGCTTTAGTTTCCAAATTTTACACACAAGGAAATCAATCGTCTGAACTGTTGGTTCCCAGCTCAGACATAAGGAATCTCATGATCCATTCCAGACGCACTACATCGCTTCTATATTTGCTTTCCCACTTAATAAATGGGCGTGTGCGATGCAACATACGAATTACCTATACCCATCGACCAAAGAGGAAGGCGAAGGTGGAACGAACCGAATTCGAAAACAGGTAGTTAAATTAATTTTTGCACACAAAACACAACACGATTACAGAGATTTAATAATACAGAGAGCTGCAGTGTACAATAAAAATGGTTACAGTGCTCGTCGAGTTTGTTATTATATGCTCTCTCGCTGGAGCGAAAGTTTCTGAATGTGTTTGCATGTATGCATCTTTAAATGGAACCCTTGGCTTGTAATTTTGTTAAGAAAGAATTAGTTCCACTGTTGATTGGTATAATTAAATGTGATAGAGGGGTTGTGTAATGGTGGAGGTCCTTGAAACGATTCCACACGGAAGTGGCATTAACAATTGCGGCGAAACATTCAATTAGTTTATGATAATGAGGAGAAAATTGAATTGAAGAAATGTAGACCACTTGTGGAACCTTGTGGAACTCAATTGATTGAGAAGTGTTTGCTTTCTCTTAAGTTGGAGAGAAAGGCTGGGATATGGAACCCCGCATCAGGGCTATTCCTATTCTCGTGAAAGTGCACACATTCATGTGTCAGTGATGCACTGATTCCTTGTCACTGAGGCCCAAGGTTCAGTTCATTACTTCACAGATGACTCTGAAACTAGAACTGGGATGGCCAACCACAGATGGCAGCACAGATCTTGCAAATGCTAATTGGAAAACCCTCAAATTGACACCCAACACCGATGTTTTGGATAGGACGTCACCGTAGACAGATGAAACTTTGAGGTCCAAGACTTTATCTTGCTAGGCTCTGGCTACAAACTAAAACAATGACACCAGTGCTGAGATCAAACAAGGAATAATTCTTGCCAATCGTTGCTACTCTAGACTGAGAAGGCAATTGAGTAGCAAAGCCCTCCTCGATCTATCGAGATCCTGCAAAGACCTTTCTCAAAATGGATGAGGTTGCTCTCGAGTGTTTTGGGTGAAAAGCGTTAGGTTTTCACCTGTATAGAGGGTGAGCAAAAGACGAGATACAACTACGACTTGTATGGGCTATTTATTCAGCGACATCGACCACTGGAGAGTCCAGATACAACTAGTTGGAACATGTACAGCGGATCCATACCCAGCGCTTCGACTCGAAAGGTCTTCCAATCCACCAGGACTGACGTCGTAGAAGAGAAGGGTCGTGATTCAGGTGGCACACATAAGTGGAAAGGATCCTCAACCAACTTGATGTACGAAACTGAAGATCGAGTCTTCGAATCCAGTCCAGACCGACTTCGCAGCAGAGAAAGACTGCGACTCGGGTGGTGCACACAAGTGGAAAGGATCCTCAACCAACTTGATGTATGAAACTGAAGATCGAGCTGGCTGTAGACGCTTATTGGTTGAAGCTTAAGTCTCTACCCGCTTCAAAACCAATGATCAGAGACCACATACATCTTCCTAGACTCCTCTTTTTTGCACTGCCAATTACCTTCCACTGCCACTACCATGTCCATTTCTAGGAAGTCCACTTAAGAAAAAAAACAGAAAGCAGGAAACCAAAGAGAAACTCTCCATCGATTGAGTGTTTGATACACAAACACCATCGCCAGCGAATCAACGAGCCATAACACTTGAATTATCGCCAATGACAAAACGTCAACCATCGACGAAACAATTCTTTCAGCAGCGGCAGAGGCAACGGCAGGCGTAAACGATTTACGATATAGCAACGCGGCTTTTAAAATCAATATCTCCTCTCTCTGACACAATACACAGAGCTCAACACCGCCAATTCAATGGCTCCTCTCTCGTCGTCGAGTGTTGGACGACCATCCAAATCCAACAAAAACAACGACAACGACAACGATGACGATGACGACGAGTTGTACAACGATTTGTATCAATCTTAATTGGCATCGTTATAGGTAACAGCGGCTGCCGACTGAAAAGCCTAGCATTAGGCCAAAGCTATTGAGATTGTGCTGACCGCGCGACCGTTAACGGAGCCCAGTGTGCAACACATTCACCTCGGTGGCGATGGCAATTTATTTGTGCCACAAAGGTACAGACAAAAACCACTAGCCGATGTGCGATGTGTAAGAGCTGCATGTCCACACACAGAGCTTAAGTGCGCCGGAGCTCTGGTCTCTGGATCTCCTCCAGCGATGTCGACCCAGCTTAAAACGACGACAATGATGGTTTTTTTTTTTTTTTCTTTCGTTTTGGTAGTGGAAACCCGTTCCACTAGTCTCCACAAGTCTACTCTCAGTTAAGTTGGCCTTAGGCTGTTGCATCCATCATTTGGTGGAGCGGTGTTCACCCTTCACCTTACTTCGATCTTTGGGAATTGATGTTTTGGTGCTGCGGCACCGCAACCACTTCTCTGTCTCTGTAATCTCCACATCCTAATGCACACACAAAGTATCATTACTAGAGTCATAGTGTCATTGTTCCTTAGATAGAAGCGTGCTTTTTGTATCTGTATGGTGGTTTGCCTTTTTGTGTTTCACTTTGACTGGTGTAACCTGCAGCTAGAGAGAAGTTTATCTGTGTACTAGACCTGTCATTTGCCGCACCTACCATTTATGTTGTATGTTCTACGTGAGCTCTTGGACAGCTTTAGACAGTTAACAAAATAAAACGAAACGTCGTCGTCGTCGTCATTGTTGTTGTTGTTGTCGTTGTTGGTCGTACATAGATGTATAGTTGGCGGAGACAAAGTTTCCATAGAGCAGGTTTTACTTTGGCTCTGGCTCAGGCTTGACAATCTTTTGGTTTGGTTTTGGAAAGTTCAACGCTCTAGTTTCCGTTTTTGTGTCGACACATGAGCGATAGACACTTTGTTTTTCTATTCAAGTTGAACGGAATCGCTTGCCTTGTGTTTTTCGCTTAAGTGAGGCTTAGGTGGTGGCTTAGATGGAGATTTCGATGGAGGCTTAGTCGGAGGAGTGATTCGGTGCAAAATAGTATGCATTTGGTAGATGTCCGCCCAATCCATTCATGAGAGAATGATGGTTTGAAGGAGTTTTAAGTGCGTTTCCACATAAGGTAGCTTGGACTTGAGATATTCGTTGAGATTGTGGACAAGATTTGGCATGTAGGAGGCAAGAAACGACTACAGATTTCTTGAATTTTGCAAATATCCGCCTTTTCCAGCTGAAGAGGATGTAAAGTGTCAAAGCCAGGCTTAGAAAGCAACAGGTCATGTTGTGGACAGGGAAGGACCGAAACTTAGACTGGGGGACATAGATTTCCTACTTTTTTTAGAGAACGTCGAAGTAACTAACAGCTGGAGATGATATACAGTGCCAAAGCCGAGCTTAGTAAGTCGTTGGTCATGTTGTGAGTAGAGAAGGACTGAAGCTCAGACTAGAAGACATAGATTCTCAACTTTTCCTAGAGAGCTTCGAGGTAACAAACAGCTGAAGAGGATATACAGCGTCAAAGACGGGCTTAGGAAGCAACAGGTCATGTTGAGGACAGAGAAGGACTGAAGCCCAGAGTGGAGGACAAAGATTACCAACTTTTCTTAGAGAACGTCGAAGAAACAAACAGCTGGAGAGGATATGCAATGAAAAAGCCGAGCTTAGGAAGTCACAGATCATATTGTGGACAGGGACCTAAGGCATGATGATTTACTCAGAGTGGAGGGCAAACCTTTCCTAGGGATAGCCGAGTTAGCATAATTATTGGCTCAAGATGAAGGCTTAGGGTTGCAGCGAAAGGCTACCCTTGTAAATTCGACGAAATAAAGGAGAGTGTAGACGACGTTGTGCTTAATGTAGTGGCCGATGGTTACTCTTGTAAAATCGACCATCTAAGCGTTTTACTTTCGTCACTGGCTAAAGCTGATATATCGCCACCACTACACCTCAGAATGTGAAGTTGGGGCGATGAAGTTGAACGATTCGGTTAAGGAAGCAGAATTGAGATGCAACCTTTGGTTGAACTTACAAACACACTTGCCACACTTGTACTGTGTTGACTTTCATGGAAGCAATCTTAAATCGTTGGTGCGTAGAACGTTAAAGTTTTTAGTGAAAAACCATTGCCATGGAAGACTCGGAAAGTACTGTCTTAGTTTTATTTACATTTTCATTGCCGTGCTTAGCTGAAATGAAATTATTTTAAGCGTCCCATCAATTCAAATGAGCAATTCCTCTTAATCTGTAGAGGACACACCAGCGTCTCTGCTTGACACAGCGATTAGGAGGGACTTTGTGGCCAAAATTTTTTATGTTTTGTCAACACGATAAACTACAGTGGATTATTGAGCTCAAGCATATCTCGCCCCTCGCGATGGTACACTCCTTGTGTTCCCTAATTTATTGTCAGCCATCTTGCCCTTTCGAGATATCCCACCCAGCAGCTCCAACTGTGCGATAGCCCCCAGCAACACCAGCATGAGGCATGTAAAAGCCATTACAATGCAATAAAATCTATAAATAGTCCAACATTACAAGAACTGTTATCAAATATGTTTGACGGAAGACGGAACCATCCACCCGACAAATCATCGAGATAATGTTTATAACCCACCATCACCACTACACCCATTGTCTTTGCCGGGAAATCGAATCATTTTTTGTTTATTCCATCCAATCACCAAACCATCGATACACGCAGCCTTATGTTCCTGCTTCTGCTCCATATCCGACACCGACATGCCACATTCCAAGTCTCATTCATCTCTAGAGCTTCTTCGTTCCTTCGACGACGACTGGTTCAACTGTTCACACTGTGTTCACATTTTAATTGATTTCCTGTCATTTTAAGAAACAATTTTTCTCCACAGAAGCCAGTCAGTGGAGAGAAATATAAAACGGGATTTTACTACTTTTTTATTGCTTTTTTGCGCTCTCCGAATATTGTGTATACACATCAATCAGGGACCATAAAACTAGAATAGATGCAATCCGAGGAGAGAGATGCCCTGCCCAGGCTGCAGGAGGAATGAATTTTTACTTTCTCACTTGAGAGATAAACATTTTTTTTTTTTAATTTATCGATTTGGTACTTCATTATAAATATGTATAATCTTTTGGGTATTTTTGGTCATACACCCTGAACGGTACCAGAAGGAAGCTAGAAATTTATGTGTTTCCTTGGAAGAACGGACACTGGCGAATGGATACGTGGTCACATGTCACATGACTGAATGCACTGGCGAGGGAAGATGTGACAGAATTTTTGTGTTTAGTTGTCAAAGAAGTCAAGATGACAGTTGGACAGAACTCAGCAACTGTCAAAGCATCAAATTTTATAAATCGAAAGAGATAGAGAGATAGAGAGACAGAGAGAAAGGGAGAGAGAGAGGGAGCCTGAAAACGTGAAATAACTTCCAAACGTCAAATTAACTTCGACCGCGAGAGAGAGAGAGAGACTGAAAACGTGAAATGACTTCGACCTCAAAAGAGATAGACAGAGTTGGAGAGAGAGAAAGAGGGTGAGAGAGACTGAAAATGTGAAATGTCTTCCAAACGTCAAATTACCTTCGACCTCAAGAGAGAGAGATAGAGGGTAATGGAGAGAGAGAGAGAAAGAGATTGAAAACCCGAAATTACTTCCAAACGTCAAACTACCTTCGACCTCGAGAGAGAGAGATAGAGAGTAATGGAGAGAGAGAGACAGAGAAAGAGATTGAAAACGCGAAATGACTTCCAAACGTCAAACTGCCTTCGACCTCAAAAGAGAGAGAAAGAGGGAGGGATAGAGAGAGAGAGACTGAAAACGCGAAATTACCTTTAAACGTCATATTACCTTTGATCTTAGACTCAGGCTCAGCCTCATTATGATGTGAAGATAGACTGCTCACAACTCTCGACAAGCCCTAGACGAAATATGCGAAATTTACGTCAATCTCTGTTGTGTGTACGTTTCCAATTATAGCGACATCGAAGGAACCGCAAGAGCAGATGAAATGACAACAAAAATCAATCATCAATAGCTTTTCCTACTACTTAAGGTGGCGCTACAGACCGTAGTGGACCTGGGTCTCAACCATCAAGCGTTAAACGTCAACCGGCTTTTCCTATTGATGAAGTGAAAAAGTGCATAGACCTCAATGTAAGAGAACGGATCAAGGCCGATTGGCTTTCCAAATGAGAGTACATGTCTCCGAAAATGGAAATACGCATCTTAATAGGTGCACTTACATGATATTGTGTACTGACTATTGCAGGATCTGTCGAAATTCCGAAGAAGTACTATCAAAAACTTGCTGTGTAACAAACCAACCGTTCAAGTTGCCTTCACTGAATTTTTAGAGAACTAGGAGAACTCGAGCAAGTTGCACTGAACCGACTTGAAAAAGTGTACACACAACCCTCAGGGGAGACAGAATGGGTCAACAGGCCCCAGTATAAGCATTATCAAGGTACACATCCCCTGTTACGCATTCTAACCCTACTAAGCTGAGTGAGGACGAGTGGGAAAAACTGTAACAGCGTGTGCTCCTACGTTGAGAAAGGCTAAAGGCAAAAAGAAGAGACGAGACATAAATTCGTCAAGATCAGTGAGGAGAAGAGCTTGTAGAGGCTAGGAAAAGTGTCATCACCCTGAAATAATGCAAGAATCAGTTCCGGGGTTGGTTCGCCTAAAGGTCCAAAGGGTTTAGTCAATAAGAATCCAGCACACTGGGGGAACTTGCATTGAACGTCTTAAAATATGTTAATTAGTTTGCAAGTGGCAAGTTTCTTCACAACTAGCACAACCCTGTTCGGCGCTTTATCACGCGTCGTCTCATTCAGAAGTGCTTTGGTAGCGATTTCTCGCATTTTTTCGAAAGATATCCGGCTTAACCTATGTTTGAATCCATTACGCAGCTAAAAATATCGTTTCCTTAGCTAGCCTGTACCAGACACTTACAGAATAGTTTTGCAGCTCACTCCTCGTTCTCTAGGAACAGAAGATCAATCTTCTTCAGATGGAATCTGAAGTTTTCATGTCCTGAGGATACCACTACTACTACTCCTTTGAGAGTTCCTCGCGTCTTAGATTCCGACTTCATCATCTGTCAGTCGAAGACGCCCTCCTCAAGACGGAAATGAAAAATCTTTCGAAGCAAGCTCCAGCTTTGACTCCAGCTCTGACTTAACTTCATAAACCATCACAAAGAGTGACCTGGCTCTGAAATTGCTCTTAGGAAGTTTGTTTAGAAAGCCAAATTTCGTGACTTATTTGCTCTCTCGTCAGACTTCATTCTAAACGAAGCTATGTCTCTACATTTTTGTGTGTCTATGTCCTTCCTATGTCAGATCATAAAACCCTTTCTTCCCAATCGAAATCAAAGGAAATCAGGAAAATCTTTAGAAAACTCTCCAACCGTTCACTTGTTAAGAATTTCAAAAATGTTGCTCCGATCAACGGTTAGCATCGTTAGCATCAGACTCAGCCCTTAATTGCCTCAAAATGAAGACCAAACTAAAAGTTGACAGCCAAAGAGAAAGCGGCTTTCATTCCAAATCCCAAAAAAGGAGAAGAAAATATTCACGGATTCTGGCGGCTCGACGATGGAAATGTAAACAATCTTTCGATTCCGATGTTTACGCCGATGAAATAACTCAGTAGTCAGCATAGTTCCACTGTTCTACTACCCGGTATGCCGGCGTCAATGGTGTCGGTGTCAGTGTCGGTGTCGGTGGCAGTGTCAGCAGTCAACAGAGACGGCAGGCATCTCTCCTCCAAATGGAAACACAAATTTTAATTAAACTTTTCGCGCTGCTCTCGCGAAAAGAAAAAAAAAACACACGAGAGGAAATTTATTTCGATTCTTTTCATTCCACTCAAGTCGCCCAGTGCCCCCCGACCCCGGCCCCCACCTCCTCGGAGAACCGAATTTCATTCGAAAAAAAAAACACGTTTCCTTTAACACTACCACACCAATGCTGGGCCACAATTAATCAGTCTGGGTCGCGCGATATAAACACAAGACAACCATGTGTTCGTCAATTGACGCTAATAGACGACCCAAGGTACACACGTACGTACGGTACGGAGTACAGAGTACAGAGAGTATTCCCTATCCGTACACTGTACGTGCCCCAAAATTGCAGCAAATTGTCGATTTTTCATAGAAAATTACTTGGCCCATCCATCTCGGTTGGATTGCGTCGGACCGCGCTCGTAAAACCGTCCTCGTCGACACAAACAAACAGAGACCCCACAAGGGGGGCATTATATAGGTATGGCCCGCTTTTTATGATCTAATTAAACAACTTAAAATTTAATTGGATTCAATTTTTTAACTTCCATAAATTTTCCATCGTCAAATCTTATTTCTTTCGTTTGTCGTATCAAATCCGTCCTCGTCTTGGTCGTCGGTCGGTGTGCTCTATTTTGGAGGGGTTTTGAGGCTTCTGTCGATGGTCACGATTTTTTTTGTTGGAGATGACGATGATGATAATTGTGATGATAGGGCTCCGATTGTGGAGCGGCGAATACATTGTATCGACCGAAGGGTCTTGTGAAGTGGAGTGTGGGGCTAGGAACAAGGTCAGTTCAATCAGAAGTTGTATAATGAATTGGTGAGATGTTATTTATACTCTTGGAATGAAATGAAATGGAAAATCTTGGATTATACACGCAGTGGGTTGCATGGGGTCAAAATAATTTGCTCTGTTCCTCGAGCATGGGAAGATTGAAGGGTTTTTCGATGGAAGGTTGTTGGTCTTGAGATGTGAATAAATAATTTTGGACTTTGATTTATGGAAATTTCAATTGGAATCGAGTGTGCTCTGTTGGGTGCAATGTTATTGGGCAATGGACATAGACAATAGGGGAGGTATCTATCTAAGGAAGGACATAGGACAAGTCAGCCATTAAAGATCGACAAAAGATGAAATTTTCTACAACGTCACCTCTCTCCTTCAAATTGTCGATTCGTATATCATTTGGGAGCAGTTTTTCTGAAACATTTCCTTCGGAATTCACCATGAGAATGGGCCTTCTTAGGATTTATTCCTAGTGCCAGTGAGAGTGAGGCCATCCACCCCAATCTTAATATCTTTGACGAGTATCTTTACAAAATTGAAGTCGAAATCAGAGATCTTGCAAACGTTCCTAAATTGATTGATGAACAAGGATAAGACCATGTCAACTGATCAACTTTATAAGCACGATCGTCATCAACATCCGATAGGAGCTGCCAAAGAAGAAGAATCTGTCGAAACAACTTGATGCAGAACTTCCAATCTCAAGGACGACATGAATAGCGGACCGACGATAACACAACCTAGTTTCCATCTATTGAAATGTCAAAAGTGTTCCAAGCAAAGATGGCACGAAAGTCGGCGGTTACTGTGAAGCCCTAGAAGAAGAAGAAACAACGATTACATCGCCTTCCCCGCCGAAATCGAGCCGTGGTAATCCGTCGATTTCGTCGGAGCGGCAATTACTGTTTACATAGACAGCTTGACAGCCTTTACGGCTCTGAATTGTGTGAAAATAAGATCGGAGCTTCTAAGAATCTTCAATGCGGTGACCCTGCGCAAGAGCATATGACTATCACAAGTTGCTTGCAAGGAAGAGGTCGACTTTGCATTCTCCACAGGCCCTCCTCTCTATTCTCAAGGTTATGGAAGAAGATGAAGTTTGTTGTGTTAAGCACTGGACAAGTACAGAAAATATGAAAAGTTGTTCCATACTCCTTGTCGTCCCTGCAGCTAATTAGAAAGGCACCAAGCCTTAAGGTTTACCAAAAATGAGTTCTCCAGTGAGCTTGCTAGGATAGGTTCAGAGGGGAACTTCTCCAGCCCTGAACCCACATTAGGCTTGTCCGTACCTTCAGTTAGGGCCCCTATCGATGGTTGGCATGACTGTCCAGGATGTAGGTAGACCAAGCGTATACTTCCCAACATCTGTAAAAAGTTCGCGGCATTCTTGCTCTCTCTCTCTCTCTCTCTCTCTCTTTCTTAGAGAAAAGACTACTGACAACTTATTGGCAAGCGTCTCAATGAGTTAGGCTTAAGGGACACCACTATCTGCAACGCTTATAGAGAGGGCGACGACACTGCGAAACATTTTTTATGTGATTGTCCTACCTTTACTCGTATCAAGTGTCAGATTTTTGGGGCTGATGTGATAAGTGCTGGTAACCTAAGCTCCTTAAGTGATCCAACACCCCGACAGAAAAAAAAGAAGCCTTTGGCGGGCCTTTCAATGAGGCAGTGACGTGCTGACAAACGATCTCTTCAGCCCAACTTGGGCTAAGTCTGTCTTATAGCTTAAAACGCAGTGCCATTCACCCAAAAATGGTTGATTTTGCTGATCGTATCCAGCTTAAGAAACGAGCTTCCTCTCCTCCGGTAGAATCGTTAAATTTATACCACCCCGACTGGCTTAAAGCAAGAAAAGTCTACTTTCTCTAGTCAAGCTATGTCGCCATGACGCAAGAGTTGGTACAATGAACCCAACTGTTGGTCTCCGTGAGTACAAGACGCCCATCTACCTTGTCTTAACCTTATGAGTTTAGAGAGCTCAGCTTCAATGCGACAAAAGAGTCCGAACTTCGGTTCTTTCACCGTGTAAGGTAAAGATCGACAAAGATACAAGGCAGCAGTGTGTAGCTTTACAAGTCATTGGCTAAAGAAAATCTCCCCTATAGTACCGCATTGATGGTAGCCTTCGCTAAACCTACTTCTTCTGTCCATGATGACTCTCGCTAACGAGTTAAGAACTGCAATATAGACTGCCCACCTCCCACGCAAGCTATGACATTAAACGTGATCTTGATGACATTAGAAATCGAATGACAGTCGATGACACTCAAGCTCAATTCATTCGCCCACAACCACCACACAGTCAACTTTCTAAATATGTCCCGCGAATGTCAAGTTAAACCGCCCTTCTCCGCCCCACTGAAGCCCGACTATCATCCATCTCTAATTATTGTTTTTCGCTGCTCGTTTGTTAATCTTAATCGCAATTATGGTAATTATGATTAAATTAAATATAAAATAGTAAATTGGCACATTTACGTTAATTGTGACACTCTCTGACGTTCTGCGCCATTGATTTTCCACCAACGCGCTCATCGACTCTCTGTGGTACCCTCCGGTCTGGCCTGGCCTGGCCAACCTCAATCGAGTTCAGCGATCGGAAAGGTTTTTGTTGTTTTTCTTCGGCGGCGGAACAAAAAAAAAAACTCAAAAAAGAGAAACACTGTGTGCATGGTGGAAACGTTAAGTGGAAATTGGTTCAAAAGACTTATTTTCTGCCTCAACGGACCCCGGGGAAGCAGTACACGATTGTGTTACCGTGTTACCGCTACGACTGCGCTCAATGAACGCTTAAAGCCTTGACTTCGAGTGGTTTATTCAACTTGTTACTGGTGCCGCAATTGTTGGATTCTAATGGTTGCATGTACGAGTTGAGTACCAAGTGCGCGGAGTTGAAGATTGCTTATTGAATTTCGATTGGGGGTATCTACTGTGTGTGCAAGAGAAGCTTGCGAAAGCCAGACTCGAATGTATTTTGCAAATTTTACCAAACGAAAAGGTTAATATTATGCGCGATGAATAATGATCACGAAGAGAGGTTGCGGGACGGTTCAATTCCACTCCAATATTCACCCAAAAATGTTGGAATTGCCTCGATTTGCTTTCATTAGTCGAGTAGATTTCCCCAAAAATTAAATATTCCACCACCGCATTAGAGATAGAGATACAAACTATAACCTCACAAGGACTGCATGGGGCAGACGAACACAAAACTACCCATATCCTTAAAAAACCCTTATCTAATTGATTGTTTAATTAACCACTTTCAACGTTCCCATCGACCATGGAAATAAGGGTCATATCTCATCTACACAGTCAAACCGCTAGCTAACTCCACCTGCCCGGCCTTTATCAGTTCATCTCCCTTAAAAAAAAACCAGCCCATGAGTGATCACATCTAACACCATAACCGACAGCGCACCAAAATGTGCGTGGGTTCCTAGGAAAATATATGACCAACCACCACCAGCGCCAACCGTTATCGCAGCACCTCGCTACCCCTCCTTTATGTCCACCTTTGATTATGCTAATGTTCCACATTAGATAACGGGGAGTCAGTTTACAAATGAACACACACTCACACACACACACACAACTTCTTCCTTTTGGAACAACAAGAGTCCGTTCCGTCCGTCCATAAGTGAACAGCGAATGGTTTTCAGAGAGGAATTGCTCGCTTTTTGGTGGCTGGCTTTGGGTTGGCTTGGCTTGGCCATCGCCAATCTATCTCGAAATTTGGTCACGCATTCTCGGAATAAATTATGAATTTACAAACAGGCCTTGCCTCCGTTCCTCTCCCCACTCTGACGCTTGTGGGTCCGGCATTAAACATGAATATTACTTTATTTGCATACGGACAGCACAACAACAACGCATTTTGGGTGTTTGTTTTCGATTCGGTCCGGCCGATGTGTAATTATGATGTTTGGTGGGCCTCTCAGCTCTCACAGCTGCCGCCGCCGCCGGCTCGCGCGATGCCTAGATACATAGAAAACGCTCGTTGCTTTGATGCATGGCTAATTAATTTGTTTTCACAATTATTTTTTTGTTCATAGATTCATAAGTGGTGCGGCACTAACTCGGATAGAGCGGGTGGAGACCTGTTTAGGTTTCAAAACGTCACTCGACCATCGAACGTGACCAAAACAAACAAAATGGTTGACTTTTGTTTGAATAATGAGTAGAACACCACTCAGACGTCACACGTCACACCCCGTCCCGTGTATGTTCTTTGTTTTTGCACATTTAGTTCGGTCCGTGTCGGTGTACGTGTCCGTGCCCGTCAACTGACGCAGCGTTCATTGCCCATTACCCATTGCAGTGCGGCGCAATTGGCAGGGAATCGTGCTTCCTAATTGAAAATCTGATTTTTCCAGACATTTCCTCAATTTAGACGGATGACCTTGTTCTGGTTTTTTTTTTTTTTTTGAGAAAATTTTTGTAGTGGTCGATGGTTTGTAAGTATGTATTTGAATCGAGGTCGGTCCAGGTTACTCCAGTCACCTTTAACGAATGTGAAATTCCTCAAATGACTCTCGTCATTCGTGGAAATGCAATCCACACAAGCATAACTTAGGACTTTCAACGTATTACAACCCCAAAGACCGAAAAATTAGTGGATAAGGGTTATGATCGTGTTTGAAACCAATCTTGCAGCATGACACACAAATCCCAAAGCATGGCTTAAGAGCTCAACTTGAGTTTGTTCCGATAGGGACTTCTCAGACAATTATTTATAAGTCTAACCCCCAGCTCAAAACTGGGGGCATAGTCGAGTTGTACACTGGCTTCGTCAACCTAAAGAAGCTGAGCTTAGATACACAACAACGCAACGGACATACTGTCGAGTATAGGGATTCTTTTTTAGCCGTACAGCAGGATTGTGAAATGAGCAGGTAGGCCCGGAGACAATAACCACCAAAGATGCTGAACACAAAGTTCTCATATTGACAGCAGATCAAGTAGGCGTCCGAAAAGGCTACAAAAATCACCTCAACGTTGAGCATCACTACAGCCCACAAGCATTTAAAACCAGAGTGCATCGGTATCTCCTTCGTCTCCCCTTCTAATTTCTCTGATGCCCGTCCATGCACATATATGCCTTCCAAAGGACTTAAGATACAAGCATGACTTAGGACGTAAGCGAGTCTTTTGTCATTGATGTTCTTGCACGGCTTTCTAAGGCTTACAGCTCAGTCCGTATAAGCTCAAAAATCGGAAACACAGTCTAACAACGTGTTTTCCAAATTCCAAAGCATAGCTTTAAAGTCTTAAGAGCGTGCTAATTCTCTCAATATGACCTTGACTGCTCAGAAAATGATGCATAAGTCCGAATCCTAGCTCAAAAGTTGAAACAGAAAGCAGGGATCAAGCTGTCTTAGAACCGATAGTCCAGTTTTTACGTGGTTTAGGTTGCCACGTACCTAAACTGGATTTGTCAACCTACAGAAGAGTGAGGACTGCCAAAGGCCCTTTAAGACTAGCTTGGAAGAGGCTAGAGCTAGGTACACAATCAGCAGTACTTACTTTAGTCAACATCGCCCGCACGCCATCGTGTTCAGAATCCTGCAACACGCTCCAGCTGCCTCAACTCATCCCCAACGTCCATTCCCAACTGTTCTGCCGCACGTTTGACTTGAGCTACCCACTCTTCTCCTACTCGAACCGGCCGTTAAAAACGTCGACGTACATAGTTTGTTCAGCTTTTTTTGAACTCACTCCTGGCGTAGAAATTACGTTTCAGTTGTCTCCTCCGCAGGCCAACAATGTATATCATAAAGCCCCACCATTGTCTACATTAAGATGACTCCGCTTGCCTCCCCCAAACAAAGTACATCTCATGCCATTGTGGCCACTCACATTCCAAATACGTGATTAAGTACTTAACTTGTCCAACAATGAGAACGTCCAACACAAGAGCCAAAAGTAGAAAAGAACTTTGGATTCGTTTAAGAACTCTTACTGTCCAAAGTCCCCAAAACGAAAATAGCTCCCAATTGTCCTCCTCATTCTAATCTTCTTCAACGATGCATGTACATACATAGCTGATGCCATTCGTCTCCAAACAATGCAAAATCATAAAATACACACACACACACAGAAGAAAATAAAAGGAGACAAGCTTTAACGGGACAAAAATAAGTTCAAAATAATAAACAGCAATTTAAGTCTCTCCAAACAAATACACGCCTTTTGATCGTCTCTAGCTCGGGGGCAGATCCGATCCCCCAATAATGACGACAACCACGACAACGACAACGACAACGAAGACAATGATAAAGATGATGATGGATTCAAGTCAATAAGTCATGTCAATTCGATTGAAGCGACCCCATCTCTCCAGGGTGCCCTCCGCGCGGAGGAGTAGGCAATCTCGTAAAATGGAAACGATGCCAACAACAAATGAGATGATGTGGTGGGGAACCACTGATCGAGCCCGAGGAAAAGGGCATCGATTGTGTGTTTATTACAACATTAAGTTTCATCATCGTCATCACGATGAAGATCGCCGTTGATCATAGTGATTAAGTTGATGATAATCGCTATCCAACGCACGCAGCTGGGGGTGATCTGATTCTCTATGTATATGTGTGTGTGTGTGTGTATCAGATGCCCGTGGGTTGGATACAAAATTTCACCAAAGAGAAACTTTAACAGTCTGTGGTGCAAGAAAACTGTCTCAAGATCAGATCGTTGGAGGATCGTGGAGTTTTTTCGAAGATCGCTCACGAATCCACTGAGGCGTGACTTTACTGACTTAAGGTGGCACTACAGTTCGGGTTGGACCTATGTAGACCTCAACCAATAAGCGTTACCAGCCAGACTCTTAAGTCACGAACTATCGAGGCGTGACTTACTGACTTTAGGTGGCGCTACAGTTCGGGGTGGACCTGGACCTCAACCAACAAGCGTCTCCAGCCAGCTCGATCTTTAGCTAGTTGCCTCGAGTTTCTCAAACTTGTCTGCACTTCCAAATTTGTACACGATCGTACTCGAAGTCAATGAAAAATGATTTTGGTGCATGCATTTGCTAAGTGTCTTCGCTACACAGGGATGTTACATTTCGATCGAATGGAAAACAAAGTTTATCGCTTATAAAGAGGAACCTCATTTAAGTCGTTAGTTGCTTTGTTCAAAGTTTCATATCGTTGTCAACCAGACTGTTGTGTCAGCCTTTGCTTGTGTTACCTTGTCTCTCGTCTTCCCCTCGTATTTTTTTTTGGGACGGATTAACATTTATGTTTTTTTTTTTTACATTTCCATTGTGTTAGAACGAATGGCAAAAAATCTTAACCTTGGCCCGAACCAAGATACAAATCTTTCCACTTCAAGTCGTGTCTTTAGGGCACGCACTCTACAAAGAAGGGAATAGGTCCATGAGTTGAAATTTGAACTCCATCCATCATAGGCCGCTTCACGTATAATGTAGCTAATTTGATCGTTTCATGTGGATTTTAAGCACACATGTGTGCGGTGGTATACTTTGTAGCTTGGATCTTGATCTCGGAGAGTTTAATAATAAATCAGTTTTGCTATTCCATCAAGTGCGCGGTCGTACGTGACTGGAGACTGTTAATGGAGCATTTGACCCGTTTAGATGGGGGCCCTTCTAATGCGCAGGCATATTCTCTGCAAACTGATGTGCCGTCAGTCATTTTTGTCGATTTTTATTGGTTCCTTTGATCGTCGGTTGTCTGTCTTTTCCTTTGTTTGTGGAGCTCAATGTGCAACATTGTAAGCGGGTGAAACGAAAATTGCTCGTAGGCGGTTAACTGAATTCGCATTCATAGGACGCTGTCGCTACTACACGTATAGCTGGCCTGTCATGACTCTTGAATCGGCTCAATTATAGCACATTAGATGGACGTATTTTTCGTGTCTGTAATGGTGCTGCAATAATCAAACAATCGTTCGAAAGGCTGCTGCGGGTCTTCATCGTCATCGTCGTTGTTATCTATAGTTTCATCGATATGCACTTGACTGAGGGTAATTTTGTACACGTAGAGCAAGCACTTAGTGGCCGATGTGTTGCTTGTGCAATTGTCGAGTTAGTGGAGGCATTAGAACTGTGTGCGAATGCGAAAACGGAACGGGGCAAAGGGACTTGAAAATTAAATTTTTTTTTTGTTTCGATCGATAGAACTTTTACAGATGGACAGTGGAACGCAACGTTGGGCCAAGCTGAGGTCGGGCTTTTACTGTGCCTGCTTTAGTTGCAATTGCAAAAGTGTCCAATAGTTCGAAGCTTGACTACAACTCATAGGTTGCGTTAGAATGGTTGATAATCAGTCCAGTCGGCTAGCATCAGTCTATAAGAGAACGCCGATCTTATTTTTGAGTTCACCTCGATATATTCTGTTCCATGAGGTCTGTATATCAAATGTGACAAGCCTAGCTTGACTTCAGGAGCTCAATCCATCTATCAAAAGCCTGTCGTTACTCGAAATCATCATTCACATGACATTTTCTGGTGTGATGTTGCCTGTCTCTAGTTCCAGTCTGGTTCTTTCTGCTGCCCATCTGCTACAGGTGAATATGAACCCTACTTTTCCCATCTTATGGAGGTACACATTCAAGGTTCCATGTCCGGTTAGAAACTAGGTGATGTAGTAGTTTACTTCGCCATGTTTCCATTCTGTGCATTCAACAACGTCCCTATTCAGTCTCACCGTCCACCCTCCTCCACGTTCAGAACTCCATTGCCCTCGCCGTTTCCGCTCCCAATTTTAAGCTTTCGTAGAGGAATCGATGGAAAGGATCGAAAGGAGGATCGTCACTCACAAGACTACGAGAACGGCTGGTTCCGACACCGTACGGTAAGAACTTGATACTCGGAAGGCTCCTCCACGTCTCTGTACTGCTACCATCTGTTTCCTATATTTCTCTTGCTTAAGGGGAGAGTCTCATGCGTAATCAACATAAGAAATCTTCGCCTGCTTGCTGCTAGGTCACCTACATTTGCCATGAGTCTGCTGAGTAATGCAGTGACTTCTCGACTTTATCTGCTGCTAAGAAGTTCATTTGGAGTCACGAGTCATTCCCAGGTATTCACGAGCACTTACGAGCTTGGGTGGCTGAGCTAGTAAACTGACGAAGTTTCCTACTTGGGTAGTGGCAAGCTGCATGTGGCAGCCACTCTTTGACCAGATAAAGTCCTTTGTGATACCAGAAAAATTTGTCCGCAGAACCAGCCAACGCTTACTATGAAGCGGTGAAGGTTGCCTATGCTAGTGTAAGCCGGTTCGTTTAGACTATAGAAGAACCTGACTCCTAAGTAGGCTCATCTTCGAGTTGAGCTGGGCTGGACACGTACAGAGAAGGTTAAGAATCGTCTTTTCCTTTTCCTCGTCCATACAGCTTAGGCTGCTCCCTTATTTTTATTGAGGAATCACTGTAGATTGACGTGGCTCAGTGGCTTAAAACTAAGCTCCAGAATTTCATGGTGTTTAGTGCGAATCCTAGATCCGAGAGGGCTTTCCACGGAACAGTTGGAAAAGTCCCTTAAATTCTCAGCGACATGGACTATAAGCAGAAACTCTGCACCAAAACTTAGCTCATTTAAATGCTATCGCAACCAATCAAGCGCGATCAAACAGACGCATTGATGAACATAAAACGAAAGGCAAATTCAAAAGATCACTGACAACCTGTCAATTCGGAACTGACAGCTCCAATCATGCCCCGAATTATTTATAAACCGAACAATCATACGATTTGTGTAAACAACGTTCAAAGGAAACCATTGATTACTTGCACGATCAGCACCGCAGCACCAACCGAATCAAAATCTCAATTATAGAGCGCGATTGTGCGGATCATGACATCAGTTCAACACAAAGCCAACCAAACCACAACCAGCCCCTACATCAAGGGTCACACAAGCCACCAGCAATTCGCTTCAAATAACCCACGCTCTGGTAGCAATCAAAGTCTCACATTCAAGTTGAGCAAATGAAAACGTTTGATGGGTGACAGATCGTAGATATTCCTGTCACGTTTGTTTGTTTGACCAGACGAACTTAAAGGTCCACGAATGGGAAACGCGAAGAGATCGGAAGACATCATCAATGCACAAATCCACTTCCACACACACATGTAATCGCCGAACGCCCTGGTTACGCTCGGATGGGCACGAATTAATTACTCATTAGCATATTCTATTAATTTATTTTCTTGTTGTTTGAAGTTATTGTTTATTTTTCTCACATTCGCCGCTCGTCGTTCGTCGTTGGGTCGGTCAAATGTAATTCAACAACATCCATCAAGGATTAATTTGCATAAATTGTATAGTGTACCACCACACACACACACACACAATCACAAACAGCAAACAACAAGCCCGCTGCTGATGTATAATTATATCACCCGCATCAAGTTGTCAGTTGTAACTTATCGCACAGTCATAGCGAACAAATTAGAAGCGAGGCACGGCCAAACACGGAGCACTGGAGCATTGGAACACCGAGGAGAGTGTTCCGAACGAGTATGTCTCAATTAATCTTTATTTTTCAGACTTGAGATGTTTTCGGGGCCCAACGACGACGACGACGCTTGTTTGAATGTGCGGCTTAATTAGGCGCACAACTAAGCTGTGTTTGGACGAATAAGATACACGAGTACTTTGAGTTGAATTTTCTTTTCTAACTTTGTGCCGGGCTTTGTCCTAAGCCAGGGTTAACAAATGCCGAATTAATTATGCATGCGATGAATTATTGTTATCCGTTGATAATTAGCAGTTTGCTGATGAAATTATAGATATAGATACCCCCGGCCGGCACGGCGTCTGTGAAGCAAAGGGAGGTGGGAAACGACTTGTAAAAAAAGGGAAGAAGGTCATAAAATTTACGGTCTCGCAGTTGGTGGGGAATTGTGACCTCAAGTAGAACAAGTGGGAGATGATGTGAAGGCGGCTTTAATATTCACATCAAAGTCACCGGCTATTGGCCGTCTTAATTATTACAACAAACACTTGCAACGTGCTAATGGAGATGATGGTAGACGAGAGAAATGAAATGTGTGACAAGTTGGATGTACATTTTTTTGAAGGAAATATGAGATCTTTTGAGGGACAAGCCCCTTTGGGGACGACACAGTGACGACGGGCAATGTCAAAACATCGTTAATGTCAAGTAATAAACTTTAGACGCTAATCAGCACGATCATTGAGACAATGACACTGCATATCTCAACCCTAAAAGCCATGAAGGGTTGTCACTTGATGGTTGTTTTTAGGAAATGAAACCGACTTTCAGTGTGATGTGACACAGTAGGTAAGAACAGCTTAACCATATCGAACCCCACGGAAGGTAGAGAGAGGTCTGCAATGACCATTGGAACCCGATTGTGGTCGCTAAGCGAGCTGACAGGGATTCGAGCTCAAAAACAATCAAAATTTCTCACTACACTTCCTATTGGCAGGAAATGACAAACCTCCGAGAGTAGAATTTGTCATAAAAAGCCTCCGCAATCCGCCTTTCCATTCATTTGTGCGAAAACTATACCACTGTTATGTTTGCGAGAAGCGATTTAGGAATTTTATTGCCTTAGGCTTAGGATATCTAGCTTACATCCTTAACTCTGGTCAAAAGTAGTGGAATTTCGAGCCAAGCATTGTTTGTAGGGGTACTCCTCAAATATTGTTTGGTTCCAAAGGTTTAGATCCCAGAGAACCAACTGGTCTCACGGCTTGTAAGCGGGATAAGCAATCATGACGTTGCAGCCAAAGTCTTCATTTCACTTCCACTTACCCGCAACCGTTGATATTCTGTTCGGTACCGATGTCTACTCGGACATCATCCTCCCAGACATCATAAGAAGTGCCGATGTCAATGCCCTCATTGCTCGTTGTCGGACGGTTGTCTCTGACAAGGTTCCACGGAGCCTTCAAAGTTTTGTCCAACTGATGGATCACAGACACCCAAGAGGTATCGAAAGAGAACACAGAATGTGAGTATCTGCCTAGCAGATGGACGATATCGGGTAGCACTGTCATTCCAAGCAGAAATGCGTTCAGCGTTGCGTGTAGGCAGGGAGTTTGCTGTCAAAAGACTGACTTATCCAGAAAGACGTTGGTCAGTGCATCATAGCGTATCGGACATTGCGACAAGTAGAGGAGGTCGATCTGAACAATGACGTCATTAGCAGGTGTTTTCTCCCACACCATGCTGTTCTAAATGAAGCTAGCTCCGCCCGACCAGGAAAATGCTTTACCACCCCTTTTTTGACGACGTGACTGCCAACCTTCAGAGTACACTAACCACCAAATCGACGTCCTTCCCAAAATGCCCTTCAATCGATTCACATTCGTCTGTTGCACAACATAACCGCGGAATCGATTCAGTGACACCGCCTCATTTGCCTATTTCATCTCGCATTCCCTCCAACTTCCAATTTAATCAACGCCAACCCAAAAAAAATTGTCAACTTCACTCCACCAATCAACACGTCCTTGAATCCCATTCGCATGCCCAGCTAACCCACATTATTGAGTGCATTTAACTTTACCCTTCAGTCGATCCCGTCGATGCTAATGAAGCCGGCTTTTCTGATTCCAATGATGTTTGAAGCCTCTCTCCAATAAATCTAGTTGCCTCTCTGATGCAACAACTATCCATCGTCCAACCATCCATCACAAATCCGACACAGCCAGATTCTATGCATCGGTGTACGTCTGTTTGAGATCTCACCGAAGTGCTCCACTGGTTCCATGCTGCTATTCAGCGAGATCCAACCAACCGTGTCGGCGTAAACACTTGAGAATGTATATTCTAATTCCAGAACATGCCGCACACGCCGCCGTCGCCGCGCTCTACAACGTCGAGTTGACTCTTCAGCGGGTGGATGGACCGACCGATGCCTGTCGTGCCCGGTCGAGCGAATTTGTTTGTGCAAATTTTTCAAACTCAATATGACATCATTTTTTATGTAAGCAATAGCTCAGCGAACAACGACAACGATAGATACAGATACCCGGGGGTAGTTAGAGGCTTAGAAATTCTAATAGGCGCTAGAATTGAATTTCAAATTAGTTTGTTGTTTAGCATCGGGTGAGAGAGGACTGATGCTGTTGGTTACATGAAGGCGAGGGGTCCCACTTGGATTTTTTTTGGGAAATTGCCAGTCAAAGGAGGGAATCCACGGATGATGATGTAAGCCTAAGCATACGTTTGTGTTTATAAACAACAACGTAACGTTAGACCTTCAACTTTTCGGGTGTTGGTGGATACGCCAATAGACTTGTAGAAGGCTAAACGCTTGGAAGCCAGAAACCAAGGTGATGGTCTGATGTCACTCTTTACACACAATTTATGTATATCGCTCGTAGAAAGATCAAAGTCCCTTTTGTCGAAGAAGCTTCTGTGTACGAGTATGTGTTGGATGTTTCATCGTCTGGTTTTGTCTATCGATGGCGATGGTTCAAGATGACAACAAACTAGATCTTTGTTAGTTTGCGACGGGAAAGGCTTGGATGACCACGCCATGTAGAACGTGCTACAAACGATCAAAAACTCTGTCAACTGTTTAAAGATGTGTTGGAACTGGAGGAAGGAAGCTCTAGGTGAGCAGTGAAAGATTG